>CM071622.1:17051061-18251061 GCA_036365135.1 Miichthys miiuy
CTCTATTCTGGATATCATCTGCACAGCAAGGTTTTGACTGGTGGTGGAAAGCCATTAAGCTTATTTACTTAAGAGCTGTACTTAACCTGTACCTGTAATTTTGTACCTTTGTGTTATTTCATACTATATATCATGTTGCACTTTTTACTCTTACTCTTATAGTTAGTTAAGCCCCTATATAAAATGCTATCTCATATAGATTTTGACCATCTGTATAGCATATGACATGCTCTATCCATGGACTACACGTGAGTATACTGTGTAAAGTTAAAAAGCTTTAAATGCTGCATAAATGTTAATAAATAAGTCGTAATATATCTGAGATATGAAATATACCACTGTTGAAGGAGTCATTCTAAATGATGAAAGGCTACTTTAACTTTTGATATTTTAAGAAAAACCTTGCTGATTAGAATGATGCAAGTATATATTTAAACTATGTATGTACATAGCCTGTAACATTTTTAAAGCATTTTATTTTTAATAAAATATTTAATACATATCTTGACAGACTGAATTTGTTTCATGTGGCATTTTGGGACTTGAGTAAAAGATCTGTGTAATTCTCTCAACACAGCGTGCGCTGAAAAACTTTTAGAATCTTAATAGCTGTAAGTAAGTTAACCTTTCAAAACCAGAGTTACAAGGCACCGTACAATGCAAAAACATTAGAAAGTTAAACCAGGAAATAATGACGTAAATAAATTATTAAACAACAATGAAAACTACACAGAAGGTAAAAAACACATTTCAGGACAAAGTTTTCAAATAAAGGATGATACAGAATTAGAAGAAATCGAGGTGGGTTAAGATTTTTGCAGCAACTTTCTGACTTTACAAACTTTGCAGATAAAATGGAAGAATGATATAAAATCCAGGAAGTAGCCCATTGACTAACTATGACAACCAAAATGGATGAATTGTACAATGTCTGCACATATTCTAAATACTTTATACTGAGGACATTTGCACATTCACTGCTTGGTCCTTTCCTCGATTTTATGGCAATGTTTTTAGGATTCCTGGGTCCCATATGTGGAAACATACTTGGCTATAAACCTCATTCATATTCTTATATACATACATACATATATAAATTAATTAATTAATATCTACTTTTAATGATAGCTGAGAATAACTTTATTAAAATAACAGGAATAACTTGAGTACTCGATGAATAGTAGTACTAATCCCATCATCCATTCATAATAAGGAGACTTGTTTAATTACTTCGTCTCTGTTCAGGACGCGTCCGCCTACGGGACCCAGAATCCCCTGCGCCGAGGCAAGATGGAAGAACCCAGCAGCTGCGGGAGAACAATGTTTTGGCTTTAGATATTGAAACGGACAGCTGAGGGTGAACTAAGCGAGCCAAAAACAGCGGGTCATGGTCCCGTACCGGTGAGTGAAATCCATACAATCCAACTTTGGGGCCTGAATCGGCGGCTGTAGTAGTTAAAAGTCCCCGTACGGGACAGACAACAAAGCGCAGCGCTCAGACGTTACGCTAGTTAGCTGCTAAGTTAGCTGTCTCGGCTAGTCGGAGGAGCATCATTGTTCGCTGGAGTTGTTGTATGGGCCGTTTGTTATGGGTCATGCTTGCGCTGTCGCTCCATCACTTTACAGTCGGTTCACCGTCCAGGAAACGAAGCCAACAACTCGGAGAAAACAGTCGAGAATAAGTACAGACGATGTAAGACCAAGCGGTGCTGTTCTTTTTATTTATTTTTCAGGCGCAAAGCAGCATTTCGTCCTTCATTTCTCCAGCTCGCAGATTTAATGTCTTGTGTAACGCCGGTGCGTGTGCGCTGATATCTGCCTCTGAATTCTTTAATTTCAACTAAAAACAAAAGTAACTTTATTTAAATGTCTAGGCGGGCTCCGACTTTTCTCGTGCTTTTAGCTAGTTTTCTTGCTCACATTTCCACGGTTTCGGGGTGTCTATCAGCGCAGATGTGCTGCTGTTATTGCATGGCCATATTAATTATTGCCTGATCCTGCATCACAAAGAAGAAGGGCCCCGCAACAAGAGTGGTTAGCCAAATGGTTAGCTGAGGCAGCTAATTGCACACAGCGAAGCAAAGCTTTTGTAGTTTCCTCTTCCCCGGGGGTCTACTCTCACGCCGTTTGTCTCGCTTAAACACAGCAGAGGAAGCAGAAGTTAGTCGGAGTGGCTCGAGTGTTGTTTGTGTGTTTTAAAAAAGTTGTCTTTGTGTTAGCTGAGGACGTTATTGCTGCTAACGCACCATCAGAGCTGAAGGCATTTGGCAGCAGCAGTCAGTAGCACTCATTAGCCGGATGGGTCGTTCAATGCGGTTGATCCAACATCGTCGTGGAGCACATAATCATGATTTATAACACGTTTTAATGCAACTTTAAGAGACATTATCCTCCTAACAGACTCCTTCCTATTATTTGGTTGCCTCCATAAAGTGTATTTAGCTTTTTAAGTTCACACTTTACACTTTGAGCTATTACCAAACATGCATTGTGTTTAGCAGTTATTTTGTGTACACATAATAACACCAACAGTCTTTTCTAATGCAGCCTGTGTGCACTCTCATTGGCAGATAAGCTCATGCAAATAGGATGACTGGGTCAGACAGGCCCATCAAACAGATTAACACACAACTTCAGTCCTCTCATTCCCTGTCTCATGTTGTGTCTAGCTTTGCAGCCGCTGTGACCTTTTCCGCTCTGTAAAATACTGTACACACACACACGCACACACACAGACACACTGTAACCAGCAAGAGAGAGTTTGGTACAGTGTAGCTCTGATGTTCTGCTTGTTTCCACTTGTCATTGTGCCAGACTGTAGCCCTTTGTTGACCCACAAAACGTTGGTTTAATCCGACTAAGCGACCAGTTGTGAGATCAGAGGCCGTGACACTGATTCCCGAAGACCGAGCTTAACTGGCTCCATAATTGTTGTCTCTTGGCTATTATTTGTGCGTTTGATTGCTAGTTATAGTGCTGCCTGAAAACAGTATGTTCTAACGTTGACTGCTGCTGTGTTTTTCCTCGCAGGATGACACTGATTGCCACCCCATAGTTTTCCTGCCTGCCGGCATCCACCATGAACATCATTCAAGACAAACTAGGCAATGAATTCCTGCGCTCCAACGGGAGCATGGACTCCAATTTCGGCCCTGGCATGATTATGTTCAGCCACCTCCCTCCGGTGACCAGCTTCACCCGGCTGGCCGCCCACTCCGTCATGCAGGACCTTCCGCCGCAGGAAATGATCCTGAAGAAGGAGCGTGACTCGCCCGACTGCAGCATGGGCACCCATGGTGGCCGCATGGGGGGCGTGGGAGACTATGTTCACTCCATGGGTATCAAACAGGAGAAGATGTCGGAGCATGATTATCGCCTGCCGGTTTATCCCGGAGGGCTGGGGAAGAGCACAGAGCTGCTGGAGGTGACAGTCAGCAACAACCAGAGCCTGCTGGTGCACGACCTCAACATGGGCAACGTAAGTACCACTGAATAAAGGGCTGTGCTATTAAGTTACATTTCCCTATTCATCAAGTTCAGAGGGGAAACAATTAGTGGATTAATTGACAGATAATTAATATTTGTAGACTTGATTGGAAGCTCTTTTTTCATGCAGAAACACCAGCTGTAGCTTACATCACTGTTGACGTAAGATTTCATTCTGACATTTAAAAGATCAAACAACTAATTTATCAATCAAGAAAATAATTGTCGGGTTAACCAATAATAAAGCCTTAATCGAGTTTACAAGTGACTTCCTGTCGGTGCTACAGTTCATGTTTTTCCCTCAATGCTTGCAGCCACATTAACGTTTAAACTTTCTAAGCAGCCATACATTTCTGTAAGCACACAATACATGTCAGTGATTATACATTTTCTGTTGGAAATGATTGTTATGGTGTTTGTTGCCTTCCACGCTTTAATGCCAACACATTCGTGCAGGTAGAGATCAGTACATAACAAATAAGAGTCGTACATCAACAATGAAGTTCAGTCTCTTAACTGCTCCTGCAGCCAACACAGAGCTGAACGTAAAATATCAACATATGTTAACTCAGGTTATGTATCACATGTAATCTTCTAATGAAAGTCTGCGTTTTGCTGCCTCAGGTACTGTCTCTGAGCATCTTTCTAGGAACTGCACATAACTGCTCTTTCAACATATCTATAAATGCAACGCCGCACTGCTGAAGTGAAAGAAAAGGGGTGAAGGAGTCAATCCATGTTTTTCACTGGAGTCATGATTTAAAAACTTTGGTTTGAGGGGAGAAAATATGATGTTCACAGGCATTTTCTTTTGTGCATTAATGTGTGGTTACAGTTTGTTGACCTGACATTTAGACTCAAACACCCAGATTAGTTAAAAAAATGTGTGCAGATTTAATGTTGAATGATTTCAGTTGAGTTTGTTCCCAAAAACAGCCCCGCTGTGTCGCCAAGCAGCTCATATTTTAAAAGCCTGAGAGGGAGGAGCTTATGTGAAACTGGTTATGGCGACATAAATCTACCGACGGCCCGAGATGCAAAATATAAAAGAGAGCCCCCCTTACCTCCCTCCCTCCCTCTGCTCCCTCCCTCCCTCTGCTCCCTCTGTTTCTCTCTCTGGCTCAGAGGATGATGTCATCCGGCCTCAGCGTGAATGAAAACGTCATGGCAAGGACACAGCTGTCTTGTTTGAGCTTGCACTTCATTTCAGACGTCTTTTGTGCTTATTCAAATAGAAATACACACAACCACACACTTCTAACAATAGCCAGGCATCAGAGGAAACAGAATGAACTATTGTCTTCTCTTAAGTCAGGTATTTTTTTTTTTTTTTTAATGTATACTCATGGACTATTTCATGTTGAGGATTTTATTTTCTAACATGAAGCCCTGATAAGCAGTTTTTCACCAACTCGCCCCTAAAAATTGGGCTGATTTTGAAAACAGCAGGTGCACCCACATTTACCCCGTCAGTCTCCATATGGCACTGAGGTGCAGCAGAAAGGGGGGAAAAATGGAAAGCAGAAAAGTGAATACACCATACATATTGTTTGTGATGGTTAGTGAAGAGTAATAATCTTGAGTGTTTAGCATGTGGGTGTGCGGTTTGTCTGTTTCTTTTGTTAGAATCGCAGATGAAAGGCTCTCGCAGTGAATTACAGGCTGCTTATGCGTAAAAAGGCCATAAATTCAAGACATCGTTATCTCGCCCACTAGAACCACATCTTTCTGTTTCCAACAGACAATCACTAGACAAGTGTTTGCATCAGCAACAAACATGGACTTGTTTGCTAGGATAGTTTTAGACTAAAGGCCCTTAACCTTCAATCAAGTAACTTCCTTGTCGTGGCTCGCTCTCACGGCCCTCTCCCTCTCCCTTTGTCATCGTCACAGCTGCCGAGTCAGTTAGGAAAAGAGCCCACTGGGAGAAAAGGTCGAAGGTCAAATGGTGATGGACAGGAGGGTAAACCAAGAAAGAAGAGAAGCGAGGCAAAGGTTTGTCATTTATTTATGTATGTGTGAATGTAGTCAAACTTAGTGTCAGTGCCATTCATGCACAAATGCAATCACTAAAAAAGGTATATCACGGTATTTTTTAATATTTAAATACATTTGTGTTTATTTGTCTAATAAAAATTGAAAGTAATACATTAGTAATTGCACTTAAAAGTATTTTTATACTAGTAGAAATAGTGTATAGTTTTGTCTTTTATCTGTTTTATTTGTAAATTGTAGCATTATTCTATAAACTTAGATGCCACTCCTCATGCGTATGCATTCTACCCGATATGAACTGATCCTTTTAAAAACATTCAGATGATATAGAAGACAGCTGACTGAATCTGACACCCTGCGTTTCTCTGTTATTGTTCTACAGCAATCAATGATGCTGGATGCAGATGGAGGCAGCCTGTCGCCGGGAACCAAGCCTCACATCTGTGAGCACTGCGCTGCATCCTTCAGAAGCTCCTATCACCTCCGCAGACACGTCCTCATTCACACAGGTATCGCAGCGCGCACATTACCAACTCAGATTTTCTCCCGTTTGTGCTTCACCATGTGGAGGTTTATCACTTTTTTGTTGATAATAGCAAAAGCAGCACAGAAAAGTAAAATGTCGACATCATTATGACGCCAGCAGAAGAAAGTGAAACAGTTTTTATTAATACTGCTTCTGCATTTCATCCAACTTTATCTTCAAACAGTTCTCTGTGTACTTTTTAAACACAGTTTTTGCAGAATATTTCAGCTTTAACCGCTATCTTCTGATTAAAGAAGCAGTCACAGAATAACTCGTCCATGATCAATTCTGCTCCTCGAATTCTGTCAGTAGCATCACTTCCCTTTTTTTTTTTTTTTTTTTTTTGTCATTGTACACGGAGCATTACAGGAAAACAGCATGGCAGGCTGTGAACTTTTACAAACAGTGTCTCAAAATGATCTGCTGCTGTCCGTTGTGATTGAGTGCTGTCAGGAGCACTCCCAGGCTGCTACTGTCAAAATAAAAGGTTTAAAAGCCCCAAAAAATAATCTGGCATATCAAGATGCTAAATAAAAAACATAACTTAGACAAAAGGCCACTCTGCATTTTGCCATTTTATCCTGAAATATGTTCATTTTTTATGTGCTTGGCTTACCCTGAAGTCTCTCTGGTTTCATTTCAGGTGAAAGACCCTTCAGATGCAATCAGTGCAACATGAGTTTCATTCAGAAGTACCTTCTCCAGCGACATGAGAAAATCCACAGTGGTGAGTAAAAAAAAAAAAGAGAAGAGAAGTGTTCATGTTACGGAACGGCCTGATTCATCCTGTGATTCATCATGTGCTTCTGATGTCAACTAACCTTGAGCGATGCTGTTCTCGTATGTCAGGAGAGAAGCCGTTCAGCTGTGACCAGTGTAACATGCGTTTCATTCAGAAGTACCACATGGAGAGGCACAAGAGGACGCACAGCGGAGAAAAGCCGTACAGATGTGAGACCTGCCAACAGGTTAGTGAGTTAGCTTCTATATGAAGAACGTTAAAATAAATCTTATGATTTGGATTTAAATACAACATTTGGTGTTTGTTCCCTTCAGTATTTTTCGAGGACAGACCGACTGCTTAAGCACAAGCGAACCTGTGGAGAAGCCATAAAGAAGGGGCTGGATCCCGGGATGATGGACTTAGGTTGTGTAGACATGGGACACGGCAGCTATGGAATCACTCAGGGAAATGCTGGGAGTACTGGGAGAAAGAGAGGAAGGTCCAAAAATGGAGAGGGAGGTGAGCGCAAAAAGAAGAAGGGGGATGGTGGAGGGGTGAGGGCCCAGCACATTCACGGGGCTGTATCAGGAGGCTACAGCATCCACGAATACTCCGTGGAGAATCAAACAGTATCCTCCTCTACTGAGCCAGGACCCAGCATGCAACAGGTCCACCACGGTCGAGCTCCAAAGATGGCGTTCAAGAAGGCTAATCGTAAGAGCCTGGACAAAGAGGGTCTGGAACAGGCCAAAGTGGGCTCACTGGAGCAGAGCGGGGGCATGGATGGTCTTGGCCTCATGCAGGGTAACGGGGTTAAAGGAGGGCCCACCAGCAGCAACTACGATGACGCCATGCAGTTCCTCAAGAAAAGACGCTACCTTCATGCAGCCAACAATGCAAACTCGTCAGGGCCCGTGGTGGTTGGAGGAACCAGCAACGAGTACGATGTCGGCATTGGTCACTTGTCTTCCCAGCAGTCCGTCATTCAGGGTGTTGTTTCCAGCGTGATGGACAACGACGCTCCTCTGAGTCTCGACAAGTCCGGAATCCCAGATGAGGTGCTGCAGAGCCTCCTCGACCACTACACCCAGAAACCTGACGGCTCGCACCACGACGTTCACTTTGACATCAGTGACCACCATGTGGAGCTGAACCCCGCCTCAGCCGACGGAGCCGACCTTGGTCACAACACTGACGTCCCGAGCCCGTCTGGAGACAAGACCGTCATGATGCACGAATACTCTCGCTTCCTGCTGCAGGCTTTGGAGCGCACCAGCCACAGTGCCAGCTTCCCTCTGGGCCCCGGGCCTCCCGCCTCAGGACCCTTCACCAGTTCCCACTCGGGAAACCCCCTCTACGCTGACAAGAACATCTACACTACTTCCTCACTGGAGTGTGGGTTTGGCCAGTCGGTGGCCTCGCCTTCGCTGCCCTCCTCTGTGCCAAAGTCTCACTTTGCGATGCTGACGGGCTCCTCGCCACAGCACAGCTTCCACCTGAGCAGCCTGGAGGCCTCCACACACCAGCAGCTCACCCCTTCTCAGGAGCTCACCGACCAGATGGAGAAGCAGCACTCCTCCACTCCCCCTTCCTCTTACCAGATCAGCCCATCTGACCTGAGCGGCCAGAAGGACCACCCGCCGGTCAAGAACGGCACGGCGGTCTACCCTCTGGCCTCGTCGCAGGATCTGACCTCTCTGGACTCCTCCAAGCCTTCCTACCAGATAGAAAACTTTGCTCAGGCCTTTGGCTCCCAGTTCAAGTCAGACGGCCGCAGCTTGTCTTACGGCACTGACTCTAGCAGGGAGGTGGATCACAGGATACGGACGCCTGTGTCTGAATTCTCAGGGTATAGTAGTTTGTTATCTGATGTCAATGAGCCAGTAAGTACAGGTTCCAAAACTACAACAAGCCAAAGCTACAGATGAGAGCCTGAGAGGGAGAGAACACTCTGTCGTTAAAGTTGATGTTCTTGTTTTAATTTTTTTAGTGCTTCTATTTTATTATTATTATTATTATTATTAATATTATTATTATTATTATTATTATTATTATTATTGTTATTATTTTTTAAGTGACATCCTTTAATTATACTGATGCTCTGTTTTTGTGCCCACTCCTCTTCCCACAATTAGCCTGCAAGGCTTCCTGCAAATGCAATTTTTGTTATTTTTAAGTTAAATATGTATTTACTGTTCATTTTCGTCATATTAGTGCTGTTAGGTCTGGTCATTAATCATGAACTGAAAGTAGTTTTCAAAGCGTAGAGTAGCACCGGACATTTATCTTTTGTTTTTTCTTCCGATGAGCTGAAGTGTTTGAGCAATCAACTTTACAACTGTAAAAAAATAATAATAATAATAATGAAAATAACCATGATGGCAGGGAATAGCCCAGAATTGAAATAGCAAAAAAAGGAAAAAAAAAAAAACCCATTATCGTCTGTTACAAGGTTGAAAGTATTACTCAGGAAAAAGTGGAAAAGGAGAAGCCTACGAGGTGCAGTGAGCACTCTTTTCAGAAGTTTAAGTTTGCGACTTCAAAGAGGATTTTTCTTATGTTTTATTACGTGTTGAATGAGTGTGACATAAACAGACTGCTGCCAGCTCACTTGAGCACTGAAAACACTTTCTACTTGGCTATATAGAGATTATGGTACTTTCGTGTCAATGTGAAACTCATGTTTTCTTCAATAAGGGCCATATATATATCTATATCTATATATATATATAGATATATATATTTATAAGAATATATATTAATGTAAAATAACAGATTTAATCATCCTGGGGAACTGCCAGTTGAAGTAGAGGAAGAACGAGGGCTGGTTCGGGGGGTAAATGTTGTCCTTGGTATATTTTTGGAGAACAAAAGTGACGTTAAGGCTTTTCTTTGGCCGATAGAGGTTGCTGTTGGACAGCGATAGAATGGCCTTCCCCTTTTCCTGCCCTCCACTTCTTCCTCAGTTCTCTTATTTCTTTAAAAGAATCCAATTAGCACTTTGAGCCGTTATTTTTTCTTTCTTTTTTTTTCTTACATTGAGGAAAGTACCCCGTCAGATCAAGGAAGCTCAAACGTCAGGAGTGGACTGGCTTTTTGACAGACGTGTTGCTGTTTGGGCATATGCAGAGGGGGTTTGTGGGTTGAACATATTCTGGCTGTATGCTGAGGAGGGCCGGGCCGGGGTGGGGTGGGGAGGGATACCCTTTGTTTGGGTAGCATGGTTTATATGGGAGGGAGGGAGGCAGGGCAGGGCAGGGTTCATATGTGAAAGTGGGATTTTTTAATATTTTCTCTTTGTCCTTACTTTTAGGAAGGGTTTAGCTTGGGGCGGGAGGGAGGGAGGGCTTTTAAAATCCAGTGACTTTTAATCGGGATATTGTAAATGTAATTCAGACCCCTAGTTTTAGTTTGTTACCCAACTTAGCAGCTTTGCTTTCTTATTGAATTTGATGACAAATGTGTTAGTGATCAAGTATTTCTTCAGCTGTTACTGAGGCAGCCATTCGCAGTATGAGCAGGAAAAAAAGATGGCTGACCAAAAACATTTAGATCTTTTCATGTGTGCTGGCAGTACCAAGCATATATGTCCCATTTAGAAATTGGGTGCCTATTCCTGAGAAGCACGGGTGCAAGATATTGTCTAGTAAATGTTAAATGTAACTTCTTGCTGATTTTTAAATGTATTTATGCTGTACATTTTTTTTTGTTTTGTTTTGTTTTGTTTTTTTTTAAAGACAACAATAATTGTCTTCCATAGCTACAACTGGCCTTGAGTGCTGGAGCTGGAGCTAATATCACTCTGCTGAATGAGTCTTTAAACCCCCTTTTTAAGCCCTCCTGGCCTGTTGTTTTAAGCAATCATTAAACGTGGCAGAGTGAATGCAATGCTGTAATATCTTAAGTAATATGTTGCCATGTTGTCGGAACAGTTGGAGGCGTGAACAAGAATTTGCCTCGCATATACCTCATATCACAATAAACCAGGGACAAAGGAGTGAACATTTGGAGTATGTAGCAGAGATGCTGTTGTATGTATAAAAACAAAAAAACAAATGTCATGTTTCTGTGTGACTATTTTTAAACATTTGTGTGTACATGACATTTCTGTGACCCATTAAGACGACGTTGATGCTGAGGGGTTTCTGTAAATGTGTCATGCCAGCCAGTGTTTGGTTTCTTCAGTTCGACCTCCTCTCTCCTCCACATCTGATCTGCCATATTGTTTAAATATGCTTGTTTACAAAAGAAAATGTACAAAACACTAAATCTTACTTTACTGAATTTTGACCCCCTGTATAAAATTTATTTTACTATATTTCCCTCTTTATTTTTTAAATCACCGCCAAATTTTGTAGCTAATGATATCTTCCATTTTTATGTTCTTTCAGGTTCTTGTGACGCGTTTCACAAGACTGTACTTGTCCGATGAATTTAAAACTGATTAGGGAGAAAACAATAAAAATGCTGTTATCAAGAGCTGCTACTGTCATCCTTTATGTGATGTGAAACGTTAGTTAAATGTATTTTTTATGTTTACACTGAAACGCATCAGTTATCAGAGACGTTGAGGGGATACTGCTAATGACTGCATGTGATTTGATTTATTATAGACTCTGTACAAGGGGCCTACTACAGCTTAATGTAGCTGTCTTCATGTCCACCACTGGGTGGCGATGTTCTTCTACAAGTGAGACACCGTGTGCCTTTTTAGCTTCTCCTTTATCAAACGTCTACAACATTTAATGCAGTTCAAATATGCTTTAGTAATTATGTCTCCCTTTTTACAGTCGTTCTTTGTCTGCGTTTTATTGATCACGTTTCTCATTCAGGAAAACATGACAAGATTTTATTCAGGCTTGCTTTACAGAACGTTCTGCAGCTCATCCTGAGGTTAAAAGAAGCAATTCTTTCTGTTTTTATGACAAAGTCTTAATGGATTGGATGGTTTATATTCACTCCCATAAATTCACATCCTACCTCCTAAAATACTGATCGGTGAGCCGTTTTTGTTCTGGATGCGACACGAATACTAAAATGTCACCTTCAAATCAATCTTTCTCAGCTGCAGCTTTGAAAAAAAATATCTTTTTAATCCAAGAATTCTCAGCTGAGTACTTATTTTCCCATTTCCTAGTATCTAAGATGACATACAGTACATGCTTTTCATTTTTCTGTCAATTATTTCCTCAAAGATGAGCTCAGTAAAGTTATGCAAACAGTTGCGTAAGCACACCACTGGAAAAATACAGTCAGTGAATGCGTAAATTATTTGTTTGTGGCGAGTTAGTTAATTATTCCTACACTAAGTTTTTTTCCCCAGTGATGATCCATTCTCAATGGCCACAAACAAAGTTTTTGTTACAAATACACTCCTGATCAAAATCTTAAGACTGGGAGAAAAATTACTAATATTCGCATTTCACGCCTGTGGAACCAGGTTGTAAGTAGAGCTTCAGAATGCAAAAAGAAGAAACAGGAGCAAGACAGCAAAATAGAATCAGCAGTTTATTGAAAACTGCATTTAAACTCAAACAGGCTTTTTATCAGCTGATCAAAAGACCACAGCCTTAAAATCTGTGCAAAAATCTGGCTTTCATGTCATTTTCTATAAGGCATTCACGCTGTCATGACCCCCTGATGGCAAAGGCAAAAAGGTTTTCTGTCTTTGAATGTGACAGGATTGTTGAGCTGCACAAGCAAGGCCTCTCGCAACGCGCCGTCCCTGTCGGGCTTGGACGGAGTAAGGCAGTCATTTTAAATTTCTTAAAAGATCCTGAGGGTTATGGGACAAAAAAAGTCAAGTGATAGACCCAAAAGAATTTCACCTGCACTGAGCTGGAGGATCTGACGGGCTGTCCATGAAGACACAGGCCGATTCTTGACTCAAACTAAGACCCTTACCGTACTGTACTTTTTGACTGTAGCCCAATCACCATGACAGCAGCTGCAACAGAAGGGCTTAAACAACAAAAAATGTCTTTATAGGCCACGTCTCCTTCCACGCCACAAGCCCATTTGCATTTTGCAAGGGAGCACCAAAAATGGGACATTAGAAGGTGGAAGAAAGTTTTATTCTCTGACGAAAAAAAAAATAATCTGGATGGTCTCTAGGCTCTATGATGATCTGGGGTGCTTTTTCCTTCAATGTGAAAATAGGGCTTCAGTTTGTGCAGGGGGTCAAAATGCTGCTGGCTCTGTGGAGATGTTGCAGCAGGGACCCCTCTTGACTAAGAACCCTTGTCTGTGCAGTGATGACTGGGTCTTTCAACAGGACAACGCTTCAGTTCACAACGCCTGCCCGACAAAGGACTTCTTCCATGGTTAGTGTTGGGCTCTTTTGGACCATCCTGCGTGTCCCCCTGAT
Organism: Miichthys miiuy; assembly: GCA_036365135.1. Classification (NCBI taxonomy): domain Eukaryota; kingdom Metazoa; phylum Chordata; class Actinopteri; family Sciaenidae; genus Miichthys; species Miichthys miiuy. The sequence goes on from CM071622.1 coordinate 17,064,160, forward strand.
CTAAATCCCACTGAGGATGTTTTGGGATGGATGGCAAGGAAGTTTACAAAAATGGATTGCTTCCAGACCATGGATGCCCTTCTTGAAGTCATCTTCACCACACGGGGCAATGTTCTCACCAACCTTGGAAAAGATGGAAAAAATGTTAAACAAGGATGGTGGAGCTACTGAGTACTACTGAGCACTGCTGAGTCCATTTTTGACACTTTTAGATCTATTTTTGGGTTATTTTGGGCTGTGGTCTTCAGCCGATAAACAGCCTGTTTTAGTTTAAATGCAGTTTTCAATAAACTGCTGATTCTATTTTGTTGTCTTTTGCTCCTGTTTCATCTTTTTGCATTTTGAAGCTCTACTTACAACCTGGTTAAGTTCCACCAGCACGAAATGCCAATATTAGTAATTCTTCTCCCGGCCTTAAGATTTTGATCAGGAGTGTATGTCATTAATCAGACCTTCACATGTCAGCTTTTCCATTTTCACATAATCACATTTCTAAGAACCTAAGAATTTTCAGCATCTCCCGTAAAATATGACGTTAAATTCCCTGATTGTTCGGTGCCAAGTGAATTTACAGAAAGAAATATACCCACTCACAACTATTGTGTTTCCAGTTCTGCTTTCCACCGACCATCAACAAATGGGCTTCCTCAGATAAATGTGAGCACAACTGTATACATAAGAGCTGACACATCACACATGCTCTGAGAATAAAGGTAATATATATGCGAGGACAATATACTCAACATTAAACGCAACAGACAAATAGCTGGAAGAAAATAATATAAATATGTACTCAAAGTGATGTGATGTTTTTAGAGATTTATATTCTGCTTCTGAGCTAACCAATCCTACATGCTAAACACTCAAAATGAGAGTAATACATTAAACTTGTCAATGTCAAAGAAATATAAATAAGCAAGTGGTTAAATATTACAAGAATATTACATTATTACCCAGCCCTCATGAGTGCTCATAACCTGTATCTCTGTCACGCACGTCAGTATCTATGTGAGGAATAAAATGACTTCTGTATATTAAAAAGAGAAGTGTTCTCTTTTTCCATCACGGCAGAACAAAACCTAGATTTTACGCATGTTTTGCCTGCAAACTCTTGAAAATCTTTATGTACTTTGCTACACGCCCAAACCTGCGTAATTCAGTTGCCAAACTGTACATCATCATGACTCAGTATCGATAAGCTCATTGTGCTCGTTGATGAATGGAAAATGGGCCATAAATGTTTTGTAAGAATTTGTAAGGGTGTGATCAGGAGGAATGTGGCTTGATTATATGAAGTAACCAAGGAGTTGTGTTGCTCAGATGGAGGCAATAAAACAGTACTCCACATTCCCTGAGCTGAATGTCAAAGAGGGTCTTTTTGGATTAACACAGACGCTGAGTTAACCCGGTGGGAGGCATGTGAAAGAGTTAGTGAGTTAGTTAGTGAGCTTTCTGGTCCTCTGGGTCTAAACTCTTTTTCAACGCTTTTTTTTTCTCCCAGAGGTCACAGGTCTGTTGACAGAGTGGATGTGAGAGTGACGTGCATGATGGTCTTATCTTCAAAGCTGGGAAGAGCCTACAGGATTGTGTACACAGAGAGATAGTGGATGGACAAGAACGGCAATAAAAAAAGAGGAGTGAGTTTAATGGTGCTCTAACATGAGTCATTGGTAATGCCAATCAAATAAAGAAAAGCAAATAAGTGTTTAGCCATATTATTTCTGGCTCTACGGGTGGAAGTCCAACTCTTTGGCCATGGACTGAAATATCTCAACAACTATTGGAAGGATTGGTTCAACTTTAATGTCAGCAAGCTAACATGTTCAACTAAAATGGCGAACACGCACCTGCTCGACATCAGCATGTTAGCATTTTGCTAGAAGCACCCATGTGGTATATCATTCATTTAATAGGATAAGACCATCTTTAACAGAAACAGTTAAAAATGGACTTTTTATCAATGTGACGTGGTCCACGTAGATTATTTGGCCGCCTTCAACTAATGTTAGAATGTTTTTCTTACTCTTTGGTCCAAAGAAACGTCATCTCCTAAAACATATTTACTTTAAGGAACAGCTAAGGATGAAGTAATCCATCAACAGCAGGAAATAAAAGGTAATTTAAAACATGACCTTGTACAATACTAAGAAAGGCAAACCTTTTTCCCTCCCAGAATCCAGTCCTGAAATAAGACACACTTGTGTCAACATTGAAAAGGCCTCTGGTGGTTGCCAGGCTAAAAATCAACACAAGGTATTGAAAAATGTTGCAATGCCCTCGACTATTTGCATGCGATAAGAGTGAGGTCAGAGAGGTGTATGTGTTTATACACATACTGGACATTTTTTATGTCTCTGATGGAGGAGCATCTCAGAGCAGAGCTATGAGAAGTTTGCTATGGCGACATGGCAGCTGTGGCTTATTCAAAAGAATTTGCCTGCTTCATATGAATATCTTGAATAGTCAAAATGTTCCATTGAGAAATTAAACATTAATGAGATTATGCTCAGATAAAGTCCACTCCTTAGTTAAACAATAACACATGCTGTCAAGGTTTCGAGAATAAATAATACCTCATGGATAATTGGTTAGTTCTGTCATAATAACTTTTAAAATACTTGATGGTGTGAAATTGCTGTAGTTAAGCTGCGCTGCACTTCTCAGATTCAAATCGAGCTAAAGTAACAAGTGACAATGTTGTTGTAATATTGAGGAAGTTCTTCATTCCAATAATCCAAACACTTCCTGACATTACTGGCATTTTTAACTTATGTACAGGGTGTGTGTCACACACTGACTGATCAGTTTAGTAAAATCAATCATCACTCATTTCCCAGCTACAGAAGATAGAAAGCAAAATACTTCCTTGATGATCAGTCAGTTGGTGTTGACTAACGTAAAATTCATAACGCCTCAGAAGTCTAGGCTTGATTTGACCGTTCGATGTTGTTCATATTGTGTATTTGCTTTTGTGCATTGCCTGGTTTTGTCATCAATCAAACAGTCAGTTGTGTGATAAAATATAAATGATTAACTCATGCTCTCAGTTTCCAAAGAAATTATACTTACTTGACTGTCTGTTGAGCTGACTGTTTTGCTAAAGCAGATACACGAATGGATGACATTTAAAACATATGTGCAAAGGTAGATCATAAATGAAATGTCTATCAGTGAATTATGACATCCATAGTTCTATATCTGCAACAGTAGTGGCCTTGATGAGCATCTGACGTGTGAAAATCAGATATTAGCACAGATATGATAAAGTTATTCCATAAACCAGGATCTTTGACCACAGCTATTTTAGTCACTGAAAGCTGGCACAGGTTTGAAGTGTTTGTGTAACCACTCTGGTAACATGTACCTGGAGGAGGAGAGTGATATTTACTGATTAACTTTTTACTAATGCATTAGATCAGCTACAGGCTGTGGGATTCATGTAGAAGTTTCATTAGAAACAAATGCACTAATTCTTCTTCACCTCACTTAATAATATTCACTGGTTCATTCCTTGAAGTAGGACTTAATGATCCGGGATTTTAATCACTTTCAAAGATATATATATTTCTATCCTTAGATCTTTTTTTGTATATATATAGTTCCAGAGCTGTTGACATATTAATCTTAAAGTAAATAAACTGCTAATACTGGTGCTATACGTTCACCTACTGACATTTGTATCTGAAGCAAAACATGGTACTTCATGTAGATCAGCCTGTATTTAATAAATTGACTTTTGATATACAAAGAACCAAAATCTTCTTTTATTTTGTCAATTTTTGCTAGGACCACCAAATGGCCAAATTGTCAGCAGAGGGTAATGTACACTTGGACATGTGATTTTACAGGCTGGTAAATGGTTGGTTAATAGTGAAGTAAAGAAAGTAATCTTAATACAAATCTAAATATTTTAACCAACAAACTTATCTGGAAGACATTTTTTCTTTCTGGTTTCACAGTTTTCAGGATTTGTACTGAGGACAAACACTGCCTAGCGATGTAGACTTGAGTCATAGTGACTTGGACACTCAAGTCACTGGTTTGATGACTTTGGCTTGACATGAAATAAATGACTTGAGACTTCACACTCAGAAACTAATCAACTAAACAAAAACAATCCTTAGTACTATTTAATAAAACAATTTCCCCTACCTTTTATTTTTAAACAGGTTACATATTTTTTTCTTTATAAAGTCCAGATAAAGGGACTTGACTTGACCCAAACAGTGTCAGCAACAGAGGTCTTAAAATAAGCAAATAAAATCAAAAACACAGTATCAAGACGTAATTCCTTGTGGCATCAGTATGAATTGATGTCACTGAGGTTAAGAGGAATACAAAGTTTGTGATTTGGACAAACAGAACTTTTAAGCACCCAACTCAAGTGGAACAGATAACAAGGGTCTGCCAGACATTGCAATGTTCCCCCAAAGAGGTTACATAACCACTGAAAAAAATACAGCAGAATGATTTTTAATGAGCTGTCTTTGTGTTTCCTAACAAAGTACTATTCAGGCTGAAATGGTCGAACCCATTAATAAGGCCACGATAACAACATGAAGAAAAGGGATGAGCTTTTAGAGGGTTTATTATGTTTTCAGTTTGAACTCTTGGGTTCTCATCTTTCAGTCCATCAGAAAGAAGGAAAAAGCTCCTACATGGGATGTGGATGGCCGATATAAGATTAAAAATAGGCTCACCCTACACCATGTATCTTCAAATCTTTGTCCACAAAGCAAATTAATACACCACTGCCTGCATATCAAACATCTATCACATCATCAAGTTGGACTTGAACTCCACAGAACTCAGATTCATTTCAAAGTCAAGGTGACCTGGTCATGGTTAAGTGCTTGATGTTGTGAAAAGGCCAAAAAGGCCAGAGTTTTATACAAATGTGCTGAAGTAAAGTCCAGTCTGAAGCCACCAAAAACGTATATATATATATATATACACACATATATATCTGGATCGGATATTTGTATGGAAGTAGTCCTGATAGGTTTTATTTGATAAAGGTTCACATTATTTGGATTTGGGATATATTATTGTGTGAAGTCCATTGTCAAACTTATTACTAGACAGAATAAACATGATAAAATCTGTCAGATATGAGTGGAATTTCCTTGTGGGCACTACAGACATTAGAAAAATATTGATTTTTACTCTTCAGGCATTCAACACCATTTCACTAAGTTCATAGTGACTGCATTATGATACTTTTAGTCATGCTATGGGCTGAAATATCTCAATAACACTGGACAGACAACCATGGAATTTCTGACAGGTGGTTCACAGAGGATGAATCATACTGACTTTTCCTCTAGTGGCATCGCCATGACATCTGGAACAACTATTCATGGTGCCCAGAGGATGAATTGTACAATGACTTTGGTGATCCCTTAACTTTTCATCTGGTGCCACCAGCAGGTCAAAGTTTCCTTATCCTGTATCTGAACACTTACTAATGAATTGGCACAAAAAAGTGTACACATTCATGGCTCCCAGATGATGAATGCTAAGAACTTTGTCAGTGTCAACAAGAGTGAGGAGTACTGGATGGATTGCCATGAATTTTGGTATACATTTTAATTGCTATGTAATTGCAAACATGTTAACGGGCTGATGTTAGCATTTGCCTCAAAACTACTGTGAAATGTGTTAGCATAGCTGTAGATTAGTCCTATTGCCAGCACGTGTACCTTAACCTCACAGTAAATTACATTATGATAGTTAATCTTATCTGTCTTTTAGTATTTTAATGGGGCTTTGTTTTGCTGTGATGCATAGTATATCATTTCAAAAATTATGGCTACAACAATAGAAATTATAACCCAAACATGGAAATGGAAATGTGGAACCAGTAACATCCTCCATGTCAAAGCCTGCTCCACTGGAACGCAATCCGTGACACGCCAAGGCATATATTAAGTGTGTTTGTTTGTTAAATATTCCAAAATAAATAAAAATAAATACATAATACAGACAAAATTGTATAAAAAGTTCTCAAAAATAACAGAAAGACTCATCTCGATGAGTAATAATCTGTTCAAAATTCATCCCAATTGATCATTTGACACAAACTTCCTGCATTCATTGCATTTACTATATGGGTACATGCGACAGTTTATCAGTTGTTCTGGTTCTGTTTTTGTTATGCATTGAATAGAATATGAAATTTCCATAAAATGTCACTTCATCAGGAGTTGTTAGTTACTCAATGATAGAAAGGAAGTTCTTTAAGGAGAAAGGCTGGGATTGAAGGTCTCAAAGGCCAGCCAGTGAACACAGCCTGACTGCATCAGGGAATATTTCTTTCATAATATTTGCTCTCTCGTTGTTATTTATATAACATATTTGCTGCTACCTGCCCATTTGTACTCTGTGTTGTATGTTGTGTATACCTAGTGTGTGGACTACCTTTGCTGAGACAAATTTCCACTGAGGTGAGTCAGACAATTAATCCTTATGTGAGACAAATGACAGAGTTGAAAGTTCCTTGAGAAAGGCTTTATTCTAAAAATAGACTTTTATTGTTCAGTAGGTCTTCTGTATTGTTAATGACAGGTTTATGGGAACTGCTCCGCGGTGGGTGGAGGCAGTAATGATGAGTGACAGGAGGAGCGGCCAATTAGGGGAGGGACTAAAGCTTTTAATGCTGCAGCTCTCAGTCTGAACCACCTGTAGCAGGCAGCAGCGACTACACCTCGGAGACAGCAGCGTCTGCACGGCACCGTTATATTCTCCGTTACACCGGCGGCACACGGGACCTCTTAACGACTTTACACCGACGACTTGAAACATGTTTCTCAGATATCTGCCTGTCGTGTTTCTGCTGGCAGTTGCCGTCAAAGGTGAGTGAAGTTCATGAAACTGTTTGTAAAGTGTATTTCTGCTGAGGTTTGATTTGGATTGAGACTTTTTACTAGTTTAACTGCTGAGATTTAATCCTCATTTATAACCTTAAATATGTTGTGACCTGCAATTAAAATGTTAAGCACACAAGTAATATCTGTAAAATGTAGCAAAGTGTCACAAGTAAAAGTGTTTGTTAAAGGGAGAAACATGCCTCCGTGAGTATAGCGTTATTATTATTATGATATTAAATGAATATTAATACTGATTGTTTAGTGTGTAAGTAGCATTTCTGTTGTAGTTGATCGAGATAGAGCTAAGTGTAACTAATATATATTTTATTTGATCATCAATGAAAGATCATCATGTGTATTTTATGTCAAATCTGGCACTTCTATCTCATCCATATATATGACTTTTGTTTTGTACATGTACAAAATACATGTTTCATTACTTGCTAAAGTTTAGGGTACATCCTGAGTCACACCCTTCTTTAGTGATCCTTGCCTACCTACCCATAATATAGAAATTAATATAGTCATAATTGTTTTCTTTTTCTTTCTTTTTTTTTACTGCCAAACATCTCATTATGTATGTTTGTATGTGTTTAATACATGATCAGTGACAGAACATCACATATAAAGTTGGGAGATTCAATTTATTATATTTGAAACCAATATATTTTGGTAATATACACAGATACACAGTATCTTCAATTTGTTTTGGCTTTGGTTTATTGACATGCATATTAGACACTGTCGGGAACAGAACAATAAAGTCAAGGACTTCTTATTGATTATCTTTGTTTACAGAACCTGTCTGATAATAAAATAAGATCCAGAAAGCCTATGAACAAATAATGCTTTGCAGAAGGCAGACCAGTTAACAACAACCAAACAGAATTCAAGATGAGGAGTAAATCATAAAAAATACATCAAGATGCACACGTTAGGGAATACTACGAGCAGCTATTGATTTGTCTTAATTAAAGTATCCTATTTTTTCAAGTTTCTTCTTCTTCTTCAACACATTCATGGGGTTTTCCCCCAAATAGTCTCAAACCTTGACTCACTGCTCCTTCGGTGTGACTCAAAGCTCTCTCTGGGGGTGGACAGATGCCAGCGAGGAGGCTTGGGTCAAACAACTGCCAGCTCCCTGAAGCACAGCACACTCCACACAAAGTTTAGTCTGTGTGTTCATAAGCAGACCCCCTCGACATTGTGGTGAAGCTGCCCTGAGGAATTTTGATGAGTACACTGTACAGACTGGCTAAGCTTTGCTACAGTTAAATCCATTGGTCACCCTTTTTTTATTATCATTTTGGACAGTTCTGAAGTGCATCCCTGTGATTCAAGGTTCCCATATGAAGACTGAAAGTCAGTCACTGTCATGTGCCAGAGCCTCATTGCATGCCTGCAGGCTGCTTTGCATGTTTCGCCTCCTGTCATGTGTTTACTTGTATAGAAACAGAGTTGGAGGGAGCTAGAGGAAGACTGGGAGGTGGTGGAAGCTCCAGTTTGGGGGCATGACTGAGTGTGTCTGAAGTAGCAGTAAAGAGGTCCAGATGAAAAGACCTCCCGAGGGTCATGATCCTCCTCCTCTCAGTCTGGCGCCACATTTTCTTGTGCCCTCTGTAAGAAATCTTCCAGGGAGAGGAGCGTAGCACGTTAAATGCCTGCCTCTACTCTCTCTGCTACTGCTTCCTCTCCCACATCTCCTCAACATGTGTCATGCTTGGCTGGCTAGTCATCATTAGATCATTACCAGAGCATGCAAGATAGTTAACAGACAGTTGTAAGAATGTAAAGTGACTCATATAGGGCTGCAACTAACCATTATCTTCATTACTATTATATTAGATGAATTGCTTAATCTATGAAATGTTAAAAGAGGCCGCCGTGATGTGTTAAATTTGCTTGTTTTGTGTGACTAGAGAATATTTGGTATTTTTGCTTGAAAAAAAAAAATCAATTAATCGACCATTCCTTGCAGCTCTAGGCTCATGCACACTTGTTTTTAGTGATTATTCTGGGTTCTCGAGGTTAATCAGCGTCATTTGTGTGTTCCTCCTTGTCTCTCGATAATCGCTCTGGTCTTCCTCATTTGACGCACTTTCAAACAGCACACTTGTTGCTGTTTCCTCTGCTGTTTCTCTTCTGTCTGTGTCACTGCGTCCCTGCTCTATCCTGTTGGATTAGACCTGCTCCAGAGCAGTAAATCTCACTCTGTAATTGGAAAGCATGTGCTGGCGGAGCTTTAATTGGATATGATATGTGCAGAGGCCCTGCGAGTGAGCTCGGCACCAGGGAGCCATCTGTTACCTCGGAGTTACAGTTACAGTTAGCTCTGTTTGCTCTGATACAGAGAACTCATTTCTGCCTGCCTCCTCCTATCAAGGACGCCGCCTGAATTAGAGACCGTCTGATGAAGAAAGTATGACATAATCAGATGGAATAAATACAGATTAGATATCTGATCAGCTTCTTGGCTACTGTGCTACTCGGTGTGTCCTTGTGTAATAGTAACCATGGCATGAGATTTTGTGTGTGTGTTGGGCTGCACAACACAGGCATCAAGTCTGACTCGTCAGCAACAGATAGAGCCTCCGTGTCAGCCAAGTTAGTGTGACAGTCCAGATGGAAAAGAGCAAAGTCTTAGCAAGTCAAAGAGTTTAATGTTACCACCTTTATTACTCATATGTTAAAGATAAACGCCATTGTTCTGGTTTTTATAGATCAGGTACTGATTACAGATTTTTTGGCAAACATGTAATCTTTTAAAGGGCAGGTGTGTTAGATTCATTTACAGAAAATGCAGAAATGGAATATAACATGCACAGCTATGTTTTCATTAGTGTATAATCTTATGGTTTTGGATATCATTACCATTACCTTATGGTTCACTACTACGGAGTCCACCATGTTGAACTGCCATGTTTGTACAGTACCTCAGAAAAGACAAACACTGGCCTCAGATGGCTTCTTTTTGCATGTTTTGCAGCCACCAATAGTTTTCTCTTCACACTAAAAGAAAGTGGGCCATCAGTAATTACCCTGCTAGATGTCACTAAACCCTACACACTGGACGATAATGAAGGTGTTACACTTAACAAGTGTTTACTAATTTAATCATTTCCTAAGACATCCTGATAATTTGTTCCGCTGAAAGGAGCAGCTGTTTCAGTGAAATCCTTCTGCTCTGTAAACTCTCATCAAAGTGGCTGAAGCAACAGAACTTTATGTCTATTTCCTTTATAAACATTACCAATAGAAAATGATGAAGAAATTGCAGACTTATAAAATATGCAATAATACTTAGAGAATCGCACAGAAATTAAGTTTTAGAAACACAGCTGTCTTTCATGAGTGGTAATTTCTTTTCCTTTCATTAACTGCTACTTTATACTTTCCACTCTAAAGAAGACACACAGCTTACAGATTAAGATTTAACATAAAACACATACTGTATGATTACTTTATAAAATATGATGTATATTTACTGAGTGTAAATATTCAGATTGAGAAATGTATATTTTGACTAATATTTGCATATTAACATACTGCCCAGCTCTTCACCTCCACTGTGCGAGGCCTCAGTGTGTCTTCTGATGACGCCTGTTGACATGAGACACTCAGCAGGCTGACAGACTGTTGCTCAGTAAAATAAAAGCTTCCTCTCAGTCCTGTGAGGTCTATCCTGGTGTCAGCTGTGTGGCTTTGAAGTGGCAGCCCTCAGGCCTGGTTTTCCCCCAGCAAAGGAAACTGGCCTGTGTGTATCTGTTGGTGCACCATGAAAGTTTTGTGACGCGGTGATGGCCACACTTAAATACCAGGAGGTCGTAAAGCAGAATGTAAGACTCGATCACTCTCATTAGCGAGACCCAAAGTGTGACCAGTAAACAGTGAGCTGTAGTGCAGCATGCCTCCAGCATTTTTGTCTTTAATCAGCTTGTTTCAGATGTCATACTGCATGATTTCTCAAAGGAAGAAATCACTACACACACACACACACACACACGCACACACACTCACTATAGGTCAGCTCTCCACATGACTCCTCTGTCTCCTAATGAGATGCTGCCTTTTGGCCTCAGGCTTTTCCTGACTGTTGGGTCACGACCTGTCAGTTCGTCTCCTGCTCTGTGTGCACTCTTTAATCAGGTCCGTCTTTCTTGCAGTACCACTGGATTTGATAAAGAACTATTTCAGGAACACGCTTTCCCTTCACCCCGAGAATAAACTGGAAATATTTCATGGCGGCACTGAGAAACCAGGGGAATGTTTTTGTGCAGCTCTCTGGGCTGCTTGGGATTCCTTCTGGTGTGTAATTAATACAGACAGAGATTTATTCACCATGACAGGCAGTTTGGACAGGAAGTTGAGGTTGTGCACTAGAGGGACTGGATTTTATGAGCAGGTACTTCACAGGAGTGCTATTGTATAAAATAGATTATAAAAAGTGTAAACACAAGCATCAACACTAAAGTCTGTCTCTGTCTCTCTCTGTTTCTGCTACTGTTAGTGATCTGAAATGAGGCGAAGCTTTGACAGCTGGAATCACTCGTCTCCTTGGCAACAGATACACTCCCACACTGCACTTGTTTGATTTTCTATGTCGGGAAATATAGAGGTGGAGAGGCGTGGCGGCATTTGAGCAGCGCCAGTACAGTGATAGTTTGTCAAACCGAGTAGCAGGCGTTCTTAGTTAGTGGAAAAGGACTCAGTGAGTAAAGCCGGACCTTCTTATCCACATCCTCCTGAGTGTGTGCTCGCAGCCCCGACCTTAGACCCACTTGTCACCCTGCCTGACCCAGTCATCCCTTTTGTGTCTGCAGGGGATTATCCGGCTGTAGGTTAAATCCTCAGAGACAAGGCTCCCTGTTAGGCAAGCAAGGCAGAGTGTGCTCTTAATTGCTCCACTATTTCAAGTGTATTGCTCTAAATCACTGTCTGACATGGGCATCATGTACGTATCCAGTGTGGGTAAGCAGACCTAGAAAACTGACTAGCAGCCTCGACAGCGACACAAATACAAAGGCGTCAGGCTGCTAACATGTACTTTAATAAATGCTGTGGTCTGTGGTGAAGTTTAAACATGCATCACATTGTTGCAGCTATTGTTGTATCGATCTTTGACTGGGGCGTCATAAACTGTCTGTGAACTTTCATTTGTGGTTGACATTTTCAAGTAAATGGAAATAGAGAAGCAGCGCTGATCATCACAGTGAAAATAATAATGGAAGGAGAACCACTGTGTTTGTTTGTGTGAGTTTGTTTGACTCCTTCTCTGTCACAATTTCCCTTTCCTCTACATCACTTCCCCATGTACAGAAATAGTCTTTTTATGGTGAGACCATGACCTTCTCTCTGTATCTTTATCTGTGTCATTTAGGACTTGTTGATAGCAGAAACACCTCAGCCTTTCAGCAATTTTCATGTTTTGGCTTCAGCATCTCTCCATCAGAACATAATCTGCATGTGAGGGGCACATATGAAAAACTGAGCCTTTACAAGGTCAGCGTAGCATTGCAGACTTACTGTAAATGACTATGGTGCTCAATCTCATATCAACATTTCTTATCACAACAATCTAGGAAACTTGCCATCATTCCCAAACAAACCTTTTCATATTTGTTTTCTACTGGCAGCACTGACAGGTGAAACTGCATAAAGAATGGTTGGGTAACTCCTCCAAACAAAAGCCTTTCTTCCTCTCTTTGTCCTCTACCTGTAATGATCGTACTTGTAGTGGCATTAGGTGAAAAGGAGGACAGTAGTTCCAAGATTACGGCATTGTTGGATTTTATAACTGATCACTGCTGCCAAGACATTTATCAAATGTTCAAACTGAAGTATGCTTTGATGTCCTGGTTATCAAATCTGGCATTCACTAATTTAGATAAAGGACCAGCCCAACACCCTCAGGTCACCAAATCAAGGTTGGAAACTTTTGACATCAATTGGAGTGATATTTTTGTTAATAATTATAATAATCTGGGTGACCTGACCCCTAAAGTTCACCTCCATGATGCTTGAAGTTCCACAACACAATATCCCAAATAATTAATGTCGAACATAGCACTCAAGCAAAATAGTAATTTCATCAGTTGAATTTATGACTTTCTATTCACTTGTAGTGATGGGCTTATCAACTTAAGCAACAATAAAATAATAATGATTATTATTTATTATTATATAACTGATTTTAAAAGGCCATGATTGAAGCATGGAATGTCAGTCAAATGTGGTATAAATTAGTGAGGCTCATCAGCATTTAGACCTTTGACCTTTATTAAAGTGAAATTAATTTCTTCCCATTAAATGAACAATAATGTTATATTTATAATAATTTAATTCAGAGTTTAGAGCTTTGTGTCGTGGAATTGCAGTTTTCTAAGTAGCTTACCATTTGAGAGATAGCTAGCTGGCAAGCTAAAACAAGAATCTATAGCCGTGCTAGCTGCTTTGTGAGGCTGCATTTAGGCTCAGTGGTGCTTTGAGCTAAATGCTAACACTAACATGCTAACATTTTGATGTTTAGCATTATGACCATCTTCACGTGTTAGCATGGTGACATTTCCTAATTAGCACTCAACACGTGCAGCTGTGAGGATGTTGGGTACGCCATTAGATTTGCGGGTAAAATTTTGACCTGATGATGGTACTCTGTGAAGTTAGCACTACATGACAAATCTACTCCTTAAGAATTGTCTCTAGCACTTATTGCTGCACTAACGCTTCTTATCGCACTATACCTTGATTGTTCCCTTTTCTGTAAGTCGCTTTGGATAAAAGCGTCAGCTAAATGACTAAATGTAAATTTACATGTAAGTCAGTCTCTCTGATAACTTCTTTTAAACACTGACCCTGTTAAGTATTTATGATTACTAAAGTATTCAATCATTCATCTTGCATTGATTAGTTTTAATGTATCATTCATCAAGAGAGAGTGATACACTGTAACCTTTGCATTCTGACGATACTCTATTGTATAATATACTATATAACAGTGTTAAAAGCACACACCCAGCTGATAAAGCTCTCTCTCCGTTTATGACAGTCACACCATCACTCTTTTATTTCTACACCTGGTTATCTGAGTTGATCATTAAGAGCTATATTAAGATGTTTATTAACCGCCTGTAGCTCTCAAATCTACCTGCTGTCTCTGACACTGACATGGCACCCAGCAAATGTAGTGGAACGAGTCACACGCACCTGGCTAATCTACAGGATGCATTGTAAAACTGAAACTGGCTGCACGGTTTCTACAAAACAATAGGAATCTGAGAAATGCTGTGATTTCTGATATGAGCAGATAAAACTTTGGCCTTTGAAATATTAATGGGATGTAAAATATGCAGGGATGAGATACACAGTGAAAAGCTTAACCTCCAACTCAGTAATTCATGGAAAGACACACAAGTCCTTGCAATAGATACTCTACTAACGCAGAGGATGTAACAGAGCTAATCAAGACTGGATCTCATTTAAGAGGTTTTTCATTAATCTTGATCTCTGGTCATCCAGTAAGATTAGTGCATTGCCCTTAAGTCTTAATCTGGACAAGCCCGTCGCAAATTGATGCATACATGTTTTACAGCAATGATCTCATACTACGCTGCTTCACATATAGATCGAACCGTGCTTAACTCAGCCACACCTTTACTTTATGACCATTAAAAACGTCACCTGAGACAATATATGTCACATATATGTCTTTCCCACCCATCACTTCCTCGTCTATCATCATTGATTGCTTAATGTCTTTTTCCACTACCCTAATAATAGTTTCTGAGGTGGGTTTAGGCGTGCACATCCATAAAAGTGTGCTGTCACAGGGTGTGTAGCTTGTGGTTTTTCATCTCTAAATGAGTCTTGGTTACCAAGCGATAAAGAGTTGAGGTCACGTAGGGCTTTGTACACAAAGAAAATAATCAAATCACACTCAGGATCTGATATTAGTCCTGGTTTTCTCACCACTTCCTTGTGCTTCTGACATGACTTACCGGAGAAAACTGTTTGTGTAAGGCGTCCACACGTCTGATTCTCAGAAGTATGTTCACTCTCTGGTTGCTAAAAAGAGGCTTGAAATGTTATCATTCAATGCATACAGATGAGGAGTTGAGGTAAACAGACTAAGCCATTATCAAAGACCTCCTACTGCTTGTACCGCTCCTCAAGCTGCCCTCTGGCTTCCTCTGTTACCCCATAAACACAAAGCCGCAAGTGGGAGAGGGCTAAATAGGAACAGGCGTCACGACAGCACACTGAACAAATAGGACACAGCTCTTTTCTTTAAGACGGTCAAATGAAGCTGGCAGGCGCTTGTTGGCGGTAACTGACAAATCTTGGTGTTGTAAACAGCCGTCACTTAACGGTAACTCTTATCTGCTGAGTCAAAGCTTTTGTCCACTTTTTACGCACTTGATGTTAAATGTTTTTAAGGCACAACCTTGTTGGCTTCTGTGATTGCACCTTAAATGCCTGCTGCTCCTTCAGTCTGCTTATAGTGTGTAATCATATGAAGAGCTATTAAATCAATGCTCCTTTATGATGATAAGTGTGATGAAACAAATAAAATAACACTTTGTTGGTCCCATAAGGTCTAGTGGTTAGGATTCCTGGTTTTCATCCAGACGGCCCGGGTTCGTCTCCCGGTATGGGAACTATAGTTTACTACAGACAAAGTTGAATAATGATACAGCCATCTTGAAAAATAAAGACTAACAGAACTATCCTCCTTAAAAATAAAAATAAATTCCCTTTTCTGTAATTATTTCCTGTCATTGTGGTGGACATTGTGCAGGTTGTCATTTGTCTCTTTCTCTTTCTTTCTTAATATTACATTAAACATTAAACATCATACTAACACACATTTCCTGTAAACAGTAGATGATCTAATTATATTTTGAACATTTTGAACACTGAGTTAATATCCATAGCTCTGTGAATGTAAAGTGGTGAATACAAGTGCATTAACATGGAAATATTTGCTAATTTATGCATTATTTCTTAATAATTAGCATGCCCAATTAAGATGGTAAGCTATGATGTGGTCATTACACATCTTAGATCTGCTCCAGTCCATATTTGTAACAATGGATCCATTAACAATGGATCAAATGACTACTTGTATGTGAAAGATGTTGCTTGTAGTGATAAACCCACAGAGAATTATCACCTGACTGCAGTTTCCCTCAGCTTTATTGAGTATTTTAGCATCTTTTCGCTAATTAGTTTTATGGGCTCACCAACGTTATTTCCAGCTGCAAACGGGCAGACATTTTCACTGAAATAGCTGTGATAAACCACCAGCAAGCTACCTGCACAGAAGCAAACAGTAGACGGATAAGGTTAGCAATTAGCTGGTGAACACAGTGGAGCACTGAGTCGCTAAAAACAGAGGGAGTAAAAATTTGACTCACATTTATCTGTTGGACACAAACACAACTTCAAATGAATGTCTGCTTGATGTGTAAATAGGCACACATTCACTTTATCAACTTTATAGAATGACAGGTGTGATAGGAGGAGGTGATGAGCTCACTATTTTTTGTGCTTTTGTTTTGACTGTAGGAATAACAGCAAACAACACAACCAGCAGTGCTACAACTTTACCACCATCCAATACTACAACCACAGAAAACAGCACTGTTACTGAGTCTACATCAGCTTCACGCACTGATTCAACACCGTCCAACAACACTAATGAGACTACAATTACAACCATAACACCTGCTCCAGCAACCAACAATGAAACAACCACAAGCAACAACGCAACTACAACTAAACCAGCCACAGGCAACAATGCCACTATAGTTCCACCAACCACAAGCAACAACACAACTACAGCTAAACCAGCCGCAAGCAACAATGCAACTACAGTTCCACCACCCGCAAGCAACAATGCAACTACAACTCCACCAACCACGAGCAATGGCACGACTACAACTCCACCAACCACAAGCAACAACATGACTACAACTCCACCAACCACAAGCAACAACGTGACTGCAACTCCACCAACCACAAGCAACGGCACAACTCCAACTCCAACAACAACAAGTAACGACACAAATACAACTCCACCAACGACAAGCAACAACATGACTACAACTCCGCCAACCACAGGGAATGACACGACTACAACTCCACCAACCACAAGCAACAACGCAACTACAACTACACCAACCACAAGCAACAATGCAACTACAATTCTACCACCCACAAGCAACAATGCAACTACAACTCCACCAACCACGAGCAATGGCACGACTACAACTCAACCAACCACGAGCAATGGCACGACTACAACTCAACCAACCACGAGCAATGGCACGACTACAACTCCACCAACCACAAGCAACAACGTGACTACAACTCCACCAACCACAAGCAACAACATGACTACAACTCCATCAACCACAAGCAACGGCACAACTCCAACAACAACAAGTAACGACACCAATACAACTCCACCAACCACAAACAACAACACGACTACAACTCCACCAACCACAAACAACAATATGACTACAACTTCACCAACCACAAGCAATGACACGACCACAGCTCCACCAACCACAAGCAACAACACGAATACAACTACACCATCTACAAACAACAACATGACTACAACTGCACCAACCGCAAGCAACATGACTACAACTCCACCAACCACAAACAACAATATGACTACAACTTCACCAACCACAAGCAATGACACGACTACAGCTCCACCAACCACAAGCAACAACACGAATACAACTACACCATCCACAAACAACAACATTACTACAACTGCACCAACCGCAAGCAACATGACTACAACTCCACCAACCACAAACAACAATATGACTACAACTTCACCAACCACAAGCAATGACACGACTACAGGTCCACCAACCACAAGCAACAACACGAATACAACTACACCATCCACAAACAACAACATTACTACAACTGCACCAACCGCAAGCAACATGACTACAACTCCACCAACCACAAACAACAACATGACTACAACTCCACCAACCACAAGCAACAACATGACTACAACTCCACCAACCACAAACAATATGACTACATCTCCACCAATCACAAACAACAACATGACTACAACTCCACCAACAACAAACAACAACATGACTACAACTCCACCAACCACAAACAACAACATGACTACAACTCCACCAACCACAAACAACAACATGACTACAACTCCACCAACAACAAACAACAATATGACCACAACTCCACCAACCACAAGCAATAACATGACTACAATCACACCAACAGCACAGACCAACAATACAACCTTGATTACAACCATATCACAGCCGAACAACATCACAACAACTCCAACTCCGGTGACCACACAAACCAGCAACGCCACAGGAAGTACAGTATCTCCAGAAATCTCTACAACTGTACTAACTACAACTATACTAACAAACTCTACTAACACCACACCCTCGTCCTCCACTACCACCACCAATGTAACACTCACAACTGGACCCTCACCCTCCTCACCTCCCTCCACCTCCAGCTCTCTCCTTCCCTCCACCTCCCCAGGCAGTAGCACTGTATCCCCCACTGGAAATACCACCACCCCTAACCCCTCAACAACAACCTCGGGAGGTAGGACTAACAGAATGAGTCTTGATAATAATACAGAATATGTAATGATATTAACATGCAGGTGAGCTTTAAACAGGGAAATGTGCTGTATGTAACTGCTGTCTGTGGTCTGTATTTAAATGTCATATGTTATGATGTTACAGTGACCAGCAGCCATACTACAGCTACCTCCACTAGTGGCAATACAACAGCCTCATCCACCACCATCACTGTCACCACCATGCGACCAACAGACATCACAACCACCAACTTCACCACAGCAGCGCCAGTCATAGGTTTGTATCTTTCTTCTATTGAGTACTCTATTTTTGTTTAAATGTGCAGCTTACATTAGGGAAAAATATATATATATATTTTTAAATCTCTCATCAGTGTGTCCTACTATCCCGTGCCCACTTGAAAGCGTGTGTCTTAATGGAACTTGCCAGTGTCTCTCTGGTAGCTTCCTGCTGAACGGAAGGTGTGAACCAGGTAAGATTAAATTGACATTTCATCTTTGGGTAGATGAGAAATAACCATAACAAGAAGGGTGGTGGTAGTTTATATTCTCCGCTCTTCTTCTTCCATCAGCCCAAGTGTTCCCAGGCCAGCTACATCTCACTTCCTTGCAATTTCAAAAAGGAATGAGCGACAGGTCCTCCGCAATATTCCAGCAAACAGCAGCTAACATCTCAGCAGTGGTGGGTTTTGACCTCACGAAGCATGTTGAATAATTAGAATAAATTCTCTCTTTGTCTGTCATTAAACCAACTGATTATTCTGTTCCGTAGCTCAAAAAAGTCCTCGAAAATCAGCCTGGGTATATACGGTCTGAAGTTTTGCAACTTGAGTGAGTATTTTTCTCTTTCCTACATCAGAAACATATTCTCTTGTAAAAGAGAGATTTTTAACTTTTTTATGTGCTCCTTTATAAATCTCTAGACCGGGAAGTGTGCAAGCCACTGTTAACAACATTTTTAGAAACACCAACGCAACCCAAGACTCTGTTGATCAGTCCATTAAAGACGCTATAACCAACTCAGATAATTCATTACTGTCTGATGCTACATTTACAGGTAAGTACTGCTCGATTTATACATATGAGCCACTGGTTACATTATTTGAAGATGTTTTTTCTCATACATTTTTTGTCCTCTCTGTCTTAGGTACAAGCGTGTGTATGACGAAGCCGTTAGCTTGTGATAACTCCACTACGATATGCACAGCTAAGGCTGGCCGGGCTTTTTGTTCCTGTAAAGACGGCTACATCTCTATGGTGTACTCCAACAGTAGCTGCACAGGTAAAAGCAACTAATTAATATTCTTTACTTATATACTCTAAAATGAGTAATCTTTACAATGTTGTGCAGCCATAGAACTATAGATTATAAAAGTCTCATGTATAGACTAAAAAAGGCTGATGACCCGCAGCGTCTGAGACAAGCTCAAGTTCAGTTTTCCCAGCTGATCTACAGTTAAGAGCGCTTTAACAAAACCTTCTTATCCTCAGTGAAATACTTGTGTGTGAGAATGAGGGGGGAGACACAACAGGGAGTGAGACTCAAAGACAAGGTCAAGAGCTGTAGCCTTTTCTCAGTGCCGACCCTTGGCCCTTACTTCATTTATCTCTCTAATTTATTTCTTTTTAGTGAGGTTGTTTCCCTGGAAACACGTGGAAGAATCACAGCTTTTTCTCTCTCTGGAGGGTTGTGACCAAGGAGATCAGCTATAGGAAGAGCTAATAAAGAACAAGACGTTCATCCAAATGTTGCATACAGTTCTTTTCTCAAGAAAAAAACATAATGTACAATTATGTGCATGTTTGTAATGGTCATCATGCGGCCTGCAGATGGCAGAGGCTCTCATTGTGCTCATGTTTTCATTGCATGTGCAACCAGGCGTACTGTACGTCTTCATCTACCATGACTGAGTCTCTAACTGTAGCTTGTTCCCATTTTAATGTGTAAAACTTTGTGTGTTTAAATGATTGTGTTTCTCTTTGTAGCGTGTCCAAGTGGGCAGATGGCAGTGGGAGATAAGTGTCAACCGTGAGTACCCACATTTTCAATTTAGTTTACAGAGTCATTTTTGCATGTCAGGTGCAAGTTGTCTGTGTTTCATTGTGTACATGATGTGAAGTTGGCTCCCCCATGTGGATTCAAACTCTGTTAATATGTTACAGGACAGCCTTGAAATACAAATATTGTGTTGAGCTGCTCTCTTTTGTCTTTCAGATGCGCATTTGGATACAGTGGCTTCAACTGCAATGATTGTGAGTCACACGATTTCGAAGGCAAAAATGAAGCAGTAGCAGTCGCACCAGTTATGTGCTGCCTTATGGAGATCTAAATATGTCTCTATGTGTGTGTTTACAGCGGCTCTGCTGGCAGTGGTGGTCATCTCCTGCGTACTGGGAGGAATCCTTCTCATCCTGGTCCTGGCTTTGCTCATATTCTGCTGCTGGTGAGACTCTCACAACTTTACCAACATTAATACTGACTTATTTTTATTGATTCTATATTTCATCAACTTATACGGTATTACTGTAAATGTGGCTTTGGTTATTTGCAGATCAAAAGGCATAAAACTAGGGTTAAAGTTTAGTTGTAAGGGTAAATTTTGAAGTGTAGTGTGCAGTTCAAAACTTGTTTTCAAAATATGCATGCACATTTAACTTTCTCTATTCTCTGTACATCAGGAGGAGTTGCTCAGAGAGCAAGCCCAACCACAGCAGAAGTCCATACTCCTCAGGTGGAGTCGACCAGCCCTGGACTGCTGGCATCACTCCCATCCCCCGTGCTTCCACTAACTGGGACTCGTCTCCTCCCATAGAGATGACAGAGGGAGGCAGCACTCATGTTCTGGTAGACAAAAAGCAAACCAACGGATCGGTGAGTTTTCACATGTTCCTCTAACGTCTGAATAACTTACCAATAATCCTCAAACTAACAGCCTTTGCGTGATCAGCCTTGAGTTTGTTCAATATTGCACGACGTTCTTGCATCCAGATTGCATTTGCTGATTAACCTCAAACTCATTCAGTAAGCATGGATGTAGTTGTACTTAAATGACAGCAAAACTGAATGCATTTTATTTGGTTCACCATCTATGTTGAACGTTTTCACCACAAACTCTGGCACTCCGGCCCCCCTTTTTAAATCACATGTCAAAAATCTTGGGGTAACATTTGATAATGGCCTCAGATTTGACAAACAGATTAGCTCTGTTGTCAGCACGAGCTTTTTTTCAGCTCCGTCTCTTGGCCAAAGTGAAGTCTTTTCTCAGTCGGCAGGATCTCGAGAGGGCAATCCACGCTTTCATCAGTTCCAGACTTTCGCAATTGTGGCAGAGCCCTGCGCTCTTCGGGTCAGCTTCTGTTAGAGGTCCCTAGGTTGAGATTTAAACAGTGGGGTGATCGTTCTTTTGCCGTCGCTACTTCCAGACTGTGGAACAAACTGCCCCCTGACATTCGCACCACTACTGATCCCAGCCTTTTTAAATCGAAGCTTAAGACCCACTTTTTTAGACTGGCGTTTAATTCTGACTAGGGCAGTACTGTTTCTTAGGTGTACTCATTCTGTCTGCTCCTTTCTATGTATTTCTGGAAGATTAATACCCTGCAGCGCTGCAGCACTACAGCACTTTTAATTGTATTTGTTTGTTATGTATCTGTTATGTATTGTTTTATGGCTTTGTTGTAAAGCACTTTGGGTACCGTTCGGCTATTGTAAAGGGCTATACAAATAAACTTGATTTGATTTGATTTAGTCATCTGCAGGTGAAAAATAATCCAGGTCGAGGTTAAAAACTGGCTACATTTGGTAGAAAAGTGAATGTTTTAGACATATATAGCAAAATCCTTTCACAAAAACACAATGCTTTTCTACCAAATGCATCTTATTTTTAACCTCAGACTTGGACATTATTTGACCTGCAAAATCCTACAAATCCATGCTCACTGGGCACATGACCATCTTGTATAATTTCAGATACAGATCAGATGCTTTAATGATATGTTTTTAACCCAATGCACACCAGTACGTTTAACCCAATCATCCAGAATGTATATACAGTACTAGCACGTAGCTCCCTCCCATGCTCCCTGCTTTGCCTGACTCCCAGTGTGTTGCTTTAGGGTTTTCAACCGAAGCAGAAAGGATGGAGAAAGGTAAGGCATGGCTTTGCTTTGAGATTCTGATTTTCCTTGATGCCCCCTGCTAATTATTTAGACAGACCACAGTGAGAATGATGGTGGAAGGGTTTTCGGGTGATGGGAAGCTTCAGGAGAGATCGCTGATTGTTGTGGAAAGCCATGCGCTTTCATCTTCGGTGCTAAGTCTAATGAGTGACAGTTCAAAGAAGCTGAGCTGATGCTAGTTTGGGAGTAGTAATGTTTTATTTTCACTGCACACCAGTGACTGCGGTAACTGGTGTATGTGTGCTTTCACCTTTGTGGCTGTTTGTGTGTGCGAATGTGTCAAACCTCGACATTTGAAAGACACTAATACACTGACTGCTTTCACTGACGTTACAGACGGGATCATACGATCTCAACCCAGAAGGAATGGGAACCTTCAAAGGTAAAAATCCATCCCGTTACTCCTATCTGGTACAAGGACATGAGAACCCCTACTTCTTACCACAAGATAACAAGAAAAACTGAAAAACATCAGGCCAGCTTGGGACGCAGGAATGAGGAACATGGGCTCAAAAAGAAGTCACTGATTTGACGATCCGGGACTACAGGCACATTTCCTGAGCAGGTTATTTAAACATGTTTGAATATTATCATAAATCACAAATGTAAACAGCAACCAAAGAGTTTCATTCATATGAGCAAAAAAAAACATTTGAGCAAGTTGTTAAAAGTGAACTTGTGTGCATCATGAAAAAGCTAACTGGTTCTGATTATAACCAGTAGATGTCGTCATTGTTCAGTATATTTCTCCTACTGTTTTCCCATTGACTTTTTTATGCTGCAGAAATCATCCTGTAGTCTTAAATTTAAGCTTCTTACAACGCTAATTGCACTAAAGTGTGTGTTAAGTTTACCACCAATTTTCCTCTTAAATCAAAGGTATATAATGAATGTGGGCTTTCGGGGGCTACCAGATATTTTTTCGAATGGGTGTGATTATTTTTTAGAGATATAAGTCTTGTATGACTAAAGGGGCTGGATCCCTGGTTTGGGGTATTTTTCAAGGGATTTATATTGTAGCTAAGTACTCTCTATTTGTTGAAGCTGCACTTGCAAAAAGTGCCTGTTTTAATGGTCAGTTTGATAGGAAACATGCAACGCTGGTGATAAAGCCTGTCTCCTGGATGTGCCAATTATCACTTGTATACATTTCTTTATATATACGTATATATATATATATATATATTTATCCTTGTGTGTCTGAGACAGTGCACTATTTTATAAGTGTGTAAATGTTTTGTAAATAATTGAAGATTGGCACAGAATGTGTGTGTGTGTATGCAATGGAAATAAATTAATTTAAACACAACAGTCTTGTTTTTCATAACTGGTGGATGTAGGCACTTTAACTGTCGTACGTAAGTACTTAAACAGCTTTATTGCCCCATAATTCGAACTTTTGTGCATTTCTGAGTCTTTTACAGTCTCTTTGTGTCACTAATCATCATCTGCGTAGAAAGGAACATCTCTCATTGATATATGAAGAGTTGAAAGTGGTCATAGATCCTTCACTGACTTATTGCAGACTGTATTATGTTAAGTTTCAGGTCCTAAAATCCCCGGGCTGTCTTTAACAGCTGAAAAACATACCTAACATTGATTTATCTGCTTGATACTTCATGTGTATTCCACAGAGAATATCTGGTAAACATGATTTTGAAGTGATGATGTTTCAGAAGTCAAATGGTGCATTACTTTTGGGGACTCCAGCTGTAAAATAATGTATTTTCATATGCTCTATATGTGTGATTAGTGGACTACAGAGCACTACCCCTCCCATATCTCAAACTAGTCTATTTGGATTTGTGTTATTGATATTGTTTAATAGTTTGTTCTTATGTTCTTTGATTGACTTCAGGTCAAAGTCCTTTCCCTGACTAATGTCACTATGCATTAATATTATTTTTTTAAATCTGTGAATGACTTTTTGGCCAACCAATTGAAGTTATTTGTTCCTGCAAAGCTCATAGACCATATAAAACATCACACATTTGCTTCTTTGGTGTCTTAACTACAAAGGCAAAGGGAATGGTCACCAGTTTAAACATTTAATGGCAAAAAATGGATGATTTAGCAATTATTAATTTTATAGAGATAACAGTGGGGTCCTTGGGAAACAAAAAATGAAGAAGTAGAGCCAGTACCAAGGATTACAGGTTGTCTAGATTTTGTTGAGTGCACAAGGTTGAGGGGACATCATACACAGTCCTATGAGTGGTGTGACACTGTTACACTGATCAACAGGTGGCGATAACACACCAAGATACACCAATAAAGGTTTAGAAGAAGAAGACTATAAGATCATAAACATGAATGTAAACAATACTTCAATATTCAATTGGCCTA
This sequence comes from Miichthys miiuy, assembly GCA_036365135.1. Taxonomy (NCBI): domain Eukaryota; kingdom Metazoa; phylum Chordata; class Actinopteri; family Sciaenidae; genus Miichthys; species Miichthys miiuy. The sequence continues at coordinate 17,089,180 of CM071622.1, forward strand.
GCAGATGTTTTATGATGGAAATACATTCCAACACATTTGTTAGACCACAAGGATACACTGTTTTCTTGAGTAACACTGAATTTAAATGTAACTTATTTGTTTACAACACAATTCCACAGGCATCATTTTGTCTCTGCATTATTCTTCAGTTCTGCTTTCTGTGGAGTAACTGAGGTGTCTTTCATTCACCGTTTTAGGATTAATGACACATCTCAATCAATAAATCACTGCGTCTCTGCATGCATGATTTATATATCTACCACAATTGTAATAAAACAGTGGCTGTTCTCAAATTCAGTATGTCCGAAAATTTGCATTCGCAGAGTTCAGCAATTCATTTGCTCTATTGCTTTTGCAAACACCACCACTCTCATTTCAAATGAATAATGGTGGTGTGGTTCATTATGCAGATCGCAACAGCAGAAGGCTTCTGGACCTAAATGAATGGCCACATGAGTCACAGTGTTAATAAGATTATTCTTGGAGGTGGGGTTTCTGTTGACTGCATTTTACCTAGAAATACTCCATCTCCCTGCCTGCTGTGCAGCAATTTGTCACACTGAGTGACGAGATGTTTGAAGGCATCAGAAATTTCATGTTGGTGTTTGTGTAAAACTTAGCTGGCAGTGTGTTGCTGTAGCTGCTCCTCACAGGCTCTTAAAAGCTGGGATTTGGGGTTTGCTGAGAGGCTAAATCTGGCTTTGCCAGGCCTTAATCTTGGGCACTGGGTCACTGGAACACAGTGTGACTGGCATAAAGGGGGTATGAATCAGATGAGGCGTGTTCATTTGTATTTGCATGTATAGAGCGTGTGAATACTGCATAGCATCCTGATTTGTGGTGAGTTGCAGGGCAGAGTTATTTTACTGCATGAATTAAACCTGTAAAGTTTAGGTGTTCCATTCTCTAACATCTTTCTGTTTTTTGTATTTGAATAAATTACTTTGTGTGTCGGTTTCACTTAAGGCCTGCAGCTGCTGTTAGTGTTTTATGTGTTATATATTTAATACAGATAATTTCCCTTGTTGTCCACTGTTCATGTAATACATTTTGATAACATTACTTAATAATAAGTATGATTACTGAAATTCTTCTTTTTCTTTGTGTCAGAACAACTGAACCTGCTGATAGATCTTAAAGTGCAAAAGAAATATATTCTGAAAACCTTTTATCTTTGCTAAATTTTCTCTCATTGGGATACTAGCAAATATTAAAACCCTCAAACTCTCTCAGGATATCTGCCTGCAGTAAGATTCAAACAGAATTCCCCATTAACTTGAATTATACTGTATACTGTGATTTCCTACTTTGGCTGTAATGAACTCCTCTCTCTGTCAGCCAAAGCAGTAGTTCTAATCTGTGCAGGAATGCATCGTATTTTGTACCCATTACCAGCCTGCCAACTCCTGGCTCGGTCTGCTGCAGCACATCCCATCAGCCCACAGGCTCAGCTGACTGATCGATAGACCACTTAGTGGCCGTGAGCTACACACATCCCAGTCATTTGACCTGCTGGAGCTGTGGGAATGGGCACGCAATCCAATAAGCATCGAGCCACTGAGACAAGAGAGCAGGGCTGCCAACTCGAGGAACTTCCTCCTCCCTGAGAGGCTGTGCTCATGATGGGAGGAGAAGGCAGATCCAGTACTCTGCACATACACACAGACCTGTTTCAACTATAGTCACACACTTAAGGTGAGACAAACATGTGGCTCCTCAGTGAGCTTATGAGTCATCTTAACGAAGAAACTTACTGTATACTGCAGTGTTATGAAAAGTTTAACAGCTAACACCAGACTCACAGTATCAGTGTCAAAATGAATGATGCAATAACTGTAAACTATAAACAATTGTTCTCACTGTTTACATTTAGATTTTGCTCTTTTTTAATATCATCACACACAAACTCACGCTATATACTGTAATATTAATACCTCATGTACATAATTAACAACCTGCTGTACATACCATATTTATTTCAGCATCCTTAGCACTGGAAAAAAAATCATTTAAATTTCAAATTCCTGGTCAATAAAAGTGATTCTTTGGTGAGCAACACACCTGAAAAACTCACAAGTGAGTTGGTATGTGTTTTTTTATTTAATCTAAATGTAAAATAAACCAGAACTGATATTAGTAGTCAATCATTAAATATGTGGATAAACAGAAAGTGTTTCTCTGCGTCTGCTAGATGTGTAAATAGGAAATGATCTGCAAACACGTTCTTTGTTATAACTTTGTGCAAAGAGTGCTGCAACAAAATGTCAAAAATAAATCAATGCAGCTTTAATCTTTCAGATACACTTACAAATTATGATAAATGATATTTCTGTGTTGACAAAACAAAACTTATTAGATTCTTAAAAATGCATTGTCACAAAGATGTTTCCATCCATTTTCTGCAGCTCTCCGTGTTCTGTGTCGACATTTTGACAAGCAGTTTTTCTTACTTAAAAAGAAGTTGACATTTTGGAGGTAAGTGGCAGCTTAAAGACGAATGAGCTGCCACTTCTTTCATTCATGATCACTAAATCTGTCTAATTCTCCCCGGAAGCACTTGAGTACTGCCCATAACATTAAATTTAATAATCAGAGGGTATTTCTGGGTTTATAAAAATAACAAAAATCCAGTCTGTTGATATCACGTGTGTGTGATATTAGTTCTGGGACATCACAACCGAACACAGACAACAGACAGACTGCAGCATATGAAGCAGTCTAAGGCAAAGATTAGGGACTTACTAACGGTGGCAGATGGAGACGATAGTTTGCAAACACTTAAGTTTACAATCCACGATTGCCAACAAAACAATCTAATAAATTTCTGCCAAAGGGCCACAAAGGAGGCTGAAGCCACCTGCTCTACTTTACTGCTGTGAATGAGTGGAAATACGCTTCTGTTATCCTTTCCGCCTTTCTCCTCCTCAGCTTTCTCTCCCTCCCTCCCTCCCTTCTTCTTCTCTCTCTATTAAGTCACACAGAAGGCTGTAATTCACTTCTGCTAATGCCGCTCTGCAGCAGCCAGTGAAGTACATAAAATTATAAAACATTTCCCAGCAACCTTATAGAGCTCAAGTAACACCTGCCAAGAGAAACCCTCCACAGTCCTCACTGGCCTCATGACTTCTTGATAGAATTACGACTAGCGATGTAATGGAGGGTAAAAAAATTAGTTTATTCAACTATTTAGACTGACATGAATCCTTTAAATATAAATAAATCAATCAAGGAAGTCATTTTGAAGCAGTGTGGATGACTTTCTATTATAAGAGAATAAATGTGTTCTCAGGCGGCACAGTGGTACAGTGGTTAGCACTGTCGCCTCACAGCAAGGAGGTTTAAATCAGGAACCTTCTTGCTGTGAGGCGTTTCTGTGTGGAGTATGCATGCTTAATAGGTTAATTGGTGACTCTAAATTGCTATATTCTAAATCGTAGTTATGTATGTGAGTGTAATGGTTGTTTGTCTCTATGTGATGAGCTGGCGACTTGTCCAGGGTGTACCCCACCTCTCACCCAAAGTCAGCTGGGATAGGCTCCAGCCCCACCATAGATGGATTGATGGCTGGATGGATGGATGGAAATGTATTCTCGGGGATAATAAACAGTCTTATGTCTTGTTGTGGTCATTTTTGCTGATCTTATCTTATGACAGATAATTATTGTCATTTTACAGAATTTTGTATGTAATTTAAGGTATACTTTGTTTAATAATATAGTAATTTTTTGTACAAAAATGAGAGAAAAAATGTAATTTTTCATTATCAGCATAAAACTTAAAATAACAGTTTGGTTGTTTACAGATAACGTAAAATGTAACCCCCCCCCCCAAAAAAAAGAAAACTACTGTATTTTTAAAATGTTATTATTATTATTATTATTATTATTATTATTATTATTATTACAATGTATAGATTTTCTGATACTAACAAGCCAACTACCCACCCACCACCATCTTAAAGCCACTCTAGGGGGCACATCAAGGCTGACCAATAGGATTTTAGGGAGGCCCGTGCCACCCCTCTGGCCCTGTTTGGATGATGACACAAATATCATCATTTCAGTGAAGTAGGAAACAAGCTATACTCTTGTTTTTGATCCCTTACTTCACTCCATCAAAGTGGTTCTGTAACCTGACTGGCTTCAACCTGATTTGTTATCCTCCCATCTCCCCCGTCATTATCTCAGACAGTGGAGAGAAGAGAGCAGTCAGAGGCCTTGGAGAAGTCTGACTGCCAGCAGATAATGCAGTGAAGGCCAGACAGACAATCATATTGATGACTCTTGGAGGCTGAGAGAATGGTGAGAAAGTTGTGGCGCCAGGCGGACAGTAGTATAAGAGGACATTAAGTCTCCTACTTAGACAAACAGCAGTGATCTGATGAAAGAGAGAACAGTAAATATGATTGCAGTTAATATTATACTGAGAGGTGATACCTTCTCTCTCTGTTAATCCTTCACTTTCAGGTCGAGCATGTCTTAAAACATCTGGAACATCTGTCCCAGCCTCCAGCCATTTCCCCAGACTCATGTATTTCTACAGCCTGATGCTTTGCTGTTCTGTTCTGTTCTGTTCTCCACCTGTCCCCAGACTTTCCCACTTATCCCAATCACCTGACTCCAACATCCACCTGCCCGCATGTGTCTCATTCTCCAATCACCCCATCAGTATATACTGCATATACTGCCCTTTTCCCCAGTCAGGGGAACCAAAATCTAAATATAAGTCTGTGTCTACTTGCACCTTTTCCCTGCCTCATTCCTGTTAACCTGTGGCTCCTCTGCTGCTTCTGTTTGGCTTTTGCCTGTAAGCCTATGTATCTTCATTTTACTGTCGACATCACTGAACTGTTCCTGTCTGCCTGGTTGTCTGCTTTTCCGGTCCTTTTCCTTGCTGCCTCGTTCATACTGTGACAGATTTTTAAGCCCAAATTGTGATCTATGAACCTCCTGGTCCTTAACAGAAATATGATTTGTTCTTCAGGCTGTTTTTGTAAAAGATGGAACTGGTAAAGTGACTTTGAAGATAAATGGAGAAAAATATTCTTTACAGATGATTCTGGTGTGCAGCTGAATGCTAAGCAAAATGTTGCTTGGCTGTACAGCAAAAAAAAAAACTTTAACTAAATTGTTCATTCTATATTTTATTTTATTCTATTCTATTACTATTATTTTCAATCTTCCCCTTCATTGTACTTTTCAATGGTCTAATGCTTTGCCAAATGTAAAGGACTAAACCGCTTCTATGCTTGAATAGTATGATATAAATAAACGTACCTTGCCATTTAACAGAACAGTGTTATAACACATAACTTTTGTGAACGTTTTATACTAGTTACTAGTATATTATACTATTTTTAGCTTACACTATCAGTCACATGTTGAGTGAACACTGATAATGCTTCAGTCCTTAGGATCTATTGAATTGTACGTGAATTGTGTTTTAATAAGTCTTAAACACTCTCTAGGCATAGTGTCACAATCTCTCACCAATGTCTGCCTTTAAGAGCCTTTTCAAACTAGTTGCCCTCAAAAGTCTTCTGCTTACCTGACCTTCATTACAATAACACTCCCACATATATATGCATGCCTGGTATGCTCTATGATAATACTAATTACTGTCAATGTGGCTGTGCTGTTATTTGTTCCAGTCTGTAATCTGCTACCTTGGTTGTCATTTTTGCCATTGTGCCTCTCAACTTGGGACTGTTCTGAACTGTTAGAAAGTTCTTTAATTCAACCTGCTTCTTTTTTTTTCCGAATCGTGTAAGCAGGAGAGTAATGTAGCTCTTGGTGAGAAGATGTGGTGCAGGACTAAGTCATGCTCAAGTTTAGGGTTAATATTTAAGAATAATATATGTCTAAAATACCGGAAGTGAGTAGGACTTTACTGTCTGGCTTTAGCTGCAGTCAGACATGTACTTTCACTGCTGAACCAAATCAGGATACATCTACAAGGATACAATAACAATCTTTGAGCTTTTAGTTAGTTTGCGCAGCTTTCTGTGCAACCCACATTGAAGCATAGTAATCTGCAAGGTCTGGTATAGTATTTATTTACCTAATTTATACAAACATCATCATCATCCTTAAAATACTCTGCAGTGATATCTCCCTTAATGCGGTTCAATAAGTTTAAGCTGTAGCTTCTTGCCAGATGCTTATTCCGTGGGAATAAGAGATTTTTTTTCCTGTAAGATGTGTGGCTGCTGATACATTAATTTGTGGTCACTGTGATTAAACCTTCTGGTTATAGAACGCCTAATGAGTAGGATAAATACAATAAGAAATGGCAAGAGCACACAGTATATCCTCTAAAAGGCCATTATCTTTTTATCAATCCTATAAATAATAATGTCTAACAGCAAAATGTTTGAGCACATTTTACTTTCTTTATTATTACTTTCTAAAGAGAACACAATGCTTTATGTTCTATTGAATAAAATAGCTGTGTCACAAACTGGTGTTTATACACAAGGGCTGGTGCACAACATCTCCAGCATTGCAGAGAAATGATTCATTGCAGGTGAGTTCAGCTTTGACCTTTTTAACAAAAATGAATGTACGGAAGAATATGGAAGAAAATGTTGCATTAGAATTTGTTTTCAGCACAAAGTAATTATATTTCAGTCATTTCTGCTTTGTCCTTGTGCTCAAAGGATGAATAAGAGAAGAGATGCCAGAGGGACCGACATGAAACAAAAGTTAATGAGGCGGGCTTATTTCACTACAGGCCATGTCTGGCTTCGGCTGCTCTTTTAATAGTAAGTAAACACTTGGCTTCATCATTCTGTGATGCAGCATCATTTTTGTGGTACGACACATCTGCACACGGCGCAGAATAATCGCTCACAGAATCTCCACCATGTGTCCTATTATCTGATGTCAGCACCGTCCTTCTGGTCCCCCTGGAGCTCACTGAACACACACACAGATCCAGTTTATGACCTATTTGTGGGGTCAGATGCCAGCTTAGACCTCCTGCTCCACCCCTCGCTGTGGACATCAGTCCGGCCTCTTGTGCTCCCCAGAGGAGGAGGTTAGCAGATGCTACTGAATCAATTTGGCCAAAGACCCATAACGACCTCTGCTGTAATTAATGGGGATGTTTGGAGTGTGGATACTCGCCCTGTCCAGCTGACATCCAAAGAACAGTGCTACCACTGCACTGCCATGGCTGTAACAGGTCAGGACTCAAAGGTTTAGTTGAGGGTTTATTTTACAGTGTACAATAGTCAACATTTAAAACTGACTGACATCTCTAAGTGTCCAGATGTGACCTGAAAGACCTGTGATACATTAATGTGTGTCACAATCTCCAGTATAAATGAAAACTTCCAATCATGGAAATGCAGCACGTCCAGCTTGTGATCATCAACAGGAAAACATAAAATACATCCAATAATTCAAGTAAAAAAAGACATTTAATTTATACACATTTGCTTTATGTCATTTATGTCAGCAGAAAATTGCATTTTGTACAGTGTAGATTCACTAAACTGAGATCAGATCAATCGATGGAAGCAGCTCAGCACTTTTATACGCAATGATAAGTACCTTCAGCTTCAAAAAACAGGATGTAGTAGATGCTTTCATTGAGAAACATGTGGATTGTAGCAATAAGCAGATTAATGGCACAATATTTTTAAACTTATTAGTACTAAATGTTATTTTTTGTCATTTTATTTACCAAATGTCTGTTTTAACATCTATATAAGACTTGTTAATGACGATATTTGTAATAACTTTCAATTTTTATTCATGTAGCTATATATTTATAAGTCTATCTCAGGATGAGCAGGTCCAGACCTGTAATGTTCCATAAAATTATTTTCAGAAGCCCTACAAAAATAAGATTGTTACATTTCCCACAAAGCCATCACCAGTTTGAGACAATAACTTTTATTTCTTTGATTTTTTCATGCTTTGAAGAACAGCACATCGCCTTTGAGTTCATGTTGAATGAAATCTCATGTGTCTGCATGTTTGTGTATGCAGTTCACTTCTTTTAGTATGCTGAGGTCCTTGGCGGTGTGGACACGAAGACGTGGGAGGGGGGATACCCAGGCACAAAGACAGACTGGAAACACCCACAATTATCATGTGAATGGAGGGGTGTGTGTGTGTGTAGAAGGGGGGCTTAACCCATCATTAAGATGCTGTGTGTCTGCTGCATGAGCTACATGCAGGCAAACAAAGAACGAGCAGCCACTTCGGAGCTGGAGGTGGGCTGCCACAACGTCAGCTTCAGTACTGCCAACTCAGAGAGGAGGGGGAAGGGAACTCTCTATCACAGGCAGCCTATCACATCCAATTAGCCAACACAACATGTTAGAGTGGATTAAAGCCAAAATGAAAGGAGAAAAAAGAAGATACAGCTTTCACTCCAACAGCGGTGACCATATCTACTGTTTCCTTTAGACCCAGTTTCATCACATTTGAGCTACAGGGCAAAAAATATGTTTTCCTAAATGATAGATCCCTGCAGGTCATTGAAAAATCAGAAATAATACTCCAAAATACACAATTTTTTTCCAAGTTGGAGCTCTATTCCCTAATCAAAACTAAGCATATCTCTTTGATTTGTATGAACATAATGTAAAAGTTATATTAAGTATATACAGTATTTTTTTACATTAAAGCCATATCAATAGTTTTTTTTGGCCACTTGGGGGCAGCAGGACAAGGTTTAAACACCACACCGATGTATTATCACCCTATGAAGTTGATTTGGTTATTTGCCTATTGACATGTTGTACAGACGTGGAGCAACGTTAGCATTCATTTGCATTCATGTTTCTAGCCATGTGACAAATTGATGAACTGATCAATGCCATATTCACTTCCTTTTTAAGCTCTTTAGCAGCTAAATGCTAATAGTACTTGATAGCTTTTACTCGCTAACTAATCGCAAATTTTGTTGTTGTTGTTATTTTGTGCTGGCCAGGTTGTGTATAACGGGTAACAGTAAAGTTACGAGATGGGTAACCAGGTAGCTAAGTCATTTGATCCATCCAATACAAAAATACTGATTAGTGCAGCTTTCATGCTTTTTTTGTTGTATACACTCACTCCACACTGTGGATTGTGGAAATACCTTCAAAAATACTGTCAATGATGATCTATGTTGATTTATTTTTAGAACAGATGCTCGGTTCTGTGACTTGAACTCACTGATAACACATGAGATTCACAAACTGGAGCTTCGGCATCTCATAGGCAGCAAAATGCGAATCTTCTACAGCGTTCTTCGTCCACGGATGCTGTGGCCACAGAGAGCATCAGAGATGTGAAGGGAGGAGGATGGTTAGGGGAGGGGCTGAGAGAGGCAGAGAAAAGAGAGGGGAAGAGGCGGACACTCAGCAGCAGCAGGTTTGTGAGAGCAGCAGCCAGTGGAGGAGGAGGGAGAAGGAGGAAGGAGGAGGAGGAGGAATCAGAGCGAGAGAAACAGTGTGGCTGCAGTCAGAAGGGACACAAACACAGAGAGACCAGAAGGTGAGAAGGCAGATCCTGCTCATTTCTGTCACATTTGTCTGTTTTTTAACGCCTTTTTTCCTTCCAGTGTGAACATGAGGTATCGTGGATGCTCTGCTATCCAGTGTGTGTTTTCCTTTTCTTCCTCCGTCTGCCAGCTGACGGCATGCTGTATGTTGGGAGAGCAGAGCAGCGTAGCACTGCAGAGTGATGCAGAGAGGTGGAGGAGAGAGAAAGAGGGAGGGATGGAGGGCCGGTATTATGCTCCACAGACATGAGGAAGTAAGAATAGAGAGGGAGAGAGAGAGGAGGGGAAATTGAGGGAAATAAACATCTGCCTGTGCTATGCTGTGCAACAGCGAGGGGGTGGGTGTATGGGCATTGAAAATGGGGTGTAGGGTTTGAGTGACAGTGTTCAGGAGTGTGTCAGCTGTCAACATCTGTAGTTTCCCTCCATTCTAGATGATATAAGTTTGTGTGTGACCACACCCTCTGTTTGCGCCTGATATGAGATTATATGAGGGGTGGTGTTCAGCATCAGTGTGAGTCTAGGAAATGCGTGTGCGTGTTTGTATTGTGTGTGTGTGTGTGTGTGTGTGTGTGTGTGTGTGTGTGTGTGTGTGTGTGTGTGTGTGTGTGAAAGGCATGTTGGACGCTGGCCAAACATGCTTAGTGTTGCCTCCCATTACTGTCAGGCAGTGGATTAGCTGTGTGTGAGCGGTGTTCATTCTCGAGGCAGCGAGGAGTCGAGCCAAGATGCTTGATCATGTACTGACCAAGATGTTGTCACTCAGCTGTATGTGTGTGTGTGTGTGTGTGTGTGTGGACACCTGCAATGATATACCATCCAGCAGTGGCTATGTGTGTTTGCCCGTTTGTGTCACTACACATGTGAAAGGACGCCGTAGTACACAAGCCTGCAGTGTTAAATACTCATTCATTCTGGCATTGCTGAAATTCTTCTCTTTCATCGTTTGGTGACTGATACAGAAATAATATCCTCCACCATATTGTAAAGGCACGCAGCTCAGAATGAGGGTCCATGGTCCAGAAGGAGGGATAGGAGCAGGGTTGACTCCGTCATCTGGCAAACTGAAGTCAACCTGAAAGGAAGCCTGCTCTGAACAGCTTGACCGGGCATTTGATGTTTTAGTGTGTCGATGCCAAGGCTTTTTCACAGCAATGTGGACAATACATTTTCATTAAGAGCTGTTATGTTTGAAGGGTGTTTCTAATGATCCCTATACCCTCACAGACATCACGATAATCACTCCAGATGGCACATGTTGTCCGAAAACATCTTTAGACATACATAGGCACATAAACAATGCAGACTGTTCGTCCAAGAAAAACGATACCTTTGGCCCAAAGCGACATATGTTTATGTTAAAATAACAAAGCCCTCTAGTGGCCGAGAAAAAAAAGGAGGCAATGCGATTACAGAGCGACGACAAAACATCGGACTATAACGAGGGAGACTGCTGTTTGTTTCTTGAATCAAACCAAAAATGTTTTATCTTTTGAAGATTGCAGAGCATGACCGAGGTCGATCTAACCGTAACTACATTTTTGATTGTAACCATGATGACAAAGGTTCTCTAACCTTAGTAAAGAAGTCATTTAAACCCAAAATTGGTTGTTCCCAATCAAGTTGTTTTTGTCCCTAAACCTAATCAACCTTTTCAACAGAGAAACAAATAATTGTCGTCCTAATAGTGGCTGTCGTTTTGTAGACTGTAGACAAATGACAGTTTTTTGGGAGAAATTGTTGAGACAATGCTAAGTAGCACTGCAGCACTGCAGATGGAAACATGGTGGGAGAGGAATCATTCTTATGAATGATCTTCGCTTTGGTTTCCAGGTGATGGATCAAAAAGGTGTATCTCAAGGAGACAAATACACTTAATGGTTGTGTTTGGTGTGTGTGTGTGTGTGCATGACTCTCAGTCCTAAAATTTGGTTTATTGTCAGTGGCTTCCCAAAATGAGCTGTCACCTTAAGGTCTGGTGAAATGTAGGAAACTAAAGGTTAATTAAGTCCAGGAATGGATCGCCTTCTAGCTGCAACATTTACAGTATGCGAGACCCAACAATCGTGTTTGTGGTGAAAACTGTTATGTCTGTACATAGAAAAAGTCTTCATCATTCTAAATAACATTTTCTGCTTTCAGATTGTCAAATGTAAGGATTTGATACTTTTAGATATCTGAAAACCTCCAGCTCTGGAAAATTTTTGCAAACTTAATCAACAGGATAATCAATGGCGAAAAGAATTATTACTACAACTAACAGGAAAACAGGAAAACACTGCTCAGTTTCAGGATAGCAGTGGCTGCTCTATTGTATCTTTAAGGCTCTTACAGTCAGAACCTGCTTATATCAGCTTCAGGGTAGTGTACCTTCCTGGTAGCGCCACAAGAAGAGAGAAGATTTTAACTTTAAAGTCTTGTGCCACATCAATGATCTTGATGTCTACTCCTTTTATCTGATAAATATTTTTAATATTTGTTTATGAACTGGCCCCTGGCCTCCTGTCATTTTGCGAAATTGCCCCCAGGCAAAGAAAGTTGAGTATTCCTGTTTTACTGGATGAGGCATCACAGAGACCTGATGAAACTCTTGGCAATGAGTTGATTGTTGTGAGGGCCATCCACTGCCCCGCTGAACCCTACGACGTCACACCACCTCTAGGGCTCGTGACTGAATATGAGAATAAAGTGCTTCTGCACAAGCTTGTGTGAGTGTGACAAAGAAAAAGATGAATCAGGGACAAAAAGAATAAACAGAAACAAAGAGGGAAAAAAGAGACAGCGTAGGAGGAAGTAGGAGGAGCACAGAGACAGGATGTCTGAGTATGTTGGTTGTGTGTTCATGTGAGTACTGTGAGTTGAGATTACTTATTTATGAATGTAGTGTATCAAGCATGGATGAACGAGTGTGTTATTTGGTTTTACAAATCTCTTATTTAACTCAGGATCATGTTATTAATGCAGTCACGGCTGTAGTAATGGCTGATCTGTCTGTGTTTCAGCTAAATGTGCGTAGATGAACTTTGCATGATGAAGGCTGTAATCTGATCAGCTGACTTATGAGCTTTTTCTGTGACCTCACTGGGGCTCCATCATGTTCGTGTGATCCGTGGCTAAGCTCTTAACTAGATTTGAACTGAAAATGTCATTTTTTGCTGGGACGAGATGCAAAAAGTGAGATGTCTGAGTCTATATTTGGATCAGTGACATTTGGCGATTTGATGTTTGTAGTAGGTTTTTTGCAGTGATGTGAGACAAGCAGGAATGTGTTCCTTACAAGAACTGATTTTTACTGGTTTTCTGATGTTTGTTTAAGAGAATGAGCTGATACTAATACAAAAAATACACATTAGCAACACTTCTGTGAAGCACAGAGTGTTGCTTTTCAGTGGGATTTAGACATTTCATTCACTGTTAACAGAAATGCTGCTGATGGAAATTCATTACTTGAATCACTATGAGCATACACAATGAACCTAACTAAATTTAAAATCTATAAACACACAATGATGACCACTGCACTGATAAGTGCCATAAGACCACAGACACATCAGCATTAACACCAGATTTTCCAACCAAAAGCGTCCTGATGTAGCATTGTACACCTAAAACATTTTGGGACTCATGGTGGATAGTGGAGAAGGATTAAAATTAATGCAGAAGAACCAAAGATACTGTCTTTTTTATTTCATACATTCTTCTTCCTTGTCAAAATCTGGAGCCAACTGTACCCACAATGTAAGTCGATGAACATGCTCATGAAGCTTTTGTGTAAATTTCAACTTCGCCACACATATTTGCATTGTTCATCAATTACAAACCATCTTGACAGCGCTGAGCTTTATGGGAAAAGATCAGATTCCTTTGCTGTGCTGTAACATCCAATTTTATACAACCCTAAAAACTACAAAAACTGGTATTAACAAGAGTAGATAGTACAAATATAGTTCCCCTATGCTAACTGTGTTAACTTGTAGTTCAGATAGTGACTGTGAGCCCAAAGAGTCACGATGTCATCAAGTTTCTTTTGAATTTTGAACACCTGAATATAACTCACATAAACAAAACGATGGCCAGAAGATGTTGTTTACCACCAGGTCAGCAGCAAAGGCAGCTGTAAGAGCTCTTCATCAGCATAAACTAAAACGAACAAAGTAACAAAAATCTGATTCTCACAAAAATACATTTATATGACCACATCATAACAAACACTACCCATGTATCTCAGCTCCATGATATCAAATAATACTAATAATCAATTATGTACTAATATTGAATATATATTGAAGGTAGCCTAGAAATAAGGATTTTATACTGACATAAATGATAGTGTGTACAGATTTTTCAAATATTAAAGCACTGCACTAATGAAATGCTATCTCTTTTATTAGAAAAAGGGATGACTAAATATGGTTTTAGTTGGATCTACACCCATTAAAGGTGTTAGTAATTAAAATAAAGAAGAAAAGTGGAAATTAAAATTAAAAATGATAAAGACAGACATATACTAAAAAGTCCAGAACTTAAATAACCTTGCATCTCTGTACAGTCCTCTATCATGAATCAATCCATGCAAACCATGTCATTAATATAAATCTGCACTTTGCACATTAAAGAGGGAGACATTAAATTTTTATTTGCCCATTATTTCTACCCGTCTACAAGTTGTATCAGTCATAAGATGGGTGGGATGAGATGGGAGGTAACTTTTAACGGCTTTCTTTGCTGAATATGGTTGTTGCTGACATAAAAAACATCAGTGAAAAGTAAATATTGATATGTTGTACAATTTAGAATGAAGCACTTTATCATTCTCAGAGATGGTGTATTGATGTTTTTTCCTCCACTCTCTGAGTTAAATATAGTGAGGTTATATGGAGACTATCCCAGCTGACACACTTAAGAATAAAGAGAACGTCTCTTGTGTGTTGATCCCACTGATTCTCCTGACAGAACAAAAAGAAAGTACTGCCTCCCTTGTTCATCTTCTTCTCATCCCTCTTTCTGGCTCTGTAATATCCTCTTTGTTCATTATTTATGAGCTCATTCCTGTCTCTGTCTGTCTTTGCTAATCATATTCTGGTTATGTACCATCAAAGCGCAAGGATACTTTTAGAAATGCTTTAGAAGGAGGGAGAAAATTGCAAGCTTTCAATATAGGAACATTAAAGTAAAATTCAGGTTGACTTACTGTCAGTTTTCTCATAAACAAGCTTGCAGAGATGCCAAATAAGAGTCTATAGTTTAACAGTGCTATAAGTATGCGAGTAACTGATTGCAATAAAACAGTGAGACACAAATGAAATGTGTTATTTCCGTATGACATATAGACGTATGACGAGTTCAGGTCTGTTTTATTTCACTGTAACAGCAGCATGGATGAGATCAAACTTATTTTAAGTTGAGGATTTAGACGGCTGCAGTTTGTTCATGTTGCTTCCTCTCTGGCCTCATTCAGGAACTCTTTACTTACTGAACTACATATCGACGTTGATGTTTTCAGGTTGTGTATCATGGATAACCTAAATCCAATTTTATGCCACTATAAAACACACAATTATTCTGTGTTGTGTGTGTAAACTAAATATACGATATAGGATATGTGAATAAATCATAATATACAAGTCTACAGCCATGGTAGCTGCACAATGGTGCTTTGAGCTAAATCCTCATGATGTTTAGTAGATTTAACGTGTTCACCCACTTAGTTCAGTGCGTAAGTATGCTAATAATTGCTAACCAGCACTAAAAACAAATAGCTGCTGGGAATGTTGTTAGTCTTGCAGTTATATCTCATTGAGATATTTCAGTCTGGACTGAAGACACTACAATCGAGCTACAATTGTATTTATTTTGACCAAATTATTTTAAAAGGTAGAAGTGTTGTCACATACGAGACGAAGATATTGGACTAATTTGAGATGAGATTTTAAGATGATATACCGGTAATACAAGTATCTTAATCCTGTAGTTTTTTGCCTTGAAGTTGTTGTTTGCTGACTTCCTCCCACCCAAGTTCTTGTCACTCATCTTGATGAACTATTTGGGATAATCTGGCACTCATCTGCTTTATGGTCCTCTTCTGACTCATCCTCCCGTTTAGTCTGTCTCTATTTAATTACACCATTTAATCCCAGAGCTGCTATTCCTCACCTGTGCTGTAGCTGCCACTGCAGAGTCTGCTGCTCCTGTATACCACCTGACCAAATCATCTGCCATCACAGCTGCTACACATGAGGTCCACAATGAGCTGGATATTCTCTGTCAGTCCTTACTGTCATTGTTCCTGTTCTGGTCATTTGCCTGTCTTAGGTCTTTGGTCTTGTACCAGATCATACTGGCTTCATGTTGCTGACTGTAAGCCTGCTCTTTGACCAAGTAAAAACTGCTTTTACCTCATTGCTACATGCCTGTTTCTCCAGTCTGCACGTTAGGCAATAGCTCATAAAACTGAACAATGCCTAGAAGAGTTTACAAGCCAGTTTAGACTTACACTAGAGGTTTTCTTATCTCCTACGTCTTCAGATAGTGAAAAAGCAATCATATTTATCATGTTTCTGAAAGGTTTGTCAGTTGTCTCTTTGTGTAACAACCAGTCACTTGTTTTTGAGCAAATATTGCACAAACCTCTAAATTCAAACATTATAAAATGAAGAAAACACACAAGTTTAACCAATTACACTATGAAAGAATGTGTACAAATAACCATTTATATAAACTCTACCTCTGTCTGTGCAAGGTAATACACCACAGAAAGATGCATCATCATGGCAGACCTCCATAAGGTGGTGGAGACTGTAACATGATCAGCCCTGTACTGAATACATCTCTTATAAAGCTTATGTTTATTTTACACATACAGAACAGACAAGCACACTAGTGCCAGACAGCCAGGTTAAGCAATTGGGCCTCCACCTCTTTTCTAAACCATTAAATACAAATTCTGTCAATATTACTACTACTCCAGTATGTCAGTGGATTATATAACACTGTGTGTAGATGTCATATCTTTGAAAAATGACTAACAGACCCATATTTACCTACTGATTTATTCCATATATCCTGTCACAACCGATATTCTAATAAATCCAAACGGGCCTGGCAATGGTTTAGTGCTAACATGCAGCTTTGTTGTCTTGTTTTGGCTTTGTGAAGTTTTTCTGCTGTTTTGTCATCGATATGATATGTCATCATTATGTTATTAACTCATGTTTTCAGTGGGAGAAAGTATGGAGAATATTGAGCGGAGTGACAGAGATATTGATCGGTAGGGGCTGCGATAATCCTGCAGTCTGTGCAGTCCTTCAGCCAGTTCTATCTTTGAGTCACTCAAAGATCTGCCAGCAATACAGAATATAGAAATAAATATGAATATAGAAAGTCACTGTACAGTGCAGTATATGCTGCAGAAAATCTCTTTACATGCCCCATTATAGGTAAAATGACATGTAAAGAAATTTCAAGCTGGTTTCAGTTATTAGCAATGTATACACCATTCCCATCAGCCTTCACTGCACTTTTTTTAGTGCTGATTAATTGCACTGCGAAATAGGAAATGCAGCCTGAAATTATAGCATGAAGCCTACAAAGAGATGATTTACAAATCTAATTACTACACATGGGTCTCCAGATGCCTTTACATCAGTCGTACACATACACAAAAACACCATTACCTTTCTCAGTCTCTCAGAAACTGAAAGCAACAGTCAGCATGTTAATGACGTTTATAATTTATCTCTTTCCCCTGCCGCCCAGGTCCCCTGCCCCCTCCTCACCTCACTGACCCATGAAAGAAGCCATGCCGGTCCTCACAGCAGGAGCGGGTAAGATGAGTTGGCATGGATACTCGACACATACTGTCCATACTGCTTGAAGGTTACTGTGCTCCATCTGTTGTTAATCTACACGAGGGTTTTCTTATTCCTCTTCTCTGCAGGGCTACACGAAACGTTGGCCCTGCTGACCTCTCAGCTGCGTCCCGATGCCAATCACAAAGAGGACATGGTCTTCCTCAGAGATGTCTTCAGTGAAAGGAGCTTGGGATACCTAATGAAGGTCATATGCACAAAAAAATAATTGTAAACATAAGTCATGTTAGGCATTAAAATAGACAACCAAGGTGTTCACCTGTTAGAGAGTGTGCCCCGTGTACCAAAGCTGGGTCCTTTCTACAGCAGCCTGGGTTTGATACCACCCCGTGGCCCTCTGCTGCATGTTGTCCCATTTCCTGTTTATCTTCAGCTGTTCCTATCAAATAAAGACATAAAAAGCTCAAAATAATAATAATTATTATCATTTAAACCAGACAACCAATGCAGTCTCTAAGACTCAAGTCTTAGTCCTACTTAGGCTGCCTACAAGTTCTTGCAAACTGCACATTCCTTTATGAAACTCTGTTCTAATGAACTGCATGTTTGTGTTACAGATTCATGAGAAGCTGAGACAGTATGAGAGACAGAGTCCAACACCCGTCCTCCACAGTGCCTCTTCTCTGGCAGAGGATGTAAGTTCATCACACACACACACACACACTCACACACACCCTAAATTACTTTTCCACTTGGGCACGGTACTCAGTCACAATGAGTTAGCTCCCACAGAGAAGCAACGCAGGTATCAAAAGTGAATTTTAATGTTCTCAAAGTGCTGAATCATCCCGATACTCATCTAATGAAACTCCATATCCTGCTGCTCTCACCAGTCATCAGAGGGGGAAACTGCTGACCTAAGCTGCTCGCTACTTATCTTCCCCTGCGTGTACGTCTGTGTATCTGTCTCTGCGTTTATTCTACAGTAAACCGCGGCGTACATTACCGACATACACATGCACAGGTTCATACCAGGTCAGGGCTCTCTGCTCATGCGTGTTTTGTGGTCGGCAGGTGGCAGAGGAACTGCAGAGTGGACCAATGAGTACAGAGGAGAAGGAGCTGTTGCACCTACTGACGTCACCACATCTCAAGGTAAACACACAGGTGGTGTACATTAAAGCAGCCTTTTTTTATTTGCCCTGAAATCTGACTGACTCTCTGAAACAGGTTCACCTGTTCAGGTGAATCAACTCAACATCTGTTTTCTGTCCCATCAGGCTGTTCTCTCGGTGCATGACACTGTGGCTCAGAAGAACTTTGACCCCGTGCTGCCACCGCTGCCGGATGACTTCGAGGACGAGCTGGAGGAAGAGTCAGTGAAGATTGTGAGGCTGGTGAAAAACAAGGAGCCTCTGGTGAGTTGTGATGGATGAGAATGGAGAGGAGAACGAGGACCAAGACCTTTACTCTTTACTGTTAATGACCATATTCTTCTGTTGTGTTCCAGGGAGCCACTATCAGGCGGGATGACGCCACTGGGGTGGTGATTGTAGCTCGGATCATGAGAGGAGGTGCAGCTGACAGAAGTGGTAAATTACATTTCTTCTCTTTGCCGCTTTGGGCTCCCTGTACCTTATTCTTCTCAACCTGTACAAGAGAGAGTGAGATTAATCTAAAAGTCTATGTAAAGATTAACAGAGTCGGACATAAAAAACTAACTTCATATCTTGGATTTTATTTAAATTTTATGAAAGACTGTATTATTTTCACCACTGAATGGCTATAAGAAATGTTCAAATAAAATTGCTCTTTGGTTGAACAGCTAACATTCAAGTTTTTAGAAAAACATCCACAATCCACCCCTCCTCCATTATGTTGCATATTTTATATATACAACTCTTATCATTATGTTTTCTGTGCATTTTATCCACCCTCCAATAGGAACTAACTCACACACATCACCCACAACGCCAAAATTATTGGTCTCCACATCCCCAACCTCCCAGACCTCAACAGCAAAGCCATTAAGAGCACACAGTATAGCACACGACCCCAGGCAACCCCTCAATCCATTCTTCACACTGCTCCCATCTGGTGCCTGGAAACAGGCACACTATGGCAGGAATTTTACTCCTGGTTTGTCAAAACCTCCAACATTCCTACAAATGATACAGAGAGTATTTTGGGGTCTTCACTTGTAGCCATGCCCCTTCTCGCAATTCATGGACACTCTGTGACGAGGTGTCAGAAGATGTCATCAAGATTTAAATGTGGGCTGTTCATGCTAGATAACTTTTTACTTTCTCGTTAAAGAAATAAAAAAGACTCAAGGATGACATATAAATTTTTTTAAAAAAGTTCCACATGGACGACAGCCAGGACATTGCAGTAATGTAGCACAGCCCTCAGGAAGCTGAGCTACCGGGACGCCCCAGAGCCTCAGTGAGACCTGACTTAGTTGAACAGTTTCACAAGAAATATGTATGTATGTATGATATAATAAATCTAAACCTGATACTCTAATGACAGTGAGATCAAAGCCACAGTGTGAGAGAGATGCAGCAGGAGGGAATAAATGAGAGGGATGGTGCGGTTGTTGCTGAAACCCAACGCTCGCCATGTGTCCCTAGAGAATCAATCACACATGATATACACTGAGCAAAGACCCTTTCATTGGCGTTACCATGGAAATATCAGCCACAAGCAGGTTTTTGAGTGTGTTATTTGGCATTAGAAACATGCATGCTGGGAAGGTAAACCAATCAGCGTTCATATCCATTAATCATTTATGTCTTCCTCCGTTTTCTTGCTGCGTCAAGTGATGGAAAAAGCTCTTGTCTTGTGGAGACTGAAGCTGTAGAGAGATTTCCGAGTTAGCCTCAGGTCTCTTTGTATGTCTGCTATATGCATACATTAAACGTGTATGAGTGTGTCTGCTATGTGCTGCTCGGTCCTGAGGGAAACGCGTATTGATCTGACTTCTCTCAGCCTTTGATTTCATTGTTATGGCTGCAGCTAAATAGATCACAGCTGAGAACAGAGGCGGCCGTATCTGTGGATCTAACAACGGTACTGATGTTAAGATACGACTGATAAACCCCAAAGACCTGGGAGGCTCAGTGAAGACTATCTGATTGTCATTGATGCACTCGGTCTTGTGTCTTTTGCTCCTCACAGGTTTGGTCCATGTAGGAGATGAACTCAGGGAGGTCAACGGAGTCTCTGTGATCCACAAGAGGCCTGATGAGATCAGTCAGCTGCTGGTGAGACAGACAGTTCTACTGTAATCTACCAAATCTACCTGCATCAAGGCAATTAAAAAAAACAAACAAACAAACAATACCAGAATAAATGAAGTATAATTAGCACATCCTATGTGCTATGAAGTCAAATGTTGAACTGCATGGCAGTAAATTCGTGCACCAATTAAATCTGTTGCAAATTAGGATAACAATTGAAATGCTCAGCCCATGTTTTGTTTATTTATATACAGGGTTTCCTGTCTTTACCCCAGATAGAAGCAGTGGTAAATAAAATGGTGGTTTGACTAAAAACTCCATTGTCCATCCAAAGTAAAATCCACCTAAAATCCAACTCATGGTACCATGGAGTATATTTAGTGTTTGTCTTTAATTCAAGGCTGCAGTCACAGTTTTTCTTTCCCCTACTCCCTCTGTCTATTTGTGATCTAGTCCCAGTCCCAGGGTTCCATCACTCTAAAGATAATCCCTGCTATTAAAGAAGAGGACCGGCTGAAAGAGAGCAAGGTAAGATGAAGCATGAGTGACTGAGTATGAATGAAACTGTAGCTGAGAGGAAACACTTGTTTTTTTCCCCTGTGGCATTCCAGATTAATTATTTATTTAAATAGCAGGTTATTTAGGTCTATGCAACCAGTCAAATAAACAGCTTGTTTGTTTTTAATTTCCAGGTATATATGAGAGCGCTGTTCGACTACATCCCATTGGAAGACAAGGCGACGCCTTGCCAGGAAGCTGGACTTCCCTTCAAGCGGGGAGACATCCTGCAGGTTGTGACCCAAGACGATCCCACGTGGTGGCAGGCCAAGCGTGTGGGAGACAGCAACCTGCGAGCTGGACTCGTTCCCTCCAAACAGTTCCAGGAGAGGTGAGAGCACCCAGGAGGAGATGGGTGTCACATCATGTATCTGCACATTTCAAATGAACAACCTTGCTACGATTGTACAGTTCACCCACGCAGTGATACGTATTTTATCTAGCCATTTGTAATCTGTTAAACCTACACTCATGTGTTCCTCTTTGAGAGGTCAACTATGATTAGATGATGTATCAAAGCAGCGTTGAGAAAAACAAAACGCAGCCTTGAATGGGCGCATGCTGATTCTGTTAGTGTCATAATCCGTCAGTAAGATGATCACAGCAGGCTTGGAGGTCCCTGCCAAACACTGTAGCGTCTGTTGGATTAATAACCACAGCTTAAACACAGAGAGAGGCACAAATAATAATAAAATTTATGCAAATGTCAACGCCTGTCGAACAGGCTCAAAAGTGGTTGACAGGCCTCAGACTGCAAAGGGTTAAATAACAGATTTTTGCTGATGCCGTGGGTTCCTGCCACACTCTGAGCTTTAAAACAATGACAAATGAGAACAATGTCTTCAAATGCATCATCATGACTGCACAATAGTAGCACAAGCACAGATCTATTTAATGACAGAGATACATAGCATCAAGGACGGATTACTGAGCAGTCCTATTGGGCACAGAGCCTCTGTCTCAAGTGGCTGTTGGTGTTTCTTGTTAGACGGTCAATCAGACGCAGAGCCACCACAAAGAGTTACAAACCAGTGTTGTAGTTAAGACCACCTAAACCAAGACAAGACCAAGACTTTGAGGGCATGCAACTAAGACCAAGATCATACAGTGTATATCCTACTTAGGTAGCTAATATTCATCAAAGGGTGAGGCGATCTCAGTCAGCGTTACATTGCAGTATCCACAGATTGTTGTGTGTTTTTGTTCAGATGCTGTTTTGCAGATGAACTCTTTGTGGTTCAGGAAGAAAAATTTTATTACAGAGGATTTGGCTGATGTCTGCTGCCAGACAGACACAGCTTCTTCTCCTGTTTCCTGCACTGGCTTTCTTGAAGTAGATGTGATGGGAGTTAGGGAAGGACAGCCATTAACAGTAAGAAAAATGTATTGGTTGCATTTGCAGAAGAATGTTTGACATCCAATCACAGCAATGATGTCAACAAATAAATCAGAGAACACACAGGCAATTTAGTGATATTCCACCAGTCGGTGTCTTTGTCTGGAAATAAAATCCTCCAAGACGAGACCAAGTAAAAATTTCGAGACAGAGTCCGAGACGTTTTAAAAAGACCATGACCGATCTTGAGTACAACAACACACCATCTAAACATCTAAACAAAGAGACATAAAATGGCTGCGAAAAGATGCGTTTTACTCTTATGTATGATAGGGTGGGGGTGTTTAACATGTTTGCCTCTTTCTTTGTTTAAATCTTTTGCTCCGCCAGTCAGACATTCCCTCCTGTCCTTTCGCTTACTGTGTTTTTCTGACCTGATGATTCTGTTCCTGCCTCCATCCTCTTTGGCTCTTTGTCCTGCCGCTCTCTCCTCCAGGCGACTGGCCTACAGGATGAAAATGGGCACGCTCCCGAATCCAAAATCCCTAAAAGCCTGTTTGTAAGTTTCTGCTTTGCAGGATTCCACTGCATCTTTCTGCATTATTTCATAATTACAGTCCACTAACCTGCAGCATCTCTCATTATCAGCTCTCCTCTCTCAACGAATGTACTCAGTCATGACAATCATATCTCCGCTGGATAAATACAGGATAAATGTTTTCATTGACATTTATTGACCTTTTTCTGCTGGTAATTGGCATTCTCAGAGGCATTAGTATTCATTGTCCGTTCTCTGCTGCTATGCCGACATGTTTTTAAAAGGGATGAGAGAGAGATGGAGGGGCACAGAGACAGAGACAGATATGAATTAATCTCTTTCATGTTTGGTCCATCTGGCCAGCGAGCAGTTTATCTTGCAGATCCAGACAGCGTTAAAGCCTTCGCTCACTGAGAGACAAAAAGCCTCAACAACACATTACACTTCTCACTTTCTCAATTGCTACTATAGAGGCAGCGTGTAAACAACCAGGTAAGTGGGTAATGTGAGTGGCGTGTCTCTTCGTGGCGCGTAAACTGCACGATCCGATTAGGCCTGAGCCACAGGGACACTGCAAGAGCTTAGCAATATGGCAGCTAACCCTGCTACACCATGGAACAAGCAAGCCTGTGGGGACTCTTCTGTCTCCACACTCCTGCAGCTCTCTCTGATTAATTCCCTTAAATCCCAGCAGGGTCCCTTTAAAAGTCCCCCAGCCTCATCTCATCTGTGACATCCACAAAGAAATAAACATAAAAACAGATTTTCAAATTTTAAAATCTACAAATCCTCATTTCATAAATGTCCAAATCTTATTCTTTTATCTGTCCTGTCTAATGTTTTACACTCTGTTTTTCCTTGTTGCATCCTATATCAGATGACCAAGGATGTGATAAAGGTGGGTACATGTGCAGCAACAAACACAGTTCATCTAGAGCACACAGACATCCTCACACACACACGAAACACACAAGTGAAAATGTTCATAAAGGCTGCAAAGCATCGGTGTGAGTGTGGAGAACTTGCATGTGTAGTGGGGTGAATGTTTGGGATTTCTACTGCTTCCAGCTTAATTCCTCCCCTCTTGCTGTTAGCGCAGCAGACACAGGACACAGATTCCTTGCCTAGATTGTGTGTATGCTATGTGTGTGTGTGTGTGTGTGTGTGTTGTACCAGGTGATGTGCAGGCAGAAAACAGCATCCCTGGAGACGTTAGCTCAACTAAGCAGAGGTTGTTAAAGATAACAATAGCTCCTCTTCTTTTATCTTGTTCTGTTTTTTCCCCCGCCTCATCTTTACTCTGCTGCAGTGTCAGCTGCTATTTTAATGTTGTTTTCTCTCCTGTTTCTTTTTTTTCCCCACCTGTCATTTGTCTGTTTTCTAAAATTAGTGCACACGTCACACATTAGATTTGATGAAAGGACAGAATTTAGACATTAAGACTAATAACAATTGAATTGTGGTTTCGTTCTTCAGCTGTGCATCTTTGGGGAGTTGAGGCTTGTTTACATGTGTGTGGGTCACAGAGACTCTCCTCACAGCTGGCTCCTTTCCAGATGGAGGAGAGCCACCTTTCTCCTCTCTCATCTTCTCTCCTCTCCTCTCGTAATGTCAGATCTCTCCATCAAGCCTTCGTTAGTGGCTGTTGCCTTCATTATCTCGTGGCTGCCCCTCCACTCTCACCTCCTGCTGTCTGCCTGCCTGCTGCCTGTCGCCTGCCCTCTCCAGCGCCCATGGCCCGCCCCCCCTCTTTAACTCTCCCACCTCCCCTACTCCTTAACTCTTCCAGGTCTCTTACCCTGTGCTTACCCCCTCTTTTCCCTGCTTGCCTCCCTACAGAGGACTGTGACTGTGAGGGCTATTTCAATGGACAGTACATAGGTGAGAGCGTGCACATCTTTCTCCACCTCCTTCTCCCTATCTGCTCTTTGCCTGCTGCAGCCTGGCTGTGCGCTGGTTCCCCGGGTGCTTTTGGGCTGGGGGTCAAAATGACTGCTTGTAGAGTTGACCTGTTTGGGGCCCGGGGTTGAGGGATAAGAGGAAGGTTTCAAATGGTCACGAGATGGGGGTCACAGACAATGCCAGAGGAGGAAGATGGATGGAGGGAAGGGAAGACTTGTGGAAAAAAACCAAACCTGTTACGAGCGTTTAGTATCAAATGTGAAAGCAAGGTAACCGAAGAAGGTGTAGGAAGTATCGTCTCACACCCCTGCAGGTGCCAGTAACAGATCTGCCTCTTCAGAGACACCACTGCATAATTAGAGTTAACAGTTCAAAGTGTCAGATATCGCAGCACAAAACAAAACACACATAGACTGTAAAACAAGACAAAACAAACAGACAATGCTGGTTTCCTTATTACTTTGTAGGAAGTTTCCTGAGAAATGCTTCATCATTTGGTGTAATGAGAGACGTGTTCAATCAGCCCACTTACAGTCCAATAAATTCTGAATGATTATGAGTAATACATGAATATTCACTTGGATTAGAGCTCTCCTTTCAAGAGATTTTCTCATTCTATTCTCTTTTATTCGATTTATTATATCCTAATGTAGTACCAAATCAGAGGTCTTTTCAGGAAACACTCCTGTACATTATCAGGAAAGTACAGCCCTGTAAAATGAAACATGACCATATATTACTACAGTAATGGTAAATGATGGTACTGCTTGCATTTAAATCCACTTCCATTCAAAAGTTTGTGGGGTTGCCTGCCACGGAAGCTTGATTCAGTACAAGAGAGGACTATTGCACTATACTATACTCCTATTTGTGAATAATCTTTTATGCTTTTAGGTTGTAGAAACAAATAGGTGTTATTATGTAGGAAGGGTTTGCAAAAAAAATGTAACGTTTTGTACAAGAGGAAAAGCTGTAATACTTCAACCACTTACGCCTTTCTGGAGGGCATTTAGTGGCAAAAAAAAAAAAAGGTTACAACAATATTCTCCTCTGTCATGCAACACTGTTATGTAAATAATGTCTCAACTTAACTGTTTTTATCTGCAAGTTGGCGATATCAAAGTAAAGAACAATATGACAGGTGGCCCCAAACTTTTGAGTGTTTTGTCTTGCACTAACAGGCATTACTCAATTCAAATTGAGGTGGAAAAAATACATTAGTCCCCTTTATCCTCAACCCCTTCCACTAAACCTCCCCTCCCTCACCTTTCCTCAGCCCAACCTGACCCCCATGTACTCCTCCCCTCCCCCTGCTGGAATGATGATGAACACAACGAGCTTACTGTAACACAAATGTTAACATTAAAACAGTATCTGTGCTTCCGATCGTGCAGTCTGCTTGGAGCTGTCCCCTTTTACTATCCCTCCGTCTGCCCCCCTTCCACCTTGCAGTGTTTGGATCCTCCCAAACCTCCCCCCTCCTCCCGCCTTGCATTTAACTAACTGCCCCCCTGCTGCTGTGCTGTGGCCAGTGCACTGCTTCCCCACTCCACACCCCCCCACCCCATGAGGGCCCTGCTGCGTTGGACGCATTGCACACTCAACCAGGCACGTTTGCTGCTCGTTCACCCTGTGTGGAGGTGTGAGGCTTGGGTTGTGTGATGCTCTAACGCCAGTTATAGTCTCTCCTAAGTGTAAAGCAGTGGCGCCCTCCTGTGGCCAGGTGTTTTCCTGGGAATTTTATTCAGGTACAGTGCCCGGCTCATTCCCTCAGGTACACACCACTGATGGGGGGATACAGACAGTCCTGGCCATGGGAGACCGTGATTTGCAGTCACTCTTTGCGATTGACGTGGTGTTTCTCAGGGCCAGGCTGTCCTGTCTGTCCTGCCTCAGCACTGTAGCCTCTTTCAAAGCAGCATGCCTTGTTTGGACTGTAATGTTGGAAAATGATGTGTATTTTGGGTCACTGAAATCTGTTGTGAATTGCTTAAAGTCGTCATTACTTTAATGAATGAATTCAAAGAATGTTTTGCTTTAAACAGAGTCTGCTTCAGTCTCTTCAGACTTTTACCTGACTTTGACCTTTTATCATCAGCTGCATGTGATCCAGTTTTCAGTTGAAGCATGATTGGCTCTAAGTTCAGCTAATATCTCACACTATTCACACTTCAGATAAGATCTGAGATATTTTCATCCATGTGCACTATTTACAAAAGTTTATAATGCATGATTATCAATGGGTTGGTCTTGAATTTATTCAAAACATGTTTGCTCACTGCACTTATCTAATTTGCTTTAGATACATGAAAAAAAAAAAAGATTATATCTGCATCATTGAAGTCAAGCAGAGTACTCATGTGGTGTAACTTTGTGTAAATAATTTTATTGTTCATGACAATCTGATCCAAGATCTGTTCTGTTTTTTTCTGCTCCTTTTCCCTCCCATCTCTGGCCTCGCTGTAGCTGGTTTACGGAGGAGTTTTCGGCTGAGTCGTAAGGACAGGCAAGGCTCCGCCGGAGAGGGATCTGATCCTGGAGACCCTGACTTCCTGACTTATGAAGAGGTGACCCGCTACCAGCAGAGGCCCCATGAGAGACCCCGTCTGGTGGTCCTGATTGGTGAGACTGAGCCACTCATGGTCTCCTGTGACAATAATGCCACCTAGTGGATCAAACTATGTGTTGCAACCGACTGCCATGTCTTTTCCAACATGATAATGTGTGTGAGGTTAACCATCTTTACTTTTTCCTCTCCTTTAAACACACAAATGACTTGCAAAGGCTCTCTTGGAGCACGAATCAATGAACTCAAACAGCGGGTGATTGCTGAAAACCCACATCGTTTTGCAGTGGCTGTACCACGTGAGTTACCCAACATTTATACACACTGACAGTACTTATCAATGAGCCAACATCACATACATGTAAATTCCTCTTTTGTGTTCCCACAGATACCACTAGACCCAAGAAGCCTCATGAGAAGGAAGGTGTGGAGTACCACTTTGTCACCAAACAGCAGTTTGATGCAGATGCTTTGAACAACAAGTATGTTGGCACTGTGCTGTTTTTGTGTAAGCATACATGATTTGCTTCCTGCTGAACTTAAAGTTGTGCTGTTTCTCTCCAAGGTTCATAGAGCATGGGGAATACAAGGAGAACCAATACGGCACAAGTATAGAGGCTATCCGCTCTGTACAGGCCAAGAATAAGATGTGTGTCGTGGACGTGCAGCCTGAGGTAGGGGTCATGTCACAACCACTGAGCACATCTTGTTTAATGTGCATCGTAACATGTCATGAGTTACAGATTCTGCAGGCAGCAGCAGCAGTTTGCTGAGTGCCTGAGTGGATGAGGGCAGGCAGTCACTTCAGATCTGCTCAATGTGTGGAGAGTCTGATGCATCACTGTTGACTTTCTCCTATTATGTCTGATTTTCTACATCTGTTTGCTCTGTTGTATGTAAATCTTCCACCACTCCAGGCCCTGAAGAGGCTGCGGACAGCAGAGTTCAAGCCCTATGTAATATTTGTCAAACCTCGTGTTCCTGAGAGCAGACGTCGCCGCAGTGCCGCCACTTCACCAGGAGGGGGAGAGCATGGCCGCATTACAGTGAGTTCTCTCTTGGCAATGTCCTAATTCAGTGGCTTAAAGGGCATCTTTAGTGTCGAGTTCATGTATCTTTTGCAGCTTTTAATAGTACATAATCCTTTATGCACCAGTAAATATTCTATACTATTTAATAGAGCAGTCAGATGATTCTTGCCAACTTTTGAGAGGCTATGAGAATCTCAAGGCCAAATGTTCGAGTCATGATCAGTCACCGGTAAATATATTACATGGACCGGACCAATTGAGAGGGGCACTGCAGGGTATAATTATTGGAAGCAAGGCACAACCTTCACCTTTTTTACTACCAACCCCCGGATATGTTGTTAATCACACAGCACTGCTGAAAAAACAACAAAAAACTATGTATCTAATATGTCTATGTATAGGTGTGTGTAAAGCGGTAAACTCGGGTAGCTTCACCAAACCTTGAAATCATTTCCTCTTTTCAAATGTTTTTTTTAATTTTTATATCAAATAGTCTGGCAACTCGCATATTCATGTGCAATCTGCAAGTGGCTGTTAATTTTAATTGAATTTAGCCTTAAATGTAATAATCCCACAAGGGGAAATTCAGTTTCTGTACTCTTTTAGTTGTTTTATTAGACACACATGGGCCTGAA
Source organism: Miichthys miiuy (assembly GCA_036365135.1). NCBI lineage: Eukaryota > Metazoa > Chordata > Actinopteri > Sciaenidae > Miichthys > Miichthys miiuy. The sequence continues at coordinate 17,118,297 of CM071622.1, forward strand.
ATACACACAGGGGCTGCAACATAGTCTGCAGTTAGAGAGTCCGAGCACGACTTGAACTGGTCACCCTCTGGTTCCCAAGCCAAGTCCCTCATGATGAAACAGGCTGGTTGTTTAGCAAAAACATGTTAGACAGTTCTACAAGCAGCAGCCAAAAGCACCCTTATAGTTTTGTTCTCTGTTAAGCTGGACTGTCTCAGTTGTGGAGGAGGATTCAGCCTTCAGGTCTTATATAAGACTTACTAACAGGACAGAACAACAACTTTGTATCGATTTGCCTTGACCCTTCCCACTAAGGGTACAAGTGGACCCAAACCATGCTAGCAAAATGCCCCCTACAGCAACAGAACAGAAAAAACAGAACCACTAGATGATCCCACTGTGGGGGTCAAGCAGTCAGGCCTGTACTGTTCACATGGCGTATGCCACACATGCACTTGTGGAGAATATAGCAATGGATGGGTTTTTGTCATATGACCAGATCACCTTTTTGCATATCTCTGTAGACCAGTGCCAATGGTTTTTGCACCATTGAACTCTCAAATGTCTTTATAATGAGGGGTTTATGCACTGCAGCTGATATAATATCCTCTGTATGTGACTGTCAACGGACTGTTCTTGCTGACAGTCTGATCACGTCCTGCGCTGACGTTCTCAGTCACCTGAGGAAGAGTTGTGCACTAATGCACAAGCATCTTGGTTATCAAATGTGGACTGCTGACCACGGTTCCCAACCCTATTAACTGAAGTCTTTCGCAAAGATCTGAATGCAGATTTAGTCACTTTAGTCACTGTTCCTATTGAAACATGAGCCAATTGAGCAGTCTCTGTGACTGAAGCTCTTGCCCTCCTCGTTCCCAAACTATTTCGAAGTCACTTCTTTTGAATCTGGATCCTATGGGTCTGTTCAGCATTTTTTAATAATGCAGTGCACTTGTGTGGAAGCATTTATTTAAGGTTTTCCTTTAATTTGTCACTCATCTGTATGTTCATGGGATGTATCACAGCTTAGGGGTAAACCTAGTGAGTACGTTGAATGAATAAATGTATCCCCTTTTCTTGATAAATCTTTTCATTTTGTATTCTGCAACAGGATGAAGACCTCCAGGAGATGCGTCAGTCTGCCATTCAGATTGATCAGCAATATGGACACCTGGTGGACCGGGTCCTGGTCAAGGAGGACTCAGCCAGTGCCTGTGCAGAACTGCGAGGTATCTTGGAAAGGCTGGAGCGAGAATCCTTCTGGGTGCCAGTGAGCTGGGTGCGGACCTAACCTTAAACTCAAACCCCCTGCATCCTCCAGAAGAACTTCACAACCAACCCACCCAAGTCCTGCACCAGTCCTCTCCTAATGAACTGACCCCCTCTCCCCACCCCCACAAAGGCCTGCTGGCCAGCCTGGGAGTCTGCTGAACTCCCTCTATGTGACTGATGCAGGGCTGGTCAGACAGCCATAAACTGAGGCACCAAAGGGAGAGGATGATGTCAGAGGAATACCTCAATGTCTTGGGTGTTGCAGCAGATGGACAGTTGTCTTGGCCCAAGGCCGTTTAAATGCCCAAAATCACAGTCTTACTGTCACTTCCTCAAGTCATATTTATTCAGGTTTGGTTTTAATTTATTTATTAATGTCAAAGGCAAGGGACAGATGAAAGTTTGTAGTTTCAGAAGTGTTTTATTCCACACACTGTCACTCTTTCTAGCTGCAATATTCACTAGAGTGTGTCAGGTTTGGGATCCCACTCAGAGGATTGCTCAGTCAGTCAGCTTTATTGTGACTCTTGTTGGAGTACTTTAGTAGCATGTTTTTTAAGTTTTCCAGTTTTATTCAACTCAACGCCAATCGCAGAATGCTTCCTGTTAATTCTTACTGCTCATGCATCCTGTACAGTATAAGGAACCAATCATACATTCAACAGGAGTAATTGATATATACAGTTAAGTGAATGCCATTTGAAATTGTCGTTTTTGCTAAAACCATAAATCTAATTTCCACACATTGACAAACAAAGTTATATCCAAATGGAATGTGAAAATTTTATTTTCTACAGAACTGTTTGTTTCTAGGAAATGCATGACTATTTAATCTCAGATGTAAATATTGTAAATGTTACTCCTTGTGTGCCAACGAAAGATCTCGTAGCACTTCAATGCAACCTGTTTACTGTCGACCCCTGGGAACCCACATCTGTTTGTGTGTAGGATAATGCTGTGCACAAAGAGTGTGTGGATGGTTGTCAGTGTATGTTCACATACACCAACCAGAGATGCTCCACTTACGTGCAGGAATGGATTTTGTACAGTACAGTACAGTTTCCTTGAACATATCTGTATTTTTGACTGCAGAAGTGGTGGGGACTAGATGTCTGTTTTCTTCAGGGTTTTGTTTTATTGATGTCTTGTCAGACTAGAGATACAGTGTTGAGATGGGAAATATAATATCCATTAAAAAAAATGAGTTGATAAATTTAACAGACAATTAATCAACAAATTTTTGATAATATTTTAATTTATCAGTCAAAAATGGCAAACGTTCCTTGGTTACAGCTTCTCAACTGCAAGGATTTCTTTTCTTTTTCTTGTTGGACAAACAATCTGACGCCACTTTGAGTTTTAAAATTTTAACAGTTATTTCTCAATTTTTTTTTTTTAACATTTTCTAGAGAAACAAACAAGAAAATCACTGTTTAAAATTCAAATTAAAAGGCCTGAGATCATACAAGTATAAATTTGATGTCATCCTAACATTAACAATGGCAAAAAAAAAAAAAAGTTCAAGGACTGGTGCACATTTTTTCCAATTGGTCTTGAAGAATTCTAGCAATCCCAGTATTTTCTTGGTAGTTGTAATTGTTCATTTTCTCTCTGCTAGTTTTGAAAACATCCCTTCCTTCCAACACAATATTAATAAAAGTGACAGGACAAAATCCACAATCCTCATTTTGAGGTAAAACTGCAAAAGTTTAGCCTAAGACACAAATACCCAGTCTCATTTGGAAGCTGGGATGCAGAGCCTTGCAGAGGTGAGAAATGATGGACTTGAATCTGGCCAGGAGGCACAGACCTGATCAACACTGATTTTACAGCTGATTGCTATTAAGTTAACATTAATGTACAAGTTGTCAAAACAAAACTTAGTGTCTTAACTAATGTAACTAAATGTTAGTAGCCTTCTACTGCTGATTAAAACCAAGTGGCAACATCCATGGTTGGGAAATAAAGCCAATGCAGAAGTGCCATGACTGTAATTCCTCGAGCTACCACTTGAGGCTGGCTACAGGACAAGTCAGTCTCCATAAGCGCCCATATTATAATGTCCTACTTTATAGCAAATATGTTTACAGCCTGGTCAAGCGTTCAAAATGATATAAGGGTCAAAGTTACACATAATTAACAGCACATAATTAACAGCACATAATTGGGTGTTGCTACAGGTGGCTTGTTTTAGCACCCAGGCATCAATCGGTCCACCTCAGGTCCACTGATGATCCACACCTTTGCCAATTTTTATATTAGCCAGGAGGCAGAAGAAGTAGGACGGCCAACATGGCCTCGGCTAGTGCCACATATTCCAAGCTTCAAAATGCCGTTTTGGAAACCTATGGGTGATGTGACGCATACGCTGTATGCTGAAGACCTCTAGGCCAAGCTAGTTTACAGTAGAGCTGTGGAAGTTTAAGTAAGCCAAATCAAGTGGGTTCCAAATGTTCCAATGTTGCTGTCATTCTGGTACAAAATTGTCTGTTTTTGTTTCGAGTCACAGCTCAGCAAGGTATGCTTTCAGGAAAAAAGAAGGAAGTTATATGAAAAGTTGGAAGAGAATCACTTTAGCTTCTGGGTTTTTGTATCCCATTACTTATACTGAAACACTTCAGGAAATACAGAGAGGAGAAATTATTACAGCGACCAAGATACAAAACCGACCAAAACCAATGATCTATATTGATTGACAATTTTTTGGATACACTATCACCATGACACTGGCATTTTCTTGAGTGTGTGTTAAATTAAGCAGCTTCCAGATCTCTTTTGTTCTTTTTAATAAACATACAATGTTCTATTGATCTCTTCATGTGCTATATGAACCAAGAAACCCTGAATGTTGAGTTTGTAACGTGACATGTACAAAGTGCCATAATAAAGCTAGCTGAATCTAATGTTTGGTATTTCATTTGAATAATGCTCTTAAAAAGCATTTGCGTTGTCCTCAAAAGCCTGCGGTTTGTTCTCACATTGTAATGTCAGAATGTTTAATGTGTGTATTTACCTCCGAGCTGTTTGAGCCTCAGTGCAGTTCATTTAAGTACATCTAAAACACTGCCAGGAGTCCTCGGCTTGTCCACAAGAGCACTCCACACATCACATCTCTATTCTAACAGCAATGTTGTCCAGGTGGTAAACACCGGGGAAAGATTATTGTCACAGTGATAGATAACGTGAAAACAAATAGAAGTTCTGGGAAGAATTTAAATGCACTCCAGAGAAACCCAAGTTCCAAGTTCAAACAATTTCATTTCTTCACTTTGAAAGGTGGAAGAAAGTAGTTATCAGCAGCTACTTAGGAAGTCAAAAAGGTATTTTTGACTTCATTTCAGAGTTGATTTTTATATCAAACTGGTATATACGAGTAATTGGGACAAATGCCCTTTGTCTGTGTCATTAGAATTTCATATGTTGTTGAATTATTAATACTGATGCATTACCATGCTGCATTTTTAATATTGTATCCTTAATATTCTAGCTATCAGGTAGTTTTATGTAAAGCAATATATCATATTTATACTAAAGCAACAAGGAATTTGAGTTGATTGACAAAACTGGCAACTATTTTCATAATCTATTAATAATCATTTTTCATACAGAAATGCCAAAATTCTGTTTTATATATTATATGCACTGGTGCCCAACCTGGGGGTCCTGACCTTATGTGGGACCAAGCCTTAAAATCAAGGTGATTTAAGGCACTTTAAAAACAACTTTCAAAAAAGAAGCCCATTAAGTATGTATGATTGTTAAATTCTTATTATCCGGAAAGCTCAAAATTCAAAATCATTTTGTACAAACTTCCTGCAGTTACTGCGTTCATGATTTGGGTTAACTGTACATTTTCAGTGGTTCTGGTCTGATTTTGTCATGCACTGAATATAATGATATATCCATAAAATATGTCACTTAGCCAGGGGTTGTAACTTCACTCAGTGGTAGAAAAGGGGTCCTTCCAGGAAAATAGTTGGGAACCAGTGATTTATAGCATTGGTTGGACAAATAAAAGCATTTTAAGCCATGCCAACTTAAACTGTTGTTACTAATTTATAAGATCATGGAATAAAAAGTACAATACTTACAATTCTTTCTTAAACAGTAGAAATAAAATGAAGACACTTAAGACAAATACCTCAAAATTGAACTAAGTTCAGTACTTAGTTCCTTTATGAATTACTGCATTTACAAAAATGACTTGAGCTGGTGTCTAGAGTCCTTGCAAATGACCGGTCAGTGAATTTAGCAGATTCTAATTATTAGTTTGGAAATTTACTTTTAGATTACAGATAGTCTGAGATATCAGATTTAATACAAGAAAATTGTAAGAAACATGCTCTGCTTTTCACAATTTAAACTGTTCCACATGAAATCTAAAAACTACTTTTTGATGACTTTCCTGCAGTAAACACCTTTTTGGACTTTGCACTAATTCTTCATTACCGTCTGCATTCAGTTTCTGTAATTGAAAAAAGATAGGAAGCCCATTATTCTGCCTGTGCAGCACAGGTTTTTCAGTTGCCTAAGTTTTGTGAGGGTTCATCATTGACTCTCTCTCTCATATGCAATTATGTCTGTGAGCGTCCTGTGACTCCTGAGACTGCCGCTGACAGAGCCAATTAAACTGGGTAACAATCATTCTAATTAGTGAAGCAGCTCCACGGGGAAAATGGAACTACATTAGTGTGAAGGTGTGCTGAGGCTGCACATAGTTCCACCGACATTCATTATGAACAAACAAAATATACTGTGATTCACAAGCTAAGCAGTTAACATGGAGGCCACATACCATTATACGTACCTGCCAAATCTGTAACGGGTGTGTGAGGACACAATTGCAGTAACTTGGAAGTTGAGGAAATCCAGCAATGTAGCAGCAGGATGCCACACCGGCAGGCAAATACCAGGAAGGGTAGAGACAGAGATCGTGGTTGGAGACAGAGAGCTGAAGAGTTTACCGGGAGAACGACAAAGCAGGTTAGTCAGAGGCAGGCAGATTCGGCAACGGGAGATCAGTCTAAGGTCTAAGGGAAAATGCTGAACAATCGGGCAGTGAGTCTGTGAACCAGAGAGGCTTAAATAGTGGCTTGATGCTGATGAGGAGCACCTGAGTACACAGGTGAACAGAGTTGGCTGATGAGGTGGGAGTGGCCAGCAGGGAGAGTGAGCAGAGGGGAGGAGAGTGGAAACATACAGCAGCAGCAATGTTTGAAGATTTGTTCTGCTTCTTTGCTTCTTTACCAATTTCATCAGAAATGACCAGTTCCCTGTTGTTTTAAGACAATAAAAGACAGCTGGAGTCAAAAAACTATTGCATTACGCAACAAATAAAATTTATTAAAATAATCATATGATAAGCTTTTCTCCAACCCCATATCGATGGATTTATATTTATATTCATATTACATTTATATTTGAGAAGAATAGTTCACAATATTATGGAACAAAATTATTTGCCCTTTTTACAAGATTAAAATTAGAAGATCAAGCTCACCATTATGTTTAGGTCTGCCTATGAATAAATATGGTGGACTAGTCATAAGTGGAGTAGTGGTCACAGAGTTGGGGCATTAGAAAATGGTTGGAGTTCCAAGGCTGCCAAAGCTGCTACATTACAGAGATATACAGGAGAGTAATAAAGAGCCTTTAAAATATTCATTTTACATGGAGCCTGAAGCCAGCCGGCTGTTAAATGCTAACGGCAAAAGCGGTAATGAATTCTGAATGTATCCGAACAACCAGCAAGGAGACTGAGCATTTTGTTAATTTATGTCAACACAGTATAATGTCTGGTTGTTCAAAACACTGGAATGAATAACTTATAACTTAACAAAAGCAAATACTCACAGAGTCCTGCACAAAATAACCCTGGTGCAGGACATATTCTTCAGGACATAGTTTTGTCAATCTGATCTAATCTAATCTAATCCCCATGTTTTTTCTGCAACTAGCCAACTAATGAAAAGTTGTTTGACTCTCTTCACCTCTAAACTTAACATGATGTATCTTGTTTGTTTAACCGGTACATAACCATGTAATAAGGCTAAAGGTCTATAGCCATGCTAACAATGCTTGCATGCAGATGTGTGCTGCTGTTTAACACGTTTACTATCTTAGTTTAGCATATTAGCATGCTAACACAACATAAAGTATGGAATTTAATATCCATTAGTTGTAGAAATGTACAAAGCCATGATTAAAACACAACAATGTGACTTTAGGTGGCATTTTGTGCTGAAACTATCTCTTGACTAACAACAGCCAGGTGCAGTGACTGTGCACAGTTTGCCATCACACTGGGGCTGCCAAGTTTAGCACCATGCTGTCTGAACAGAGAAAACCTGTATTCACTAACCATATCTACCAACCTGCACTATAGCCAGAGACACTGCAAACTGCAACCGTTGGAAACACTGGTGTTTATCGAGAAAGAGCACAAACACACAATCAGAAATTCTACAGCTACATACTTAGCACACAGAAAATCGTCAGATTTTCTCATCACACAGTCAGAAAGAAGTAAAATAAGCAGAATTCTTATAATGTTGAACTATTTCTTTAAAAACTCACTCGCTTCTCCTGCAAGCCTAGATGATTTACAGTTTAATGGCCTTGCAGTCTTTTGGCTCAATAAAATTAAAGAAGTGGAAATTTAAGGTTCATCTTTTTATTATTAGAAATTATACATTTCTACAGAGGCTTCAGCATAAAGAGGCTTGACTGTTGCAGAACACTTAGATCAAAAGGAAAGACTATGGCAAAATGAACGCTTGCTGTCCTTGTACACACTGAGAACATCTATTAAGTTACATAAAATGTACTTAAGACAATACAAGTGAGGACGAATACAAAGAAATATTTAAGGTGGCGAGTGGAACCATGCAGAGAAGTGTAATTAGTTGTGTTTACTTTAATATAGTTTCAGATGGGGTTTGGATTCTCTATGTTTAATCATAATGAGTTTTTTAGAAGATTTGCTTAACACTGTAAACCTAATTAACTGAGGGTAGAATGTAATTAAATTGAGAAGTCAACAAACTTTATATTTAATAGAGACTAAAGTAGTCATAGAGTGTGTTGATGAACATAAGCCTCGTCTGAGGCGAGCCTTTGAACTCATTTAGGTCTTGAAGGCAGCTAAAATGATGATGATATATTGAGCCATGATTGAATCTGAATTCAATTACAGGTATATGGTGTTTGGCACAGCAGCACTCTGTATGCGCCAGACTGGATGTAATTCAGGTTTAGCGCCCCAACTGAAGATATAGTGGAATTTAGAGAACGGCTCTCATCTGGGGGCTTTTTCTGGAGATAGATGAGATGACCTTCAGATTAAAGGGGGTGAACTTCTGGCTCATTTTCCTGTTTGAATTACGGGGTTGGGATGCAAATCACTGAGAAATAAGTGTTTAAATTTTAATTTCTAACAGACACTGAATTAGAAAAGGCTGACTGCTCTGTCAAGGATTGCAGGAAGATTTGATATATATATATGTTATATGTATATGGATGTTTAATTTGTTGTGTGTAAACAGTGATAATTTGCCATAAATCAAGCCATTATCCATCTGCTTGTTTTGCGTGTGTTTGTTGTTTGTGGTCAGATGATAACAGGTGTTGCCAATGAGTTGATTAGTCAGCTGCAGTCTGAGTCACTTAGTCCAGGGACTCGCTGTCACTGCTGTTCATAGAAACCACAAGAGCTGCTGCAAGATGTTGCCATTATATTAAAAGGATTATATTTTCTATATTTTTAAAAAAATATCTACAATATGGCCCAAACTATGTGTCTGAAATTTTAAAGTTGATATTATTTATGGCTGGAATTTCTTTCCTTTATCACCATTAAATGTATTTACAATCGCTCGATATAAGTGCTCAGAATTTTTTCTGAATATAAAGTTTTTATTGTCAGTGGCGCGGTCCACCATTCCGCATTCCGCACCCAATCAAGGGATGTGTTCCTTGTTGTGCTAGAAAAAATCTGACACGGGATGGCACATACCCAATTGCATGTCATTTTCACAGATGTGCCCATCTCTCATTAGGGTCATTAAGCTGGGATGCAAATACAATTGCAGTAATTTAAGTACAGCTACAGTGATTAATAAAGACGATGTGGAAATTTCATTATAGCCACACAATGTATTTTAGGATGATACTGGGACAGTTGGACAATTTGCTTTCAATTATCAGGCCTGACATCACAAAGCGACCATAACCACAGGGTGTCCATCTGTCCTGCTGTGAGGTTGAATATTTGTTTGTGGTAGGTCATGTTTGAAATGCCTCCAGAAAGCTCTTGAATATTCTAATTGTACAGTTCTAATTGTACAGTACAGTCTAATTGTATGGGGGTTGGGTATATTTGTATGCATTCATTAATGCTTTAATGCAACTCCTGTCTTCTACCTTGTTGGAAGTGCTTGCACAGCTGTGCAGCTTTATGAATAATAAGGGGAAAATATTTTGGATGAACTGGAATGCCAACTGCGAGAAACGTCTTATCGCAACCCAGCAACTAATGCTCTTGCAAATCCCTGCAGTCAGGTTCCATAATCTTGCGGAAAGCCTTCAAGAGTGGAGCGGTTTTAGCTGCCTATCATTTTGGAATGAGATGCTCAAAAACCACATATAGGGGAATACTTGGCTCTGCATACTTCTGGCCACGTATCATAATGGAAAATCAAACTGGGACACAGTTAAGTTTTGGTGGCTGCTATACAAAAGACATCTCTGAGATTGAATTTTGGATTATTTGCCCATTAAATAAAGTTTTATCACCACCCAGTGACCCCTTCATTGCATGATTGTAAAGGTTTATGTGGCCTCTAAATAATGTCATCAAAGGTACACAAGAGATATTATTGAGGTCATATCAAGTGAGCTGTGAAATCACCACTAGATGGCACAAGCAGAACATGAGGCAGCCCAGTATGGGGCAGATATTTTTTGGCAGGAGATAGTGTTGAAGATGTTTCCAACCTTAAACTGTGTTGTGATGATAATGTTAACATCCTAATTCTGACTGCCTTCAGGCACTGAGAGCCATGTCACACTTGACTTTGTTTACTCACTTGTGCTTTGAGACATGAGATGAAATAAAAAGCCGGTAAATATATATTTCTCAGGAGTGATACTGATAAAAACCGCATGTTATTGAATCAGAACTCAACATCTGGTCATGATAATACACCACAGCGGTCTGCTTCTTCACTACAAGCCGATCTAATCTCATCAGTGCTGCCTCTTAGATATTGTGCAGCATGAAGGCCACACAGCAATCTCTCCAGATGACTTTTTCATAATGTGACCTGTAGAAAGTAGTAATGGAAGAGCCACGGAACAAATGATTACAATTGTGGAGGCTGTGAAGGTTTCCCTCATGTCCTTTGTTTCATCGCTTTGGCCCAGATCTCCCCCTGCAGGTAGTTATCTATCACTGTTTGACACATACTCACATGAACACAATGGCACACACCCAGACATATACTCACATGCACTTGCGCTCACTCCCCAGCCTGTTCCACCATTATGACTGGGATTGCTTTGGGATTTGCGGTTTCTTTTATTATTCATTTGTCAATATTAATTTAAATCCAAATTTGAATTTCAGGTGGGTTTTATATTTACACTGGAAAGATTGAGATTAGATTCTGTTTCTTGAGTGTGTTCAGTAGTTTCAAATAACGTGTCTAATAATGTGCAAGCTCTACAACCTGTGGCGTAGAGTGAGGGCTTTATTTGTTCTCTTATTGAGGTTTTGATGTAAAGACGATCAGTGTCTTCATTCACATTTTTAGTTGTGTTATTTCAGGAAAGAGAAATGTTTCTTTCAGTTTTCACATTTGTTTCAGTAAAAATGTTTCAAAATGTTTTTCATCAGATATCAAGAATGTAAGATAACACGACAGACACTAACATTTTATATTTTGGTATTTTTAGCTGCTAGTGGCTGCAAGGATGTTGACAGTTAGCCAATCCACTCTTCAGTTCAGACTGAAATATCTCAACAGCTGTTACAGTTTATAAATGCGTTGCTGTGCAATTTTGTACAGGGATTCATGGTCCCCAGAGCATGAAGTGCAAAGGCTACCTGACATTTCGTCTAACAACATTAGGTGAGGTTGGATGAGGAATACAACAAAATTTGGCCCTGAAAATTATGATTTTGACATAATGTGTAACAACACATAACTTTATGTCCGTGGTAAAGTTATGTCTTTAGAAACTTTAATGTTTCAGGCATGCAGATTGTAGAGCACGCAAGCATGACATTCACATAGCAGCATCAGCCTCAAGATTTCCTTTTTTTCTTTGACCCTTTTTCACTCCCTCATTTCAGTTTTTCCTTCATTTATCCATTTCAATTGAATTTTTGATTCAATCTCTGTTTTTCTGTCTCAATTTCACTTCATTATTTCCTGCTTCACCTCTGGCATTACAGGGACAGAGCCACTTGAAGGGGCAGGGGGAGGCCTTACTGTCTCTACAGTTTAAGTTTAAGTTTAAGTCTCTTGACATTTTTTGTGTAACCAAACGTTTTCTCACATCGCTTACAGAATGGCCAGATTGCCAGTCTGAGCCTGCCATCAGGTAAGAATTTGGTCCAATACTTTGCTTTATCACCAAAAACCTGCAAGACTAATGACATACTTTGTGTTTGATGATAATTAGTAATGGTAGCATACTAATACACAAAACCATGGTGGTGAATATGGTAAACATAAAGCAAAATACCAGGATGTTTGCATTGTCATTGTGATCATGTTAACATGCTGATATTAGTATTTAGCTCAAAGCACTGTGTGCAGCCTCACGTAGCTCTAACAAATGTCATTATCTGTATTTTTCATCGATAGACAGATAGTCTGTATTTTGACAATAAAGTTGAAATATCAAGAATAAAGTCAGCTCTTCTTTTCGACTTTTTTCTCGAAATGGAAAAATAAATTCCAATTTTCCCTGATGTTTGGCTTTAATACTCCATTGTAATACAATAATTTGACATGTTATTTCTCTTGGTATTTTTCTCGTTTCTTTGCTAAATTGTCATTAATTAGAGTTGCAGCTGTAATGTACTTTACATTTTATGATACTTTATACTTCTGCTCCAATAAATATCATACCTTTCACTCCACTACATTTATTTTACAACTACAGTGTTTTTTAGATTAACATAAAAATGGATAATACCGAAATATGAAATTAAATGCCTTGTTACAGATTAAATCAGTGGCTCCAATCATTTTTTAACTTGTGACCCCTGATAAAAAAAAGTAGCATGTGTAGTATAACTTTGTTTTTATTTCTTTCTGAATGTTTATGACAAAGTCGGCCATAATACATCACGTTTGACAAGTGAGCAAAGTAGATTTTAAATCCGCCTGTGAGCTTCACCACAAATGCCAAGTTTCCTAATCTGACAAACCAGATTTTATAAAACATGAGCCAAGTTTAAGTTAAAATCTGACGGTACGCTTCCACTGTGCACATGAGCGCGGCCCGACACACGTCGCTTTGTAACTTCAGTTTCAAAGTCCTCCTGTAAATCTCTTTAAGGGAATTTGCACGGGGCTTTAGCTCGTCAGGCTGTGACGACTTGAGAGACATGTGGGATGTTGCAGCCCTGTTTCAGTAATTATCATGTCACGTGCAGATTCCCTGATATGTTTGCAAAACTGTCCTGAAGGAACGCAGGAATGTTGACACACCACAGTCGGTCAGGTGGATGCGTGTGTCGTTTCATTAGCTGAATGGATTATTAGCCACGTTAACTATTCGAATGCCACTAATTTCCCAAGGGCTCGTTAGGACTACATGAAAAGAGTGCCCTGATGAGTCCATGGCTTGTGATTAAATTAGTAATCAACTTGCTTAAGGAAAGTCAACTGGTAATTAAATATGACTTAGCCTCAGGTAATAGCCGGTGGAGTATATATTATATTGGCACCTGTTTGAAGAACAAACTTAAAAATAAACCATTTTCATTAAATAAACTCTCCCAGTGGATCAGATCATATTCAGTCATGTAAAGTCAACAGCGCTATACCTTTGGTGTCTGTTTTGAGTTAAAAATTCAATTATATCGCCAATTTCACTTTTATGACGTCAAATTTGCACTGACATAAATAATAGATGTCAACGTTAACTGCACTTGAACTCAACGTGGCCTGACTGAGTTGAATGCAGCCACTGGTAGCGGATTTAATGGAAGACATGGTGTTCCCACTCAGTCAAGGGTTAGTACAAATGGTGAAAAAGATAAAATAAGGCCCTGGTTTCAGTCTTCCTCCCTGATCTGTTCTGTACTTTCTTCATTCAGCTCTCCAGTGGCTGTCTTACTGTCAGTTCAGGACTGTCTCTTGTTCTAACTCTAATTATCTCATTTTCTCTTTAATCTGTTCACTCTGCGCAGACTGCTTCTCACTCTGTCATGAATGAAGAGTACAAGCGTGTAATGCCTGATTAACTGTGAACGCTGAGAAGATTAATTCAAACCGGAGTCAAATCCAACTTGATGTTGTGTTAGTTTACTGATGAAAATGCTTTCTGCGTTTATGAAATAATTTAGATATAAACAGACTGAGGCTAAAGCCTTTCTGCAAAAACTCATAATGTAGGAATAAATGTAATAAACAAAATGTAATTTAAAATTCACAATGTAGATAATGACACGCCTAAACTAGAATGCCCTCAACAAGAAAACAGATGTTTCTCATTTGCTTTTGGATCCCGAGCTGCCTTTGAACAGACGAATGAGTTGAATTTTGGAGATGGATCCAAATCCTGAATATACTGCTGCACAATGCACCTTAGCATCATGTCAAGTAGTCTGTCAAACAGGCTATAGGCTAATAAACCGCCATCATGTGAAATATCCATAAAACATCCAAGTATTTTATGTGGCTATTTTAGTGTGAATTTTGAATGAAGATATGATGATAGAAGGTTTTTAAAACAGACAAAAGTCTGTTCAGGCAGAAATGAATATAACCTACAGTATGCATATTTAATGCGCCTTGAACCAAAGAAAGCAGGAGAAGACGTGCTTCTCTGCCCAACTGCTGAGAAAACTTTCCGAACTTTCCAAGTAATTTCATTTACATCAGTTAAGTAGTTTTTGATTGATCTGCTGAGAAACTAATATCCTGATCTAAAAAGTTAACAAAAGAAATAATGACCTGCCAAATGTATGTGCTTATAATAAAGATTGTTTTACATTTTGCACTGGAGCTGAAAGTGATTAGTTGATTAATAAGTCATTTTTTATGCTAAAGTGCCAAAAAATCACATGTTCCAGCTTCTCAAATGTGAGTCTTTGCTGTTTTTCTCAGACTTCTGTCATATTTAAACAATATATTTTTGGATTTTGGACTCATGGTTGGAAAAACATGACTTTTGAGTACGTCAACTTGGGCTTTGAGAAATACTTTCTCTGACATTTTATGGACCAAACAAATGAAAAATTAATTTAGCCCCATTTTGGACTGTTTCTTACATAATGATGTAACATTAAGGCAGTTTTTATGAACAAGTTGAATGAACTCATACATGTTGACATACTAATGGATGTACAGTATCTAGATCTCCTTCATTTCCAGGTGTGTGTATCCGTGAAGGTAGAAGGTGGTCTATATCTGTCCCAGGTCACCGTGAGAAAACAAGGATGTCGGGGATGACAAAGTCAGGAAGCAAATAGTGTAAACAAACATGAACATGACCTGATCCAGGTTAGCCCACAGCTGCCAGATATCCTTGCCTGCTCAATCAGTCGGTGTTTGCACCTGCTGGGACGTGTAGACAAATCTGTAACACAGTTTTAGGTTTTTGTGTTCTTGCTTTAGCATACAGAGATCACATAAATAATAAAACAACAGGAGAATAAAAATTCAAAGAGGTTTTTGGCTATGCCTTCTTCAGCATTTGGCTTCAGGACTGAGTCTTTTTAATTTGTCACACACCACCTCTTCATCTTCACCAGACAGGCACTGAACGACTTATTGTGAAACAGGAAAAAGAAGGTCAATAGAAACAGATAAACCCATAGCTTCTTTTGAAGGCCACCTTGTACAAGATGTTGTTTTTTATCTCAGCTATCAGAAGTGTACAAATTGAAGTTTTTAACTAACGTTACAAACAACCTAAATTACTTTTGTTAAGTGAATAAAGTAGAGCCAAAATATATTTGCATTTTACTCCCAGCAAATAGAATTTAGTGGACATCCTGATAGATTTTGGTTGCACAGACTCTGTCTGTACTTTGACATGAGTTACATACCCCAACTCCCTTTTTGTCATTTGCTGAGCACAATGTTTTTCTCTTCTGGCATTTGCACAAGAATATGATTCATGAAACACTTAAGTATTTGATCTTATTGTTTCTACAATGCTCTTTTGTGCAGCCTCTGCTCTGTGTGAGTTCCCAATCTAACCAAGGCAACCAGTATGTTTGGAATGAGTTTCTGAAGCACTGTGGCTGACCTGCAGGCAATTTTCACTGCCTAAATATCTGCTAAATGAACTGAGACTGAACTGAGGCTGAACCCGAGCCAGCAGCTCTCAGATAAGAGTCTCAGGCAATGTGTTGAATATTAATATAAATAAACCAAAAGTGTGAATCTACAATAGTTAAGTCAAACAATGTTGCTGCTGCTATGCTCTGAAGTTAAACTAAACCCTAAAGTCCCTGTGAGGACAATCCTTTAGCCCACAGTACTGTACATCCAAATCAAAAGCACAATTACACTGAATTAATGGAACAAATGCATAGCCAGGAGAAAGGACAGATATGGCGCTCTCTGAGCACTACTGCTGTTAGATATTCTTAAAAGTAGTGATGCTTAATAAAACCTGACCAGCAAGCTAAATCAGATGAAGTGGATTTTTCCGCTGCTGTGACGCGACTGCTCCGCTGTCCAAGTGGCTGTAATCATTTGAGGCTAAATGGGAGAAGACTTGGGCCAATATTAAGAGCCTGTGGCACGGATGTCAAATGAAAATTGTACCTTGCCAACCTGCTGTACATTTGATCCAGTGTGGCTTTCCACTCCTCAGTTCTTTGTGCAGGAGTTATCAGGTACTTTGTGCCAACTCATTCTGTTCTTCCCAACTCCAACGTATAAAACTTGAGGATGTCCCTGAGTTAGGTCAGTTCAAACCTTGAGAAATGACACATAAACTGTGGTCCTGCAAGGTTATGCATGGAAAAACTTGAGGTATGCTTCTCTCCGTCTCTCAGCCATTTTAAAGTGAGGCTTAAATCTCTGTTTACTGCACTGTGTTTTATTAGATTATATTTGAGGCTATTTATTCATATCTCTCACTGCACTGTAGCTTTTTATTTTTCTTTAAATTCTATTTGGCCACACTGGTGGCATGGCTCTGCCAGTCCAATACTTTTTGCCTGCTGAAATATCTCAGCAGTGTTCTTGAAATGTTGTTCCTGCATTCATGGTCCCCATAGAATGAATCCTATCGACCTTTCGTCTAGAGCCGCCAGCAGGTTGACTTTTGTAGGTTTAAAGTCTCAGGTCAAATTTGTCCAATACTTTAGCTTTAGACTGAAAACTGCAAAACTTATCATCTTTTTTTCAGTATCTTTTATATAATGAATGCTATCTCTGAACCCTTTGGCTGTTGTCTGATACTGATTTAGCCTGTGGAGGGAAACGCCTAATGTTTCTGGGCTTCCAGTGTAGCCAGCAGATATGTGGAAAACGGATATCCGGGCCAATATGTCCTCTGCAGAGAATGCTAGACTGGCCAAACAAGACACATTTCTGATAATCTCGATGAACAGATATCTACGAGTGAATGTAGAAAAAGCTAATAAAAATCGAAATCATGCTCAGACGACAGCCAATGGGGTCCAAGATTGCATTGTACCTTACCCCCTGTGAAATGGGATTGGTCAATACTACTTGGTCTACAAAAACCGTTGCCCCTTGCCGACAGATTCTGCATTCATTTGAAAATATGTTGATAGAGATTACCATGTATGTAAAGCAATGTGAAAGAAGTGATACAAATAAACGTTCCTCGCTTAGCCTTGCCACAACAGGACGCCACTGCAAAACAACTTTATAATTTAATTGTTTCACATTAAAAACACACACTGTATGCTGCATCACAAAATGAAAAAAAAAAACGCTGTCGATTGAAGCCAAAGTAGAGCGAAGAAACAGCCAGTGTCGTTACCACCAAGAGAAGCGAGACATGTATGTCTCCTCCGCAGGTCGGCCGAGGATTGTGTTCTTCTGAAGCCACAACATGAGATAGTACACAGAGACAGCAGGTTGAGCCACAGATGGGAAATCATAATTCAAACAGTCTCACAAAGCACTTGAATTCATTCCTACCTGTAATGTACATTACCATGATGACAGAGACCATGCTAGGATGATCACCAGAAATGAGAAAGAACTCAGATACATTAAATCTTCCACATGGTCTCACACAAGCTTTTGGTGTAAAGCCACATATATGAAACTGTTGCCTCCGAGGACACTGAAGCTAAACCTGTACTGAAAAAGATGCCTGGTGCTCATAGCAGAGTGTGTCTTTCATTTTTAACATGACATTCAACTACCCCATAATGCTACTGCCTGTTACATAACATTCTCACCTACCCAGAGCTGCAGATTGAGTAACATTATGAAAAAGTATGACAAATATGTACTCACTTGTTTTTTTTTTACCTGGAGTTGATGTTTTACCAAAGTTCTTTTAAATTAGATCTGCTTCGGCATGTCTGCATGGTACCCGTTTTTATGAGA
This sequence comes from Miichthys miiuy, assembly GCA_036365135.1. Lineage (NCBI taxonomy): Eukaryota > Metazoa > Chordata > Actinopteri > Sciaenidae > Miichthys > Miichthys miiuy. The sequence goes on from CM071622.1 coordinate 17,136,335, forward strand.
AAAATAAAACACAGATATTTACACCATAACACAGCAGACCCTGTATCCTTAAAAAAACCTCCTGGCTGAATCCTCCACATGGTGCTTTTGTTATTATTTTTATAATCATTGTTGAAAATTGTCCAGACTGGAGATTTTTTTTTTTTTTTTTGAAGGACAAAACGATGCCAACCATCCTCCTCCTATAAAGTGGTAATAACTGTCTGAAATATCCCCCTGACATTCTCTTAATGAAATAATGGTTTAACAACACCCTGGGCGTATTCATTTGCTGCAGTGTTTTGTACACATCTTGCTGTCTGGCAGGGAAATAAATTCAGATTCTACCTCACTTAGCTCGTTGCTGTGGTGAGGCGAAGCAGCCAGAAGCCAGTCATTTATTCACATAAATTAACAGTAAAGAGTATGACATCCCTTTAAAGATGCCTGTAGAGAACAGCTTAGAACCCGGGGAGTCACATAGCAAACATGCCCTTTAGTAAACTGATTAAACTGAAACCGACAGGTGAACAAAATATGCAAAATGCAGGCTGCAAAATGTTCAGATTTCACTCAGTTTTCAGTAAACAAAGCATAATCATCAGCCCCCGCCCAGGACACACACACACATCACCAAACCCTAACCCTTCAAGATAATTAATTAATAAATGATAAATTGCTCATTAGAGTAGATTTTCTAAGGATTGGTCACATCTGAACTATGATTTTAAACAACCATATGTTCATTCTGTACATTCGAAGTTTGATATCTCACCCGGGCCCTTGTGACAGGCCTGTCCTGCAGATAGAGAGACAAATGGCACACATGTACAGTAAAGCAACACTGCAGTCCAGCGTATGCATCAGCAAAGAGAGCAAGATAGATCGACGCATGCAGTTTGGACAGTTCAAAACCAATTTTGTACAGTTCATTTGGCAGTGACCGACACATGATGTGTTTGTTACATAGATATGCTGCACAGGGATGAGCGCCCTTTATGGGTAGTTGGCCCACCCACTCGGATTTTCTGTGTGCGGGTTTGTGGAGACGCAGACCCCTGTAGGTCTGACACAGCGGAGGCCACCCTCCCACTACAGTACAGTGCAGGGTGACAGAGAGGGCCGATAAGTCCGGCCGACAGCTCCTTAATCCCCATTAGTGCCTCAGACAGGGCGGTGTGACAGAGCGCAGCGCTGTCCTTAGACCAGCTTCTGTTCTTGTCCCCGTCTCCTCCCTTCCCCTGTTAAGGTCCTGCAGGATGCCCTAACAGAGGATGTAGCGCCACCCAGTAGAGGCAGCCTCTGGCTCTGAGGGGAAGGGGGGAGGGCCTCAGCAGGCAATCTCCTCCAGGGTGCCCAGCGTTGTCTGCAGGGGGACTGTCACAGTATGGCTGATGGACTCTGAGTGGTTTGCCACCGGATCGCAGGAACTCTGGAAAAAGAGATTAAAAGAGTTTTAGTGCTAGTTTAATATTTTTAACCATCAACTCCAATGGCGTAGTTATACTCAGATGGAGCATGTTGCATAAAACTTCTGTATCCTTTAGCAAATGAATCCACTGATCTCATTGATTCGGTTTAAGTTCATTCATTTTGGTCCTGAGGAAAGAAAAATGAGTTAAGAGTCATTCAAACATAGATCCATGCTCAGCAGGGTGCTGCCACCGTCTTGACAGCTGCTTTATTCATGCTTCACCACCAGTGTCTTTTCACTGCTGCTTGGCTACCGTCTGATCAGCAACGTCCAGTCATATTCTGCATTTTAACCTGACGCTTCTGGCACTTGCATGCAAACATTTGCTCCTTGAGCTCCTCCACCACTTCAACCTTCTCCTTATAGTATAGCTTTTGGTTTTATTGATTCAACTAATATTTAATGCTCAGGCTTTTGTCTGCTGAGAGGGGATTAGTTTCTCCCAGTCCTTGTTGCTGGTTCTTTGAGAGCTCCCTCAAAGAACAGAGTCTTTTCGTCCAAATTAGCATGCTACTGCTGGTCTGAAAACAGTCTTAGATTTGCTACGGTGGTCTTTCTACAGTATAGGCCTGTGTGGAGGGGTAGGGAAAGGGCAAGGTTTGATATGCATGAGTGAGTGGAATTACACTGAATGCACATGCACCACTTATACATTTCACTCTGAAAAAGACTGACAAGAAAAGGTTAGAAGCCTTGCTTACCACGTCCTCTCCATGACTCTCCTCCTCGTCCTCTCTGCTCAGTAAATCCAGTAGTCTGTCTTTCACCACCTGCAGGTTTGGAAATAAAAGTCATAAACACTTCATTCAGTCTGTTATAAAAGATCTCCATGAGCTCTTCTTGTAATTATTGACTGTACGGGGACATTTAACTTCAAACTAAAAAGTAATTAGGTAGCAAATGCAGCAACAAACTGAACCATCACAATTATTTCAGCGTGAAGCCAGTTAAAAGTTGCTTTAAAACTACTTATGTCAGCGTCATATGGGTTTCTTATCATCATTACTGCTTTATGGCAATTAAAAAGAAAAAAAAAAAGTCTCTTGAAAATTATTTTTCCTGTGTATTTTTTGAAACCCTAGGGGAGACAAAGACTATTACGAGCCTGTCAGAACCCTGTGCAGCTGAAAGCAGCATGAGAAGCTCAGCACATAGTAGAGCAAAGACAAAATAAGACACTCCAAAATGTCCTCATATTTAAAACGGCAACCTTAGACTGACCTCATAAGCATAGTCGAACAGCTCTAGGATGGTGAGGATACTGGCTCCAATGAACAGACCCATCTGACCACCGATATCACCTGTATAAAAAGAGATGTATAAAGTTTGTTTAGACTGTTGGGGAATGGGAAAATGGTAGGAATCTGTTAAAGTTGCATTTTGTAACTATTTTACCCTACAGCAGCATTCTGTAACTTTTCTTCTCTAAAATAACAGCTTAAAAATCATAATCATAATCAGGTAAATAGTGTCTCTGTCATTCCCACTTGTACACCTTGTTCCCTCCCTGTTTCTTTGTGCTCTGGGCTGTTGGAAGTACGTAATGCTTTACAGTGCTATGGCAGCATTCAGACAGGATCAGGTGCTGCAGCGAATCGTCGTAGGGCTCTGTGGCGGTGTGTGGGGTGTAGGGGGCTGCTGGGGGCTTGTCTGTTTGTATTGGAACGTACTGTACAGCACCAGATTCTTTCTGAATGCAGCCTAAGTCACACATCAACAACTACTGACACTGATTTTGGTGAAACTGGATCGTATTTTATGGAGAAAATGTTTTCTGGTTTAATTTCTGTTAGCTAATGTTAGTTAGCTCGGTTAGCAGTAACATGTCTCCCCAGACTGTGAACTCAGAGCATTTCGCGGCTATTGGTGATTTCATTAGTATCACACAAGCTTTGGACAATTGGGAGGAAGACGTTTTTTTAGGCCTTGGATATAGGAGCATGCTGTGAGAGCGCAGTGCTGGAGCTGGTGCCATGCCAGAAACAGAGCCGGGCAAGTGGGCAATGTAACCGGGCTGTGTGACGATGTAGTGTGATGTAGGAAGATAAGCGGAGGAAAAAGAGAGAGTGACTGAGCAAGAAGCCGCCAGACAAGTGTAAATATTTTGTTGTTTTATTTGTTGGTGAGATCATTGTGAAATAAAAGGCGAGCTGGGCTTCTTGCTGTTGGACTGGGAAGTAAATATTAGCAGGCTGCTATGTCTTGTGCTGTTGTTGTCGTGTTTGCTTCATGTTTGGCCGAGTGTCGATTGTTCATTAGAAATACAGTCATAAATGCATACGTACAGCTGTACATAATTACGCCAGTGGTATGGCATTCTAAAACAGAGGCACAAAATACAAAATCTTACATATTATTGCTTTAAAGTTGCAAGGCAGTGCATCTGAATGTGTTCAAGATATAATAAATTGCAGGTAAGGGGGCTAAAATTTGAAATTTGAACATTGCTTCCTAGTTTGCATGGGGTTAGTGGCCATATTACAGACAAAATAAGACACTCCAAAATGTCCTCATATTTGAAAATGACACTTTCACATATAAGAGCTTGTTAGAGTAGTCCTTACCCATGTCTTTAGCAACACGCTGATATTTTTGCTTTACTGTATCACTTTTTGATTGTTGGCTAGTGAGGCTAATGAAACAAACTGTCTGTCTCTCTCTTCATAAGACACTGTGTACACAGAACGTGATTTCTAAAATAAAATACAAAAAAGCTCAAATTTCTAAAGCAATGAAACAAACCCTCAACTTGATCCTCTGTTTGCACCTGCCAACTACACAAACGAGGTAAAGAATCCACCTCCTTTGTGTATTGTTTCTCACTAATCACATGCTGCTAAGCAACCTGGATTTCAGTTACAATTAATCACGTCTGACCATTTTTATTTGGTAACTAACTAATAATTTTGCTCCTCCAGAAGATCACCACTTGTCTCAATTAATTGGTACATATTGAAAAAGTGACAGCAACAAACTAAAGAAAGACAAGCTCTTTATGTTCGGTTGAAGCTCCAGGAGAGGCTAATTGCTGCTGTTATCATTTGCTGATTCATCTCTAGAGAAAGAAAGAACTGACAAAATTGTCATTTAGCTTGTTGCCACTGAAACCACAGTTTTTCAGTGCCAGTGTTTTTTGGTCACTCACTGGAATGACCTTATCAGAAAGTTTGTTAACCATCCAAACAGGCATCTTACAATTATCTCACATTATTATCTATCTATACTAGCCGCGAGTCAGGGTCAGCCATTTCCCACGAATCAATACATCATTTCAAAAGTAGCACGGCTGTGATTAACGAAGTCTGGATCCAGGTTTGTAAAAAGGATTAGGATAAATCTTACCCAGCAAACCTGCCACCTCGTAAGCTTTCTTTTGCTCGATGGTCTCGTAGTTCAAAGCCTCGAAGAACACATCCAGCACCAAGATGTTGTCTCTGAAAGGGCAAAATAGAACATTTGTCCTAATGAATCCTACATCAGGCCATTACCTGGCAAGCAACACAATGAGCAACAGGAAACACAAACTCTGTGGGAGGAGAACACACTTGTTGCACAGCCAGACAGATTCCAGTTCTTTAAAACCTTCATTTAAAAGGACTTTAGGAAACAATGTGGGCAGCAAAGTGGCTCAGTAGTTAGTGCTGGCATAATGATTCTACACCAAGCCGCTCTGCAGTAAATTTGCATGCATGCATCCTTTTTAAAGTATGTTTCCTCTGGGTGCTCAGCTTCCCTGCACAACAGGTAAATTGGAGACTCTAAAAGGTGTGTTGGTGTAAATTTGAAAATGTGTCTGTCTTGGTTTGTTGACAGTGAACAAATGTGGAAAGCTTGTTTTTAAACCAACAGGTTATGTATTTTTCCACAATCCGCGTGTGTTGATTGCTATTTCATGGCATACATCACATGATAAACCATATTAGGAACTGGTGCATATAAATTTACATTTACATTTATTTGTATGAATGAAGATCAAATCTGCACATATGAACATTTCAGAAACTGAATTGGTTTAATATTAGCTGTGTTTATCATTCTAACATTATGAGCAGCAACAGAACATGATAAGAACTTTGTGAACTTTGTAAATATATCAGACTCTTGCACCACCATCACGACAAAAAGCTCTGGCTACTTACGTTATGTATTTCTCTGACTTGTTGAACTTCTTCTGCAGGTAGCGGGCCGAAGTCTTGCTGGGGATTTTGACCATGGACAGCTCTTTGTTGTAGCGGGTCATGTTGCACGGCGTCCTGCACATGCAGTTACTGCTCTCCACGGCCGACAGTTTAGCTTCATGCAGGAGGGGTGATGGAGAGAGGTGGGGCGTGAAATGGGGAGATGAAACGGAACGAGGATGGGTTGAGGATGATGAACACAAAGGAAAGATGCTCTTTTAGAGACTTTACCTTACATTTCATTCACTTTGAAGGCTGAAATAGGCTGAAATAGGAATAGTATGAAGTTCCTGGTGTGGCTCTGAAAATATCTGCTGACATTATGCAGGTTTGCAAAGGACGAGTCATATTCAACTGGCAAGCTGAAGCCTTTTCTTTATATGGAGAACTTCTGCCCAGACTGAGCTGTAATAATAAAATGCAATAAAAAAGACCAGGAGGGGAGTCATCTGCACAAATCAAACAATCCCTTTATTATTCTATTCTGAGAAAATGAACTCACTGTAGGGACTGCAAAACATAAAGTATATTTCATTAAGAGTATAAGATATGAAAAGATTACTTTTTTTTTAAATTTTTATTTTATTTTTTTAGATAAAGATAAATAAAATAAATAAATAAATAAAAATATAGTTAATACTACAGTTAACAGATTATACTATACTACTATATTTTCAAATACTACAGTGATAAATTGAAAAAAAGAATTTACAATATGTTAAGGTAAACACATTGCAGTATAACCACCATAAATTTAAACATAATCATGCATTTATTTTGATGATGAAAAAAAAAAGCCCAATATTCACTAGTTCCAGCCTCGGAAATATGAGGATTTCTTAGTTTTCTATAATTGGAAATTGAACATTGTCATATTTTGGGACCAAACAAACAATTTGAAAACATCAGCTTAGAAACTAGGAATGATGACTTGGTATTGTTCACTATTTTCTGACTCTTATAAATGATGAAAAACAGTACTTGTTACCCTGATTGAAATATTTCACAGGGTTTAAAACCATTAAACAGTTTAAAAAGTTCAATGTATTGACATCAATGCTTTATATTCCCTTTGCTCTTTTGCATATCTACTTTAGTGAACTAACACCTTACTAATCTGAAGTAACATATCAAGTTGTGACAGTGGTTCAGATACCCACCACAGCTCATTACCTTTGGGTAGCCACATCTTTGTAGCGTGTTAGAGCAGCTGTACGTCAAAGCTTTTTCACTGCAGCTAAACATTAAAGCTCACTGTGTTCAAACTAAAAGTACCAGCCTGCAGCTTTGGGCTCAGAGCATCTATCTTCTGAGTACCACAGAAAAATGCTCTCTTCTCTTAATCTGACTAAAAACAGAGGTCACACAAACTGTGCACACACAGGCGTACAAATAGCACACATGGCTGCGCACACACACACACACACACACAGCCCCATTCACACTGCGCCTTGAGTCATGTTGATGTTCACCCCATAAAATAATGACAGTACATGTCAATGTCATTATCAAAGTCAAAGAGAAGAGAAATGTAAAAAACAAACAAAAACAAACAAACATGTAAAGCACCAAACACAAACATGCCCTGCAGCAGCCTTCACTCTGACAGTCCTGATGTAGAAATGCCAGACTCTATTCACTGCTCTGCTTCAGTACTTTGACTCAGAGAAAGAAGAAGAAAAAAAAGAAATGCACTGGATGATTTCATGTTAAACCCACAGCCTCCTACATAACACCAATTCTCTCACAGTGATGGTAATGTTAAGCGACCCAAGCCTTTCATATATATATATATATATATATATATATATATATATATATATATATAGCTCCGTCAGAAGCTTCTCTGGCACAGAGACAGCTCACACTCCTCACAAATCACTTTCTTAAGCTGAAAACTGAATTTCTGAAGTTGCAAAGTTGAAATAGATCTCATTTAATTTCACCAAAGATTACAGAGTCCTTTCTCACTATCAAAAACTTCTCTCTTTGGACTTAGAAAGTCTTCTACGGATTTAAAATATCCCCGGCACATCCATCCCTTATTCTCTGAATGGTAAGGAGAGGAGAAGTTATCAAGCTTATTTCTCACTGAGGCAGCTCTCTGTGGCCAAACCCACAGATCACAGAGCATGAGGCGGCTATCCCCCACGGTGCACTAATAGCCGGCGAGGCCACAGAGTCACGTAATTGCAGGAGGAAATTCAATATGGCTTCTCAGTGGTCTATTATTTTTATTCAAATTAGATATTATTGGGTACATGGGAGCAAGGCCTCGGGCATTGAAATGATTGATTTCTTTCTCTAAGCGTCTCACCTTTGTCTGCCGCCTTCACTCCTTTTCTCACATACACATTTAAATCTAAAAGACCAAATTAGCATAAAAAATTTCTTTCTGATAACTTATTTTTTAAATGTAATAACATAACTAGCTCTTAATATCACCTGAAAATAAGTCTGAATAGGTATCTTTGACAGGAAGGATTGATATAACCACTTTAATCAATTTTAGACAGTTCTGGCAGGTTGAATCTTCTGTTTAGCAGGTATAACAGAAATTGGAAATAATTGTAAGCCATCTCTTTCACCCCAAAAAGCAAGCGGCTAGATAAGCAGGTAGTTCACTGACAACAAATGCAGGCGTCTCTCCTATCAAAAAAATATTTTCAGCGGCGTCTCCAAAACTTGAGTGACACAGTTATATAGAGTGAAAAACCCAATCAAAGTTTGCCATGTGAAATCTCCTCTGGTGGGTATAGCAAATTGGCACTGAGTTTAAAACGAGAATTCATTTGCATTCAATGATCCAAGCTGAGTGAGTGTGTGCGTGTGTGTGTGTGTTGAGATTGCGAAAGCCTTAGTGTTCCAAAAATGAAGCCAATTACAGGAAAGAGAGAGGGAAAAAGAGCCGTCTGGAATAAGCACCAAAGCCTTCCACGCTCCTGCATCATACAGTGTAACGTGTGGTTTTTGAGTGCATGCTAATGATACGTTGGTGAGTTCCACTGGATGCTCTTATGGTGTGGGAGCCTGCAGCCTTGATGTTGATCGCCTAAAAGTTTTGTTGCCCTTGGCTGTTTTGTTATTGTTGTTGTTGTTTTGTTTTGGGTTTTTTTTTTAGCTTTCTTGCTTTCCAGAAATAATTTTCCTGGTGGTGGAGGATGAGCAGATAAAACCGTGTGGGAGGAGAGAAAGTTCTTTTGATGCTGCTCACAGATGAGGTTGATAAGGTTATGCATTACTTAGTACGCCCCTGAATCACCTATTATATGTGTGCTAAATATGTTTTCACTGAGCTTTTATTGATCAAAAATGCATATTATATTAGAATTAATATGAATTAGCAGTGGCTTTAATTAATTATATCAATGACGCTGTAGAAAAATGTAGATTTATGTTAAATAATTTTTACAGCAGTTTTCCATTTTTTTAAAATTGTATACAATCTGTAAAATTATAGAAATGATCTGTAAATTAACAGGCAAACTGTTATTTTTAGTACCGTGCCCATAATGACAAATTATTATAATATGTTATTTCTCACTTTAGTACAGAAAAATAACAGTATTTTTCTGCTTTCTTAAATTACACACAAATTTATGTAAAATGTCATTCATGATGTGTAATTAAATATGTAGCTCGTTATATGAATGTTTGTGTCTATACAAACAGTTTCACATTTTTCTTTGTAATTTTAAGGTCAATCTCATTAGTTTCACATTTATTTGTACTTTTACAGTCTAACTCTACTTCTGGATACAAATTTAACACACTTTTTTAAAATGACATCAAACATAATGCGCTTACAAAGCTGCACTCCTCTCTAGAGGTTGAAACTTTCTGGCATGTTGCGCCTCTAAACACCTGACCGTGCTAAATGGTTTGTCATAGAACCATCTAAGAAGTAAACTCACTGTAAACTGAAGAAAAAAAGGACAGGCACAAAAATACTTGACTTGACAGATGATTGGATAAAACATCTCTATCATTACATATCATGGGCAAGCTTTAACCAATCAGATCAATGAACCATATAATGTAACTGAAGAGTGAAAACATCTTTTCCATCAAGAAAAGTCTTCAGTGCCGTTCTTTGTGTTTATTTCAATGAGGAAACACTCTCGTACTTTGATACAAGTGATGTTTGCAGCTGTTGTTGTCGCACACCTAGCGTTAAACCACACACACACAGCTCATGCCGTAGCTGCCGGTAATTCCTCATAGGATGCTGATTAAAGGTGAAGCTGTATGTGTGTATGTGTTGTGGAGGTACCAGCCTCTCCCACTGTAGAATGGGCCGCAGCTACATCTGAAGACTAGGGCACTCTGCCCTGGGGCAGCGAAGCACTGTTCAGGTTTTAAGGTGTTTAACTCAATACAATGAATGGAATTGATATCACCACAGCAACACTACATAGATGTGCAATATCATTCATGATCACATTGTATAATGCTCTAACTATATTCCCCACTGTGTTTACAGTCTTTTATTTATTTTGTGCTGCACAGCAACAATTGGACACACACACACACACCTACAGAACCGGAGTTAAATCCAGGTAACCTGTAACATTTTTCCGCCTCGTCTCATTACTGAACAGAAGTCTACCGCTGTGCAATGACTGTGTTTATGTTCAGTGATTCACACAGAGCAGGATTGCGGTGAACAGAAGGTCTGCAGGATAATGGCTTTGTTAGATCTGTGTTACGAAAACAGAAAAAGACTACTGAGAGTCTGTCTACAACCTCTTTAATGTTTTCTTCATTGTTAACAAGCCCGACCAGCATCAGAAACATGAAGGAACGCAAGCTGACCAATCACAGTTCTTGCAATGTGTAGTTACATTTTTGAGGAAGCTCACATAACCTCCGAGCTCGGTGTGGTGTACCCCTCCCACGGCTTAGGCCTCATCCAAAATGTTCACACTCACAGATTTTTCTCCTGCAATTATTATGACATACTGTGTGATCGGAGCTGATAGCATGTCTGTTTAACACTGTGACACACAGACACTAGATCTGTATTACAGTCCTTGTTACTCTGGTCTGTTTCTGTGGTAGCAAGTCTCAGAAAAGTCAGACAGTATGCAAGACAGTACATAAGTGAGTAAAACGTAACTAACGTTTGCCAAATCTCTGGGTGAGAATTTTCGGACTGGTGTGTGTGTTTTCTTTTGAACGCTGTTTTGCAGACGAATTCTTTGCAGTTTAGGAAACCAAATTTTATTACAGAAGATTTGTCTGACATATCCCCCCAAACAGCCACAACTTCTCATTATCTGATTTAGTGATATCCCCGCTTTTGGGGTCTTGAGAGGTAAATGAAATAAAATTCAGAGTTCTCTTTGTCTGAGACAGAGACAAGACCGAGTAAAAATGAGGTCGATCAAAAAGTAGTCTTGAGCCCAAAGCCGATCTTGAGTACTATAACACTGATAAAAACTTTTAAACACTCCAAGGAATTTAATTTAGATGAAATCGCAAAACCGTCTTATCTGGCTTTCATAAGTCTCCAGTGTACAAAGGTCTCTGGCAAAAGGTAAAATATAAGGGACATTAACACAGTTTCATAAAAAGAAAAAACAAAATAAAGAAAATTAAACTAATACCTTAAAACATCTGGCTGAGCCAACGCTTAATAAAACTGACAAAGTTCATATAAAATCTTGAATTTGAAGGGCTGCATAAAGACTGCCAAACCCCTCTTAACTGGATATATAATTTAGCTCAGTGCAGGAAATATGAGCCATTATCTATCTGACCATCCATCCATTAAATTGAACTCTAACACTGCAGTCCCTGTCTGCTCTGATGTTGGTTACAGACTTGATGAGCCCTTCACACACGAAAGGAAATATTGAGATGAATCCTGTTCTCTTGATAAATCAAAAAGTTAAGTAATGACACATTCACTTTTCACCATAAAGTGCTGCAGTCTAATTAGCAGACCAGTGTGTGTGTGTGTGCGCCTGTAGAATCTACATGCTGAGTTATTCATTCATGGTATCATTTCTTTTTTAAAAGAGGCCCAATGACGGACAGAGAGGACATACACTATGACAGTGACTATCACCCGTTCCTCAAGTTGAGCTCTTTTTCTTTTTCAGTGCTTTGGCATTTATGATGAAATACTGTAGCTGCTCTTCAGCTGAGCCGTCTCAAGCTTAAAATTCTCTCTGCTGTTGCTCATCTATAAATCAGGTTTAGCATTAAAGCTCCATCAACAGGAAAAAGAAAAAGTTAAGTCTAATCCCTAGAGAGGAAAAATAACGATATGTAAACCAGGATGTATGTGTGTGTGTGTGTGTCATCTTAACTCACGTTTGTGAGGTTGTGTGTACTTACCGAGGGCAGGCTCAGCGCAGTCTTTGTACTGCTCAGGTGTGCAGTAAGAAGCATCACCTGGGAACAGTTTGAATTAAATACATTAGAGGAGGATTTCACGTCAACACAAACAAAACTATAAACAGTTGGATAAATCTAGAAACAACACGTGAGGTGCAGGAGCCTTTTCCTGCCAGATACACAATCCCAAGGCTTTTTGAAATCCAGTATTGACTTGTCATATCAATATGAGGCTTCAGTGCAGTTTAATCTTGCATAAAATACTGCAACCTTGCTGAAAACTTCTGTCGCTGACTGCATGGTCAATACCTCCTCCTACCTCCAACAAAATGTTTGTTTTTTTTCCCCCCCGCTGAAGTCAGACCAGCAGTGGTGCTTACCGGGCATGTGCACCATCCTGCAGTTGCAGTTCTCCACGATGTAGCGTGTTTCACAGTCAATCCTGCAGGCGGTAACACTGTAGACCTGGAAAAAGCCCGACTCCAGAGCCTTTGACTCGCACTCTCCCCACGGGGGAGGCAGGTAGGTCAGCTGCAGGTGAGGAAGGAGGTGTGAGTTAAGTTTTTGAAGATCAAACACACACACACACTGAATGAAATAAAAAAGAAATGTAAGAGTTTTAAAGATCAGAAAACCAACAAAGCTTACAATTATTAACACATCTTTTGCAGTACTTCATAGTTGGTTCAGGTACAATTCCTTGAAAACAGCCTGCTGCATGCACAATTGACTGTCACACCAGTCACAAGTATAAAAAGATAGAGAGAGAATGAATGTTGCTGTGCATGGCAAGCAAGAAAAAGATTGTCAGGGACTTTTTAATACTTTTTAAGACCTTTCCAGGCTTGCAGACATCCTGCACACACACACAGAAAACCCATGTATTAAGCCCTAAATGTGGACAGACCCTGACAGCAGCTCTCCAAAACGCATTCCTTAGTCCTTGAAACCCAGCCAATACAGAGAAGCAGCAGAGCCTCACAACAAACCAGGCGGTGTGGAAAACAATTCAACAGATAGCCAGACTCTGTCGGAGAAATCCCACAACACCCTGGCGATGGGAGCACAAAAACTCCAAATGTTCTCCTCCTGCTCCTGCAGCTCCGAGGACTGGGACAGCAGATGAGGAACGAGGGATACCAGGCCGAGCAGTGTGGAGGCCCATCTGCTCCACAAGACATGCAGCGAGTTGTAGCCACGCTCTCAGTATCCATCACCCACCACCCTCTGTTCCCCAGTTCCCCTCGTTGTCATCACAATGCATCCCCAAGTTAGGCCACGGTTTCTGCCAAAAGAGCTATTTTTTTGGATGAGGCAAAGCACAACACCCTGCCAGGTGAAATTTGGCCACAGTTTGCTTGTTAGTACTGACAGAATCTAAAACCTTGCCCCTCCTATCAGGTGGTGTCTCCGCTCCAAGGGAGCTTGATGCTTTAGGTCTGCAGTTGAAATCACTTCACCAACACTGAGGACAATAAATTCAAACAGCAATCTGGCCTGCTGAATATTTCAACGTCCAAAAGCCTTTGGTTATTTCTGGGCTATAATGTCTCCTGTGGTAATTAAACATGCCCTCACTAATGCCACCAGCAAGCACGACCAATGAAAACCGACATCTGGACGCTATTTATTTTATAAAGGGACTCGATAAAGGTGGTTCTCAGCAATCCCTAACCTTTAAAGTCACCTTCATATCACAGCTAATCTTCACTTCTGGTCTAATTAGAGTCAGCGGTGGCTGATTCGAGATCTGATTATTTCTCTGTAATCAGATAATCCAAGGTGCTCAATATCACTTTTCAGTGCTGAGACCCTCTGACCTGATTACGGTCCATCTAATAAGAGGTGATGCCTGCGCCCCACTGTGTGTTATTAATCAATGTTCCCCTGTTATAACAGAGCAATGCTTTAATTAGGCTTTACAATTTGGTCAGCAAGGGACATTGTTAAAAAGTTGGATATGTGAACATGGTGGGTTTAATAAGGTCATTGCATTAGTGCTGGTTGGGTGAGCTGAAAAGGAAACTGGAGTGTGCTGGTTCAAGCTGGACTTCAACATCAAATCGGCGCGCAGTGTCACACATTTGCAAAAAAAAAAGAGTCCCTCTGCTGGGTTTTTTTTCTTTCTTTTGGCAGCAGAGGAGCTAAAGTGAAATACAAAGACCCTGAGCTTGAATCAAGAGATGGCAATGGAAAAACGGTATAAATGGAAGAATGACTTTCTCAACCAAGGGACCACCATGCCCTTTTAGCTTCAGTCCAAAGCCAACAGAGGGACGCTTTCTATGTCTGGAGAGCTTAAATCTAAAATTGCCTGCCTACATGTGAGGACTCATCCTGTGTACTGTGCTTTTGGTTCTCTTGATTGAATGGCTTTGATCTAGGCCAAATGTTATTAGCCAAAAATGAGTTCATTTAAACTCTTTGTCAAAGTCATTTTCACAGGCAGTCTGATTGGTATCCATTATAAAGATCCACTAATCACAAAGTTTTTTTTTTTTTAAACCACAAAGCCCCCATCACATATCTTCGCCCCAGATACTCTACCTAATCATCATTAATGTGATTGTATTTGGGTATATTTGAAAGTGCCCTCCGGGTTTGTGCAGAAGATGAAGCTTGAAGAGACAGGTGGGAACTTCTCACAGCAGGAGGATTTTTCACAGACTTCTGATACAAAGTTCAGCTCTGTATTAATTAGCTGGAGCTAAATTTGTTAAGTTTCCCACTGTGCAGGCTTGTGGAGAGGGGCAGTGTTTTCGCAGCAGGCAGAGGAGGGCCTGTCTTCGCCTTGCCAGTCACAGAATTGGGCTGACAGATGAGAAGAGAGATACCCTGGAGGCTCATTACCCAGGAGACTTAACCATCTTCAAATAGAGCTCCTTGGCTCCTTCCTGCCTACCGCTGAGGTGAGTATATCGCGGCACCACACTGAGCTGCGATGCAGTGAGGTACTGTCATTCAGTACACGCAACTACCATCGCAATTTAATTTGTTCGTCTTTGTGATGAGTATGAAATGTGACTGAGCTTTCCAAGTAGTTTAATGTTTAGTGGTGGTAACCGACTTATTTAGACTTTTAGAGGCTTCTTTGTGTTTATTTCTTTGTTGGTTCTGGCGCCCCCTGTAGACGAAAGCAGTTGTTTTCCCACCATTTCATTGATTTCAAGGAAAAAAACGTTTGTTTTTGACACTGAGAATGTTTCATAACCAACTAACAACTCTGTGTAGTATATTAAAGTACAGTACTCAAGCATTGCTGTGCTTGTAATTGGACTCAAACACCTCCAAAACTAAAGATACTTTATCAGAAGATATAGTTAATGGGTTAGATGGGATCACCCTGGCCTCCAGGTCCACCGTAAGGAATCTTGGAGTTATTTTTCATCAGGATATGTCCTTCAACTTCCACATCAAACAAACTTCAAGGGCTACCTTTTTTCACCTACCTCAAAAATCAGGCGCAACCTGCCTCAAACATATACAGAAAAACTTGTCCATGTATTTGAACTAGGAAAAGAGATAATATTCCTCCAATGTTTGCTTCTCTGCACTGACTCGCTGCAAATCCCAAAAAATTCTTCTTCTTACCCACAAAGCTCTTCATGGTGAGGCACCATCATATCTTAAAGAGCTCATAATATCCTATTACCCCACTAGAACACTGCGCTATCAAGCTCCTCTTCTGTGGAACAAGCTCCCAGTTTGGGTTTGGGAGGAAGACACCATCAACACTTTTAAGAGTCGGCTTAAGACTTTCCATTTTGATAGAGCTTATAGTTAGGACTAGCTCAGGTCATCCCTTAGCTATGCTGTTATAGGACTAGACTGCCATGGGACTACCCATGACGCACTGAGCTCTCTTCTCTCCCTCTCCATCTGTACATATTCATGTCCCATTAATACATGTTACAAACTTAGCTCCCCCAGAGTTTTTCTGCTTTCTCGTCTTGCAGATTCTCATGGATCGTGGCTACGCCTAGATAGATCATGGTTTCGCATGCTGCTGTAGTCCTGCCTGACGCCTATTACAGTTACTATTGATATTATCGTTATTGCTACAACTAGTCAGATGTTTATTAGAGTTATAGTTGTAGTTATCATTATTATTGCTGCTGTGCATCTTTGTATCACTCTGTCTTTCTAGCCTCCTCCTCCCCTCTCTAAACTCAACCAGTCGTGGCAGATGGTCGCCCACCATGAGCTGGGTTCTGCTCGAGGTTTCTTCCTCTTAAAGGAAGTTTTTCTGCCACTGTCACCAAGTGCGTGCTCATGGTGGAAACTGCTGATTCTCTGTAAATAATATTATAAAGAATATGGTGTAGACGTGCTCTGTATGGAGTGTCATGTCATCTATAAGTGTCATAAAATAACTGTTCTGATTTGGCGCTATATGAAGAAAATTGACTCGTCCACCCCTGACAATGGATCACATCAAAATCATAATCATAATGACTTGTTGTGGCTAATAAAGCAGATACTTAGTAGAATATTTCACTCACATTTGCCATGTGACCAGAATCTCAACTCCAAATGAATGTGTGGAAGAATAAATAGGCAAATGTTTACTGGTGTGTTCCCCATATAAATAAAAGGTGTTAATATGTGTTCACAGCTTGTCTCTGCTATCCCCAGGTGGCTAATAAATCAAATATTGAAAGTTTAAATGCATACAAATACTCAGTGATAGCCGGCGGTGACCAAAGGAAAATAAAATCACTGATATAACGGAGCTCCGTTTTTAAAATGAGGGGTCAATAAATGTATCTTGACAGAAATCTGTCTGCTCACATCCTCCAGTAGACTTTTAAAAGCTTAATATGAGGCAGAAGAGGCACAAACAATGACAATGGAAGACAGCACTAAGGACCTTGGTAAAATGGACTCCTAGTTGCCACATGAAGACATGCAGCTTGGCAGCACAGATCACTGAAACTTGTCCAGCTTAAACCAACCGGATGGAAACGACAAGAGGTGAAAAACAACCTTGTGAAGCGAGAGCCTCTGGTGACAGTGAAATGGTTAAATACGTCAAATCCCTGCACCTGTATATATCTGTGAGACCTGCAGTCTTTAATATCCGCCCTGTGTGATGGAACAAAGCTTCAGTATGATTGAGTGGAGCTCAGTTCCAGTGAAGCACTTCTCTACCAGCAAGGTCAAAGCCAATGGAAGTCATCATTTGTCAGTCAACAATTACCAAGAGGCCAACTGAGACACACATACAGCCACAAATTCAGTCACGAACACACACACACACACATGCACACAATCCCATCATGTCTGCTATGGCAAGTTATTTATTTATTTATTATTATTATTATTATTATTTATCTCTGAGTGATAAACTGAACATGTGGATTAGTTTAAATGAAAAACAGCATGAGGGAAAGGAATGATGAAAAAAGCTATTAGCCGTGTGTCAGTGGAACACCTACCCTCTGCTCCTGTGTGGCTACAAAAGTCTGGAAGCCGGGGGCCACGCCGAAGCCCAGCTCGTGGACGAATGGGGGCTCCGCCTGGCTGTGGATCTGCACCCGCACACCTGCCTCGAAGGCTGTGTCCTCTAGAAGGGAAGACAGATGTAAAGACCCAGTTAGCTGATTTATTCAGTCAATAAACAGATTTTAAAAAAAAAATGTAATATATTTGTTTTTTTTAGTAGTTCAGATAAACTGCTCAGGGAATAGAGGAGCAAAAAAAAAAGCTGTTTACATCTGACAGATGCAGCTGCAGAGAGTCAAAAATAAAAATCCTATATGACACGACCGTTCGACGGATGAGTTTGGAGCTTTCGACGCAAACCCGCACGGTTTTACGATGGTCTTTATCATAACACACGCTCTCTACTGTCCCATTTGTCTTGACATCAAACACAGGTAGATGAAAGGACCTTCACCCTGTCGTTCAGAGCATTTGTATGCACACACATCTACACACACGCACACAGACTCATGGGAAAAGATGAAGAGAGCTATAACATTTATGGGAAAAGAGAGAGAGCTGTCTTTGCAGAAATCGATAAAGTTCTCTCCCCATGTCCTCACATTCAGTGGTGTGCTCCCGGACATTCAATCAAGGTTTTCCTCCTGCCAGCCGCTCAGCCGGACACCTCGAGGCACTCTGCAACCAAGACATCGAAGCCTTTCAGCACAGCCAGCCTCACATTTATCGACACACACACACACACACGGCAGCATCGCCCCTCTATGATACACTCATCAATCAAGCGTCTGCAGTGACTGATATGGCGACAGCTTGGATGCATGCACATTAAGGAATAGATGAAGGGATCAAACATGTTTTTTTTTGTTGTTTTTTTTAGCTCTGTGTGTGTCCGTGTGTGAAGGAAACATTGGCTGTTTGTGAGAGATAGTCAGTCTGAGCGCATAAATGTGGACGCTGTTTTTTTCTAAATGTGTGTGTGTGTGTGTGAAATATGATGACAGATTGCTGACTCTGTGTTTACGTGTGTGTGTGCGAGTTATATAATTTTTGTGCAGTGTCCGTTCTGTCCTGTAAAATATAGTCTCATGTCCTGTGTACTGAAGGTCTTGGACTGTGTATGCGACTAAAAAGTCTGATGTCCTTTAGGTCTCATCCTACACACTTGTCCTTTTTTAATGTGTGCGCTGTACCATTTGGAGGCTATTCGCTTTGTGTGTATTAACACACAGGAAAGGAACTGCAGTGCAACAATCTGCTAAACTAATTAAACAATCAATCTGCTGCTATAACAGCCTCTACTCTTCTGCTAGAGTTTCCAGGATTTGAGAACCTGACTGTCCTCACCCTGCTCCCAAGAGCATAATTGATGTTAGGTAATAAGGCCTGGCTCACAGTCATCCCAAAGATGTCCAAGTACTTTTGGCTATAGTGTTATCCAGCCCTCTAGGGCCGAATCAAGCCACACCTTACTGAGTGTCATATTCATAAACCAGAATAAAAAGACTCAAAGCAAAGCAGACTAAACCAGGCTTATTCTTTATATGAATGCCGCCTCAATCAATGGCATGTCACAAAGCCATTCTTGTCAAATGTCTTACCTATTTTCCCATTTTAAACTTCACTCTCTGTGCATTTGTTGTTCTGAAAGTCCAAACTGAGCCAGGAAAGAAAGCTTTTAGGTTTTCTGGCACAACCTACAGACTGATCTTAAACTTCAAAATATATTAGTCTTGGCTGATTTTTTAAACTACACTGAAATCTAGTGAGTCCAAGTTGTCCGTGTGCATATTTTATCTGATCTGACATTTTAATGTTACTCAAATCTGTTTCCTGGCGAATCACTGTTGAAACTCTGCGTTGCTGCTACTCAAGTTCAGTTTGTCAGATAGAATTATATATCAGATTTAATCATATGTCTATTATTATCATGAGGCTAGATAAAATAAAACCAAATCAAGTACAATAATCAAGTAGTAAATGTATTCAATTTAATTTTAATTGTTTTAATTAACCCGACAAAATTGGATTCAATCACACTTGATCACACTGTGATTAAACCAGTCATATTTTTATAGAGCTGGCTTTGTCACATTGAAATAAAACCATAAAAAATATATATATATTGAACTGAACATGTGGATTTTTTGTATGCAGCAGCATTAAATGTTTCCTTAATTAGAACTAAGTGTCCAGACCAAAGCATGAAAAACTATTCGTATTATTTGTCATTTAATGACTACCATTGATCATAATTTGTCATAAAGTTTAGTTGTTTGTGTGAATGTGGCATGTAAAAGAAAAACACAACGTACCCAGCTATATGTCTTTATAATAGTTGTTGAACCAATGCTCCATTAGCAGCCATAGCACAGCTTGATTCTTAGATAATTAGCCGCTGTTGTCCAAAAACGATCAAAAACACATAAAAGAGCCATACTGTTGTACTGGGTGAGATATTCTTTCATTACAACGAGCACTAAACAGTGTAAACAAGGAACTGCATCCCTGAGCCTGCACAGTGACGTCTGCACAACATAAATATAGAGACACTAAGTACATTAGTGTTTATCGAGATAAAGGAATATGTTGTGAAGTGCTACTGTGCGACTATTTAGTGTGTTTTTAATAGCACTTGTACGACGGTGGAGTTCTATAGCAAGGAGATATACATAGATGATATATAGATGAGTGGTGTATTCAATAGTAGCATGGCAAATCTTTGCTGGTTTTGGTTTTTGTCAAGAAAAAATAATAAAAAGACTCAAATAAAATCAACTTCATCTCTTAATAATATGCCATCTTCTGTAGTTACATTTTTCAACAAAGCTTTGCTGCTTGATAATCACTGTTTCAAATGACCCTTCCCTGTTGTATCTATTTGTTCAGCTGTTGTGTGTTGTTCATTTGTCAACCAAAGCACTTGCTGCGACATAAACCTCCACTTGCTAATCTACTGGATGGATATATATTAACAGGAGCAAAGAATACTAGGTAATTTAAGGACAGCCATGAGTTGACCTCAAGCTGAAACATGGCATTTTCTGAACCATTAGCAGCTGAATTTGAATAGAACTCAACAGAGGTGACATTCAAGATGAATAAACAGCCAGATGATGTGAAATGCTACGTTTTTAACTAACTGCATTTTGAAAATGAATATGTGATTCACACTCAACAATTTGAACAATTTGACATAACACAGGAACAGGAGACAGGACAAGGACAACTCACATAAAAGATGCAAAGATCTTCTCATCAACAACCGGACTGCAAGTTGGGACAGATCAAAATTATATCATTATATTTTTTTATATATTTATATATTCATGATTATAATTATATTTGACTTTTAAGATCCAACTCTGTCAAGGTCTGTGTGCCTATATCTGAGTGGGTGTGTTAAAAACTCTGATCACGTGGTGCTCCATAATCATGGTAGGAAAGAAAAGTGTTTTGTTGGGGTAACTTTACCTCGCTACTAAAGGTGGGTGTATTCCGGAAACAAACTAGTTTGTCCAATGTGTCGTACGACCATGTTGGAAGGCAAGGGTGTTATTAGCTGCACTTTCAAACAATGGAAGGGTAAAAAGCAGGCTGTACCGAGAGAGAGAGACTTGAAACACAATAAACATTTACATATGTTCACATAATCGTTTCCTGGAAGGAACTCAGTTGTGCAAACAGAAAGTGACAGATGCCTTGAGAGAGAAGTCTAAACGTAATTTACTTTAGCACTTCTGCACTCCTGGACTATCAACTTGTGCAGTGAATTGTTGAAAATGTCAGAAAGCTGGAGGGTTTAGCCACTGTTTGACCCTTCAAGATACGTACTCTCTACTTAACCACCACTGTATGATGTATCATGTTGCTGCCAATGTTGGTGTTGTGGGTCTGGGTCTAATAATCCTTGGTTCTATTTCTGACTGTCCTCAGATGTATTACGGATTAGGCTTCATCCTTTGAAAATACATTTCTGCAGTTCAGGAGGTTTTTTATGGGCCTGTTTTGGATCAGGTCCAAAATTCTGGACCCCGAAGCCCTTTGGTCCGGACACACGAGGCACTGGGTGTTCTAAAAGAAATAAAACCATGCGTGAAATTCACATTAGGACTGTTACAATCAATTATTTATCGGATTAAACAATTCATCTTTTGTCCATTAAATGTCATAAAACAGCAAAAACTACCAATCACACTTTCCTAAAGCCTGCAGTGATGTCTTCAGATGACATTCAGTCCCTTATCGCATTATTTGCTCAAAATATGACTCCATCGTCTAACCTATTCATTGACTATTTGTTTCAGCTCTACTTCCCCATCCAAATTCACTGCATTATACCCACCTGCTATGCTCGAAGCAGATGACCAAACAGATGCTTATGCAAATGTGTACAGTGTACAGAGTAAACAGTGATGCTACAGACATAGAGATCGTTGAATGAAGCGGTCAGTCACCCTGTAGACAAATCCTGCGTTGTTGTAAAATGACAATGATCTCTTGCTGAAAGTGGAAATTAAATATTTGATTTGCACACTGCTTCTGCGTGCCTGAAGAAACAATAAAAAAAGTGTTTGCGTCTGAGAGATCAGAGCCGACGGGGTTCGCTGTGCTTGTTTGTGCTCCAGTCAGATCAGCTCTCCATATCAAAAGATGATCAAGAGGATCGTGGCTAACGATGTTAGTCGTATCTGGCCACGGCTTCGGCAGAATCAAAGATATCTCCATAGATTTGTAGTTACTACGTATTTCATCACCACTATCACACTCATTTGCCTTCAAATGACTCAACAAAGTAAGGAAGGTCGACTAAATAAAGATGTTGTCTGCAGCTAAAATCACAACTTAGATCATCCTGCTTTGTATGACGGTGAATAAATTCAGGTGGCGTTCTGATATGACCTGCCGTTTTCCTTCTGCATTTCAAGTGTTCATGCAATTATAAAATAATTAAATATGTTAATGTTATACTTACTGATAGTTTTGTTTACTCTCCTATATTTCCTTTTTTCTCTCTCTTATATCTTTTTTTAACCACATTAGCAGTGTGGCTCGAGGATGGTTATATCAGGTTGTTGGTTGGTCCACCACTTTGGTCCAGGTTTGTATAGACATTCATGCTCCCCAGATGATGAATCCTACTGACTTTTGGATGGATTTCCACAACAATTGGTGCAGATATTTATGCTCCATAGAGGGTAAATACTACTGACTATCAGGTCAAAATCATAATCTGACCAAATATTTACAAAGTTAATCTCCATTCATCTCAGCCGCAGTTAGTATTCAGTGCTAATTAGTTAATGTTTGCATGCTAAAATGCTAAACTAAGGTGGTGAATGTTATACATATGTTAGCATTGTTATTGTGAGTAGCTCAAAGCAGAACTGCGCCTAACTATAGCCTCTAGTGTAGATAAAACTCTTTCTTTGTCTTGTTTTATGTAGAATAATGTGGGAGCCACAGTAAGGTTGGTCATTATAATGTATTTAATGTACTATAATATTTTATTTGTTTTGTTCACTTATGTACTAGTATGTCTTTGCACATTTGTACCTCACACAGGCACTGTGGGCAACATAGGGGTCTTTTTGGGAGTGACAAAGGAGAGTGTGCTCATCATGCAGGAGATGTAAAATGCCTGCAGCATGGAGCCACATTGTGCTGATGAGCTTAAATTTATGTATGTCCAGTGAAAATAATCCAAGTAATCAGCATGAATTAAAAATACACGATTTTATATTATTTAAATGGACAGTTAATACATGCAGCCACTTGGAAACTGTGTGCTGCACAATGACAGCTTTCTGTTTCCAGAAGTAAAAGCACTAAGAACATCACACTGACCAAACACCACAAAGGGAAGTGACATAGGAAGGAAACATAAAAGGATCAAGGACTTCCTACTTGCACTTTGCACTTGGTTTCAGTTGTCACCTGTTGTTGAACAAACATCCTTCTGGTCCTTCTTCTCGGCTTGTTTTTTCTTCTTTTTACACAAAGCGCGCGGACGCATGGCGAGATTATAGCACTGCACTCAAATGCCTGTCAGGCTTTACTCGCCTGTTTGCCACATAAAATGGGAGCTAAGATCTGGGATGATGGATGGCACAGTGATGGAGAAAAGAAAAACATAAGGAGACACAGAACTCAGACTCAGACAGATACAAAATCAAGTGAGCAAAAGGGAGAGATTAAAAAAACT
Source organism: Miichthys miiuy (assembly GCA_036365135.1). NCBI lineage: Eukaryota > Metazoa > Chordata > Actinopteri > Sciaenidae > Miichthys > Miichthys miiuy. The sequence goes on from CM071622.1 coordinate 17,159,961, forward strand.
CATTTTCAGAGATTCAATAACTCAATAATTCTGTTCATATCTCTGACATTCTGCATCTCTCAATGATTCTGTTAAAAATAGACATAGTGGGTGAGTATAATGTAACCGGTTGCCTGGGAACTCTGAAATGTCAGATATTCAACTTTAGTTTCTGTACATGAGCACCGTGATGTGATGATTTGTATGATTTGTTTTTAAAAAAAAGATGTGAGTGTGCATATGAGAAGACACAGAACTCGAAAGTCACATTTTCACAGGCTCTGATGTGTTTGAAAGGCTTTTCCCCATACTGCAAACATTTTGTAGCCTCCGCTGCTGAGTAAACAGACTATTTTGATCAAGGCTGCTTGACGGATTCGACATTGAAGAGTCCTGTTTCGAAGCAGAAACTTCAGATGACTTTTTAAAGAGGTCAGCGCGTAGCAGGAGTTGAACTAATTATCTAAAAATGAAAGATTTGACAGTTTGTGTGCACAGATGCGAAAAACTAATTTTTAAATAATAACAACATAAAGTTTGTCAGCAACCATGTGCTGGGAGCTACTTTTAATTACTTTTATGTAACTACTGGAAGCATTTCTGAAATTAGCAAGCACAAAAACAAGAAGCTTATGTTCAGGATCGAAGCTCAGAGAGGGCAACATGTTTTCATGGAGATGTTCTCCATCTGAGCTCGCCGTCTATGTAATTGAAAACTGTACATATTGTACATCAACATATTTAAGGTCTACTTGAGAAAATATGTTCTGGACAGCCACAGTATGGATGGATGTAACAGACGGACACATACATTTATTATTTTCATCACCGAGCAGTTTGGTCAGCAGCACAGTGAGCTGGGTATCCAGGCAACTGGCCATCTGTTTTCTCCCCCACTCAAATTTACTGTATATCAGTCTTGCTCATTTTTTTACACCATAAAACATGCTATTTTTTTTTTTTTTATGTTTGTCCATCATGATAAAGTGAGGAGGAGACACAGCAGGGTGCTAATAGAACCCCAGAGACTGACTGCTGGCCTCCGGATGATGGACAATAAGAAAAGACACGGGAGGGGAGAAAGTGTTGGGGTTGGACTGAAAAAAAAAAGGTAATTGGTGGGAGGACATGAGGAAAGAGTCCCTGGGCAGTGTGTGCCCATCATGTCTGCACAGCGTAGGGACTTAGTTCAGTTGAGGAGACACCGCTACACCTGCTGAGACTGACTCAGCTCATCTGGGCTAATTAAACCACGCAGGGCTAAACAAGGGCACTGGAAACTGGTGCCTGCTGGGAGACGGAACTCCACATGCTGTCAGGGTGGTGGATGAAGTACAGCCTGTTCAAACGGAAATAAAACCGAGAGGAGCTCAGGACAGGGAGCTGAGGGACCGGCTGTCTATAGAAGAACATGAGGAGTACTGATAGGAGGCTGATTTTTTTATGATGGATCTTCTTTAAGTTGAGCCCAGAGTAAATAATGTCCATCTGCTGGGCTGCTCGCAGCTTGGATAGCTGCTGTGGGAACTCCCCTGTTTGCCCTTCCATTGGTTCAGACGTGAGCCAGCCAGTCAATGAGCTTCACCGTGGAACCACTCAGGCGGCAAGTCTCCCTAAAAACCTAAATCTGAACCACTAACGAGACCTCCAACACACACATCAATATGGAGGATAACATTAAGCTGCGGTACTTTATAATAAAGATTCTCAAAGAGGCTCTGGTGCTTGACTTGAAAGGGCTTTAAGTATGCATTACGATCACTGAGAGGTCTACGTGCTCTAAGGAAAAATACCATCACAGGCAGTCAGAGCTGGAGCAGCGACTGACAATGTCTTGAGTACTTTGTTAAAAGTCTTTCTGAGAGGGAACACACAGCAGAAAAATCTTGATGTCCACAGCGTAACAAGAAGTGCTTCAGGTGACATAAAAAAGGTGCCAGTGCTCTAAAAAAATCAGCGTTTTAGTGGCTGTGTGGGCAAATCCATCAGTAGGAAGGGCACTACCAGAGGGAATAGTCTTGTAAAAGAGTGTTAGAGTCCTTTGACATAACAATTATTAACCACTGCAGTGACCTTAAGTATATGTATTATATCCAGGAAGGCCTGATCATTTCAATCTCACAATCTCACACATTTCTGGAGCGTTATTTGATTTAAAATTTAATAAGAGTTTCTGGGTGTGAAACTGTCCCTGAAGTGATTTCATCAGGAGGACAATGAATCATTTCTGCGTTAATTATGCCTAAATTAAATAAAGTAAATTAAAAAATACTTGTTGCCCAAAGGCCCGTAATCGGGGAAATAAAATTTTAAATACTTTATAGGATTTTCATCACAGTCTCAAATTCACTTTGGGGTTTGTGATATGATTGTATTTTTTCAGTTTTAATATACTTTTTTCTTTGCTTCTTCAGAAAAAAAGAACAGAACAGTTTGGAAGAAGGTGGTGGTGGTGGTGGTGGTGGTGGTGGTGTGAGTTGGAGACTGTCATATCTACCTGTGTCCCCCCAGACTGGCAGGTACTCGTCCTGCTGGATGTCCAGCATGATCTCCAGGCCGTTTCCCGTCCCTCCCTTCATTGTGGTGCGGAGCGTCTTCCCCTCCTCTGCAGCGTTGAACATGTAACACTTCCCGTACCTAGTGAACACCTGAGAGGAGACACACACACACACACACAGAGGATGAGTGATGACTCGTTAACACAGACACACACGCTGCAAAGATAACACAGCGGTACACACGCTTGCTAATTGTACATAAATGGAGCCAATTTACTACCATGCAGGAGACGTTGTTTTTTAAGCCAAGAGCATCAGTTTGGAAATCAAATGCATGATGATGAGCTGCAGTGTGCAGTGTGTTGATGTAGCACATCATCAGTTAAACATTTTCCATCTGTGTCCCCTACTTAGGCATTTAACCTCTTTAGTTCATTTGAACTCCTTTTATTTACACTCATCCCTGCACGCCCCGTATTATTATTTTTAGGATAACTCTGACTACTGCTGTCACTTTGCATGTGAAATGTACTACACATGTTCTAGGACATGTTTTTGTGGGTAAAATGCAAAATTCTTTGGGTTTTTTTTTAGATGTCTACATGTTCTGACAAATATATGACAGAAGTGAGTGTCAGAATTAACTTTCTTTTTTATATCAAATAGTTAAAAAAAGGAGAAGAATTTTATCAACCTCACAGCTCCCACCATGCTTTGACCATGAATGTGCAGATATGAGTAACATTCATGACTTTTTACGAAAGTCAAAATGAGCACCATCTTTTACAACTCGCGAGCTGAACTGCATGAGTTGCATTCATAGGGTTAAAGTCATTTATGTGTGGTCACACTGGCCGTGATGGTTGTATACATTTTCCCTTTTTTTCCCCAGAATAATGGTCGATGTCTTTGATGACTCTCTCAAGGCTACAGCTGTTATTGTGGAGTGTCTGTCTCTGTGGAGAACAGGTCTGGCATTAAATGAAGGCTCCCAGAGAGGCACTCTCCTTCATTCTCACATACCTTTCGTTCTGAGGGAGCCTTCAGCTTTTGTATTGTGCACAGCTCTTATTAGGTAAAGCAACTTTAGATACCAACAAAATGAGCAACAGGTCAGAACACCAGAGGCAATTTCCCGAGTTATTGCTTAAGAGCTGAGAGAACCCTGCCATTACCAGCTCCAGATTCAACAAGCTCAATCAGAAACTTCCAATTCTTTCAACGTGTGTGTGTGTGTGAACAATGTGCACACTCTAGAGGTGCTGTATGTGGAGAACGATTTCTTCCTCCACTTACCACCACCAATTCACTAAGAGCCACTAAACAGCTTTAAGGCATTTATGAATAATAGAATGAGTTAAAATTGCAGAGTGCAGCTTATTTGAGAGGTGTGTGTGTTAGCGTGTGTAACAGACGCATACATGTAAATGAGACTGTACTTGTGAGGTCTCCATTCATGAATAGTAATCACCATAACAACCACTTTCGTTCCTACAATGACTGATTGGAAGGAAGTGACTGATGGGAGCCAACAGCAATGATACCCTCTGGACAGCTATGAGCTCAAATTAAAATTTGAACATCAATATTATGTTCTCAGACTCCAATCTATGACATATGTTGTTAATTGCTAGAGGAAATATAAACTTTTGACTTATTTTAACAACTTTAATACACCTTGTATTAACATGCAATCCGCAGCTGATATTTGATCTGAAAGAGGAAAAAGATGCAAATGTCAAAATGTAAATGTATGCAGAACACGATGGCAGACCTGGCTCGCAGTCTGATCGAATGTTAGCTTGTGGGTAAGTGACATCTAAAAACTTGGACCAAATTCTTAAGAAAGGTGCCAACAAGTTGACCGATCCACTAACTCCTCCTGCTTTCACAAGCTGTGCATCAAAAAGCTGCAGAGCTGCAGAAAGAAGAGTCCACCCCAGCAGTGTGACGAGCCTCTCGCAGCAAGATGTGATGTTAACAAATTTAGCAAGGCTACTGAAAAGTTAGCCTGTCGCGTGACCTTTACTCTGCACGTCACAGCAAACCCTCAAGAGTATCCACACATCGCTTCAACGTTCGCCTAATCCGCATGTCAAGATCACAGTGTGGGCAGAATGGAGATGAGAGCACTCATTAACAACAACTGTCATGAACCACATGACATCCAGATGGGGTGCATTTCCAAGAACTACTTTTAACAACTGACTTTTAAATACAGTTAATGCAGATCTATCCCATATATATCCAAATCAATAATATAGCCGTGCATGAAATAGAAAGCAGATGTTATTTACGGTAAATTAATATAGTGCTTTATGCCCGAGATATCCTCACAACAATACAACCATCAAGAGTTGATCCATTATGAGAAGTTGAATGTCTTTTATCGAACATGATTTTAACAGAGGTACAGAATTGTTGGCCCCGGCTGTCTTAAATGTGACAGAATTGTCGATTATGATAATTATAGTTATGTGTTTTGAAAGATCAAGAAGCACTCCAGTTGACAAAAACACTACCAACCTTATTTTTTTGTCTGTGGTCCAAGAAAGCTACCGTTTACCATCTAGATCATTATTAATCTCTGCTACTACTGCTTCTCTAAATTTCATCCCGCGGTTAAAATTTCTGAGGCCAAGGAAATATCGCTTCACTTTTGAAATACTGAAATCAGACCTGCTGTTTACCGCTGATGTTTTATGTTACTGAAAAAGACAACAAAAATAGAAAGCAAAGTGCACCACCGAAAGCTGATTTTTCAGAGCTGGATTAGATGGATTTTTCATTTCATGCTCCTCCTCCTCTTCCTTTATTGACACTGGCCTTCTCATGGATGGTTTACCGACATGATTGATCGACTAGCTAATACCATACTGCCACAGAGGTGCCGCGGAGGTGCCGCGGATCGGAAGAATATGAAGTACCACATTACAGGTTCATTCACCTATGCTAAACAGAGGTGCTCCTGACAGATATGTATCTGCACAAAATAAATGACACACATGGAGTGCCGGAGCGAAGTGAAGAGGGCAACAGATAAATATTCATGGAACCATCACTCCTGGTTTGCAGGTACGAGATGTGGCACAGTGTAGAGAAGAGATGCACCTCGGATGTTTCATGTGATGGTGCAACACTTATCTCCCTCGTCTGCTGATGCCTGGGAATCAAACCACAAGTTTACTGCACAGAACCCAGCTTCATTAACAGAAACTTTGCGTTGACATGGTCCACATAACGTTGACTTCTCCCGAATGAAATGTAATGATGCCTGTGATGAACTTCATTTACGCAGCTGTCCTAACCCCCCAGAGATTGAAGTGTTCAATTTAACCCTCGCTGGGTAATCGGTCGAAGATTGTAGCATTAAGCGTAATTACCCAACAGTCATTTTCTATTCCATTATATATTTGTGCATGTCTGTGTGTGATGCAAGCATAGATTGGACTCAATATTCCTCAACTTTCTTTTCCAAACAACTAGCTCCCGAGAGTCGACTGTCAACATCTCCCTCACCTTTGGCTTTCTTATATAGGGAAGAATAGCTTCCAAGGGGACACTGCTCACCCCTCTTTCACATCTTTTATCAAGACTGATGATGTTTGACAGACAGGACCAGGGCTGGGTCAACATCCCATTAGACCTCAGACAGACACAAAAGGCTCCTCTTCAGCCACTAGATGACAAAGACAGTAACAAAACCTTGACAGTGGGGTTCTGTTATTTTGCAAATCCTCCCCGCTGACCGTGCCTCTGTCTTTCCCTCTTTCTTACTTCCCTCCTGATCTGCCGCCTCAGGTGGAGCTGTCAGATGAGAGAAGGTAATGAGTCCTCAAACCTGTCCAGAAATGCAGAATAGCCCAGGAAAGACTGCTTTGCCTGAAGAATGTGTATTATAAAAAGCCTTTTCCATTCTCATTTACCAAGTAAAATTGCACGTGTGAAAAAGCAAATAGATAATATTGACTATCACTGTCTGGGTTACGAACTGTGTCCCACTTGTCATCTCTATCAATGAAGGAGAAGGTTGCCTGTAAAAAACAAAGCCATGATAACTTGTGCTTGGGTGGCACTCGATCAATGCCAGTGGGTCAATACAGATTTCCACCTGTAATTAGACTGATGTCCACATAACCTGCCTCTAATATGAGGTACGACCCCTTCTTTTGTTAAAGCTGCACTCATTAATAGTTTTATGTACCTAAACAACTGCTCAAATTACGTACTGTTAAAGGTTTCACTTGTAGTGGCAAACGCACAAAGAAAAAAGTAATGGAGCATTTTAGATCTTTTCAGCTCATTGTTTTGGTTTTTATGTCCTACAAGTCGCTGTTTGGTTTATTGTTATCATTCTCATCTGCGTTTTCAGCAGCGTATGGCATGAAAAAGCTAAAATAGAACCCACTATATGTTTTCTGCTGGGAAATAGGACAAAGTTAGTGACCAGCTGCATTTAGCAGCTAAAGAGCCAGATATTGCGCTCAGGAGCTGGTGGAGACCAAAACAGAGTTGAGCATAAATCAATGATGATCAGATTTTCACCACACCATTACAGTGACCAACAGAATTCAGAATTCAGAATTTTGTTTTCAGCTTGTTCTGCTGCCATCACTTGGTCAAAAGAGAGAGAAAAATACATGAATGCTGCTTTAACCTCTCCTGCTCTATGACCGTGAAATATAACAAAAACTTTGAATTAAGGAGTCCTGCTCCTGTCTCTTCTTGTTGTTGCTGTTCATTTTTGATCACTGTCTTGCATAAAATGTCAGTGGAGTCAAACTCACTTGCTGCCAGTATCACATTACTTTCCCCCTTTTTTCCAAGCCAGAGGTCTGAGAGCCGACCTGCAAGCGAGAGCACGCGCAGCTATGCTGCCAATTAAAATGCCTTTTGACCAACAAAACGTGTCTGATTAGTATTCACAGCTGCAAGTGTGAATGTCTGGAAGCGCCGAGCTGCAAACATGCCATGACCTCGCCTGTTTGCTGTGTATTACCTCCCACTCAGTAGAAGTCAAAAGTGATGTGGCCATTAGTGTATAGTCCTGCCATGATGAAAGGTCAGTTGTTAGCACCAACCACCCACAAATCAGATTATTTAAACATTCTCCTTTTTGATGCAAAGAATTTTTTAACATACATATGTGTGCATCAATGGAAAAAAGTACAACAATTCATAAAATTGTGTAAGCTCTTCATGTTGGACCCCTACCACTCTGAATTAATCTTGCTTTCTTGCATACAATCCTATTTTGTTATCAGTGCTTTGCAAATGGTTGGCTGACGTGATGCCAAAAGACTGGCAGCTTACTGCTCCAGAAAAGGGGAGGCTATCTTTCCTTTATTTCGTGCTCCCATTCCCACTGGCCTCTTATTTATCTTCTGTCCATGCCATCTAAGCCATCCAAGCCATCAAAATACCCTGAAGTGCACCACTGTATTTATTTATTTAAATGCAACTTTTAATGTTACTGACACAGCAAAGCCGTATCTACCAGAAGAAAGAGCGTATCTTCTACGTTGGCCTCAAACATCCTTTTTCATTATTTGTGCTGATTCAGTGGTGCAGGCCGACCTTTTTCTGTTCAAATCGATAAACAGAAAGACCAGATGATGAGTACATTGCATTTGTAATATTATGGCCCGTTTGAGATTGGACGTGGCTTCCTGAAGAGCTTGTTCATCAGGTCCTGCGTGCTGACTTTGCTATATCTTTCTGTCAGTTGTGTTGTTTATGCACCATTATAAAACACAGACACTCCTTTCTTTAAAACTATGAGAAACCTTCCTGAGATCTGTATTCATTTTTTTTTTTTTTGCTGGATGACATTCCACTGTCACTCCTCTGGTATTTTCCCATTACAGAATAAGCAGATAATAGCACACTTCTCTTGTTCATCCTATTTGCTTTGCTGGCAGGCAGAACGTAAAGTGAAAAGCACTGAGGAGTAAATTGAAATGTTAAACATAACAGTCACCCAACAAGTTTTATCAGCTCCGAGTTTCAAGGTTACACCGTCTATTGTGATTGGGTGTTATTGTTTGACAAATCAATATCCATTATGGGAGAATTTAGCAGTCGTTTTATGATAAAACCAAAGCAGAGAAAAAGAGAGCTTGAGGGGTTAGGAGAAAAAAAGAGGGCTTTCATCCTCCAGGCTTACTGAGAGAAGAAGAGAGGAGTAAAGTTTATGAAAAAGGTCTTTGAGTTGCAAGGTGTGCACTTTCTACCGCTGCTGAGAAGTGGTTGTACTGCTATGGGGATAAATAATGCAGAGGGCTGCTGCGTTAGCGACTGGGTTGGCACTAAGTATAGGAAAGGAGGGGTTTAAGCACACACACACACACACACACACACACACACACACACACACACACACACACACACACACACACACACACACACACACACACAGAGCTGGCTCACTCATCATTACGGCTTTATGCACGCCACTCCACTACCTGCATGCCAAGCTAGCTTCCCATGCAACTTAAACACTCTCACATCAAACCAAATATATTTCATGTCACATTAAACACATTCTGAGTTTTATGGAACGTATTAATCATTTCACCCTACCATGCCAGTCAATAATATTTCATTTTACAAGGCAGCACATGCAGCAGTAAGGCACCAAGGATTTCAGTCACTGCTGCCAACATGGTATTCATGAACAGGGAACAGGGAGGGCTGAAGAGAAAGAGGGCGCGAGAGATAAAAATGCGAGGAGGGAAATAGAGAAAGTGAGAAACTAATCAGGTATCAAAAGATAAACACTCCTCTTGAAATGAGGAGGTGAATTAAATCCCTGTGCCTGAACTCTGACCGGAGTTGTTGTCTTCAACGTGGAGTGTGTGTTGAAGAATTCTTTGGCTTAATGGAATTTACAAGAGGGTGGTCGTAGAGACAGAAAGGCTTTCACCTCTGCTGGGAGGAACTGATCGATATCGTGCTGGTTTTCGATGGGCTCCTGCTCCGTTCCACTCACGCTGATTTCTTATCTGATTCACCAGCATCTGAGACTCCTCCTGATCAAACACTGCTCATCTTTTGCCCTTTAAATATCCTTTATAACAGGAGCAATTGAACTGAAGTTTGCCTGCTTTTAAGGATCTGGCTCTTGTTTCATGTCAGACCCATTATGAAGATTTAGGTTGTGGATCCTGTTAACCAGAGAGCATGCAGCTGAAGCTGGGAGGATCAGGACGGACAAGCTCTAACAAGAGTGTTGCAGTGTAATCCATCATCATATACTGAGGCTCCTGGCTGGCCAATATATAAAGGCCATACTATCAGCTTTAATGCTGCCTTAAAGGAAGGAAAAGGCAATTGTCTGCTATTTTCCCCTAAAAGTCACATTGGAACATTGATCAAAAAATACACATATATATACATCATGCCTGTGCAGAGCTGGAGTCAAGATGTGGTTAATCTGTTTTAAACTGGAGGCAGGAAAAAAAACATCTAGCCTGGTCCATCAATTAAAATCATGTCTACCAACATCTCTAAATCGATATTATTGTTATATCTCTTTGAGTGCTGTAGATCAGAGTGTGTACAGGAAATAAGTGGGGGGTCAACACTAAGGTCACACACTGGGACAAGGTTTGACTTCGTTAGTAGGGGTATACCAATCAAAAATGTTCTGTACCAATGGTCTTTTGATCCAGGATTCTGTGACACGAACAACTCAGCTTGCAGGCCGTTGAGATTTAATGAATGTAACTGATAGCAGAAATACTGAATTTTCATTTTAGTAACTGAACATGGATTAGTCATGCCATGGCTGATACCTGATCCATTCAATCTCCACAGCAGTGATGCCAATACTGATCTGGGATATTGGAAGACACACTGGGGAGATGCCAGGAGAGACCACAGTGGACATGATCCCGCACTGAAATGATTAACAAATGATATTTAATTTGATGTTTTGGACTCTATGCCGTGCACCAATTTCACTATTAAATGAATTCTGTGCTGTGTATATCAAGAGAAAAACAGTTCAAAGCCAAAAAAGCAGACCAGCTAGATAGCTACCACCACCTCCAGCCTTGGGGGAGGACACAGAGTCCCGTCTTACAGCTACAGGTGAATCAAACCCGATCAGGGAAGCAGACTTATGAGGGACTATCAGGAACAACCTCACATAAAACGTTAGGAGAGAGTTGATCCATGGAACAGTTTATACGTGGTTGAGCACAATGTTTTGGTTTTAGTCTCTGTGGCACAATGGTACCAAACTTGGCAACCTCGCTGTGACAAACAAATACTTTAGGCCGATTGGAAGTCATTGCTTGCTGTTCGCCAAGAAATAGTTCCAACTCATAACTCCTACTATTTCTGTTTATGTACAGATAAACAAATGAGACAAAACATGCTAATTAGGCAACTTTGGAGGCAGTAAGAGGTATACTTTTTTTTTTTTTTTTTTCCATTTTTAACATTATCGCACTCTTGGTAAGAAAGTAAATACACATATTTGCCCAAATGTTGTGCTATTCTTTAAAGTCAAAAGTCACCTCTAGCTTGAAAATCTTTCTGGTGTCAATCGTTTTTGTTCAGGTTTCTACAGCAGAAAGGTTTGCTCAATATGCTCTGCAGCTTCCAAGGCAGTATGACTCTATTGTAAACAGAAAGAGTCCATTAAAATATATTTATCCTAAGTGCCCTATGCTACTTCATTCCTCTCCTTATTATAGTGTGTACTCTTCAAGGTCTTCAGGTGCCGACGGTGCCTCAGAAAGACAGCAATAGAGAAGTTACTTTGGGTCGAACATCTTGTACTCCCTGAATAATAATTGTGTTGCTCTCCTTCCCTTCAACCACCCTTTCTTCTTGCAGGTGCAGAAAGATTTTAATATTAAAATGACATGTTCTCCTTCGCTCTCCGTCTGTCCCAGCATGTCAGTCATGTCGGTGTGCAGAAGGCGTCCAGATATAGCTATGGACTACCAGCTGTCACCCCAAACTCATCAATCACATCACACACCCAGTCATTATTTTTAATAAGTCACCTCTCGCTGATGGCCGATGGGGCTCTATCTCACCTGTCACAGTCTGGCTGTCTCTGCCAGGCCTGATGCAAGGCTGAGTAATGGGCAAAGAGTAGGTGACCTGTGGCAGCTCCTAATCACAGACAGGAAACCAACTCATCTGACTGGATGACACATCTTGTATTTTTCACAATGGTATGTGGAAAGGATGTCAGTTCTGTGAGACCGCGAAGAAGATGTGCCTAATGCACTGCCAAGACTATAGCCATTGTCAGCCATGGCCTGCTTTCCAATAGGCTTTCTTGACAGGGACCTTCTGACATTTCAGGAATTTCAAGAAGAATCATCTAAGAGGAGGTTGTTACTCAGAGGAAACGATTGTTTCCTCTGGTTTGTGTGACTTTTCTTCACATCAGCTCTTATCTTTGACAAAACTATTGATATAAAATAAAAGACCTGGTAACACGGCAGAGCCTCCTCAACCCTAATATAATCAATACCAGCTGCAAAGCCTCACTATCCTTTAATATCCAATGATGCCGCGAAGATCGAAAACAAAATACCCATTAACTTGTTCAATGTGGCAACTGTGGCTGCACTGTCTTATACAACCAGACACACTATCTGAGCAGGGATCTGTTTTGCTTCTGTTTTTCACATTCCAGTGCCCTGCAAATCAAATGGTGTGGAGGTCAGTAAGTTTCATGTTGGAGTTTGTATCCAGTCAACAACAGACCTTTTTCACAGCAGCCATTTTGACATGAAACACAGTAGTAGGTAAACACAGGTGTTTCCAATGATACTAATTCCATTCCATTCCATTTATTGTAGCGGCCCCTTTCCAGTGAACCAACAGCAGCACCGTGACTCTGTCTGACCTGAATGGAACACAACTTTAATTAGTTTCATTGGTAACATCTGTGTTTACCTACTATTTCATGTCAAAATGGCTGCTGTAAAAATACAGCAGCCATTTTGCCCATACTAGCAGTGTGGCTCTCTATATATGCAGATATTAGTCAGTTGGTCTACTACATTGGTTCAGACTGTAAAAACTGTTAGATGGCTTTCAATTACATTATGTCAAGAATTCTGGTGATCCGCTGACTTTTCGTCATTCATGGTGAAATGTAATAACTTTAACAAAATTTCTCCAATAGCTCGGTTTGTTGATTTACTGCTAATTAAGTCATGTAAATAATTTAACTAAGATGATATGTTATGTCATTATGAACATTCTAACATTAGCATATAGGACATACATACATACGTGATCTGCTCTGACATTTTCCACTTCCACACCTGAAGAAACCTGACTGGCTTATCTTGATATTCCAATGAAAGCAACGAGATCTAGCACAAAAATGTGTAGCACTATGTGAAATAACTGTAATTCAGTGCCCAATAAATGTCTTTTTTTCAATGTAAAAGTGACCATTTTAGATCAACCTTTTATTGTGACCGGTCCAAGGCACACCTGTGTCACAGTCATGCTGTTTAATCAGCACCTGTTAGTTGGATGGGTTATCATCTTGGCACTCACTGACATGGATTTGAACACATTTGTGAACAAAGGAACAATAAGAAATACACATTGTGTGCATAGAAGAAGTCTTACATCTTTCACTTCAACACGTGAAAAATGTGTTGCATAAAAGTGTTACATATCTACTTTTGTTGTAGATATAAAAGCTGTCATGACATTGTACAAAATGCGTTGTCTGCTCTGCAAATGCATCCTTGGTTGTTTGTAAAAGGAAAACAGGGTACATGGTACATACGTAAGCTGGTCCTGACACCAAAAAGTCTGTCCATGACAGCCTGACCCTTGCAGAAAGGAGTTAGTAATGTGTAAAGCTGAACATGAATCGTGCACTGATTTATTAGCTCATTGCATTTTCCGTTGAAATTCAGAAAAGAAAGTGTGACTCTCTGAAAAATTATACTTGTCCTATCTTATCTTTTTTCTCTATTCATGGTGGAACACGGATACAGCAGACACATGCACAATTGTATAGAAGTGTGAAAAAGAGTCTTTTCTATAAGAAGCCTTGGTAGCCTCTGTATGAAAAACTCTCTCACAGTATCTTGACAAGGTGGTGTTTTTTATTGGAAAGTAAAAAAAATAAAATGACAGTGGGCCAAAGGAGGATAAAATGTCTTTGGCGAGGAAGTAACGCTCCCTGTATCTATACATTTTCCTCATGTTAGTGAGTTGTGCTCATGAATTTGCAGTTTTGGCTTAGCTTCCATGATAACCCTGGAATAATAACGCAATGTAATGTATTGACCTGACAGCTGCAGCTTGCAGTCATGCTAGAGCAGTATTTCATATCTGCTGTGCAGCACAGCCACTGGTCCATGAAATAACACAGACAGCAATGAAATAACCACTTATCATCGAGATTGCTAATGATTTTGGAGATATAATTTAAAAGATTATGTATGTGTGTCACAGTAATCAAGAAAGAGAAGGCAAAAGATGGTGTGTGTGTGTGTATGCGTGTATGTGTGTATAACCATGCATGGAAATAACAAATCAGACAAATAAGCTGGGGAAAAAAAGCACACCAAATCAATGACTTTACCTTCTGGTGATTTTTGTCTTTTCGGTGTGAGTCATGTTGAATAAAGAGGAAGGGGAAGGCAAAATTTGCAAAGGCGTGGGCTGATCAGAGTGCCGAGAGTGGGAGGATTCCCTAAAGATCATGTTTAATGCCTGCTATTGTGTGAAACTATAATTACCACAACATTAGCAAAAATAATAATCAACTGCACGCCAACACCATTTATTTGCGAGTTAGCGACTGAGCAATTGGGCGTTTCCCTACAAATACATAATCAGCATGTGAATGAACATGAATACAAAGCTGTCTGGATGCTTATAACAGGGCTCAAAAGATGAGGTGGCTTTCTGTCAGATCAAACATGTTAAGAATCTATTGAAGCATATGAAGTTCTTTTTGAAACATTAATAATGTGCAGTGTTTTGCTCAGACACCTCACATAAAGGCTACAGGGTATTATTAGGCTTCAGAAAATTCAAAACGAGACCTCTCGTAGTGCAGAGTTTATCACGACTTTGGGTGTTTCTTTGTGATGAATACAAACAGAAGTGTCCTGCACAACAGCACAGCCTGAATCCCAACTATATACCTCTGGAAATGAGCTCACCAAATATACAGCAGACTCACACATTTTATACAACACCATGGAAACAGGAAGTCCCAGCTCCACATGACCTGACTGTAAATCTCTGAATCTCTGATGACCCACTTCTGAAGATGAACCACTCAGCTCAGACAACTTGTTCTTTACTTTATATCACAGTCATCCCAAGAAACAACATGTTGAAGAGCGAGCTGCTCTGCTATGATGAAACCTGAAGTTGTGCTTCAAGTGGAGCTTCACATGACTGAGTCAGAAGAACTGTCCTTAGCCATGTTTGTGGGGAAAACAGTTTGTAACATTGGCAGTGGAGAAGTAGATTATGATGCAAGAATGGCTTGATAAGTTTCTTTGCACCCAAGCTGACATAGCCCATTTTCTCAAAGTTTTCTGGTCTGATTCCAAACCTCTGAATCACCACCACCATTTCTGATCTATACAGGTTTTGTGATGTGCTCATTGACAGCTCTTTCCCCCAGTATGGCAAAAAACAAAAACAAGAGCCGAAGGCGGTATTAAGACAAGGGAAAATGGATACGAGCATAGGATGAACATAAGCTGCGCAGGTTCTTCTAAGTTAGCTGACACAAACAATAACTTTTATATTGACGTGTTTATTCGATCGACAAACATTAAGTCAACCTCTCCCAGCAACTGTTGCCACAGCTCAAGCATCGACTGAACATTCTGTGGACAGAACTGATATCAGCAAAGTCACTGTTAATTAGAGAAAACAAAAAAAGGCTAACATGGCATAACAGCAACATGACAACTGAGTGTGATTATCAGTCGAAGGGTCAGGTCATGTTCGATCGGAGGTCTTAGACGTGTTGCCTGACCGCTGTTGTTGCCACCAGAAGGCAGAGAAATATGCACATTGTTCTCCTGGTGAATGTTCATATTGTTGCACTCAGCTGTACACAAAAAAACGAATAATACAGTTAATTAAAAAAAAATAAAACATCACATTGTGAACTGGATGAGAGTGGCAGATTGTTGGCTTTGAAAAGTAACAGATTGGGTAAGCCTCACCTAATCAGTGGTTTATACTTCTACTCCACCATACTTGATTTTAAGGCAAGGCTACTGTCTGCTGGGTAAGCCTTCGATAATTACAACCCATATCCTGCTTTCACTGTCACACAAAACTGTTTGATATTCTTATGGAGGATCAAAGGAGAAGGACGCTCAGAAGCTATGTCTCTGTCTGTGAGGTTGCTGCTCCTGTTAATCCCTGCAGTCATAAAAGTGCAGATCTGTGCATGTGGAGCGTGAACCATGCCACGTTGTCAGGGTTGTGCAAGAGCAGCATATGATTTGCATAGTAGTGAAACGAAATACCGATATGACAGTGGGTCCCCTCTGCTGTACAGATAATATTATAGCAGCGGTTAAATGACAAGTGACATGGACAGCTAAATGTAATTGGGGAGCCATCTGCAGAAATGAATATAGCTGATCTTGCATTTCCAATATGTCAGAACTGCGTGATGTCTCCCTCTATTACAATCCATCAAGCTGGAGTTCTCACAATGGAAATCCCAGCTCGCTGTGAATTCATGGACTGAGCAGAGAGAAGGAATTCAGATAATGTCTGCATTGTCTCATTCAGCTGCATGAAATTGGATAAAGTGATGGGAAATAGATGAAGAGAAACGCCGGGAATCACTAGGAACAGATATGCCAAATATATAAAAAGACATTTCCCTTAGTTTGTCACATTCATACGTGGGGAGCGAGAGGGTGGGTGGAGGGACACACTGATGTAAAATCTGATTAAATTATTGCCAGCAGTCTTAATGTGCTGTGTGTGTACATGTGTATGTGTTTTCTGTATCAAGCATCCAGTAAGCAGCGTGTATTGGCAGCAAGGGCCTCAAATTCCTAAAAATATATCAAATCAGCAGATTATCAGTCATCTCATGAAGCCTTGTAAAAATGTGTTTGTCTGTAGGAACTCTGGTGTGTGTGTTTGCAGGAAGTGCATGTGTTTATTGGCACAGTCTGAGAAAATGGTTTCAAACACGTCTAATGAGTAGATGAAGATCGATCTCGTTCTGAGTTACAAGTGGGGAAAAAAGGCACTTTCAGATCCCTCTTACTGCTGAAGGGATAAAAGCTCATTTCCTCATGACTCCATTATTCAGCCTGACATTGCTGTTGTGTCTCAAGTCAGTGGGAAACTTTTCTGCATTAAACCAGACCACAATCTTTCCCTTATCTTTGCCAAGCAGATGCTGTACTGCAAAATGAAAAGTCATAGACTTGCATGTGTTTTTTTTTTTTTTAGTTAGTTATTGTATTTCCAAAGCTGTTATCGAAGCTTTGTTGTTCATGTTAGCATACTGGCTGTGGACGTTCCAGGGAAGAACGAGGACCGCTTCTGTCAGCTGCTTTTGGAGATCAAGACGGACCTTAAGAAACACCCAAAGATCTCTGAGCAGAAAGATCGTCTGAACCCGTTCAAATCGTCTAAGGAACTGGTGGACAAGCGCATGTCCATGATGGAGGACTACCGTCGCTACAAGAAGGGGGCACAGGAGACCTATCAGGAAGACAAGAGCGTCCGTCTCAAGCTCGGTGGAGTGGACAGCATTGTGGATGACTGGGATTAATTAATGAAATGAAGAAATCATTCCCATAGAATCAATGTGGGGGCTTTTATTAGATAGTAACAGCTGAGAGTGAGAGTTGAAAATCAAATGCAGGCTGCTGCGTTAAGGACTCAGCCTTTGTACACGGGTAGGTGCTCTCTCTACCAGGTAAACTGCCATCTGCCTCACACAGTCTTATAATGTTCCCTAACAAATGAATAGAGGTGGGTATTAAGGACAGCTCTGAATGGGAACTGGTTCCAACAAACAGTGCATTAAATAAAATATTTTCCAATATGTTGAGGCAGAGCCAATGCTTGTAGGTGAGGCTAAGCCTCAAAAAATGGTGCACTAAAAAAAACTAAGTCCATCTAAAAGCATGTACTGCAGCATTGTTTAAGAGTGCAGCATTTCAGTTAGTAATAACAGTAATAAGTATAATGCCCCAGAATAAGCTTGTGTAAATTATTCAGCATGTGCATGGGAAGATAAAGCATATTTAGCTGTTTCTTTCCCCAGACCTGTTTGTTATTTATGGCAGATTAATATAGAAGCCTGAATACACCAATGAATGTTCTTTTTGCAGTTCTGCCTACAAGAGGCATCCCAGACATTAACCTAAGATTTGTTATGAAGAACTTTGTCTTTAAAGACTAAAATTGTCCACTTACGTATCTGTACTGTAAACCACTTCTTTTATTAAGTGTTGATTTGAAAGCTTGGAACCAGCATGAACTCCACCCATCTCAGGAAACAAGTATTGAGGTAGATAGCCGGAGAGATAATTAACCACTGCAACGTGAAGCAGCTACATCTGGCCCAATCTGTTCACGTCAGTAAGAAATCTTTTGGCTCAGTCCGGCCGCAGTGTGATTTATTTGGCTCTGCGGCAACAATAATAGCTGCAAAAGAAGTTCAAACGGTTAAAACCACAGAATATGGTGGCTATGTTCTTCTACCTGCCTGTACCCTCACAGCCTCACCCTGGAAAAAGGTTTGGTCTTTAGAGCCTTTGTTAACACTGATCTGTCATTTGGTTACATCAGGAATACATCAATATATCTAGGCCTCTCCCATGACATTATCAGCTGCAGGACAGAAAAGGACAAGCTCTCGCTTTTCCCTGTTTTATGAAAAAAAAAAAAAAATCCTATCAGCCCCAGAAAATGTCAACAACAGGGCAAGTACTCCCCTGGTTTCTACCTCCCACACAGAGGAAACTGACAAATGTCAGGCCTTCAATCATGGAGCTGCTGGCCTTTCCAAAGCTGAGGGATCCAGAGACACACTTTCACCTCCAGAAAGGGGATGACAAAGGAAAGATATGCAGAGAATCACAGGGACAAACTATCACCTTCAGTACATCACCTTCAACAAATGAAACAGTTATTGCGCAACATTACCTCATTCAAATCAAGGACAAACACTGGATTTGAATGAAATCGCTCTCATTGCTTGCCGCGCTCATACACAAAAAGGTATTGATTCTGCTATTTTCTTCCTCATGGCTGAACTTGAGTCGATGGCATTGAGTCCACGTCGCAGCAGCGGAAAGTCATAAAGCCTCTCCCCAAAAGACATGTGAACGCTCAGAGGTGGAGTGCAAGTCCATCTGTTCATGTACAGGTCCATCTGTTCCACAGATTCATCCTTTCCATCTACATTACCATCTACACCGTCCTAACTGGATTTTATATCATACACTATAATTTAGTTCTAATTAACTAACTGAAGCAGCCTGATGACAAACTCTCATACAGTCAACGCCTTCCTCAATGCTTGTGAGCCGGAGAAAATCTCACAAATTCCTAAAAATCATTGAATTATTTTCTTTTTGTCTAAAAACTCGGCATTTCTTAGTTATACTTAAACTTGGAATAGATGCTGATGTTATACATTGACCTGCACTGGCAGTGTGAAACTATAAATAACACACTACAGTGAAAGTGTTATGCAAGATAATGGATGCAAGATCTAAAGTTTTATTGATCATTGTATATGATCCCAGTAAACGTAGATGAGCTGCTGGAAACTATACGACTGACTGCTTGGGTATATATCACTAAAAAATTCTGTAACTACATTTTATGCTGCAACTCATGATCATTTTCTGTCGTGTTACTCTTAAGCTTACATATAAATACAATAGTACATAATATACACAATAATATTTCATATGTGATTCTCCATCATACTACACTACATGTGGCGTCCAATATATCATACTTTGCTGACTTGCTACTACTGATCACACCACTGTCGCTTTGTTTACACATAGTAATGCACTTTTATTATGACCTATTATTGCTTATTTATTATTATCATTATTCAAACGCTATTTCTCATTTATCCATTAATTTTTCTTAATTGTTTATCCTCATAAGGGCCACGGTGGGGCTGGAGCTGGTCCCAGCTGACATTAGACTAGAGGCGGGATACACCCTGGACAGGTTGCCAGTTCATCACTGGGCACACAGAGACAGACAACCATCCACGCTTACTTTCACACCTACGGCCAATTTAGAGTCCAGTTCTTATTTATTTTCTATCTGTACTTTTCTGTCATTGTGCTACTCTAACACGTTCATTTTCCATCTTAAGGATCAATAAAGGGTCATCTCACCCTAGATGTGAAAGTAAAAGAATGAATCTACTAAAAGGGAGAAAATCAAAATATTGCATTTAAGACTGGGCTCTATAAATAATACAAAACCACTGTTTCAATGTAAGACTTTATGAGAAAAGACATCAAGTCAACGTATAAATCACATTTGTTGAGACTCCAGGCGAGTCATCAGTCCTCCTGTTGTCTGCTACAGGAACATTTTTTAAATGTTATAAAATGTTAAAGCCTGACTGAATGTGGGGGTTCCTGCCTTTCCATTTCTTATAACCCAAAATTTCTTGATGTGGATCGTGAATCGGTGTAGCATTTGTCATCGGTATGGGGTTACACTCAACATATCTGCCCTCCAGTGAGCCTTTATCATCAGCAGCAGGTGTGCCAGTGGGATTCCTCACACTAACATTCATTATGCTTCTGCATAGCTCGGGCAAAGCAAGAAAAATGGATGCCTGTAGCAAATAATAGCATGCATTCCCACAGGGGGAATAATAACAATAAATAAATAAATAACCTGACAGCTTCTGGCTGATATTGACATATATATTGTTGCCTCATCCATGTGGGCAGGGCGATGCCTCAGTGTGATGAATAATGATCTTTATTGGAAATGAGAATGATTAATGAGCTTCTCCCTTCTGACAGACGACTGTGGTTGCCTGCTTACATTAAGTGTAAAATTTAAAGCGTACACGCTGCTGTGTGGGATGAATGTGCTTTATGAACGTTTGGTATTATGTGTGTGTGTGTCTATATATGCAACAAGTCTAGTCAACATGGTATTTGTTTGAGATTACAAATGGAAAGCAAGCGTCCGAGCCTCCGAGGGAGAAATGAATCACTGTAGAAAACAAGATTTTGTGTGTGAGACAGAGCAGCCTCTCTTTTGTAATACATACAGTCAAATAAGTTGGTAACATCACTGGACAATTATTCTCACAAACAGTCTCATGAGGTCAAATTGTTCATTTGCTCCGACACAGAACCATGAGCCATGTACACTGTGGTTTTAGGGATCATGTCAGCTCATTATTCTTTCGTTGGTATTTGTATGCTATCTCTATATTTGTTCAATTCGTCTCGCTCTCACACTCTCTGTCTGTCTGTCTCACAGTTTTATCGTTACTCATTAAAATGGCGCTCATTACAGAGCCACACACATACACGGACACACACACGGCGGTCCATTTCATTAATCATTTTATCCCTTAGATGTTGGCTCATAACTAGCACCAATTACCTGATTGTATGAGAAAGGAAACAAAGGTGGGTATTGCAGGTGTTACATATATACGAGGTGCTGACAGTGTGTCTCTCTCAAATTAAATGACCGCTGTTTACGGCACTGGAAATCATTCTCATCAAGTTTATGAGCTGTTATGAGACATTATTAAATCCAGAGCAAAAACCTGTAAACACCTCATTTGAACCTTGAGGAAGTACAATAATCGTACAATAACAAATATGGTCAGATATGAGTGACGTTTATTTTATGTAGGTTCATTTAGGTTTAAAGGACCAGTGTGTGGGATTTAGTCATTTGGCCATCTAGTGGTGTAGTTGGGGATTGCAATCTAAAATTTGTGTTTGGTTTGTCTAAAACCACTCCATGGAAGAGGACCCACGACGTCAGTAGATATAAAAGGTTGATAACAAAGACGTATTGACGTTACGTTGCTGAAACAGGTGATTGTAAACCAATGTTATGTATTTTATATGTTATCTATTTTATGTACTGGACCGGACTGGAAGCTTCTGAGATATTAAAATATGAAAGTTGAGCTCCTTTGGTTTGTGTTCATATGTGTGCTTTTTTTTAAAACTGCTACAAATAACTGTTGGAGAAATAAGCATAAACAAAACTAGTTTGGGGATTCGCTTCGACATATGCTGTCGCTGTTCAAGGGGGAACTGTCTTGTTTTACTGGCTTTATGAGTATGTATACAGCAAAAACTAAACGTAAGATGATAAAACGTGTGTACAGCATTAGCATGTCAGTTCATTCTTGACTTTTCAACCACAATCAGATGGTGTCGCTGTCAAAAAGAAAAGAA
Source organism: Miichthys miiuy (assembly GCA_036365135.1). NCBI lineage: Eukaryota > Metazoa > Chordata > Actinopteri > Sciaenidae > Miichthys > Miichthys miiuy. The sequence goes on from CM071622.1 coordinate 17,181,877, forward strand.
AAAGGAAATCCACGTGCGCAAAAGTCTTTACGTAACCCAACGCAAAACTGTATATTTAGCCATTTTTAAAGGAGAACTCCTGATTTTACTCATCAAAGTGTGAGTTAAGGTGTTGGGGAGTATTACTGCATATGTGTTGCTGCTCCACTTGAGTCAGGAGCATGCGGGAGAAGTGTGCCTTCAGGGCATCCTGGCAAAAAGACATTTCTTTTTTCCCCTAAACCTAACCAAGAAGTTTCGGTGCCTAAACCTAACCGAGGCTTTCTGGTAGAGATCCCTGAGGGCAAACTTCTGCTCCTCTTCTTCTTCCCTCTTACATGTAGCTGAAGACTACAAGTTGGAAAATGAACAAAATCTGGAGGTGTGGAGCTAGAAGGAAGTAAGAATAACAGACCTCAGTAGCCCCTCATCTCTATTTGAGGCTAGAGGCTCGCGGTTCTATTATTTTCTACTAGCATAACATACTTTTCCTCCATGTATTCTTCTTTCCCCTGGTACCTACATAACCAATGCAACTCGACAGTAAACAGTTCAGTCAGAGATTAAAGACAATATTTGGATCTGCTGCAAAAAATTTGATCGTGTTTTTAAATTGTCTATTGTGAGTTTAATGTTACAGCAGTGCAATGATGAATCACTAGAGTACTGGTTGAACATATGCAGTCATTTCAAATCATCTAATATTCAGGAGTCTGTAAATAACAGGTGTTTCTGGAAATAGGACAAACAGTTAATATTGCAGCAAGTATTAATAATGTAAATAAAAATGTCAGTCTCCTTGAAAACACCTTGTACATTGCCAGCAGCACCTTCAGCTGCCTGGGTGGAGCTTAATTAACAAAGAAAAAGACCGGTGGCGGTATTTGCCTCCCTCTGTGTCACCATTTTCAGCTCTCTGGAACTCTCACACTCTGCTGTAATTTCCCAAAGAGAGATGCTTAATGAGGCATTTCAGCCCGAGCAAGAGAGCCGCCATGTCCCACGGTGCAGAGGCAGGATGGGAGGTACACTGAAAGCCTTTTCACAACCTTTTCAGAGGCACTCCTTCGGTCGGTTTTATGCATAAGGAAAGCACTCATCGCTGTATGTTCATCTTTTTCTAATGCAGACCTGCGGGAAGTCGTACCGATGAGAAATACTGAAGTGATAAGATCCACTTCTCACTTCCTTTGCTTGTAACCATCAGGGAGTGTCCTTCAATTCGTCCAGCTATCTCCCAGAGAACCACACTAACAGCCTGCTTTCAGCCTCTGATAGTGGTAAAAGGAAACTCTTAAGCCACCTTGTATATTTTATCGGAACACGGATCTTACAAGCAGGTGCTAACCCTCCCTTCAGTCCACAAACGTATACGCTGTATGAGGGCACCAAGCCGATCCCATCAACATACAGCTCTGGCTCTGAATCACAATGACTGCTTTGCATAATTTTATGTTGCACATATGGAGGCATTTCATATCTCCACCCTGTCAAATTCCACGAGACTTGCACAGTTTTTCAATATACAGTTGCATATTTTTCATTCTATCATTCATCCTTGAAAAGATTGGAATTGGAAGTCAGCATTATAGATCACGTTTTCACGTTTCCCGCAATACACTAGTGCTAAACTAATGTGTGTTAAAAGGTCAAACGAGGACATGCTCTTATACATGTGCTGAGTGCAGCCTCATGTATAAACAAGAAAATAAAGAAGTGAATGGGCTGGCTTAAATATGTAAGGTGGATTAATTATTATTTTTCTTCCCAATGGAAACATTAAAATCACTTTAGCAATATAATTCATTTTTGCCATGTGAATTAGAAAAACCATCTCATTCTCCTGCACATTGTTAATATTACCTTCAGAATGTATTTATATATGCTGCATTGAAGATTTGATTCAAAATTGAACAACAAAATCTGTATTCATGTTGCTATACACAGCCACTTTTGAGACAGTGATGATAATTAAAGTTTGAGAGGTACACTGTGTGGTAGAAAATATCCAATATATTGGTCTATTATCAACATAGCAGGCAAATATTTTCCCTGATGAAAGTGATAACACTGTGTGAAGCGATGGAAATGTTCACGGTGTCAATCTGTCCCAATTAATTGATAGCTTGTAGATTCATTTCATTTTTCCACAAATCAAAACATGCTTTCACCTTGGCATCATCACATTTCTCCTCACAGCATGAGGCGTGCAACATTTCAAAAAGAGGATCTGAACTGTCTCCTAGAGAGCAGTGAGTGAGTGAGTGCTGCTTCCAGACAAAGATGGTCTCACTGATGTTTGATCTTTTTCTTCTCATCTGTGTTATCTTTTAATATAAAGCGTCACAGACCAGACAGTTTGGTTTAAAAAAAGAAAAGAAAAGTACTCTTTGTAGTTAAATTTGAGGAACCTAAAATTTCCCAAAATTTTGAAGCCTCTGTGAGGAGAGTCTTTCAACTTAGCATCTGTCTGTCTTTCATTGTCGGTGGAAGAGGTCTGACATGTTCAAATTATACACATGAGCTAGTTATCCCAGTTTTGATCATACGCTCGATATGGCTTTCACATGGAGTTATTCACACCCACGTTTACATCCAGGTTTATGTCGCATTATTTATACAGCCTTCTCACCACTCAAGGCGCTTTTACACTACATATCTAATTCACTCATTCACACACACACGCATACACTGATGGCATTGCAAGGTGCCAACTGCCCATCATTTTTTGGGAGCTAACCGTTCATACACACACAGATGGTGCAGCATCAGGAGCGATTTGGGGTTCAGTATCTTGCTCAAGAACACTTGGACATGCAGACTGATTACCTCCTGTGCCACAGCCTCCCACACTGGTAATGGTAACGGTAATGGCCATGTATTTATTTTAACCCAAATCATGATCTTTTCCTAAAAATAACCAAACTGCAACCGTTTCACAACATTAACCATGTGTGAAAAAGGTGTCACATAGACGCTTAAGGGAATTTTATGGCATATTATGGCATGTGGAAGGGCATGACAAAGCAGTGTTGTTAATTTGTCCTATTGTGTCCTATACTACCATACTGTTAGATATGTCGGCGGAAGTACATAAACAATGTTACATTTATCTCCCATTTGGACCTAGAATTACTCAGTGAGAGGATAGATGCTCAGATGATCAATCTTCTGATCCTGCAGCAGGATTTAGCAACACTTTCTGGCCAACTTTTACCGAAACAGCAGATAAGTACTTACACTGGAAAATAAATTACAGTATTAAGTAGTATTAGTGATAAATGGTGTTGGGATTATTGGTGTTCTATATTTAAACTCCAATTTCAACAACTCTACAACCATGAAACCCAAGCAGGGGGCCATTTGTTCAATCAATCCACCATTGATTTCTTCTCCTAGAAAGGAAGTAATCTGTGTTTTTAAGGTGGGGAGAAAAAAAACAGCTTCCATCAATGTTATTCACCAACATGTGGGGAAGAATGAATGAAATGAGGAAAGTCAAGCAGGCACTTTATATGCCTTATTTAGAGGACATCAGAGTTCAGAGTAATCATGCGGTGATGGTCAGTAGCTCCAGATTAGATCTGACCCCCATGTGTGTTTTAGCTGTAATGATGGTCAGTGTATATGCAGGTGGTATGAGCTAGCGGTAAATAGAGGGAGAAGGACAGTGTCACGATAAATAATGAGCTTGGGGAGGTTTTCACATCCCCGATCCTTCTTGTGTTTAGAGAGGTCAGTCACCCACTGGGCTGCAGGCTAATTGACTTTTAATTAGCGTCTGATCAAACACACATACAGCCATACAGCCGATGCACACACAAACACCGCTGCCTGTCTGCTGGGGGATGGGTACTGAGAGGTGATCACAAAATGTCCTTCAACATCAAGTACAGTATGTGACTTACATCAATTTAACCTGAGATTTTTACTCAGTAATTAGGCATCACTCTCAACTGGGTTTTAAATCTTTACAGAAAATAAAGGCAACATTTAACAACAATGCACTGTGTTACAGGAGTTCTGTGAGTCACTAATGTATGAACTTTTCATCTTGTAACTCAGAAATAGTCATCACTGCTTTCTGAAGGGTTTTTCTGAAAGAAGGGCAAAATAAGACCTCTATTTTCGTTTGTGATGTGAAGAATTTTTAACAAACGCATTAGCTTTGCATTAGCATACTACATGCAGTTTATAGTTGATATGGATGATATGATTAATCTTCTTTATTATCATAATATGTACCACAGTCATTTTAAGTAGCTGTGATTAAATACCTCTGGGCTTCTTAAAAAGCCCACTCTAGATCCACAGGTTTTAGCCAAGAAGAAAGCTGTAGCCAACCAGTTGTGTGTCTTTCTCCATGACAACAGTTTATTTGAGGACTTTCAGCCAGGATTTAGAGTGCACCATTGAACACTGACAGCACTGGTGAAAGTTATGAATGACCCTGTAATTGCATCAGACAAAGGACTCGTTTCTGTACTTGTCTTGTTAGGACTTAGTGACCAAGACATCCTATTACAGAGACCTGAACATTTAATTGGCATTAAAAGAACCAAACTAAGCTAAACTAAGTCTTATTTATCAGATCAATCTCAGTTAGTATGTGTTAACGATTAATCCTGCAGAGTTCCACAAGGTGCTGTGCTTGAACCAATTATATTCACGTCCATAGTTGTCTTTCCCTCTGTCTCTATCCGCCCCCCATCTTCCTCCAACTGTCTCCCTCTCTAAACCCAACTGACTGCTCACTATGATCCAGTTTCACCTCAAGTTTTACTTGCAGCTGTTGGCAAGTGCTTGCTCATGGTGGGAATTTTTGGGTTCATTAAATGATGAAATTATGAAGAGTGCAACCTAGACCTGCTCTATAGGAAAAAGTGTGAGATAACTTTTAAGATTTGCCTCAAAATGAATAAAAGAAGAAATATTAATGGGTCCAGTGTGTCAGATTTAGGGGGCTCTACAGAAATTAGGAATGTGATATGCACAACTATGTTTTCATTGGTGTAGAATCACCTGAAAATAACAATCATTTTGTTTTTGCTATCTTAGAATGAGCCTTTTCACGGCCCCTGTAATTTCTTCACACTACAAAGGGGAGAGTGAGGCAAGGGGCTGCCTGTCAAATACTAACTTGAGATTCCTGAATGGTTCACTTGAACTTAAAGAATCCTTGAAATTCTTCTTTTATCACCTGTGCATATTTTCTTCTGACTATTTCTGAAAGTATACCTTTTACTGTCTCATTTTGGTCAAAGTGCTTTATACTAAAAAGGCAGCCACATGGGTTTGAAGGCCAAAAATGGCAAACTAACTGCCCCAGAGTCTGAATGGAACCTTTTCTTTGTTCTGCGTCATTGTGCACAGAACAACAAAGAGTAATGGCATGGGAGGTTTTTAATCTCAGAATTTCAATCTACAAAGGAGGAAACTGTGAGGGCAACAACAAAACATCAGACTTCATCACATGAGGCCACTGTTTGTTCCCTCTGTCAAGCTTTGAAAGAGTTGCCAAGTTGTTGTTTTTAAGCACCACCTCGAACTTTCCATAACCTCACAGGGGCAATTTGTCATTCCTGGCCGCATGTTCCATAAAGAATAGGTGGCCGCAGCTCCTCCCATCCATGATGTGATGACACTCTTCGAGATTGTTTACAGTTAGACATTTGCAATAAACCTTGCAATGACCTTAAATGTTACGTATAGCGAAAACTTTCTAAACTTTCACAACAGTAATGCCAAGTAGTTATAATATGTGTTATGATATATGACTGCAGTATCATTTGTGTTTATTCACACAAGTAACTATGAACCGCTCAACCTAACTTACTAAAATTACAACCATATGAACCAAAAATAAACAGATTTTGGTGTGATTTGATTACAATAAATGGATCAAAAGGAGCCAAATGAACTGTCTGCATGATCAGAATCAGAATCAATGTTACTGCCCAGTAGGTTTTCATATACAAGTTTATACAATTTAACAATATACAATTTTTCTAAGTGTCTAGGTGCATAACAAACATAGCAAGTAAAACTATAACGACAAGCAGACAACTTTGGAAATGCTTGTTTTCTGAGCGGAGTTCGGATCAATGAAGGCTTTGCTAGCATAGTTCATAGTAAAGTAGAAGTGAATCAAGAAACAGACCAGTATAATAGAGCTCTGTAACTACAATAACATCAGTGGTTGTCTGCACACAGAGTAAAGATAAATCCATTAATCCAAAAAGTTTATTAAATTAAACTCTGGGCTCTACTTTCTCCTGCCAGTAAAAATCTGGCGTGACTCCGCGTGTTTATTCCTTAAAAAGCTCTGGTCTACTGGTCTATGGGGCGCTGTTTAGCTCAGTTGGTAGAGCATCCGCGGAAGCCCAGGGTTTGAATCTGACCTGTGACTCTTTCCCGCATGTCCATTCCCCATCTCTCTCTCTCCCCACATTCCTGTCACTCTTCAGCTGTCTCTATCAAATTAAGCTTGAAAAGGCCAAAAAAATAATCTTTAAAAAAAAAAAAAAAAAAAAGAAGCTCTGGCCTCTTTCTACAGCTCCCCCGGGCTGCTGAGACTGGGATCCACAGCCTCGTGATCTAATTTATTGCTTAATTTGGAGGATTTGTTGGAAAATGAATAACAATAATTGCACAAAGAATGAGATAAAAAGATAAAAGAAGGAGGTAATACGGCAAGATGATAGCTAAAAAATTAAAACATGCCAACACGTTTTTCTTACTTGCTGCCTCCCTTTACCATCCACTCCTCCGTGCTCATCATGTCTTCATTTCTCCTCCTCATCACTCTGCCTAATCCTTCTTCACCCTTAATCTTCTCCATCCTCTTTCTTGTTTCTACCTGAGGCAGAGTGAACAGTGGGGGGCCTGGATAATGAATTAAATGTGAGGATTGTCATGTCTTTCTGATCACAGTAAGAAGGCCGCCTGTCCTACAAGTACTTTCAGCAGCAGATCAACAGACCCTTAAGTCTGTGCTTAATGACCTGTCACGCCTACTGTGTGGCTTCAGTCAGACAAAAAGAGGGACAGAAATGGAAAGAAGTTAACAAGAGAGTGAAATACGGATAAGATAAACGTCTTTAGAAATTAGGGAAATGCAATCTGCAATGTGAAAGAAATAACAAGGCACGCGCTAAAATCAGCCGTGTGTGAAAACACAACAATCACAAGACAAGATTTTGAAGAAATAGAGAAAAAAAAGAAAGTTTGAACTCTTGTCTGTGTCTCCTGCAGTTCAAAACAAGAGCGAATGTATCGTCTATTCACCATCTCTACCAGGTATCTGTGTGGGCGTACTGTAGATGAATCTGAGAGTCTGATGTGGTCTGATCGTACTCTCCTATGAGGTGAATGTCAATAGGCATACTGTTCTCTCAGCGTGGTGCACCTTGGGCAGTGGTGTCATTGACATTTAACTCTGACAGTGCTAAAAACCCCTCTCCGCAGCGATTGATGATACAAGCCAGCCGCGATGACTCAGCCACGCTCCACTTCGCTGTGGTGATAAGTGATGAGAAATCAGGCCGGTCTCCTTCCCTCATTCATTGTGCAGTGGGCACATCCAGTGACAGAACAGTGAGGAGGCACAGCGGCAAATATAAGGCGACATGCAGCTCTAGATTAATATCTCACAAGTCAACAAGAACCCTCTTTGAATGAATGAATTAATGAATTTACCGTATACGGACTGCAGCTTCACAGAACTGTGATCCGTGTGAATATTTTAATGTAAAAAACAACTCCCCTACTTGGTGATCTCCTGCTGGACCACTCTGATAACATGAAAGGTCAAAATCAAAGACTTTTCTCCATAGCAGAGGTCACCCGAGGCATCATTTGCTCTGGAGAGTTCTCTCGTCTGGATCAACAGTTACCGTGTGCCAACAGTAAGCACTCAAAAGTGGGTAGAGTTATTTTGGATGTTGCCCTGTTCATGCTCTGCATAGACAATGTTAGGTGACAGTTGGAGCATGAAAAACACGAGCTACTGTGTTAGAAAACTTATATAAAACACTATATACATAAAAATGTGTGGACCGAGAAGTAATGTCATTGATTGTTCTTAAAATTATGTTGCAAGCGCCATTAACTGTGGGCTGAATGTTTCAGCATCATTAATCAGTTTGCTCTTAAAATTTGGGTCAGTTTTCAATGACATAGCTGGACTCCTCCCAGTTCACTTACAAGGCCAAAAGAGAGGCAGAGTATGTTGTGGCATGCGTCCTCCACATTTCCATTCCAACACCTGACCTCCGCTGGACACTATGACATGGTCTCCTTTATTGATTTGAGCTTTGCCGTCAATACCAAGCATCTGATGATCAGCAAACTCGAGCATCTCCACGTTTCCCCTCTCTTCATCTGCTGGAACCAGTTTCCTCATCACCCCATCATCACAATGTTTTAACCCCTTCTCCAGTTGCCCACTTTACCAAGTGGTAATCATGGAATGAATAGATTTTGTCACCACAGTCGACAATTACCTCCTCCTCAATGTCACCAAGACAAAGGAACTTATCTTTGACACCAGCAATAAACTAACCACTTTCATCAATGGCCAGCCAGTGGAGATGGTGGAGTGCTCTAAATACCCCGCCATCATCCTGGACAATAAACTGAACTGATCCGATCACAGATATCCATAAACACTGCCAACAAAGACTCTCTGCCATCCGCACGCCCTCAGCTAAACTCCACCTCCAGCTTTTTCTTTATCAGAGTATTATTGAACCTGTCCTCCTGTACTGTGCCACCTGCTATTTCATCATGCTCACCCTCGCTGACAGAAACAAGGTCCTGAAAATCACATGTCTTCCAAAATAAATGTTCGCCCCGCTCAAAACCTGCCAACCTTCATTGGCACCACACCACTTGTAGTGCACTGCTCATACCACATGACCTCTCTCTGCCACTCCATCAACCCATGCTTCACCCTTATCCCCTCTGGCCAAAGATGCAGAAAACCAATCTGCAAAAAGGCAGACATTGGTAAAGTTTTGTGCCCCCAGCTATAACTGCTTTAAATATCCTTGCACACTGTTGTAAAGTTCATGTTTTGAATGTTATTTTTGTGTACATTTTTGTTTCCCCTGAAAGTGGTAACTATGAAGTAATGTTTTGGTCCAAATTGCAACTATGTGTTTGTTCAAGCTTTAATTTGTGCCTCTAAATAGCTTTTTCTCCATAGCAATGGACTGAAACTTATGGTTTAACTTTGGTAACTTTGGTTTATGCAGGAGACTCGTGTCTAGATAATCTTGAAAAAGGTACTTTTAGTGGAAACCAATGGCTCCTCCATTTCTGAATGAAATCTTTTATCCCTTGGCTTGAAGACATGGCTCAAAACTGAAAAGACTGCTCCACTTCCTCCATGTTTGTGGAAAAAAAAATGTTTGCAGGATACATTTTTCTCCCAGTGAGATGCTTGAAATAAACAACAATCAAATTAGCTGTCATTAAGTAAAGAGTCTGTCACACTCTGTAGTTGGTTTTGGAGGAAAACCTCGTCTAAATTCTTTATTTACATGTAATTTTCTCATTTCACTTATATACAACTACTCTTTTACAGTTTGCTTTCCAGTCTTGTACAAGACTTTGGGAGAAATATCAAAAAACGCATACCTAGACCTGCACGGGTACCCTGGAGTAGTTGCAGATTCAGCAGAGAAACACACACCTCTTCTCAATCTTCACATTTATGTGCAAAAGCGATTTTCTGGTATCAAACCATCTCCCACACCACAAGGTGAGCTGGGGACTGAGATGGAGGACGAGACAAACTCAGGAGGAGTAAGTGAGACAGAAATCTAACAGCCTTTTTTTTCCATGAGGAGAAGAAGTGTCTAGGTGTGAGGTCTTTTAAGGTGGAAGTAAAAATGCTCAGGGGGAGTTATCATAATGTGCAACAAAGCCAGAGCAAACTGCTTAGCTATTGTAGACTAGAAATGTGCAATATTCAATGTGCAATCTGCAACATGAAAAAGTGTCCCACAAGCCAATGAAGGGTAAACACAGCTACAGGATGGTGTGAAAGAAGTCCCTCTGAATCCCCGCCAGCTATAAAATGGCAGCCGCATATCTTTCAGATAGCCGCCATGGCTCCCAGTGGAATGAATCCTTTGAATGGCCCATTAAATCATTAAAACAACCTCCCATTCAGAGACCCCTGCTGCATAAGTTATTAACTACACACACTCTCACACAACACAAAACCTCTCTCACAGGAACACTCGAAAGCCATAACACACAACAACAAAAAATAAAAAAATAAAAAATGTGAAAAGATAAAAAGGAGGAGCACTCTGAAAAAAGTTAGCAAACACACTAAAAATTTTACACAAAATTCCAAATTCACATTAAATCATCCTGCCTCTTTCTTGCAGCATTTCTTTGAACAACTGGTAATGAAGCCGTGTTTTGATTTCACAGAGGCAGAAGTCAGACTGCAGACATCTCCGACAGAGAGAGTTGCGAGACATCTGCATTTTTACGGCTGTTGTTTTTAAATCACTGAACGCATGAGTTACAGGACGTGTCAGTGCTCTTAATATGATGCCATTTCTTCCCGCTGACATAAAAATGCAGTGCCTTTCATTTTTTGCTACTACAGGTAGCATAAAAACAACATTTCCATGTCTATGAATCAACCTGAGGCTTGTGCCACGCTGTCCTGTGTGCATTTTCTATAAGCAGATGGATGGTCAAAGCCAAAGCTGCTGAATTTTGTGGCCTCGCTTTGTCCTCTAGCCTCACATCTGTTCATTTTATCCATGAGCTTACTGCGTTTCTGTTAAGATTGAGTGCTAACGCTTTACAGTGGCAATGGGGGTTGTATATACTTTTTGTTACCTCTACACTAGCCTCAATAAATGTGGTAATTCATTGTATATAATCCAAAGAGGACTCTAAACAGCATCATAGATTTCCAGAAGTGAAGTGCCATAACACTGCATAAGTGTTTTTAGCAGAACTTGTGGTTTTATGCAGTTTCAGTCATTTGCAAGTCATAAAGTCAGGGTTTGTATATTTTTCAAACAGAGAGGAAATGTAGCCTAATGCCTGATTCTTATTCTCCACGCTGCTTTTTTGTGTTTGGCATACGCTCCTCCTCTGCCACCACTTCCCTCCTCACGCTTCCTGTCACTCCGCCTGTGTACAACCACGCAGCAATAACATAAATAAAATATATCCCTTCTTTCCTCAAATGTCTCAGGGTGTGTGTGCCTCTATTCCTCCAGTGCCTCCATGTCTGGGCCTATTCTGTACGTACTATTCAGACTGCCTCGTTGCATAGGCACAAAGTAGTCACAAATTGTTCTTCAAATTGTGGGTGACAGCAGGCTGTTGGTTGGAGGCGACTGGCAACAGTCTGAAGCAGGCTTGAGCGTTACATGCTTCTAACATTAGGATACATGCAAGCCAAAAATGTACTGGGAATAGAGAACAAGAGCTAAATCATTCATTGAATTTAAATTAGGGTTTGGTACCAAAAGCTAAGCTCGCACTGAGCAAAATGTAGAAACAGGATGTTTGTGTCGTGAATTTTCCAATCCACTTTAATTAAAAAAATTCAATTAAAATAAATTTTTTTCTTATGTAAATTCTTCCTTTTATAAAAACTGACATTTATTTATATATTAAATAGTTATATTATAGTTATTTTATTTCTCCGACAGGTCAGCAGTGTTGAATGTCACGTGCAGAATGTGATTAAAACACAAAATTACCTCTTTTAAATGATCGGCAGCATTTAGTGTTCCACGTGTTTCTGTTCTAAACCCGGAGGCTTCGACTGACAGTTAGAACCGCAGCGCTGAGGACACAGTGTCAGGCAGCTCAGTCCTTCTTGTAACGACAGAACTCTTAGTTTGATACCCCTGCTGCTCGGGGCGACTGTCAATGCTGTCATCCACTCCTCCGCTGTCCTCTTCACTACCTGCTGCATCTCCCGTCTTCTCTTTGTTTTTGAAGGATTTAAACAAGAAGGTTTGTTGGGGTTTTGGAGCTCAGTCAGATGTGACATTCGAGAAAGCAAAACAGTTCTGAATGAGAAACAACAGATGCTGAAAAGCTATGAAAGCTGAGGGTAGCTCAGTGTCAGAGTTAACTCAGCGAGCACGTATACAGCCATGTGCATAATTCATCCAAGGGTTTATGTATATACTCATTTCAGTATGGTGGCAGAGAGAGCACAAGTTAAGAAATGAGAGAAATGTGTACCTATACAAGACTTCGACAACACATGACAAAACACCGCAAATATATAAAAGATGAAACAAGTTTTCAGGAGGCCAAAAACTGCTGAACACACTAGCAATGAGTAAAGACTAACACTATACTGGTACTTAGCCAGTACCTCAACTACTATCTAAATCATGCGTTCATAATATTAAAACTACACTTGCTTCCTTTGCATGTGTTTTTAATGCTGTTGTAATCGCTATAATCAACAATTATAACCAAATCTGCACTTCACTTCAGCTTTCCATAGCTTTTTAGTGAGTATCAGCCATTGACAGTATAAAGAATGGTCGTCGTATCCGTGATATCACCCATAGTTTTCTAAAAGAGCCGTTTTGAAGCTCAGAGTGTGGTTGCTCTGGTCGTCACCATCTGACTCCCGGCTTACAGGTTAGGGGTTAGGGTTAGGGTTAGGGGTATCCATTTGAGGAACTGCAGTTTTTGGCGCTTCGGCATTGGCCTCTTATTGTTTATCTGTCCGACCCACAACTTCAGTGTTTCAGTTCATTCTCAACGCTCTAATGTCATAGCGTCATAGTTTGTTGCAGCTGTTTTCAGTGAAAAAGTTCGAAAACTCCTCGAAAACTGAACACGATCTGCTCAGCAGCCAACAGCACAGACACAGTTACTGTAGAAACTAGCCGGTGAACACAGTGGAGCACTTAGTAGCTACCGAGACAGGTATTTCCCTGTGGTATTGATAGACCAACAACTGAGCTTAAAAAAAGTAAATATTGGACTGTGTATTTCTGTCAGTAGTCACTCGCCTGTGCAATTAGCCAGCCATGAATTTAAATGCACTCCCGTAACAGTTTTTTCCCCTTTATTAAATCTTTATGGCGACGTTAGTGCTTCCTACTATGGTGTAAATCAAATGGTAAAACAAGCACTGCATTCGATGACAACTTCTAATAGAATAAAGTCCTTTTCACCTCAGACCAACGTGTTTGTTCGTGTGGACTGAGGCTTGATTTTCATTTGAGTTTCCCTCGCTCGAAAAGTGGCGAGTCGTCTTTCAGTTTGACCATTTCTTTGCGGTAAAAACAGATGAGACAGACTCATAGACTCTAAAATATGGTATAAAAACGACTGAATTCTTCCAGTCCAGAATGCAGCACTAAATAGAATATCTTACAGCAGTCTAACCTTGCTCACTAATGTGCAGAGAGCACAAGTTGACCTTCACTCACTTTCATGTTGATTTTTTCGTCTTCGTCCTTCATTTTATCTGTTCCCGTTCTCCTCTCTCCCCTCAGAATCATTCTTGCCTTATCTCGCCCTTATTTCCCTCCCACATCAGTCTGGGCCCCATGTCCAACCATTTCATCTCAATATTTGCTCCGACAACTGGAAAAATACTCACAGTGTGAGGCATGGCATGTTGATACAAGAGTCATGTAAATGAAAGGAAAAATGTGGATGACAAGCGACTGATGTAGTCTCAGTGGCGAGGGGGGGAGAGCACGAAGTGAGCATGTGATGGAAAAGTGATTGAAAAGTCACATTAATACCTGAGTGAATTCTGAATCGGTAACCCTGACAGAGAGATGAAAGAAAGTAGAGTTAAATATAGAGGCGAGGAAAGAAATCCTGTTAGAATAAGTCAAATTAAGAGTATAGGAGGGGGAAGGAAGACAGAGGGAGAAAGTCGAGAGTCACAGTGCAGAAATAAATGCGACTACTTCTGCATGAAACAGTGTTTAGACCGTTCAATCCAGTCCTCATTAAGTATGTAATTGATTTTCCCTGAAGCACAAAGTCACAGGCTGACCTGTTCATTTACTACATAGAAACACTTTAACCTCAGCAATCTGCATGTGGCTTCAACATTAAAGGTGATGGCAAGTCAATCCTCTATGGACTGAATACAAAACGAGGCTATATATACAGTGAGTCAAAGTCAGGAGGGTGATGGGTCTATAGCAGCTCTGTTTCTCTACAGCCCTGAGGTGTTACTGAACAAACCGAATTCACCAATCTGCTTGTATCTGGGTGACAGGTGATGATAAAATAGGAATACAGATATTTTCTCCCTGACAGCTTCTCTGTGCTCCCTGTCATCAGAAAAAAACACTAAATATGACTTTAACAATTGGGGTGAGTCATAACTGCTCAATATGTTGACTGATACAGCAGTAACAAACATTTTATATTTTGGGGAATCAGGCAGGGTCAAGAGCTATTTGACAAAAAGGTGAGACAAAAACTATAATTATACTTGCCTTAGGTTGAGAAAGATGCAGTTTTTCTCCTCACACACATATTTCCATTTTACAAAAGAAACCGAATGTTAAATGTTGTTGTACACACAAGCTGCCATCCAAGAGCTTCGCCAATGCTATGGGGTATGCAAGTAATGAGTACTGTCAATATCGAAAAATCTGTACCTTACATCGACAGTCCAAACCCCCCAAAATCAGCCCGTCCTCAACAGAAAACCGTCAACTTCTTAAGACCCATATTCATGTTTGTTGTTACAACAATCTGTAGTGGATGTTGTAGTTGTGATGGGAGGAAATGAGAAAGTAAGGGGACATATTATAAAGGGTAAGGTCACTGGTACTCGCCGATTGGTCATGTATGTTGTTTCGGGACCTAGCAATCAACCCATTCAGTCATTTAGGCATCAGGATGCGCTGCCCAAAATATTCATATTACTATCACAAAGAAAAGCATCAAATCCTCAGAGGTGAGAAGCTGGAATCAGTAAATGTTTGAAAGTTTCGTTGAAAAATAAAGATTTTTCTATGAGCATGTAGTCTTTTGAAGGATGAAAAAATAATTGACTAATCATTACAGCTTTGCATTTACATACAGTATGTTATCAGTAACCTCTCCTAACAGAGACACTGACTTTGAAGCAACAGAACAGCCCGAGGGAAAACACAAGTTTAGATTTTGACTTAGAGTTTAACAGCTTAAAAACTTAACAGCGATGTCATCATTGTACGTTTTATTTCTCCAGTATCATATATAACCCTTCTGGATAAACAGTTTCACTGAAAATGACAACCGAACTACTGAAACACATCCTGTTTCCTACCTTAACCATGACCACACTCTTCACTAACCTTAACAAAGCCGTTTTTAGCCATCGCAGTGGCAAATCATTAAACAGTCATAAGAATCATTTTCCTATTAATCACTTTTAATGGTTTTGGATGACATTCAAGTGGGTGATAACGCTCATGCAGGTCGTTTGACAGAGGACATATTGGATTTGTCATTCAGTTTGAAAGATTTGATGCTGGAAAAAGGCGTACTTTAGTTACTTTCCATTTTAATCCTGAAAAATATCCATGGTACATTTCAAAATGACATTCTTTTTCACAACAGGTTTCAAATAGGAATCTTTGTTTCATCCTCCCACAAAAAGAAAAAGAAAGAAAAATAAGCAAGGCTGTGCTTTCACTTGTATCCAAATAATGTCAAGTAATAAAGACCAATAGATACAGTATATTGCTTTTTTCTTTTTCTTTTTAAAGATTTTTTTTTTTTTGACTTTTCAAGCTTTTAGTTTGATAGAGACAGCTGAAGAGTGACAGGATTGTGGGGAGAGAGAGATGGAAAACAACATGCAGCAAAGCATGGGGCGGACGCTCTACCAACTGAGCTAATCGACACCCTGATATATTGCTTTTTATGTGCAGCCCATTCTCAGCATAGTATTTTATGCTGCCTGAAAGCAAAAGCATTCACTACTCAACCTTACTTACCTTAACCTAACCTTCGGAAATGATTTCTAGTTTTTCTTAAGCATCTTGTTATGTTGTAGTAATGTAATTATCTATCCATCTTCTATCTAATCTTTAAATTACACTTGTCACTTTTAATTGTTGTTGTATCTGTTTTTTCTCTCACTGTAAATAAGTGTTTTATCTCATCTCAATACTACATTCATATTTCAGTCAGACAACTCACAACTGGAATGTTTCACGGCAGCGGCAGAATACATTTAGAGTTTGCCATCTAGGCTCCGGCCTCATGCATACATAGAGCTATTGAGGAGTGTTGAGCAAATATCTTAAACACCTCTCGGAGCCTGCAGGCGGGTGCTGGGGCGGAAAAACAGGCAGTGATGCTGATGCGGGGCAGCAGAGCAGAGGGGGAGATGGGAGATTCTGCAGCTTAACCACTGAATTGGGAGGGTTGTGTTTTGGATTGGATGACCGTGGGGTGTGAGGCATGTCACGTCTGTGCAGCTCGAGTTGTCTGCCTGAACTAGCTCGCAGGTGTCGCTCCATTTCTGATTACGTGTCTTGTAACATAATGGTTAACAAGCTGTAAATATATATATATATAAACATTTTCTATATACACAAAATAACCATTTCTCTCAAATATTGTTCACAAATCTGTCTAACTCTGTGATAGTGAGCACTTCTCCTTTGCCGAGATAATCCATCCCACCTCACAGGTGTGGCATATCAAGATGCTGATTAGACAGCATGATTATTGCACAGGTGTGCCTTAGGCTGGCCACAATAAAAGGCCGCTCTAAAATGTTCAGTTTCATCACACAGCACAATGCCACAGATGTCGCAAGTTTTGAGGGAGCGTGCAATTGGCATGCTGACAGCAGGAATGTCCACCAGAGCTGTTGCCCGTGAATTGAATGTTCATTTCTCTACCATAAGCCGTCTCCAAAGGCGTTTCAGAGAATTTGGCAGTACATCCAGTCGGCCTCACAATCGCAAACCACGTGTAACCACACCAGCCCAGGACCTCCACACCCAGCATGTTCACCTCCAAGATCGTCTGAGACCAGCCGCTCGGACAGCTGCTGCAACAATCGGTTTGCATAACCAAAGAATTTCTGCACAAACTGTCAGAAACCGTCTCAGGGAAGCTCATCTGCATGCTCGTCGTCCTCATCGGGGTCTCGACCTGACTCCAGTTCGTCGTCGTAACCGACTTGAGTGGGCAAATGCTCACATTTAATGGTGTCTGGCACGTTGGAGAGGTGTTCTCTTCACGGATGAATCCCGGTTTTCACAGGGCAGATGGCAGACAGCGTGTGTGGCGTCGTGTGGGTGAGCGGTTTTCTGATGTCAATGTTGTGGGTCGAGTGGTCCATGGTGGCGGTGGGGTTATGGTATGGGCAGGCTTATATTATGGACAACGAACACAGGTGCATTTTATTGATGGCATTGTGAATGCACAGAGATACTGTGACGAGATCCTGAGGCCCATTGTTGTGCCATTCATCCACGACCATCACCTCATGTTGCAGCATGATAATGCATGGCCCCATGTTGCAAGGATCTGTACACAATTCCTGGAAGCTGAAAACATCCCAGTTCTTGCATGGCCAGCATACTCACCGGACATGTCACCCACTGAGCATGTTTGGGCTCTGGATCGGCGTATCGACAGCGTGTTCCAGTTCCTGCCAATATCCAGCAACTTCACACAGCCATTGAAGAGGAGGACCAACATTCCACAGGCCACAATCAACAACCTGATCAACTCTATGCGAAGGAGATGTGTTGCACTGCGTGAGGCAAATGGTGGTCACACCAGAGACTGACTGGTTTTCAGACCCCACCAATAAAACAAAACTGCATGTTTCAGAGTGGCCTTTTATTGTGGCCAGCCTAAAGCGCACCTGCAATAATCATGCTGTCTAATCAGCATCTTGATATACCTGTGAGGTGGGATGGATTATCTCGGCAAAGGAGAAGTGCTCACTATCACAGATATACACAGATTTGTGAACAATATTTGAGAGAAATGGTAATTTTGTGTATATAGAGACCTTCAGGACAACAGCTGGTGATATGGAGGTTTGGCACCTTCTACAAAGATTTTTTTTTCTCATCCTGGACAAACTCTGAAATAATTAACTTTGATACTACAGGAAACGAGCTGCCAACAATATTGTTATGTGTCTGTGTGTTGTTTGATCAACGCAACATGTTCAACCTGCATCTCATCAGTCTGCTTCCTCTTTTACCTCCGCTGTATCTCTTTACCAGCAGGTGTACACACACATACACACACTTTCTTCCATTGTTTATTTTGTTGCACGACACTTTGCTTAGCAGAAGGAATGCTGCCTCCTCCTGAACAAGTGCAATTAAAGTGAAAACTACGAGTTTGAATGTGTTGTCAAATTTCCCTCTTTTGAGCTTTTGGGCGTGTGACTCCCCGCTCCCTGTGGAGAAGACATGCATGAGTAACCTAAATTTCTAAGTCTCTCAAGAGTGCTTCTGTTACCTTTCTCATATCTCCAATATGAAAGTGCAGCTGCATTCAAACAGTCAAACCTTTTTTAGCACTTATTCTCCTCACTGCCTTTCATCTTCCCTTTATCTGTCCAATTTAATTAGAAGTCTGTCGTCTCTCGTGCTACTTTCAGCCTCGCCTCTTTCATCTCGTGTCCAACACAGATCAATTCTTTATGGCACACATATTCCCGGGTCCCTGTTGATGCTGCTGAGGCTTAGAGAACCAGTGAGCCACCGCAAGGTTCACACATCCCGAAACACTGCCAGACATTGCAAAAACTCAAGCTATCGATCCATTGCCCCATTTTGTGTCTTTAAAACTCTCTGCTCTCGCATATTTTTATTTATTTTTTTCATAGTCAGGTTCACTACAGGAATGGAAAACAAAAAAAGAAAGGCTGTCACCGTGTTGCCTGTGGCTTGACATGTGGAGGACCAGTTGGAGGATGAGGGAGCTGATCAGAAGGCGAGGAGTGAAGGATGTAGAGAAGGAGAGAGAGAGAGAACAGGAAACAGAAATAAAAAGAGCAAGAAGAAGATTAATATAAAGAGAAAAAAATTCAAATGATTAATGCAGTGTGTATAATGTGAATGTGGCTCCCATACTGTTCCTCCCCACCGAGCTAATTGAATCCATTTTCTTGGATTTGTATTGTTAAATGTGATTTGAATCCGTGTGATTCATGACTAGTGGAATCCCACAGGTGATTATGATATGAGCCCTGGCAGGTCAGACTGAAAAAGTGTCCGTTTAAACCGTTAGATGGATAATTAATCAGAGCACATTCATGGTATCACAGCAGTCTGTATTACAGCACAGGGTCTAACAACTCAGCTACAATGGAACCGTGGTATAATTGCAGTGATCCTTACATTGTTTCCCTGAATTATGCTAATGTGATTTGATGCGAACTGTAATGTTTTCATACTCTTTCAGAAATCAAATTGCAAATGAATGCTGGATGTCGAGAGCTTTGCAAATCATAAACAGCCCACTCTGTTCCATCCAGCACCCACAGCGAGCAAAGCAAAGCGCCGCTATCTGTCCATCGATTGTCTCTCTCTGTGCTGCAGCCAGCCACTGAGCCAGGGCTCCAGCTGGAGGAGACGTTAGAGCTTAACAGCAGGAGCGGAAAGCACCAGGCGGCGGCAGCATCCAAAGGAGTGAGCGACCCTGAGAGGTGTGGGGAGAATCAGTGTATGTACTGTATATGTATGTGTGTGTGTGTGTGTGTGTGTGTGTGTGTGTGTGTGTGTGTGTGTGAGGGAGGAGAGCCAGCTGCTATTGGTCCTGCTGGATTAGCATCTGACACCCGGCACCTTCAGAACCTCCAGCTGGAGCAGAAATGGCAGTGACACGAGGTCCAGTCACGATCGACATTAACGCACACACACGTGCACGCAGGGGGGATTGAAAAGGATGCCAAAGGAGGGCCAAGAGAGCTATTCACTACACTGTGTGTGTGTTTGTGGAGTTGTGTTGGAGGTGGGTGCTTTTGTGAGCTGGAGAGGAGAGCTCAGCTGCCCAGAACACAGGATGAAAAACTAATGATGTCTCAGTCTGACTAAGCCCTAATCCCCAATGACATTTCTGAGTGGAATTGTTTTTATAGTTCAGATTTAATGAAAGTATTGGAGGATTTTTTTTCTTGCTGGGGTCTAATTTCAACCACAAGGACACAACAAGTGGGACTAAAACAAAGGTCAGGCCTCAACTGTGACATTGTGGAGGGTCTCTGTAAATGGTGACTAAAGCGCGGGGCCAGACAATGAACAGTCTGCCTGTAGATCAAACGCAGCTCCGTAACCAGTGAATAGAAAACGATTTGGACCATCCACAGTAAACTTCAGCCTTGTAAATTACCATAGGCCTGGATCAATACCAGCATGACACGTCTTCACAAAAAAATGAACAGAGGCAGCATTCATTGCAGTGTAGTTTTCAAGCTGGGTCGTGCATCAATATCTCATAAATGTCCTGATATGAGACGATATTCTTTTGGGATTTGGGTACGTTTTCAAATATTGAAATTGTCTTGTATTAGTCTAGTAGTCATCCCCAAAATACCACCATGTTATTTTAATATATACTGTACATTAGGCGTGTGGTGATATACCGCATTGACAATAACCGCAATATAAAATGAATGTTAATGACAGACATAATAATATTGTATAAATAATCCAACACCTTTAAAGTAAATTTGGTTTCTTTACGTACTTTCTCTACTTCTTGTGGTTCACTCTTTCTCCACCTCCCTACACTCATATTTTGAGTGGAATCAACTAGCCAGAAAAGAAACAAAAAGTGCAAAAGTTAAAAGTTGAAAACGACTTTAACTTTTTCTTTCGTTGGGATTTTTGTTCACAACGATCATGTACTTAAAATTTGATATCATGACAGCCCTACTGTACTGTATTATATAGGTAACTGGTAAAAAAAAAAAAAAAAAAAAAAAGTTTTCTGATGTTGATGTTGTGTCTAACGCTGTACTGTACGTGGTTAATAATAAATGATCATACTCGATACATAATGTATACTTCTTGACAATCTATTTCAGCTTAGAACCGTAAATGAAACATGGGGTCGTATTCTGCTTGTGTTCAGCGCCACATCCACGGGTGAAACCAAACACATTCAGGATATTATTTGTATTTAAGATTTTACATTTTGTGTAACTATTGGTTTTATGTGAAAAATGTGAATTTCAGATGGGGTAGTACACTGTACAGTCCATTTAAAAACCTTCCTCTGCCGGGAAGAACTTTCTCAAAAAGCTCCATGATGATGGATCATTCTGGTTTATTACTTGACTATAACTTAAATCTTATTGTTTCTATTGGTTGTGGTAATATGTGACATCACTACAAAGAAACAATGAGACAACAACAACAGTTTAGCCAGATTATCTGAAAGTGTTACTGAAGTTAAAGAAAGGAAGAAAAAAAAAATTGGTATATATCAAAAGTAAAAGTACTCACTATGTAACGCTTTTCGTGTTAAATTAAGGAGCCGTGGATAATTTATATTTTATCTCATGCACACAAGATAATTTGTATTTGTGTTTAAGAAAATAAAAAAATAAATGTTTCTCCTGTCAACATATTATCACTGATGGTCAAACCCACAAAAACAGGATGCAATTTGTAATAAACTGGAATTCAACACAACTGCTGTCTGTCACCTCTTACATAAACATTAACACAGCTTTTTATTTTATTTGTAATTTGTTTTGTATTTGTAGCAGCCAATCCTAGTTAATTGCTGCGATTGCTGAAGCCTAAATAGTGTTTAGAGTGAACGTATGCTCATATGACATGGTTGGTCACATGCAATCATCACTTACTATCATCGTCCATACAAAAAAAGGAATCATTGATAAAATGAGTGTTGGCAGAAAAGCAAAAAGGACATTTTGGGTCGTTCATGAATTATGAGTCTTCTAACAACCTTTAAACACACAAAAACCTCTGTGTTTTTAAATATTGATCCCAGATGCCAAGTTATTTTTTCCTACGTGGTTTGAAGAAATCTGGAATAAAGCTCTCTCATATTAGGAGCTTCCAACGAAGTAGAATCTTCTTTGAACCTCTCTGAGACGAGAGATTGTTGCGTCTGAGCCATTTTATTTCTCCACTTCTTATGTGCGACTGCTGGACTCCACTTCTCATTACAAACTCCCAGCCCTCAGATAAGCACGTTTGCATCACACAGTTTCAAGCATAAGCGCATCTACACACCAATACGGGAGCCTTTATCAGTAATGGCATCCATAACTTCAAACCCTTCGCTTGACTGCAAATATAAAACAGAAACTAATAAAATAAACCTTTGTAAACAGAAGCTGTGAAGTGTAACTACTCTACTTATTGCACAGATTAGCTAATTACTCGTTATTATGCATGAACCTGAGTCAGAATTTAAAAGCAGAAATGACTTTGTTATTGAAGTGCTCTGAAAAGAAGAAAACACTCATGATTTAGTAATTTAACTCCGGTGTATTCCCGCATACTTATGACAACTGCCCTCCTTGGACCAACATAAATTATTTGTGGGGCTCGGTGACTGCTGGTATTACTGCCAGTGTCCTCTCAGTGGAAAAAACAGAGCTCCAAAAACAACCAGGCAGTCAGCCTTGAAACGGCAGGAAAAATGCTGGCAGCAACAGAAGAAAAAAAATCATGATCTCCGGTGTTACAGTAACTGCCGCTCTTTTGGACGAACTTGGCTTTGGGATTGCATTTGTCTTTTGTTTTGCTATTATTACGAAATCCTGTGTAAAGAAACACTATTTTCTTCTTGCTTGCTACTGTTTGAACTGTCGTAAATGTTTTAAAGATTTGAACACCAAAGTCCAGGTGACAGTGCTTCTTACAGCTGTAAGGTCGGGCTCCAATAACCAATTTTATTTTGCTTGGAGCTAAGAAAATCTCTTAACCAATCTTCTGTCTCTCCTGGCTCTACATCAGTGATTTTCAAGCTGTGAGATGAATGAGACGGAGAGTTGAAGGGGGGAAAGGTGGATGCTGGAGTACCAAAAAAAATTAAAAATGAAATTAAAGAAAAGAAAGTTTGTTTTTGCAGTACAGTCAATGTGATCGAGCAAAGCTCGCTGTGTTAATATTAGGTACTTTAAACCCCTGTAGTGTTCTGTTGAGGCAATCTGCGTCAAAATTGCGCTTGTTCTCTGAGTCATAACTCAATGAAATCTGAACACATATTTTTAGATTCAGTGTGACTTTATTGAGGATATCATTATCTCCAATATGTGAATAATATGTGAATAAACATCCATAAATCTGCTCATAACTCATAGAAAAAAGAAGCTTCTGAAGTCCAGAAGCTGCTTAAGAATCAAATTTTAAGTTTTCTTCAATATCAAAGTAACAAGTGATAACTGATAGGAACTGATAATAGCGAATTCAGCACACTTTTAATATTTGAGGAAGATCTCACTTTGAAAACTCTTCTCTATATTGTATTAGCAGAATGCAAAACATCCGTGTCAAGCAAGCTTTTCATCTTTAAGTGGAGCTGACGCCAGGAGCAGATGATTTCAGCTATAACTTATGAATGTTAATGCTGTACGTTACGTGCCAAAAAGCCCCAAATGACACCCTGTGGAAGCCAGCAAGATCATTTGCGAGTTGAGACAGAAGCTTTAACTGTATGGCAGGTGGACGGTGTGTTTTCACTCAGTTAGAAGGTCGTTCAATAAATTGTACACATCACAGGGGCCTCCAGATTTGGATGAGGTCGCTCGTGAAAATAGGCCACACCTGTAATTTTAGGTCAGATATGTGTCCCAATAACCATACCATATCTTCTTCTGCTGCTCGTTTTATTTACAGGTTGTGAACATTTAATTGGCTGCCACTGAAAAGTGTTTTTGCCTCCTCGAGTCGAGTCATGAGTTATTTCTAACTTTTGTAACAGATGCTGAAAGCTGAATACAAATGAGCAAAGAGGGATTTGTTAAGCAGCTTCGATCCTGGATTGAGATTCAATAAAATGTTACTGAGCTCCTACACAGTTTCATTACTTGTAATACAGAGTATTAAAGCTTTTTCAACCCAAGGCTAAAAGTTTCACACACAACAGTGCTCGAAACAAACCCAACACCGTGAGCAGCTGATTATTTTAATGCTGAAGTTGTAGTTGTAGGTACAGAACTGCAAAAGTAGCAGAACATTACAGCCGTTCAAGGGAATATTGATGGTGGTTGGATGCATTATCTCAGTTGATACTGTACCCATGATGTATATATTTTTTTGCCGTGGAGGAAGCTAAAAGACTACAGAGAAACCTCTGCCATATACATCAGAGGAAAGAACGAGCTACATTGTCCTAGCTGGCAGGCAGCAGGAAAGAGGAAAAAGAATAGAAACACATGCAGACGGTGTTCCTGTCTCATTCACAGAGCACAGGAGGTGGTCTGTGCACAGGTTACACATATTTTTCCGCAGTAAAAATCCTCTCTGAATAAATTCATACTGGACCTGCATATGTGAGAAAATGCCTTTACTCAGTAATTTCTAAACTCATTATTGATTTCAGCAGCAGCAGCCGTATAATATAAGGCGGAGGTGTACGAATCCAACCTGTAATAGAATCAATGGAATAGCAAAAATGCAAAGTTCTTCTGTAGTTGGTGAAATGAGGTCCTGAAAGACCCAAATACCGCTCCGAAACAAAACAGGAGAGAATAGGGAAACAGTCTTCTCCTCATTTGACCTGCTACATACTGAATTCTGACAGAGCAACCTGCAACAACTCAGCAACTTAACATTTGTTCCGAACTTGTTTCCTTTTTTCTTTCGCTCTCCAGTTAAGACTTTTTATTTTGAAACTGTCAATATTTCAGCTTGTCCTAAATCGTTATCAATATTACTGACAAACAAAGGCAAACTCAGAGATGCACAGACTGATGCCAGCAGACAGACATATCAGTCAAAACATCATCCTCAGTTCTTTTGGATTCTCACAGCATCTCTTTTTACCTCCCTCTTTTTTTTGCCAGTTTATTAGGTACACAGAGCTTAACTTAATTATAAGACTAATTATAACCCTTATGAAGGTTATCAAGTTCAGTTTTCTGTTAAAACTGAACTGTTTTGCATAATATAGAGAGGTGTTTCTGATATTTTAGCCTTCCTTTATTCATAGAATTGGGCAAAATAGTGGAAATGCATGTCAGTAAAATTCAACATTATAACCTTCATGAAGGTATGATTTATTGACTTTTGACATTTAATTTGGCTGCATTATTTTTTAGCTCTGGGTACCTAACAAACTGTCATTTAAACGTATTTCTCCCCTCCCTCCCTCATAATTTTAATGTACCTGACAAAAGTTAACAGCTAAGCAGTCTAAAATTGTGGCCTGAGGACATTAAGACCCAACCCAAACAGAACCGAGGATAATTAGACCTGATCCAACGTGCAGCCGAGAGAGAAAGGACATCAATAAAGCTAAAAACCCATGATCGATATGAAATTAATTAGCAACTATGTTGATATTTAATCATTTACATAATTTTACAAGCAAATGCCAGGACAAATAAATGTCTGAATGACGGCAGATTAATAGAGAAAGAACATGAATTAAGTGCCGCTCTATACACTGCCAGCAGAATCACATGTCACCAATTAATGAGCCACGGTTAAAGAGATGAGCAGTATGTGTCACACAGCACATGTATTACACATACTGACAATATAACCACACCATATGCAACCTGATTAGACTGAAAAGAATTTGAACGTGGTCCAGCTCTGGTCTCAATGAGTCCCTTAAGGACCTCCACCATGTGTCTAGTCGGACTTTATGGCCCTGAGCTAAGGCACGTCTTTTCCTTCTTCTTATGAATTCCATCTCATGCTAACCTTTACATTTAAACATGAGTGTTTTGACTGGAGGAGCCTACTGAGGACACAGCATATGTAACTGCCGCTTGAGAGGCTAAACGTGTGGGGAGACCTGGAAGTTGAACCAGCATCTGAAGGCTGAATCTCAGGCAGTTGTCTATATATTTAAACCAGCTGCCAAAATTCATTGTTTCAGCCCGGAGTGAGGCGGCAGCACCCTCCTTTTATCTCTTAGCATTTTGCTCCTGCTGAAGCTCTTGAGAAGCTATTTGGAAAACGTGCAAACCCGCCACTACTGCAGCTTTCATCTCGACCTTGTCCTGACATTACAGCTAAATTACATCCTCACCAAATGAATCTCACTAAATTCTTTGTTGTGCAGATCACACTGTAGTTGTTTTCTTCCTACGTTACTTCATTCCTTTGTATAAACAGAACCAGTATCTTGTATTATCCATGGACATCCCAACAGCATTTTGTTTTGTTTTTAAATATTGTTGCAAAGCTACCTCAAATCAATAAAGTCATTATGGAGCTCATCTCACCATTACAATGGATTAGAAGCCGTCCCTACATACGGTTCATTTAACGCGAACATTTCTACGTGCCAGGGTTGGAAACTACAACCGCGGAGAGCGACCTTGATTTCCCCCCAACCCGGATTTAATATTCCTGTGCTCATTTCCAAAGATGGATTGCCCGACGGAAACAGTTGGTTGAATAGAAGTAGCCAGGAGCGTGCCGTGGAGTTTGTAGAAATGCAATGAGCGAGAATCTCCTCACATGGATGAGGCTGTGTGAAATCTGTAACGACTTGATTAGGATGGATTGACACTTCCTCTAAGTGGAGATTAAAAAAAGGAGACTTTTAAAAAAATCACAAAATATTTGAATTGGGGGGGGGGTGTTCAGGGAAACAGAAGTGAACTTTGTTAAATCGGAGTCACCAAAGCTCAGACAGGGATAAGACAGAATGTTGGCTTGAGCAAATAAGTCCAGCAGCAGGGGATGGATTCTGGCTAGAGCTGGAACAGTGGGGCACACAGAGTCTAATCTTTACTTTTACAAATTGTAGCACCACTCCTTGCCTAACCCCACTGTGTTCAGGTACAGAGGAGCTGAGACTTCTCCCATATGTTGAAAAGAAAATTGTAACAGGAGTCCAAATAAAAACCTTGAAAGAGAAACATGGGGCTACCTTTACGAACTGTCCCCAAACAGATGTAACACAGATTACATTATTCAACTTCATTTCCCTACAAGGCCAATAAACCTGTTAATGCCCTCTTGTCTCTTTATTTGTAATATTTCTACTTGACATGTAATTATGTTAATATGTTTTCTTTAAATGATTGCAGTCTGAGACATTCCATTAAGCCGTTGCAGTGCCGCACGGCCTGATATTTTTGTATTTGCAGGATGGTGTCAAAAAGTGAGGCCCCGCTGAGCGTTAGCTTGTAACATTTTAATGAAGCCAGCGAAGGCATGCGAGCTCCGAGAGGAGTTCAGTGGCTTGTGGCTGATGGGAGAAGCGTGTCAATACTTAATTCAATTATCTCATGCAGTTTTAAACATGACAGATCTTTGAAAGCAATCGCTTATTCCTGGTGACATCTGAAGTTTTTGTTTTTAAATAAAGAATGTTGCCTGACATGTCAAAATCTCTCTAAAAAAAAAAAAAAAAACCCTAGGTTTGAGCTTTTTCTGTTTTATTTAGATGCTTGTATACCATTTGTTTTTATTTCCATTCTTTTACCTCATTCGTCTTTGAAATGCTTCGAAAAAAGCAGAAGTGTTATGTGGGCAGCAAGAATTAAAGTTTGAAGCTGTTTTCCTCATAAAATAAAATATGATGCTACATCAGAGCAGACAATTATACATATGAAAATAAAATTAGGAATATAAAAATCAAGGCCTTCTTTCATTATTATCATAATCCAAACAGCCTCCAGCACAACCCATTCCCCCAAAGAAATGTTTTCTACTCACCAAGAAGACTTTCACATTGTATTTATACATTTTGATTTTAAGGTCCAGAAGGTCAGATTTATGGGGCTGTGTTTACTGAATATGGCAGAAATGCAATATAATATTCATTAGTATGTTTTGAGTGAGTATAATCACCTGAAAATAAGAATTATTATGTTTCTAACGCTTAGAATGAGCCATTATATCTACAGATATCACAGGTCCTCTTCCACGTAGTCCACCATATTGAACCGCCATGTTTCTACAGTAGCCTAGAACAGACAAGCTTAACACTGGCTCTAGTTAAGGTGGTATTATTTGTAGTGTAGTTTCTCCTTCACGCTAGGAAGGAGAAGGTGAGGGAACTCCACTGAACCCCGCACACTGGTCTATCATCATGAAGTAAATGTTGATGGCGATCGAATAATGACACCATCTGGGCTTACCTAGACGCCTCGCTTTCACTATGCAATTCTGTCTGCTGCAGAATGAAGGCTCAATTTATGCGATTTATGCGTAGATTGAATAAACACTTCACATTTTCACATTACTCCCCCTGAAAACAGTAGTACCTATTTGATATGCTGGGAGGGGCGGTTTAATGTCGTCTGTTTCCATTTTAACTCTGGCGAAAGGATGAAAAGGTGAGAAGAAAACACCCGCATGAGCAACCAAGGCAGCAGGACTCAGAAAAGTGTTACTGAAATTGTAGGTATTGTGGAATCGTGAAAAGTTTGGTTAACCGTCACGCTGCATACATGCTGATGTCAAATGCCTCATGTGAAACACAGTAGTCCGTTAAAACTCCAGGCCTGTTTGATGCTTCACCTGAGTCTGATTTGCATAATCCCTGCGTGAAGCGTGAGGCCGATAAGCTTTTAGGTCGAGGTTGAGAGCTTGTGGCAGTCAGCAGTTTTGTCCCTGAGGCATACCGCTCGTGTTATGTGGGCAAACATAAAAGCCCAGACAGGTCTGATAATGGCTTAACGGGCCTGCATGGGGACAGCCTTTACATGCACACTCATTTAGACAAGAGAGGAAGAAAAACAGCTAGGACAATCTGAGCCAAAGAGCATAAAAAGTCAAGATTACCCTGCCTAATTTTAGAGTGCTGATTCGTCAGTCTGGAAGTGTTGGAGCTTATCGGCCTTGCCATTCACTCTACATTCTACTGACAAAAACAGCTCCCTTCAGAAGGAAGTGAAACTTTTAAGAAGATGAGATTGTATAGGTAATAGCCTCCAGTCTCAAGTAGACAGTCACAGCCGGGCCAGATTCTTAAGACAATTTCTCCATCAAAAATCAGTGCGTCTCTGCCTCCATCCTGCTGTTGCTCTGTCTGATAAAATGTGATGAAAGGCGGAGGATCGTAGTCTCTCCGCTTCTGGTCTCACGATAACTTCAGCCAGCTTATCCTCCTCTGGCCTGTCCAGGATCAGCAGTCCCTGACCTATTCTGTCAACTGAAGGCTGTGCTGCCGACTGAGAAGGCAGGTAATAGAGTCGACACAGAGTACAGAGACTCTCATACATACAGAGACGCACCAATAAACACCAAGCAGACACATTCGCAAGCTGAGACTAAACAGAACCAAACGAGCAGCAGACATTTTCTTTTCTTGCCAGCATGTTTGTTCTGTCTGTCAGCTTAATGCTGTTTACTTGCTAACTTCATCGATAATGACACTTCGCAAAACACCATCTTATTACGTTAAAAGTTCTTTTACACAATTGCGCATATATATATTTTTATTCTTGTTTATATACTACATGGCCAAAAGTATGTAGACACACCAATTATTGGGCTCAGCTGCCACAAAAAGTCATGCACGTCATACAGGCAAACATTTGCAGCCACCCATATGAAGAGCTCAGGAACTGTTTCACAGATAAAATCCTACCAAGAAGTCAATTTGTCAAATTTCTGTTCTGCTAGATTTGCCCCTGTCAACTGTAAGCGCTGTTGTTGTGATGTGGAAATACCTAGGAGCAACAACAGCTCAGCCATGAAGCCATGGAATGGGACCGCCGAGTCCTGAAGCAGAAAGTGTGTAAAAATAATTTGTCCGTGGTCACAACACTCGCTACCAAGTTCCAAAACCGCCTCAAGAAGCAACATCAGCACAAATACTGTTCCTCGGGAGCTTCGCGACATGGATTTCCATGACTTTTCAGCACCCAGAAAAGCCACCATAACCAACACTGAGTGTCACCAGTAGACTCCAGAGCAGTGAAAATGTGTTTTTTGGAGCTATGAATTAAAATTCAGTATACAGCTGTCTGTAGGACACATCTTGGTTTAGTTGCATTCAGTTCAGAAAGAGAAAGGCTTTTCAGAAGAGTTCAGAGACTTTAAGGAGAAGCTATTTAACCATCACATATAGTTATAACGCTCAGGTGTCCACAGACATTTATGACTTTGGATATTTGTCATATTGCGCTATACAGATCAAGTCAAATTCACACACAAACACATGCACAAATGTACACAGACATCCCTGGTGATTGGCCGTTGCCATGCTGCTACATCGATGCATACCGGGGCCTTCCGTAAACACACTTAACCGTACGGAGCCAGGAGGGCTTTTGATGTTTCAGCCGCAGTAATGCTCAATGTGACCTCGATCCACATCCTTCAGTGTAACTGCGGGGAATATCAGAGTGTTCATTGCCCCTCCCCGCCTCCATCTTTTTCCATCCAAATCTACAAAATCCAAGAGTAAAAGAGCGAGCAGCGTGAACGTATGTAGCAGGATCCACGCGCACATGAAGCACGCACTGCCATGAGCATGTACGAGGATATAAAAAGTTGAGATGAACCCAAGAGTCTTCAAAGTAAGCCCATGGCTCAGCGTCTAGCCAGGAGTTATTTTTTCTACCATTCTGTTTTCTTCACATCAAAAGCTTTCAATCGGATGACAAGTAGTGTCAAGACACTTCCAACTCAGTTGACTATCAACTCTTTTAGTCAAAGGATCTCATCCCCCCTCCTTTTTTCTTCTTTACTCTGTAATATAGACTCTACTCTGAAACCATGACAGCTGCAAAGAGAAAAAGAAAATAAATCACTCCCTCTCACAGATTCGTAGCTGCAGAGCTTATGATAAGGTGAACTGGACTATGATTTATTTCATACTTGCTGGCTGTCATCGTTGTCATTGACATGCACATCCCTCTTTCCCCATCACCTGGTTTAATACACGAAAAAGTCACACTCAAACAGATGCACGTTGCACAGGCTCAGGATGTCTTCTCCACCCGTTGACGGATTGACTGATCACTTTTAAAAAACACCTGCTTTCGATCCGCTTCAGTAATAAAAGGCTAAACAGAAAACATAGTTCTGCAGGGTATGAATAAATAAAATGTCTGGAAAATGGAGGGGTGAGTCAAGGGGACGGCGAGAGGCGGGGGAGGGGCAGGAGCTCGGCGAGTCAGTGAAGGAAGAGATGATAATGATGAGCCCTGAGACTGGTGACTATTTTAAGAATTCCTAAAAGTGAAACGACAGCTTCAGCAGACCAGAATATTAGAGTTTTACATGAGCACATACAGATTTCAGTTCATTGGTTGGCTGAACAATGGACAACGCCTACAGTGTCTGCATTCAGGCGATTACAGATAGTGTTCAGGCTGCAAATAATGATTGTTTTTCTTTGCAGCAATTAATATGCCGATTGTTTTCTGGAGCCTCAAAATGTGTCTGAAAATGCTGAAAAATCATAATTTCCTCAAACCCAAGGTTATGCCTTGGAATTGATTGTTTTTTTCTCAATCAACCGTTCAAAAACCTCCAGTGATTTCCAGTTTCACACAACTCATGGAAAGCTACAAGTCCTCGTAATTAATATTTGGAATCAGCGATGATTTGGTCTTTTAGCTTGAACAGTGACTTGGCAATTAATTAACAAAAATAAATTAACAAAAATAGCTGTCTACGACTAAACATCTAACTATTTCAGTTCCAGATACAGCTAGCCAACAGTTTGGGCGAGTCAATCCCCAGTGCACATCATTGTTGGACCTCAACAATGCCCTTGCGGATGAAAATGTGCAGCCATGTCCAGAAAGAGAAAGACTATTCAGAAGAGTGGAGGCTTTAAGAATGAGCTATTCAACCATCACATGTGGGTATAACGCTCAGGTGTTCACAGACGTTTAAGCCTTTGGATATTTGTCATATTGCGATATACAGATTGTCAGAAAAATATTATTATTCAAATAGAGACTTTAATCATAATGCCCAGCCCTAACATCACATGAACATTCCTTTGTTATTCCCTTTACCATGATCCAGTATCCTGAAGCCCCCGAGCTTTCATTCAGAAACACGGCAGCACCAGATGAGGGAGAGAAGAATGAGTTGATACTGACATGGAAAAAAAGAGATAAGGGGGTTCCTCAGAGAAAATGTAAGGTTCAATTTACAGATAGGCACGTCTATGTATGTTATCGAGAACTATTTCAGCTCCAAATAGTGGACCCTGATCAATACATATCACAGTCTACATTTTCTTGCCAAAAAATTGTAGTGCTCTTCAAAAATGTTTTAGTTTTTTTTTTCATCACTGGAATTTTAGCTGAAATTCTGGCATATTACATGACCAAATGGATGCGAGCACCCCAAAATTACACCCATTTGTGATTGCTAAACTTGCCATTTTATTAACATGCTGCAACAAACAACCTCCACTCTTCTGGTTTCAGGCTTTTCACCATATTTTGGAACCTGACTGCATGCATTTGCTCCCACTGAGCCGCTGATGTTTGGTGACGAGGCCTCGCAGTCGGCGTTCCAGTGGGGGTTGGATGGGGGTGTTTGAGGTCAGGGCTCTGTGCAGGAGTTCTTCCAAATCAAAAAAAAAAAAAAAAGATTATATGAACCACTGCTTCTTTATGCTTGGTGGCGTTGTCATATTGAAACAGGAAAGCGTCTACCCCACAGAGCTAGAAGCACAGAAATTTCTTCAATATCATTAAGAACTACAGAGCTTAAACCATTAAAAAACAGAAGCAGAACCATAGAACTCAAAGGCATGTAAAGGTCCACATACTTACGGCCATATAGCGCAGACAAGTCGATTAGACTCCATTTGGATGGATGGATTAATAAGTAAAGTGTATGAATCTATGACAGTAGGTTTTGTAGTCTCATAAAGGCATGCTCTGCACATCTAAAATATTTGGCCTCGTTTCTCCGGTGGACGTCACACTTTATATAATATGTTCTGACAGGAGCGTCACACCCTCTGGATTCACACACTATACACCACTGAGAGGCACACCAAGCTCCCAATATACACGCACATACACACTCACACCACCGGCAACAGATCCGGCATCAGAACATCACAGCCCACCAGGGAAGTACGAGCTGCGTAACAACCGACGGAGAATGACAAACAGGCTCTAAAACAGCTTCATCAAAAATAAAATGAGAGGAGACCTGCTACAGAGCCTCCAACACCCAATTCAACTGAGACGCTTGAATTTAAAGTGGCAAACTGAGACTGAGGATCTTGTAGCAATGCAAAACATGTAAGTGGGGTTGTTTGGTTGAGATGCCTTGGTCCATGTTGGTTAAAGCTAGAAATAAACACAATGTGACTTTGCTTGTTTGCTTACTCACATCTCTCTGAGCTCTTAGTGCGTGCTGACATGGCATTCATCAACTGTTAACTCACAGCGGGAGACGAGACAGTTGACGGCTGTGGTAGCTTTAGACTGGAGGTCTGCCTGCTCTGCTCTTCTGTCTGGGCTCTGTCATCTGAAAATGTGATTTTTAGGTAACGTTTAAAGGAGGCTGTCTTCGTTACTTCAGCTGTCGAGGTGCACATCAGAGCTAACTGCTTGACCTGCTTCTAAACCTGACAAAGGGATTCCACTCTGGATGTGTAGCGTAAATCCTGAGCTAATCACACTGAAGCTACTTCTGAGAGACTAGAGGAGAGGTCATGTTTGGAAAGAATACTTCACATCTTTACACTTCATTATTATGGATTTTCAGCACTCCACCACCAGCCTTGTGAGTCATGTTTGTCATTTCTTGTAAGGTATTATACAACAGAATGGTAATAGCTCTCCCTGGACCATGAATTGAAAATGCTTGGCACCTTAATATTTTATCATAACAATAAGGGACATTTAATGGAGGAACAAGGCATTATAACCACACTACAGCTGTTGTTCCTTCTTTTCAATTTTTCAAAAGCACATAAAGCCGTTATTTGGACATATTTGTGGAAACTGTGTGTTAAGTCAAGCCTTGAGGAGGCCTTGGGAGGGCATTTCCCATGGCGCCAGTTGAGACAGACGGGCTGACAACTTTCATAATATGCAAGTTCACAAACCTTGGATGTCAACCAATAGCTATTTAAAGGACCAGTGTGTAGGATTTAGTGGCATGTAGAGGTATAGTTGCGCATTGCAGTCCCCTCGCCTCACCCTGTCATTAGCATGAAAGGGGAACTACGGTGGTCAAAAAACACACAAAATGCTCTATCTAGAGACAGTGCTTAGTTTCTAATCTGGGCTACTGAAAATATTGCAGTTGAACATTTACAGTTACAACATTTCAAAGGACCCATATGTTTGCATTTAACTTGTAAAGTGGAAGCTAGTTAGCCTAGCTGGCTAACATTGGCGCCGATGCTACTAGACGTTACTTTTTGTTAATGTTTTTTTCTGAACCTGATAAGTCATTGGCAGCTCCTGTCCAATCAGTGTTCATGCTGCATTATAGAAAGGAGTCTAGCACCAATCAAATAACTTACACCCGACATTGTCAGTGGTACCAAAAAACATGTCTTCCCTTGAAAACACTCACATACAGTAGGAGAATCTGTCACTGTCGAAACATAGATTCAATTTAAATTTCTGCCTTTTGGTAATGACAAGTTCGACTTTGATTACAGATATATGGCACATATTGATATATATATATATAGACGCTGTTGGACGAGTACAAATAGATAACAACGATGTGATCGTATGTGATCGATGTGAGAGAGAAGGGAGATTTTGTGAATTTAACCTTTAAACATAAAACTCAATAGGTTAACACAAGCCATGCAGGGGAAAATCCATCTGATTTTAATGTCACATAAACAAAGCAACTCGCTCCCGACTTTAACAGCCAGGTGCAGAATGAAACTATAAAACTTGTGTGTGCAGTTTTTCTAAGCTGTTACGAAAAAATACCAATAAATCATGCATATGGCAGCATGAGTAATAAACTCATCAGCAACTGCTTTTTATTTACTGGGGGGGGTCTTATTTCCATCACATAATTAAATCTTTATGCTGTGTGGGTGCGGCTGTAGTCGTGAGCTGTACAGTCTCTGTGAACATTTACAGCACTGTTGAGTGCAAAGGTCTTCTCATGGCAACCGACATAGTTTTACACTCACATCAACATCACAGCAGCTGACATGATGCTCCGTAAGTCCACATGAATCGTCACTAAAACATGCAAATTTATCTGTGCATCATCAGTTTTCTTTTTTTACTCCATGGCACCCATTTCAACCTCCTTCCTTGGTGTAGCCCAGGTCGAGCTGAGTCAGCTTCTATCTGCTTATATTGGTTTCTTGCGCCAAGAACAACAGCAGGGGGTGGTTTTGTAGTGCAGTGGGCAAGCTGAGTGAAGATATCTGAGTCATGAGGGTGTTGGTGAGCTCTGGCCCGTGGCCTGAGAAGCAGCCAGTCTGAAGCCTCCAGAGACATAGATTGTCCGTCAAGCCAGGCTGCCGCTGACAAACACAGTGGCCCATTTGGCGTTCATACAAGAGCTCCATCCCTTGGTGGATGTTACTGACAGCTGAGCCTTATCTGCGACTGAAAACAACTGATTAGCCTTTTTTTAGTAGCTTTTTTTACTTGCTAAAGCTCAGAATCCTGGAACATGAGAGAGAATTGAGATTAATAGTTATAAATATGCATCCAAGTAGCTGAAATTAATTGTTGGCATGTTAAGATTTAGTGATTGAAAGCTGATTTAAAGGGTCGCAGGAGAAACTGCAAAGATTTCCAGCCGCAGGGGAAATTACATTGGGCAGGTTTCTGGAATAGACCTTGCTGTGGGCTGTGAACTGTAACACAGTCAGGCAATTTTTTAGTTTCAACCAAAATTCAGCAGCAGCAGCAGGCACCAGAACTACGGCAGCATGAGCTCAGATATGACGAGAGCTGCATTCACAAAGTCTCTCCCACGTACTTCCCCTGTTCTCCACTTCACGGTGCAACTCATTTTTCTCATTTTCACACGTTTGCTTTTTCTTTGCTCTGTTTCCCTTGTTGTCGTCCCTCTCTTGACCTTTTATTGCACCTTTGGCAACGCAGCACTTCTTTTATCTTTTGCAATCCAGAGATTCGTTAATTATTAATCCATTAAGACAAGGACACTCCAACCTTGTGCAACATTTGAGATGCTATCGGCAGCACCATTTGTCTTACAAATCTATTTTTTTTAAAAAGGAAGAAAGTATTTTGGATGATTTAAAACATTCAAGCAGAGAAAATAAGGGAGGGCAATTGCAACATCTTTTGAGACAGACTTTTTCAGAGGGCTAAAAATGTAATCTTATGGGTCAGTGGTTCTGTCTTCCCACTTGGCTGGAACAGAGCACTACAAGTTCAGCTATGATGGAGACAAAGGTCAGTGCTCTGCAGGTCAGGATGGGTGGCTTTTCAGGACCAAAGTGGGAGAAACATTTATTACAGTATACAGCAACACTTTATAGACTGTGCCTGTAGCGAGAGCTGCAGCTTCATCACACACCAAGCAGATCATCAAAAATAAAAAATAAAAGGCTTTTAGTTTGAATGGGTATGATTCAAAATTACCGCTGTGTGAAGGTCTTGGGGGTTTCCCAGATAATCCTTGAAAATCCGGAAATAATAAACAAGACTGACAGCCAGAGCAGAAATATCATGCATGATTTGAGGCAGCTGGGTAAAAAATAGCAGCAGAATCAATGTTTTTTTTTTAAAATGAGCTTTAGACATATGAAAAAAAGTTCTCAGCAGCGGAGATAAAACTTCTAAAGCCACGTAATGTCTTGGAGGCAGAAAAAAGAAATCATACATTGCACCTTGTCTCCGAGGATCTGTACCTAAGTTATTATGACCAGATCAGCCAAATGTATGACAGATGGTGTGATTATGATGTGTGAAAAACACCTTTATGGAATTAAAAACAACAAACACAGTTTTCTTAGCGCTGCCGTATCTGTATGTAGTTTACCTTTATAATAGGAGTGTGTTTTATTTGCCTCTATTTGAGTGCCTCTGCAGGTTTTCCTGTATTAAATAAAAACGTAATGAATATTTCCTTATTGGATGTAGCTTGTTTAATCCAATCAAGGTAATTTTATCAGGAAACCCTCGAACCCTCCAGACAGTTCGATCATAGCGGCATTGTTTATCGGAAAACAAGGGCAGAAGCCAGTTATTATGACAGCTATAGACCTGTAGGGTGCATTTACAAGAAAATCTGTAAAATAGCATGCACGGTAAGAAAACGCTTCATGCTTCACTGCGTTTTGATCCAGCCTTTGTACTGTTGTCTATTAGCTTGCAAAGCTGGACATGATACGAGCTGCAAATTACCACACGACCCCCCCCGATAAATTCCAAAGATAGGATCACATCGGACACAGTGCTGCATGCATAACAATGACTGTTGCAGTCTTAAAGCAGCTTGTGGGCATTCTGTAAATAACGATGGAAATGTGTGTCTGCATGTTTATTCGAGGACCCTCAGGAGTTCTTTGTGTTCCAGTTGTGATAGGCAGAGCATGATATTATGATGCTTCAAACGGACCTTGATTATATAAACGCAGGAAGAAACGCTAGCACACAAACGCTTTGCTGCGCGGTTCAGGATGTGTTTAATCTCTGCTGAGATTTATGCATCTTATTTACAAGCTTTTATACAAGATTTACAGCCCCCGCTGTGCTCAAGCCAATCTTAACGTTTGGCTAATTAGAAGTGTGTTTGGGGAATGGCAGGTGGCTGAATAGGAAGTCTGCTGCTGGGTGACTCGTCACCTCCCAGGATGACACACTGGGAATGGATCATAAGGGGAAAACATACTGGCTGCTATTTCCCCGGCTGAATAAGACGAGTTATCTTTGCCATTCAGCTTCGTACTGCTTCCCTGTGGTTGAGAGGTAGCACAGGTCTGTTGAACAGATGAATTAAAGCTCTGCATCTGTAACAGTGGGTATAAGTTACAGCAGTAATCAACATAGGGAGGGGGTGGGGGGGGGTTGTTTACTGTGATGAACGCATCAACACATGCCACTGCGTCGGTATGACTTCCATGTGTCTTGTTAATGAGCGTGGCAAGACAAGAAGGCAGGCCTTCGCTACGAGTTATGGAGATGGATTTCCCGGCTCATCTACATTAATGGTTATAAAAATACCACTCTCCAAAAATGATTACCTTCTTACATGTGTCTCCATGGAGAATAAATGTCGCAGGTACAAATACAGAGATCATCTGAGCACATTCAATGACTCCTTCTGTCTCAATCATTTTTGAGTTGTTTAAAATATCTGTCACATCAGTCATGCACCATCTCACCCTCTTATAGTTACGCAACACATGTCTATTACTAGAGGCAGCGAGGACATGAGTTCAAATGTTTAATTATGGATATCTGATGGGGGTGAATTTGTACACGCCCCCACTGCTGCATCAGCTAGCTGGTGTGTGACAGACTGCCACATATCCACAGATGCACACATGTGGGTGCGCCCACACTATGGCGGTGCATTAATCATATTATAATTATGCTCTCGTTTTTCAAACTGATTACATTTATAAACAACACTGACTAATGTGCTTTTGCATACGAGCAACCTCCTGACTTATATACGCGCAGCGACTGTGACATTTTAATGCGACCACGCAACATACAGCACACAGGCTGTCAGTCAGCGTAATGTGACGCAGAGGAGGAGGGAGGAGGCTACACTTTGGAGAAGCAAATATTAGCTCTATGTACACAAATGAGAAAAAAGATCATCAAAACTCATTTAAAAAGAAACTAAGTGGCCAAAATGATAGAATCAGTGCTGAGAATATATTAGCTTTTCACCTTTATGTCTGGTACGGTCACCTAAACTGTAGATCTAAAAATAATCTTTCAAGGATTGTGTCGGTGGAAAGCAAAATTATTGGGCAAACCTCAAAAGGCCTCGACTCCACTTTTTACAGAAAGGACGAGGAAGGAAGTGAGGAGCATCCTGGCAGATGTCTTCGATCCTCGCTTCAGCCAGTTTGAGCCTTTGTGATCTGGGAGGTGTTATAGAGTCCCTGTGCCAACTAAAAATGTAATTAAAAATCCTTCCTCCCAAGCGCCATTAATAAACTTAACTCCACAAAGTGACTGATGAGATTTAAGCCACAGACATTGTCATGAATTGTTTCTAAATATGTAATGGGACCTTTAAGTGTGGCAAATTCCCATCCCTGTAGTGTAGTATCGTGTCGTGTTGTGTCGTGTCGTCTCATAAGAGTGAAAATATATATACTTGGTTGAATGTAAGACAGAAAAACAAGGTTAATGGAAAATTTCATGGTTTGGTTTAAGATTACTACTTCATTAAGACTGAGGACCTTCATCGTCATGGTTACAATAAGAACCACTATGACTTTCATAAGAACATCAGACTGCGTCCTCCAAATGTTATTCAGTGTGCTGAAGTCGCACTGATTCACCAGCAACCGATTTACCAATGCACTTTTTACTAATCCAATTAATGTTTTTTTTCTTATTGCACAAATGTTAATTTAAGATAATTGTGCAGCACTAACTCATTACGTGACACACAGTCTATGTGGACTACTACATTCTTTCACATGTGGTGAAAAAAATGGTACCATTTCCATTTCCCATTGAGTCTGCTTCAACCCAAGCTGAATTATTTACCACAGCACTCTCCCAGCCACATCACAAAGCATACCTAATAAATGGGCTAGATCCTCAGACATTTATACACCGCTCAACCAGGGTGAGTCTTAAAGAGGAGAGCACCTTGTCAACTACTGACGTGTCAAAGTTATTAACCATGACTAAATGAACGGGGAAAAAAATATTTAGCCATTCAGTTCAAAATTCTCTTTGTCCAGTGACATCTAAAAGATTGGAACATGTTAGGACGCCCTGCCCTTGAGTTAAAAACTGAGCACTTTTAGAATTTCAACCAGGAAACTCTCCGATGGGCGACATTATGCAGTTCAAGATGAGGGCAACTCATGTTACCAGGGGAAGGTAGACATAAAAACCAAATTCTGCAGACTAATTCATAGACAGAGCACATTGAAATAAACCATAGCTCCAGGATACGAGTAACCACATGAGGCTCTAATACTCATTAAAAACCAGAAACCAAAATTGCTAGATGGGTAAAATGTGGAGGGGGAAAAAATAGGACATATCCTTAATGTGGCAAACATTGTCAAGTTTTGCCTGAGGGTGATCCAAACCGAATCAGAAAAAAATCAAAAACAACAACAACAAAAAAAACCCTTTATATTCTGCACAGAGTCACTTAAGGACTCAGCTCTCCAGCTCACCTACACTGAGTCAGTTCAACTTTCATTAGTGTAAAGGCTCAATCTGTTTCTCCTTCACTGCCATTGAGGCCCGTTTATTTGACGACTTAAGCTCCGTCAGATGGGATCAAACTTTGATCTGCGAGTTTGCAGGATTAATTAACAGGAACAATGTCGTCTTGATGAGTCTTTTGTTTTGTTTTTTTGCTCATTGTTTCCCATACGATTCCCACTACTCATGTTTGGATCAATACTACGCTACCAGACTACAAACTGCAGGGTGGATCCTCTCAGCGTTTCAGAGGAGTGATATCACATCCTGTTTCCGAGCAGAGCAGGCAAAATTACTCTGTAAACAAGTCTGTAAAATCTGCTGTAAAATAAACTGCACTTAGTCAGCCTTAAGGCTACTTCAACTGTAGCCGTGCTTCAGCTGTGAATGTTATTGTACATCTAGGATGTAAGCATACTATTTTTGCTGAGGCTGACGGAAGTTGGGTTTCATTTTAGAGGTATCTTAACATGCACAGTTGACCTGTAACATTAAACTCAGGGGAACACCATCGCTGACATTGTGTTGCTGACAAGTGTTTCTATTATTTTATCTATCAGTGAGGATCAGCTATATAACAGAAACAGCTCTCTGTATAATGCAATATATTCCCAAGCACCATAAACTCCCTCCTCCAGAATGATCAGACGAATCAACAACCTCTAAACAACAATTACTGTATAACCTTCATGAAGGGAGGACTTATAGCCAAGTGTACCTGTGAAAGTGGCAAATAAGCATAGTCTGCCACATAACGCCCCATAAAACAGGGAATTGTAATTCTTAGAGTCAGTTTTTGTACAGAATAAACAAAAAACAGGACATACCATGTTAATTGAGTTCTGGAGGTGCTGGTTGGCAGATTTTGTTGCCTGCAGACAGCTGTTTCCTCCTGTTTACACTCTTTGTTCTAAGCTAAGCAAATCGGCTTCTGGCCTCATAATTGCGAGTTTTATGAAAAGTCTCATCTAACTCTCTGCTGGAGTGCAATTAAGCACATTTTCCAAAATGTTAAGCTATTCCATTAAGGTTAGGAAAAGATTGTGGTGAGGGTCAATACAAAGGCAAACTTTAATTGCAGGTCTGTGTTTGGAAGTGAACTCTGATCTTCTGAATTGGAAGCCAGACACGGTACACACCCACTAACCCAACCTCAAGACCTTCACTTTCCACCTTGCTACACGAGGGCAACCTTCTTATTAGTGCTGAACGTCAACTTTGGTCGTACATCGTCAGCTGTTGAATCATGCAGTATAGATGCAATTTTTCGGGATAGTGGGCTGCTAAAAAGATGGACGGCACCGAACACGAATGTGAAAACACATCAATGCATCCGGCCCACAGACATTTCTCTGTATCTCCCTCCTTCTCACACCCACACAATTCGGATTAGCTCAGCTCCAACAGGGGGGAGGAAGAGATTTGACAGTTTTCTGTCTGATCACTCTGATGTGGTCCTGAGAGGCTCTGGCGAGGACAGCGGCTTAGCACACCAATGCTGCCCGTATTACAACTCCACAGGCCTGCTGGGAGGTCGACGAGATGCCCTGACCTACAGCTCAACAGGCATGATAGGAAGGCTACTGTGATATTTGAACAGGACTGACAAAATACCACCATCATAGATTCACAGCCGAGAAACATGGTGACCATTTGTGATGCTAACTCAAGCTGACAGACAGAGGGAAGGAGACAGGGGTGGCGTATGAAAAAAGAAAATCAGAACAGCAAAATTAGGGCAAAGGTGTGAGAAGTAAGACTTAACAGGGTGGCAACAGGAACAGAAATACATGCTGCTACCTGCCTGACTACTTCTTTTTCTGAAAACTGCGACTTTTAGAGAAATGTGGCAGATAACGGATGACACCTTCAGTTAGTTTGTCTGCTTTGATCGCGCCATTAAGGATGA
Organism: Miichthys miiuy; assembly: GCA_036365135.1. Classification (NCBI taxonomy): domain Eukaryota; kingdom Metazoa; phylum Chordata; class Actinopteri; family Sciaenidae; genus Miichthys; species Miichthys miiuy. The sequence continues at coordinate 17,224,209 of CM071622.1, forward strand.
GAGGGTAAGTGACTAACAGTTGGCAGAGCTTTTTGACATCCCGTTTAACTGTACACTCATTTAAGGTATTTTTTCATCTGCTTCATTAGTGTCATTTATTCTCTGCTACTTATCAGACAGAGAATAACTTTTAACCTAACACAGGACATGTCACTGGTGGTGCAGTCAAACACAAATTGAATTTTGATTCAATTTGTCAGCAGTCCATGAACACACAGAAATAGATCAGAGCTTCGTTGTTGTCAGGAAGAATACACATTTCCAGCACGGAAAGAAAATTCGGCGCACCTTTTGTTCAGAATTTAGTAAATAGTAAAGTAAGTAGCAAGTAGTAAATGAATTTGTACTTCAAAATAAAAGGTTGCCGCGAGGAGAGCACAGGTGCTTCCAAAAATAATAGTAAAATATTTTAAGGAAATATTTCTTTCACGTAGACAAAAGTAACCAAAACTGTGAAAGACAAAAAAAAATTCTCGAATTTTAAAGCCAACAGATAGGATTTTAACACCGTTACCATTAATAAAACATCATTATGTGCAGTCTTTTATTAAATTATCTTTTGTTATATATTCAGACATATCAGCTGTGCACATGTATAATCAGTGTAAAATGCAATCAAAACCTTGGCAAATAATGGGATGTCAAAGCCGCTTTGAGCTGTCGTCAGCTAAAGGAGCTGTGAAATCAAGGCAATGTGCAATCATTCTGTTTTATTAGCTCAGGTTTGGAATTAATGCAGACGACTCTTTTAATCATTCGACCAGGGAAATTTATTTCAAAGATGGAGGAAGAAAAATGTGAGGGAAGGTGTGATCTGGAATAAACTGCATATTTAAACATGTCTTATCATTACCCCGCCTATAACCTGCTCCAACAGTGACTCAAGTCAAACCTGGAGACACAACAGGAGCCGATTACCACAATCATTTATTTGCGAGTGGCAGATGGGTGACTTGCTGCTGAATATTTCGGGAGAAAATGGCCATTCTGAGGAGGAGAGCACTCGTACACAAACAACCTGAACCACCACAGGTAGGTACATTACTCACCACGGCACTGTGTGTTTCCACTGGCAACATCACCAGAGAGAGTGAAGTGGAGTAGACAAAACAGTGAGGTTTTCATGTTGCTTACTGTTGATGGTGATATGGCGGAGGGGGATTTACATTTTGCACGCTTGACTTTGAAAAGGAGAATGTTTCCGCCGGTCATCAATGATTACAGAGGAACATTTGATACGGCTCGGTTAAGCCAGTAGAGGCTTTGGTCAGTCCTGTGTCCTCCCTCCAGGACTCCATCCTGCCTGACTTCTGCTCCGGGCCGTGCTCCACTTTCTGTATCTTAGCAGGTTTAGTTAAAGCGTTTAAAAAGCTGTCACCACCAGTGAGGATGGCTCCTGTCCGCATGTCCTTCCCCTGTCCTCTATCCAAGGCAAGTCCCTTTAGGGGCAAAAAGTACCCGTCCTTCAGAAGAACAGCTACCCCCGCTGTCAGTTCAGCCGTCACCTTCAGCCGTCGGGGCCTGCAGATCACAAAGCCTCGGAGGAATTGAAGATGCGGCCAAGGATTATGCTGAGTGACGGAAGGGGATACTGGTGCACACTGTCCACATGCTACAGGAACCAAGGCTGAGTACTAATCACTGACCTTTGAAAATGGCCCACATGGAGAGGTTTAGTAGCGTTTTTAGTTAAGTGAAGCTTTAGAAGGAGCAGGTGCGAATTTGTGATATTTTGTGCTATTTAGAGACTTGCAGTTTTAACCAAACTTAATACCTTACCACGTTAAGTGCTTCACGGTACAGACTGTTTTAAATCATGACCTGTACGATACACAGGGGGAAGTTTATGTGAACAACTGACTGGGTCACGTGGATGACTTTAAATCAGTTTCACAAAGCAAGCCACTGAAGACAGTAAAATGTGATTTCAAAGTATATTCATTTTCTTTTTAAATAGAAAAACATCAAATGACTGTGGCAGCAATGGGACAGGGGTCACTTTGGTGATAAAGCTACAGAGAATCATTGTCCGAATCTGCAGGTTCCCTCAGGTTTCAGTGTTTAGCTGTCCTGCCCTCGACTTTAATAGGTTACTGTCAGCTGCTGCAGGAGGCTTTTTTTCAGTGAAAAGCTCTAAAATCCCACTGAATACTACCTGCTCAGCACCAACAGAGCAATGGCTGGTGAACATAGTGGAGCATTTAGCAGCATTTTGTTGAGTTTGTAGAGAACTAAAAGAGAGTGAATACTGGACTGAGTGACCAGACTCAAAATGGATGATAACGCTGCTCCATAACAGCTGGATGTGTGAATAAGAAACTGCCACATGAACTTATAAATAGGTCAATGTTGTGTTCACAACTCATCTCTACTGCCAAAAAAAAAAACTTTGTTCAGTAATTGGGACTGCATGGGTGTGTTTTTTTGTTTTTGTTTGAAGTAACAACTTATTCAAACAACCTCACCAACAGATATTAGACTGTAATTTGAAGACTGTGTAAAGATTTCTTTCAAAATACATTAAATATGTTGGATAATTGTTGCTGAAAACAGGTGAAAAAACGTTGAATGATATATTACTGAAATGTGGAGTTAGAGGATAAAACAGTTTTTCACCAGTTTTCAGTCCAGGATTTTTTTTGGGCGGTCCTAAAGGGTGGCTCGATGACACGCTGAGGCCACCCTGAGCGTACCCCTGCACCCCTAGAAGAGATAGAGACTAATTCATCTCACTCGATGTTTCAAAGTTATTTTGCATTTTAAATGTTGCGGGATCCTTGGTACACAGAAGTATGTGATATTATTGTTCACAGTATGAAGCTAACTGAGAAATTCATTTTTCAAACTATAAGTGCAGTGCAGACTAACCACATCATGTTGCGTTGTGTCATTTGATGACCAAAGCGCACAATGGTTGCTCTTTAACCCAAATTTATGATTCTGTGTTACAGACATCCTGTAGTAGTCAATATACAATGTTTGGCATGTGCCAATCCAGGAAGCAAATTTGATAACATTAGATTTTTGTGCAAATACGCATACTGTACACATTCTTAAGCCTGATTCTGTTTTACAAATCTCGATCATTTTGAAGAGCACACCAGCTTCATTTCCAATGCCGCAGTTAACTGTGATTTGACAGCCTTAAACATCTATTTGCACGTCGATACTTGCGCTCTCTCCACAACTCATTAGACCTGTCAGTGAGAAGAGCGGCGAAGAAGGAAAAGTGCAATTTAACTTCAGCGAGGTTCTTCAACAGCATCAGAACAGCCATCATTACACATGACCGTTATAGCACGGCTGTGGCTATTTATAGCCCATACCATTAATTCATCATGTACCGGTAAAACCTTAATTACTGCAATCTCGCAATCATCATTATTAAACATCAGAAAAATGATTATTAAACATCAGAAAAATGATGAATGATTCATTTATGGACTCATATTGAAGCAAACATTACAAAGTGCTTCATAACTCAGGATCAAATGAAAAGATTAACAGGGAGATGATAGCCTGAATGTAAATAAAATATAAAATTTGATATAAATGTGCTTCTGAGTAACATTTTCATGCGCGTAGAGTCAAAAATAATCGTTATCAATCTACAGTAAGGTCACATCTTTGAACACCTCACCTGCAAATAGTTTTGTGCACACATATCGTTTATACATTTATGTTGATGTGAAACAGCCCGCAGTGTCATTGTGGTGGGCTTAAATAGAAAACAAAAGGCATAAAGTTTTGATATCTGATATTCATCACACACCACTGTTGTGCATTTGCCTTTAATCTACATTTCATTTGTTTAGGGGAGTCATTGAAGCCTGGAATGACTCATAATGCATAAATCGAAAGTATGCCTCAGTTTTCTGATTGGTTCTTTGTGCTCGGCTCAATCAAGTCTCCAATCTCTCTGGAAATTGACTTGTGTACAGATACCAGTCAGTAGGTGAGAGGAAGGAGGGAAACGTATTTACATTACTTTTATATAGATACAGTATATATGAATACTGAAGAAGCCGATCTGTGTTACCAGATACCTCAGGAGCCATTATATGCTTTAGTTCTGCTGCTGATGTAGGTTTAATGCTGTTCAAAGATAAAAAAAAAAAAAAAAAAAGGAAAGTGCATGAAAGCCATCTGTTAAGAACGGTAATGATATGAGAAGTGCATTTTTGTGGCTCTAGACACAGGATATAGCTTGTGTGGAGAGTACATCGCTATGAGCTGTTAACATATGGATCCTATAGCGCGCAGCAGAGAATGATTACAGTCTGACAACAAGGAGGTGTCGCCGTGAATGCCAAAGACAACCTGCGGCTGCCTGTGAAATCTGTTACACCTTCGGATGCATCTTTGGGTTTCACATTATGTGCAAGTATTTGCGAATTATACGGGCTCCTATGTTACACTGTGTTTAGCCTTCAGCATGAATGTATTCATAACTAATGGTGGGCTTGACTGTATGTATGTGTCTGGAAAAGCAAGACAGGGGGTGAAAACTACACAACACTTTCAGCTTGCCAAGTCTGACACCAATCTCTGCCAGTCTAGCAAGCTCCCCGAGCCTTATACAGTATCTACTTTTACCTGCTTTTTTTTTTTTTTGCACACTGTACCTTTCTATATTTACACAGTCTGAATAAATTTTCCCCAGAAACACGTGTGCATGGGTAGGCTGCATGACGCCAATTTAAATATCCTGTGTTATTTTTATTGTTTGTAACGAGCTGAAGTGTAAATTTCTCCATTCTGAAAAGAAAGCCTCAATAAACTATGAAATATATATATATATTTTCTATAAAATAGTCAAGATTGCCTCAGTTTTCCTGGCTCTTTCTTTGTAGCAGCCTCCCACACATGTCCTGACCCACACAAATACTGCATGGCGCAGCAGGGGAGGTGCTAATAGGAGTCCATATTTCCCTTTGCTTGTGGAAGACGGACCATAGGGGTTTGACTAATGAGCCTGTGCCACCTGTGCCTACGATGCCAGAGGGATGTGGACTATAATGCTGATGATCTTCTGAGGGGCAATGTGGCACTGGGCTTTGTTGTTAAACCTCTTCACATTTCAATCCATCCTGGAAATGTTCTAATGTGCTAGAACTTTGCATCTCCCACATTACTCGTTTGAATCAAAAGCTTTGCCCGGACACAGTAAGGAAAACAACATTTTGTGAAAGAGAGTCCTGGGTCTCATTTACTGAGGAGGGGAAGTGCGCGAGTACATTTACAGTGCTGCAACGCAAATGTGGGCTTTCTCAGAAAGTCTGTGCTTGGGAACACGCGTATTTGTGAGGAAGGAATGAAAAAGGCTCTCTAATTGCTCTGCTAACGGAGCGGCAATTAACTTTCAGAGACTGCTGAAACTGGAAACTTCTGTATTAAACAGTAAATGCACCAAATTGTTGTTCATACAGATGGATGACAATTCATATAAGTGAATTAATGCGCACACTGCTATCGAAGGGTGACGCCAGATTTTACAACCTGAATCTCATTTTCAAACTTGGCCATGATAGAATTGTTACTCACACAAAGCTGAATGATTCCTCAATGACAAGAAGGTGTAATCCTGTGATCGCATTCATCAATAAAGCTTTTCTGTTAAAGGATAAAGGCAGCAATATTTCTTTTCTTTTCTTTTCACATCAACAGCTCCCGTGAAAAGACCAACAAGGATTTTTCAGATTGCTTGCTCATTTATCTCATTCCTCTGTTGTCACAGATCTCCACTGTTGTCCAAAAACACTGTACTTTATTTTGAGTCCACATACAGGCAGTCTGATGCCAGAAAAACTCAAAACTAAATCACCAAATTTGTGTGAATCTGCTACTGAAAATACTCCACAAGAAATGGACGATTCTCCAGTATGAGTAAGTGTACAAAAGGCTACAGTGTTCAGCCGTTTTGGAAAACTACTGAGCCCTTTTTTTAAAAATAAACTTTATATCTAGGAGCTGTTATTTAATATTTGTTATTACTGAAAGCCAGTAGGAACAAATGGGCTTGGACATGCCACAGGAATGGACAAACAGATAGTTGCTTTCAGTGTTTTTATGGATTTTGTTGACAACAATTTCAGCGACAATCAATCCCGATGATCACTGAAATGGGTTCAATGCACCTTTTGACATGAAACTGGGTAGACGCTTCACGTTTTATGGTTTCCTTTTGCTTATACAACAAACGTTTTTACTCTTGTCTTTCTTTAGTGTGTCTCTGCTCTGCTCTTTTGCATATCCATATACCAACCTACCAACTGCTGTATTAATATCTACAGACTGACTAAGCCAAATATCCTTCAGACACAGAAAACAAACATAACAATTAAATAAATAATATTAATAATATGTATACGCTGTATACGTATTCTCTTGCAAATACTGCAGGCGGTTTCTCTGTAATTAAGCCTGCATGACATTTTGGGGAGATCTACTGAATATTACATTATCTGCCACCCACTGTAGATATAAACAATGGAGATTCTTCACATGTTTATGTATTTATTTATACAACAACATATGGGTGAGAAGGTAAAGCTGAATTACAGCTTGCTGTGGAGTGAAGAGGATGAATTGCTGCGTATTGCCTCTCGTGTTTCCATTATTCATAAAGATATTCACGTCTGAAGAGGAAGCGCAAACAACGCCGACATTCAGCGCGTTACATTATTGACGGAGCCTCAAGATCTCCGAGAGGTTTCTCTCTTTGATATTGTTCAGGTTAAATCTAGCAAGCCGCTGTGTTCTTTGCCTCTTGATGCCCACTCCTTTTCCAGGTTGTTTACCTCTTTTTCCTTCAGACTTACAAAAGCACCTCCACCCCGTCTCCTCTCAGCCGCCCTGCCAGAACAAGACGGACTCCTTTCAGACTTGCACCGATGGATAAAATATTTGACGTTTGCTGGAGTCCCAAGATGATAAGACGGAAAGGGAAGCGCGTCCTGATTCATTTAAGTGACTCTAATCGCATGGGCTGTAAAATGAATGAATACACACAGCTATCTTCACTTTGCAACACACACTGCATTATCCTTCATTTCACAAGCCGCTACATCTGACGGACCAGAAGAATCCAATACTGAGCTACTGACTTGTGGAAAATCTATAAAATATGAATTTAGTCTGACATCAATAGCATCCAGTTCAACACAACTGACTTACCAACAGGTCAGGAAGGGTCACTGGGAAGGCACTGTGCGTCCTTCACTCAGAACAACATTCAAGTTCTATGCGCGAAACAGGGATGTGTATGTGCAGTGTGTACAGCGTGTGTGAGTGCACAGGTACATGCTGGCTAAAGCATCACCACTGGAACTGAGTCTCTCGGGAGAATACGCTTGAATCCCTCTCCTTCAAAGTCTTGTGAGCTTCAAGCAATTTTGCTCACATTTGCCTCTGCTGCGGCCCATCACTCTCAACCTTGATTTCAACAGGTTTGCTCAGAGGATTCTAATCTACGGCAACAGTTGCAGGCTGGAGAGAGTTGCACACACGCTCAAACATCCACCTGCTCATCCCTGATCTTGACTGAAGGAGCTGGGTGCTTGCTGAAAGGCACAAAAGCAGCAGTAATTGTTGTGGCTGAAATCTCGTTTCTGTTATGTTGAGATTCCTTCCTGATTTGGAAGTTGGAAAACAAAACTAGAGGCGCTTTAAGAAACCACTCTCTGTTTTTGACAGATAGCACCAGAAACCATAGAAATTCTGCCTGCAGGGACATTTCCTGGGTAAAAAAGCAGCGGCACTGAATGCAAGAATCTGATAAAAACACGAACAATAACAAGGAATGATCAAATTGTTTTGCTGCACGTAGCTCAGGTGGCTTACACAAGCACCATTATGATCCAAAAGCCTTTGATTTAATCAGATGCTTTTGTAATGCATGCCAGCAACCGCATATTAGGGAACCAAGTGTGATAAAGAGGCTGCGACTAGGTGAGATTCAAACAGCATGGTTAATATCTATAACATGGCGGAATCGACGATTTTCGCCCAGGGCTGGGGAACTTGTGTCTTCAGATTGCGAGCTGCGGTTTGACCTAAAATATCCTCAGAGCTCGGCTAATCCCCACGGACTTCAACCCACGCACCATCACGCTTCATAACGACTGACACATTGATGGAAGCAGCCCAGGGAAGGTCAGAAGAATTCAGAAATGGGCTTCAACACCGCGGCAATCTCATCCTCAAAGTGTGAAAACAGAAAGTCAGTGAAAGATATTCTTGGCCTGTCTGTAACATGTTGAAATATAACTATTAAAAATCTGCATATGTGCCTCTCTATTAACCTTTTACACAAGACTGGAGATTCTCTGATTTACTGGAAAAACTTACTTCAACTGAGGCTCTTTTTTGTAAGAGATCATGTACTGCAGAATTCAGCTACACCATTTTCTTCTCCCTCCAACTGCATCTTGTGTGTTTATGACTCTGGGCTGATTGCTGCCCTGTCACATGGTAAAGAACACCTATGAGGAGAGCCAGACAGAGCCAGTATCACACGCTGAGAGGCCCATATTAGTGTCAGTGCCGTGCCTGCTGGTGATTGATCCGCCAAACAAGTCCTGCGGACACAGCCAGCTCTGTTCCCCGTCCCCGTGCTTTCCTTCAAGCTGTAACAGGTTGTTTATGTGAAAGTGAAGTGCTTCTCTCACACAGTCCCCTCCAAGTGTATTTCAACCCATTTTAACAAAAGCAAAGGTTTATAATGATGGGTGGACATCAAGTACAAGTGGTGTGTAAGATTTAAGAGGCTCTATTTACAGATAATGGCAGAAATACAAGGATATGATATGCAACTAGGTCTGTCACAAGTGTATGATCACCTGAAAATAATAATATTTTTATGTTGGTAAAGTGAAAATTGACTGTATTTTCATCATGGTTTGTTTTAATGTCGATCAGAGAGAGGACTCATCAGGTTATTTTCATCAATTTATTAAAAAAAATTGCTAGTTCCGGATGTCAACGTTCAAGCAGGGTTATAATAGTTTTCTATTTTTCATGTTTTTAATATTATTTTGTTTTGATTCATCAGAGTTTTCTCATTCCAGCTCAGTTTATATTGATTCATTAATTATTAGGTTATTTTTATTACAATATAGGAGGGATTTGTGGCAAATGGGCAATATATTAAAACGTTCAGAATAGAGTCTGAATAAACATTTGTACTAATACCTCCTCCTGCATGTCTTTATTCTCTATTAGTTTTTGCTGTTTTTCATTTTTTTCCCCCACACCTAGTTTTAGTATTTAGTTAATTAGTATAACTTTGCTTCAAGTGTTGGCACTTACCAAACAACAAATCAGGATGCCTTACATTGTTACATCACGCATCACATCACGTTGTTTAATGTAAAAAAAAACTCAGCTTTAATGGAAATCATTTTAAATTATCAGTGCATCTTCACCAACTCTGTAAACATACAGTCATCTTGACATAAATGGTTTCAAGTCTCTACCATCCATCTGTCAACCGAAACACAAAGCATGTTAAGTAATGCGCTAACAAGCTAACAATGTTTCCAAATAAGGTAACTTGGAAATTTAATCAACTCATCATTTGAAGTTTTAATTATACTATAATATGATAATGAATTCTGAAATAGTTCTGAATTGATAATTAGACAATTTACAAGTCACCTGATTTGAAGCTGGAGAACTCGTCTATTGTAATTACACAAAGAGTGTGGGTGGTGAGAACGATGGTATAATCTGTGATGCAGAGGTCATTCACAGTAGAGGGAGTTCAGAGGACAGAACCAAAATGTCTGTATGAGCCTACTTGCGTTTGATTTTACAGAAAAACATCTGAGATAAACAGTTTAACAGGTACAGCAGTGCAATGTAATGCAATCTCAGAGCACTACAATAAATCTTAAAAAGAAATAAATCTTTCCTTTGTAACGCTTATACTGCTTTGTTGTGTTAGAGTTGTTCAAGCAAGTCTAAGGTTATATTTGAGACTCTCATTGCTGCAGTGTTTGTTGTATTACATTATGCTAAAGGTTGTTTTCTTACATTGTCTCCATTACCATTTTCATGCTGCAACGCACACACACACACACACAGGGTACATAGATAATATAGTAGGTGGGCCCAAAGGTCCAGAGTGTGAATATAGATTTAAATCGTGGGTGTAGTAGTATGCACAACTTCAGTACAGTATGTGTTTGTGTGTGTGTGTCCGGGAAATGAGCCGCTATCAGTGAGCGATGAGAGAAAAGGTCAAACAAGACATGTTTTTCAAATGCTGCAGCCATCTGTCTTCACTTTTGTTCGACGACACACAAATGTTTTGTTTGTTTCTTCACAATATGATATACATTAAGAGCATGTGACTCACTAACTCATGTATGTCTGTGTAAGGCGCTGTGGAGACTGGACGCAGCTTCAGCTAATGGTATTGATGGAGGAGAACAGCATCTATTAGCTTTCTATTTCAAACACTAACCTTTAACGAGTCCTGCGGTTTATGCATCAATGCAACCTTATGAATACTAACCATGTCTAATCTTTCCATCTGCATTCAAGGCTTGCATTACACCGGGAGATTAAGGTGACGGTTTCGCTATGGCCCGTGGCTGGCTGTCAAACGGTTACTGGATGCTGGCAGCATCCAAAGGCTGTGGCATCTCAATGACCAGCGCTGTGGCCATTCATATTACGACACAGCGCTGTTATGGTTTTTAATATAAGCTGGAAGTTAGAGCTCATAAAACCACTCGAGCCATTTGTACTGAAGTAGGAAATTTGATTGGGGGTGTGGAGAATGGTAAGCAAGGGGGCCACCTGTGTTAATGAGATTGCTGTAGCCTAGTTGGAGCAGCTTCCACCTGACTCCCACTCTTGTTTATTTCAAGCCTGATCAATAGCTCATGGTCTAGCTTTACAGAATTCTACTAAAAAGGTCAATGACAAACGAGAGGAGAGGAGACCTGCGTTATTACCTGGATGTGCTTAAAACTCAATCAGCAGCCCCTCCAGGCTCAGCGGTGATTGACCGGGCTTTCCGGGCAGCTTCACGGTGGGCCCTCAAATAAGCCTCCGTTAGTCTCCTCATTGTGTTCATATGGTTCATGTGGAAAACAAGAGCCAACAGGTGGTGCAGATTTTTCAGTTTTCCCAAAGCGCAGACGATAAAACTGCAAATAATTAGAGCTGAAGAATGAAAATAGAACTTGGAGCTGAAAGTAAGTCAATGAGATGTGTGAATAATGCAGGGAATAATCTATGATGCACATGCACACTCCTTTTTCAGCTCTGAAACATATTCACACCTAAACACATCCTATAGAGCAGGCCGTGGCAATGTTTAATCAATTAACCTTCGTAGAGTGGAACAGCAAAGCCACCAAAGAAGGATTTCTGTCACAAGACGAAGAGGATGTGAGAGAGAGAGAGAGCAGTCAAAGAAGCTCCTTTCTACCTCTGAAAACTGAGGAGGGTAAAAGACAAAAAAGAAAACATTACTGAGAAAAGAACGTAAATTAAGTTTGAACCGATTAGAAGATTAAATTTAAACCTCATAGAAGATTGTGTGATTGCAGTAGAGGAAATGATTTGTTTTTTAATCTGCACCCTTCCTCATGAGCAACTTGAGCTCACTTTTCATTAATTAAACCTTTTTAGTTAAATGTCAGACAGACTATTAATAAATACATACCTGCACAGATGAGTACAGTTTTAATCGAGTTAAACCTGCATAAACTGATTTTTTTTTTTTTTTTTCAAACCTGCAGGCAGCAGAAACAAGATGTAAACCCAACAGGGACATATTATTGTGTTTTAAGTTGATAAGACGAGTGAGCCGAGTTACGGATTTACACATCCAGCAGTCACAGAGCAACACTGGTGTTCATTTGGAGTCTTGTTTCTGGTCTCCCGTTGAATCTAAGTCCAATATTCACTCTCTGTTTCACTCCAGAGGGAAATATCTGTCTCTTCAGCTGCTAAATGCTCCACTGCGTTCACCAGTCATCGGTGGGACTAAGTCAAAAGTTGCACGCCATAAAACCAAAACAATGAACTGAAAGACTTGGAGAATTTTTGGACCCATCACTGCTTTCCCATGTTTTTGTGTTAAGTGACTAATGGGGACAAGAAGTTTCGAATTTGGTCCAGTATTCAGTCAGAGCACTGCAACCACTTATGTAAGCCTCGTGGGTATTTGCACAACTGTCAAAATATGTTTATTAAAAGTGCTTATTTTTGCAATTTACAGGCACAGATTGGTATTATGCGTCTGACTACAGAGAAATGAGACATCATCTGTTCATTTTTCTAGCCAACTCTCACTCAACAAGAAGCTCTGAAATCTCGGGAGAGGTCAGGTGACTTGTTGCAGAGAGTCAACATTAGAAATGCGAGCATAGTAATGTACCAACCAAAAAGAGTTTGTTCAAGTACAGAAAGTGTAGCTTAGTGTCTATGTAACAGATTTTCAATGTCATGGCTGAATATTTAGCTGATTTCAACAATGTGGGTGGGGAATTTGAATTTGATGGCCGCTCATGTTTATTTAAGCTGGAGTATACAATTAAAACTATAAATGAAGAGTGAACAAGGAGAGAGAGCAAGAGCAAGAGAGATGGGCAACAGGCAGAGGAGGCGGACCAGCTGCCAAAACGGCTACAAAGCTCTGGAGACTGGTGGTGTTCCTGTGAGTGCTGTGACCTCATGCCCACAGAGGAGATTTCAGTCCGAATCAAGAGAAGGGTACAGAGTACAGGGTTTCATTTTTCTAATAACAATCTGAGCAAGTCAGTGGCAAAAACAAGCATTTTCAGAGGACATATTTTAATGCAGAGACTACGTTGTCACCATAGCCTGTAAAAAGTCGATAGAGATATAATCAAGATAATCAACTCATTACAGGGACACTGTATATTGAAAAGATTAAAAAAAAAAAGTTCTTTTTTTAAATTCTACAAACAGAGAGAGAAAATTAATCAAACTATTTCAATATTTAAAACACCACATCAACCTTTTACATAATTACAAGCTAGGAATATCCTAATCAGAGAGAAAGCGTAGGAGAGAAGCGTCTCTGCTCCAAAACCTCACCTACTGCAGCTTGTGAGCACGAAGCATGAGGAGAAGGGGGGGACCCCGGCACTGTCGGCAGAAGAGCCGTGCATGGGAATGAATTCAAATATAATATTTGAATATATTTCTTTGCCTTTTCACTGATGGTCTGAATAAGGCACTAAATTTGAGGGTCTGAAAAGCTAAATCTAGAGAAAATTGGCACGTTGGCAACACTGGTTGTAGCCCATTTTCGTAGCTGCAGCACTCTCATGCTCCATACTGGACCGAATTCAAAGACGGTTGTCCACATTAGTCACTTTGAGACAAAAACATGGGAAAAATAAGGTCCAGGTTGAAAAATACCAAAGTTACCCTCTGAGTTACCCTATGCAGCAGCTTTAATATAAACCCCAAGCATTAATAACACTAAATCGGACACACAGTATCACCCTCACATAGTTCACGATTCAAAAACACACATGATCAAACCTGCTGTAGCCAAACACTTTAGGACTGGAGTCCAGCAATGCTCTGGCCCTGCAGTTATGAGATTTCTCTGGAGATAGAGTTGATTCATTACAGTGGCAGAGCAAAGAGGTTCACCTTTTTTTCTTAGATATACCCTGACTCTGGTGTGAATGGCTCTGCACTCCAACTCTGAGTACTGTTTAACTTGTCGTTGCAGGCGCAGTTATCTAGTCCTGCACAGCGCTTAGGAAAGGTGGAGATGTGTATCTGTTCCACAGAGTGAAGCTTACCTAACTGTGGTTTGATAAAGTATCGCTTACAATTTATTGGTGATGGTTGGAAAGGTTTATTCCAGCTATGTTATCCCCTGCTGTGAACTTGTGACTATCTGTGGGCTAACTGAGAGTATATCAGTACTGAAAATGTGGGAGGAAAATAGACCACCATAAACTACAGCACGAAGCTAATAGATTTATTGATTAGCCAGGCTTCTACTGGTTCCCATCCACTGTGACACAGAGATTCAGCACATGAAACCCCGCTGCTACAAGAGGTTGGCCAGAATTATGGGATGCATTTGTATTCCCAACCAGATGCTTTTCCTCTATAACTTCTCTCACTCCCCTCCTCTGGCTGTACCTTTCTTCCATCCAAACCACCCGCTGCTTGGCAGTTCAAAGCATCCTCTGTACTCTAAAGCCTGTAATACCCAATCTCTATCAACTCTGGATTTCTCACTTGTTCTACAAGACAATCATGCATGCAGATATATGAAATCATACACACACGTAAGACAAGGACTCTTTATTTACTCAGAAGTCTAAGTGTGTGTTCCCTATCCCCTGTTTAATCTGGTTGTTGCATCCTTTTTGGTCTTGGAGTGACAGTGCTCTAAATGTAGGGATAATGAATAGGCCTCGGGGAGTCTTTGCTGACTTGCAGCAGCAGGCTAATGAGATTAGCAAAGCCACCGAGGGCCCGTTAACGGCACAAGGCCCCCTATGAGGTAGAACAAGATGAGGAAGCAGAACTGGGGCATCGATGTGACTCCGATCTGCAAAAATAAAGCTGACAATATCCAACACACTGTCCACGTAACAACCAAAATATTCAGAAACCAAAGAAACACACTTAAAGTTTATATGTTATTATAAATAGCACTGCTCTCAGTGAGCTTGGGATCGAAATAAGAGAGCCTGTACAGCGTTGTTTGTGTTTGTAGCAGGGCTGCTGCAACAATCTTGTCCTTCATGGTCTCACCACCTTTAGATTTATTGATATTTCAGACGGAGTGTACAGATGGTTGTTTAAAGTTTGCACAGTTACAGCTCTAAGAGGACATTTTTACCTCTACTATCAGGCAGCTTGATTCTTACAAAATGCTCGAAAAAAATATGCCAGAAAACCCTTCAGCTTGGGGCAAAGTGCTACTACACTCAGATCCACAAACAGCTAACTGTGGTATTAGTCATTGTGAATTCACAATCTTGAATTTATTAGCCTGACATAAAAACAGACGTGCGAACATTGAGGTAACAAAACAAACAGACCAACAAACCTATAAACAACCCTACCTTTCCAACGCTGCACTGGACTGTCTCTAATGGATACAATGCTGAAGGCATAGTTCAGACACTTTATTTGCGTGGCAGTGGGCTTGAGAGAAGGAAAAAAGACTCAACAAAGTGGACACAAAGAGCAGCAACACTCAACCGAGCTGGAACACTGAATAGAAACCACACAGTCTGATCATAATAAGAACAGGCAACAAACTACTGACCACAAGCTTGTAAAAGACTAATGAAATACAAAAGCATGAGATCTTTATATACTGTTGGTTGAGTGCTGTATTGTATTGCCTTCAAATGGCAAACGTGTCTGTGTTTTCAACAATAGGCAGACTACTCCATGAGATTCAAAAGGTTAAATGCATCAGAAAACTTCAATATATGATTTTCTGTTTGTGCGACTTAATGTCATGAAGAAAACAGACAAACAGAGAATAGCACAAATAGGACAACTGGCGAGCAGTGCTGTTTTCAATGCTTTCAATGCCAGAGATAGAAAAAAAAAGACGCTTGACTATCTTCTCTATGGAACAGGCGTCTTTCACAACGCCACATGAAGACCCCACCAGCCAGACATAAATAAAGGCAGGGTATTAAATATATATGTCACTTCTGGTTGATTTAACATCCAATATAATCTATCTATCTCTGCAATCTCGGGTAATTGTGAGAGAGACGGACCATGCCACTAACAATGAAGACAAGAGCTAACAATGCAAACGCAGTGAATGGCCATTATTGAAAAAAGTAGGGGTTTTTTTTTGAACAAGTGTGAGAAGAAAAGTCAGCAGACGCCACAGCAGCACACACAGCACTTACGACCTTTGCACAGAGGTATTTATCAGCCATTTTTCTGTCTGTTACTGACTCTGAGGCTACAGTGCCATAGAGCACACAAATCAAAGAACAAAGAACATAACATAAATGAGACGACAAAAAATGAAGGAAAAAAAGTTTCAAAGACATTCTGAGCGTCTGTATTACCATAGAGGAAACATCTGCCATGGTTCAGGCGATCCAGGGGAGTTCACAAGGAAGAGTGGGTACACAAATCCCCCAAACCCACAATCACCCCCACAGAAGACAGATATGAGGATGATCAGACACAGAGTAAAGTCCTCTAGAGGGGCGGGGGGTTGATATGGATGGTTTGTAGTTATGCTTAGCCATCAGCTCATATGTAACCCATTTCATCCATGTTATTATGAGACCATGGCTACTGCCATTTTTCACACAGTTATGCAAATGATTTGAATGCTTTTCCTATCTTTGTTGTTGTAATTCATTTAACAAGAGCTCTGGCGGAGATTTAATAATTTCCCTGGCAGTAACACATTTGCTAATCTTTTTTTTTTTGGTAACAAGAAGTTACAACAGCTTGTAAACTGTGTTTTTCAGCCTTATAACAGCCATTAAAGCGGGTCGGTCACAAGAAAATCCCCACTAAATAACAATAAATGAATATGTTGTCAGCATTTGCAACTTTTAAACTGCAGTAGAGGTTTAGATATAGATAACAAAGAGATGATAAGTACAAGACGAGATACGGGACACAGAAAGCACAACAGAGGAAGATGAACTTACAGAAGAGAAGTTGTGCGCGCCACATGGCTCTCCTCTGTATTTGCATGAGAGGAGCATGTCATCCAGTTGGTGGCTCAGTCTATCCATAAACTCCAGGTTGGTTCCCTCAAAGTTTCTGGGTGGCAGAAAGAGCCTGAAGTCCGACAGCTTCGTGAACCAGGCCTGACGGTCCTCTTGAAGCAAGTCCAGAACCATTGGCCTCACTGTCCGGTTGGCCAGCAGCAGGCCAAGCCAGTGGCCAGCGAAATACAGGTCGCTCTTGGTGAGCTTGTAAAGGCGAATAGGGTTGTTGTTACAAATAGTGACTGCGGGGAAGGCCAGTTCTTTGGCCCACTCTGCGTGGACCCGTGTGTATGTGGGGAAGGAAAGCCAGTGGAGTAGGCGGTTGGAGGACCAAGATAAAAGCAGCCCCAAGGAGGTGCAGAAGGCCAGTAACCAGAAGGCCCTGCGGCCCACAGAGCCACCAGGGATGCAAACATGCCTCAGGCCGTGCAGGCGTGTCCTTGACAGCAGAGTGGAAGTGACCCGTGCCAGAGTTGGCTTTGTACGACGCCGCTGACGACCTTTTCTGATCATGGCCGGGGATCCCCGCCGGAGACATCGTCCCTCCAGGGCCATAGTTGCCCACAGTGCTCCTACAGCCGCGGGAAAGGCTTCATTTCCCAGCCAGGCCTCAGGGGCTGGGGCCCACATGTAGCTCCAGGATAAATCCACTACTGTAATCCACACCTGGATATGTGTTTGGCCTTACAAATATTAATGACCCATGCGGTTTTAACTGTAAATACGCCGTGTGCACACGCAGAAGTAACCCGGGACGTAATATTTGTGTTTTGAAGTCGTCTCTGATGCCTTCAGCAGCAGCTACTTGTTGGTCATCTCTCCTGCTCTCTCGATCTGAGAGTGCTCCAATCATCCAACTCATCCAAGCAGGGGAAGAAGAAAGAAAAATCTGCTAAGCAAATGTGCTCCAAGCAAGGTGGCTTCTACATGAGTGACTCCAGCATCCACCGCAGTTAGTGTGACAGTGAACAAGAGAGGATGAGACACAGAGAGCAAACGCAAGGGGAAGAGGGAGGGGAAGAGAGAGGGAGAGAGGAGGATAGAATACAAAATACCATGGGCTAAGCAGAAAGGACAAAAAACAAATGAAAGAAGGGAAGGTAATTAAAATAATGAGACGGCAGCAGAGGGAGTTGGTTGGTGTGCTGCAGTCTGTTAGAGCAGAGCTTGCCTTGTTCCAGCGCTGTGGTTTCTCTTCCTCTGAGTTACGTGCATGTATGTGTGTGTGGTTTTTTTTTGGCTTCACTGACTTGCAGAGGCATTCAGCAGCCAGAGGCGGCAATCAGTTCCTTGTCACTATTAAGTACAAGCTTTAATTTAATTCACAGAAGTCCCCCGTGCTCATTTGTTTTTTTGTCCCCACTTTGCGGTCTCACTTTCGATGCCTTGACTTTCCTGTGATGTCACTGGTCTGCTCCTCGTCTCTCCCCCCACTTGGCTCTAACCAGTGTCTTCAGGTCCTGCGGGTAACCGCGGGGTAGCTTCATCTTGTAGCGGACCTGCTCCTCAGAAGCACAGCCACAGTGAGAAACATGCTACAACACACTTTCACATGGAGGCATTCATGCGCGTACGCGGACATAGACTCATGCCGGTTTCCTGCGGGAAACCCAACCAGAGATAATCTGTTCTGTCACACTCTGATCTCAGCATCTCTCCCTCTTTTCTCCTTCTTTTCCTCTAGTTTTTTTTCCAAACACAGCATCTCTCAATATTCCTCTCATGTCTCCGCTCCTCCTTCTAAAAATACTCTGCCCAAATCAAATCCATCAACTTGCCCTCACGCTCCTCCTCCTCTTCACTGTCGTGTCAGTTAAGCCCCAAGCTCGACCTCCTGTCGGGCTCCCCTCTCTTCTTTCTCTTCTTCCTCTTCTTTTCCACTTTGTGCACGCAATCCCTCACTTCTCTCCCCCGTTAGGAAAGGCTTCTCTGCGCGCTTTCCTCCCTCTGTGTCCTTGTCAGCTTCATCCAGCTTGGTCCTCTCTCTCTCTCTCTGCTCCGAATGACTTCTCTCTCCCCTCAGTGATCTCTCTTCTCCGTTGTTTTCTCCCCCTCCCTCTCTCGTTGGCCCCTCACGTTTTGCTCCTTTGTTTTGCTCCTTTGTTTTGCTCTGCTTTTTCAGGCAGCTTGTCCTCCCGTTGCACCTCTCCTCTGCTCCTCCTGCGCCACAGCTCTGTCCATGCAGCCGGGGAGCCCGTCACTGATGAGAGCGCCTGTCTCTCTCTCTGTGCTAACTCGTGCTGTCCTTCGCCCCCCTCTGTTTGTCTGCTGCTGCTGCCGAGCCACGCGGCTACAGTGCAATGAGAGACTGGCTGCTGCTTGCATGAATGTGAGGGTTTGTGTGGAGCAGAGAACAGCGAGACAAGGGCTCTTCACTAGTCCTCTACTCATTACCGTAATGGAGATTTGAAATTCATGTGGTAACAAGTTGAACACAAGTGTGGGGAGGCTTATACAGTAAGGTTAATTTAAGTATTTATAGTATTTTAACTTTGGCAGTTAGATTTCATTTTAGTCTTACTGCTTTGACGAAAAATATTTTAGTTTTAACCTAAAACACAAAACTTGAATGTTGTTTTGAGATTAGTTTTTAGAAGACATTTTAGTCTAGTTTTCGTTGGCAAACTGTGTATAATTTCTGCAAATTATTGCAATAAGTATTTTGAGGCTCATTGCCATCTTTTATGTATGCAGTAACCATGATTTTATCTGTGAAGGAAACTGCAACATATTTTGTCATCAATTCTCATTTTCCAAAGTACTTTTCTAATTTCATTTTTAAAAGGTACAGACATGTTTCATCATAGTTTTCGGAAATGATTTATTTTGGAGTCCAGAGATTCGAAATTATGATTTTTATATTTTTTACATAAAAATCAGAAAGAGACCTCGTTTTAAATTACATTGATATACTTTGGAATATAGCTTTGTATCGTCTCTTGCTAGTGCCTGGTCAATAAATTAGAGAGACTGATATTATCAGCTGACTGAAACAGTGTTGCCATTACATAGTTTGTCCACCAGTGGGCGCTGAAAGATGATCGTGAAAAAAAAAAAAAAAATCAGGCGTGTTTCTTTTTTTTTTTGACATGTCTTAAACATACGTTGCCACTTTGTTAATAATATTGTTCGATGTTTTGTTTGACATGATTAATAGAAAAACTGACGATATATGCGACTGTAACAGCCAAGCATTTCCTGTTTTTCTTAAAGTACAGAAAAACCAAACCCAAAACAAATATTAATAGAATAAATAGTGAAGAAGAAAACAGGAAGATTACAAAGAGGAACGCGGGCAAAGACATAACTACAATTACTCATATTTTCTATTGTCTATAAAACTTAAATAAAGGAGTGCATCAATCTTGCAGCACGTCCTTAGCAGCTCCGTATAAACACATGAAACACCCATGCAAACTCTTGAGCAGTTCATGCAAGGATTATCTCATTTTATGTTAGTAAACCAACTTTTTGTATCATTTTTCACACCTTTAATGGTGAGGTCTGACATTGGTCTGCCAATATCACATCAGGCAACCAACAATCTCCGTCCAGCACAGTCAAGTTAAATGAGCTTCTTCAGTACAAGCAAAGAAAAACCTTCAGAGCCAACTCACCGTAAGTGCTCTTGCTCAGCAGTGTGCTGTAATGCATGGTTTCATAAAGGTTTTACTCATTATCATTCATGACTTCTCTTCTGCCAATTAACAGAGGAGAGCATTTTCTCTGTGTGCGATAAGAACGGTATTTTTTTTAACTCATTTTGTGAATGTCTTAATTGAACTCGCAGAAGCTGCTCTCAGTTTCTGCAGAAATGGAAAACAGAAATCCAGACCCAGACTAAAGCTCCGTCTTTATATTTTGTCACAGTACGGCAGCGCAATGTGCAGAATCATTTTCATAACAATGAAGTTGTAGTACAGTTGTATACCACGCTAACCAAATTATTATAAAACAGTTTTGTAACAGCACAGAATGAGATGACGGTCTAATTTGCTGCAGTATCAACTAAGTGTGCGTGTTTGACATTATTTTGACTTGAACACAAGCTTCTTTTCATTGTTCGGCTGCATGTCTGGAAATACTTCTCGACAACTCCCTGTGATCTCATCTTTGAATACATGATGAAATGACATTTTCAACTTCAAGGAGCCATAAAGCCCACACATTAGCTTAAAGAAAGCTTTCATACTGTCAAAAGAAATTAACACAGAAACCTGAAACTGCACATATGCCAGCAAATGATACACGTGCACGAGGAAATCATCGTACTCAAACAGCAGAAGCAGGACTTGATGTTGAAAGAATAAAACACATGCATATATAATTCATAACCAGGAAAAATGCAAAAAACAGAAATGAAGAACTATCAAATGCATGCACACTTGTTTCCTCTCACAACTACTGTATGCTATGTTGGCACACACACATACACATCCTACAAAGAGAGTCAGAGGCAGCCTTCCAGAGCCTGGATCCATAGGCTGAATAATTAGCTTGGAGCCATGAATAGGGTTTCTCAGTCCAGCTATGCAGTCGGTGTAAAGAACAGCTCAAAGGCTCAACATATCCAATTTGCAATTCTAAAACATAAGGGAAATCACTGATTAATTAGGGATATAGCCAAACTAAGCGCCAGATACAATTACACCGCGCTATGTGGCTGCGATCAGGGGCGGCGTATAGGGGGGAAAAGTTAGGATAAATCCAAGGGCCCACGACTGACAGGGGCCCCAAAAAATAGGTAATAGGTATAGGGGCCCAATTTGATTTTTTTGTCATGGGGCCCAAAATTCTTGGCGGCGCCCCTGGCTGCGATGCAATGGCTTACATTTCCAATAAAATATTCCTGCACACTTTCATCAACCACATTGTCTCAGATCAAAAGACACATAGTGGTAAACTGGCCATGAGAGAGGCGCCTGTAAATATAAACCACAATTAAACATTCATAGGTTCATGTTAATGTGGCCTAGAATGTTTCAGAGAATGTGGCTTGGAAAAAAAAAAAAAAAAAAAAAAGAGGAGTCCAGCACGAGGAAGGCAACAGCAGATGATTCATAAGGATACAAGCTGGCCTTGTCTGTGAAAGCACAGGTGAGGCCGTGACACTTGCAAGTCGATGAAAGGTGGGGGTGGGGGTGGGGGTGGGGTGAATAAAAACAGTGTCAGCCATCTTGCGGCAAGCTGCCATTCATCAAAACTCTAGGCTGATTTAATAGGACAGTGATGGCAGGCAAAGCAATCAATGGGTTTTCTCTGCTATATGAGTTTTCTATTCTGACTGCAGTAACATTTGTCAGCTGGGGAATACACTGGGAGAGGGTGGATACTCACTGGTTCTTAAATGAATAGAAAAAATATAAATCCCTGGGAAGCCACTGATTAAGTCAAAAGATTGATGGTCTCAACGTAGAGTCTCATTTGGTCGCCATTTGATGTAATAGTTTTCATAGTTCATAGGATAATCTAGAAGTGGCTTCTTCGTGGTGAACAGTGGAAGTTTTGCTCAGGCCTGTCTATCATCTTTGAGTTCCTGTCATTGGTGATAGCATGTTGCACTGCGGCGCTCGACACATTTTCTACTGCACTCATTTAGCACCTTTCCTATAGGTGGGTTTATCAAAGCACATATATATTCAGCTGACGGAGACCCAGGACGGTGCAGTGCTGATAAGCAGTGTGTGAGTTCATGTAAAAATGTAACCTTAAATCAACTGTTGGCTTATAAAAAAAAGGTAGAGGTAAGGCAGAACGAGCTATTCATTACGCCTCTCAGGCATGCACTCCGTCAGGATAATCTAAATCTAACATGTCCTTCTCATGTCTGAATGAACGCCCCGATCGCTTTTATTTCATAGTCACAATGGGAGTCTGGCTAGGTCAGACCTCGTAACATTTTCCAGATCGCTTTCGAAACGGGAGCCAAGTCTGTCGTGAATGCTGTCAAGCAGCACAAGGTTAATTTTCACATTCAGAGGAGGATAGAGATTAAATGCATATTTTGTACCAAGTTCTGAGATAACTGCAATAAATGTGTTATTTCAAGCTGTGATTCTTTCTGCTTCTTTAATCTAAATATCGACGGCAGAATGATGCCTGGGTGCTCTAATAAGCCATTTGTCAATCAAAGTGACAACGCTGTTAATTATGCACAACTTTAAGCCTTAATATTATCTGAATGGGTCCAAAACTGTTTTCTGAACCAGGCTATAAACATGTTTATTTCTGCTGTGGAGTTGGACATTTTAACAAAGGTTTATGGAGACTCACACGTGGCTGCTTGAAGAATTACAGTTTTTTCCGCATTGGCTTCATTTCCCAGTACCGGAGGTTTCCACTTGGTTTAGAGGAACAAGCTGAATGCACAACACTGGCATACCACCAGCAACCTATCCAGTTGCGATGTTTGTATTTCTGTCCACCACCAACTCCAAATTTATTAACCCTTTACCTAGACTTCAGTCTCGATCATCTCCATTGGGGAATATCTGCCTCTTTAGCTTGCTTACCTAGTTGCTAACTTTGTCTGTCGGCTGTTCGTTGCTGTGCAAGTAGTGTATGGATTATTAAAGCTTGCAAACAGCATGTTTACTGAAAACAGCTGATTTTTTTAGGGTAAAAGATAAAAAAAGAAAAGAGGAAAGATACTAAAATGAAAAAAAAAACTAGCATAAAAATATCGAAAATACAGATGCAGCGGAGTGTTTCAAATTTTGTCTTATTTTCCCAAATGAAAACAAATTGTTAAAAATATAAAACAGGTAAGGAAGAGAGAAGAAAGAAGAAATGCAATTGCAGATCTAATATTACAGAAGCTGCCCTTTATACTTGCATACTTGTTTTCAATGTATAGTTTTTAATACTCTGACTCACACAGAGAACAGGAAGAAATGCAGCTGAGTTCATTCACCCTGTAGACGGCAACCCTGTCAATTCTGTCAGGGCAGGAGGTGACATTGCTCAAAGGAAATTACAAAAGAAAAGGCCTCTGCAGGTAAAACTGAACATTTAACTGTGATGGAGAGGCTCGGCTGAGCTGTATTTCAGCTTCAGTCGGGAAGGGAACAAATCTTGACTGTGGTAACAAGAAACCCCAGTGGGACTGGTGTATGTAGCTGGAAAGAGTTCTTTCATTTCTTGACTTGTTTTTAATTACAGCAGGTGAATGGAGATTTCTTCAATTTGTACTGTAACTGACCTCGGCAGCTCTCTGAACCCAGCTCCACCTGCAGGCCGAGGAGTCAAGTTTAGATTAAATCACATTAAATTACACAAGGCTTTAATGATGTCTGTGGGGATTTAGGGTCAAGAGAAGGATATAACTTGAACTTGAACACGGCAGTCTTGAGGGACATGAATGCATAATTAAAAGAAAAAAACATGTTAAAAATACTGACGAACAAAAGAACAGCATAATGTTTACGGACCGCCAAATTATCATGTTTTACCTCAACAATTAGAGTGAAATACTGTAAGCGAGGATTAGCAGCTTATCACAGCTAATGAATAGCGTATTCACTTCATTTTCAGCTCGATCAGTTGAGGTGGAGATGAACAGGCTCTAGCCCTGCTGGCTCGAGGATGCCTGGAGGCCACGCAGAGCTGCAGCTGCTGATGCTGCAAAGCTAATACAACGACTGTATTAAATCTTACAGTGGCATGTTTTTAATTAATAATTAATAATAATTAATGATCAGCATCCAGATCTGTGGTCAGAAGACAACCCCCCCTCCAAAAAAAACTGCACAGCTCAAGAAAACGTTGGCTCAAAAACAAACGGTCATACTTCAGCTGCTGCTGCACCATCACTTTTGTTGGTTTTAATTAACTTTCAATTAAAGAAGGTTATGGTCGTTATCGTACATAGATCATGTGTTTATTTTTTTTACTTGAGCGTTGGAGACATTTGTCACATCTATGGAACATTCAGAAAAACATTGTTAATAATAAAACCACCGGTCATCATGCTGGACTGTACAGGCACAAGCAAGCATCATCCTGGGCGTAACGTTCCTATATTTTAGTTGGATCATTGGCTCCATGATACTAACTGCAAATCATCCCATATGGATCATATCAGTCTTTTGTTAGCAATAGTGTTAGCAAGCATGCAAGCTAAGGTTAACCAGCCAGCTGCAACTCAGCAACACTGTATGTATCTGGTGAACTTGGTGCTGCTCTGTGTTGTAGTGCGCGCTGGTTGCTTGATGATGATCACTCAGGGGCGTGCATTAATGTCACATCCTTTGGATTTTCTCGAAAGAAATTGTCTGTTTTAATCCACCCACTGCATTTTTTTTTTAATTTTCTCAAACATATAATCTTCAATCCCCACCAACATTGACTGTACCCTTCAAGTACTAAATAATACATCAATGATAATATGGGCATTGTTGTACATGTTCTTCAAGATATTTATATCTATGCCATGTTATCCAACAGTTTCACTTTTGAGGGAAAAAGCAGCAGAAGAGGCAGATTTTATCGAATAAAAACTGTTCTCTTGTGGTTTTTCCATCTCAAGCCTTTGATACTGCTATTATATGGTTGACTAAGCATATGTTCACACTTTTTCTCTTTTAATCAAACTGCCACCACCTTTTTGATTAAAAGACAATAGACAGCAGCTGCTTTGGATCAGGCCCCACATCTGTCTCACATTTAGGCAGATCAGGAGGTTCTTTGGAGTTTTTAGAGAACAGCGATTGCAACAAAAAGGTGGCGGTGCTTTTTTGTCTAAGCGTGCTGTGTGGATGTAGGCCTGGCAGGTATTAGTGAGTGTGACTTTGTGACGACAAAAATCGGTGTGTCGTTTATGTCGCTGGATTCCCTATGATGATCACATCAGCACTGGTTAAACTAATAATCTCCCCCAGCTGACACTACCATAACACACTCTGACAGTTTGGCAGCATCCCAGCCACACTCCGCACACACACTCTTGCCCTTTACAGCTCCCCTCACCCATCTGCTCCCTTTGCAAACCTGGGTCAGAAGACCAACCTTTGAAATCCAGCTCCACACACAATCTACATTTTATACAGGAGACAGAGCAACACCTCAGCAGCTTTAAAGCTGAACATGAACACCGTCGAATCACATGTGGATATGGTAGCTTTAGGTCAACCGCAGAAGCACCAAAGCAGAGACAATCATGCGTGACATGAAGTACACGAAGGTGTTCATCATTTGAATTAATCAAAATAATGAGGCAACTGTTATGGAAGTGTAATGTCTGCTGGATAATATGCAATTGTACTGGTTTAATTGCTACACACTGCTACAAAATCAATATGCTTTCAGCTTTGTCTTAGCTTCAAACACAGACTGAAATGTTGCTGTTAATGTGTCTAAATTATTCACTAAAAAAATCACCTTTGTGAAGTCACTGACAATATTTTGAAATGTAATAAAATATGAGAAGATAAATGAAACTTCATAGTCAAAAGAGGTCTTTATTTTCGGAGTTTAAACAGATAAACAACGTCAGCAACTCAAGCGCAGCCATTGATTTTGGATATCAACACAGTCATTCATCAGCTATGTGTGATTTTGTTTTTCTCAGTTACTTAAAGGAAGATTAGAAACGCCTTGAACGCTCTTTCATTCATCTGCTGTTTATTCTCCCATTAACGCTGAAAGCTTTGAACGGGTTCCTCTGGAGAGAACAGCAAAATCTCACTGTTTTGTGTCATAAAGAATCTCATCAGGCACAAAAGACTGAAACGTTTTTGACAGTCGTGAGGCGGAAAAACTAAATCAATGAAAGATGTTAAAGTTACGTGTTGGAAAATGTAATATTCGCTGGCCTATTGGGTCTATTTTTGGCCTGGCACGATCTTTAGCTTGATGGATACTTTACTTTTTCCATGAGCCATTTCATGATAGACAGCTAGTATACACTGTACCCACATTATTTTACAGCTTGGTTGTTGAAAATAGCTTTTTCAGATGTGGATTTGATGACAGCAGCGACAGGCAACCAGTTGCGCAGTATAGAAATAGAGGCTAAAAGTGGCATCAAGCTACGGAGCTGTGTGCCACTGTAAAACAATAACAGAGTTTGATTTAACTATAACACAGCAGCATCTCCACCTAATATATTCTTCTCATTTATCTAATTATTTATTTTGGAGCTGAAATATTCCGGCAGCCAATCAACAGAAAACTAATCAGCAACTATTTTCAAAACTTACCAATTTACAGCTTCTTGTGATGATTTACTCCTTTTATTTATTTATATCTTATGTGCCAGTGCAACGAATATAATTAGGTTTTGGGCCAACAAAACAAATAATTTTAAGATGTCATTTAAGGATTTAGAGAAATGTGATAAACTTTTTCAGCATGTTCAATAACCCCCAGTAGTAGTAATTATTTAAAATGAACTTTCATGCAGTACTCTTCTAACGTGGCGTTGTGTCCATTATTATGATTTTCTGTTTAAACCAGCTGTGACAATAAGTCAAGTGGAAGTGTGGAGGCTGATAGAGCTTCTCTTTAACAAACTCGTTAGTTTTTCTATAATAAAGCCTCAAAGTTATCATGGTCATGATTAAATGATGCTGAAGTGTTTTTAAACACTTTTGAACTCGATGAATCTGCTTACAGTCAAGGTAAAAAACCCTCCTTTTTTAATCTCTTTCAGTCAACGTGACTCCCATGAAATATTCCAGTCATCTTTAAAGTCAAATATAAATGTGCATTTGCACTAATTCAACTGAAAAACCAATGACACGACTGTAGAGAGACCAAAAATAAGCTCCAAACTTTCTTCTTGATTGCTCATTTTTTCACGCAACTAACTGGATCCATGAGCTTACGGCTGCAGCATGTCAGCTTTAACATCAGGACTCACACTGCGTTCAAAGCTTCCCATGCCTGTGTTAGACTGTGACTCAGTACCTGTCAGTCCCTTACTAACTTTAACAGGTGGTGAAGGGGCGGCATGTCGAACCTGCTGGCTCAGACATGACTGCTCATGTGAGACATCACTCTACTGCTGACTACACCGTGCAAAGCTTCAGCTCTGGCTGCATCTGAAGGGAGGCCATTTTGTGTCAACAAAAGAGGGAGACAATAAATGGCTGAAGAGGATTTTGTTGAGTAATTAATTTTTGACTGTTTTCAAATTATCAACCACTTCACAGCCAATTCACACTGACCTACATTTTTATGAAAATATGCCTCTCTTTGTGGTTAAACAGAATCAGAGTCTAGATGCTAATGTCTCTCTCTCTCTTTAATGATACTTACAGGTCTTTGTGTAGTTATCCATGACACCTCTCTATTCACATTCTCTTATTAAACCATTTGTCACCAGGTTGCCAAGGTAACAGCAGCTCCAACTGCACCAATATGCAAGGGTGGGACTAATGAGAAACCTTAACTGTCCTATGATTTATGTTTTACTTTGTCTTTAGCAAAAATCAAAGCCAATTATATTTAAAATGAACCTGTCTCCGTCTACGTTCTAAATAATAAAAGAAAAGGATAAAGAAAAATCTCGGGGAGGGAATAGAAAGCTCAGAGCCGAGACTGCCACAACAGTTCCGGCTAATGATGCTATTAGTGCTTCGGAGCAGCACAATCAATCAGAGAAGTGATTAGTATAAGCATGTACGGAGAGCTGGCCCATTAGTCAGATGTGCTGTGTGTAACCTTCAAGACTCTACTCAACCACTGTGTTCACGACTGCACACCAAGAAACAGTGTACCACGGTGAATAGTGACTGAAAAAATGCAGATGGCCTTCGTAACAATATGTAGAACAGTATAATTGTGTTGTGTGTGTGTGTGTGTGTGTGGTATGATGTGTTTACGGCAGTCCGTTCAGGCAGGAGTAAACATCTAAATTCAGTCACAGAGTGGATAAAGTAAGCCATGTAAGATGTGGCTTTGAATCATCTGGCCAGCAGTAGAAGCAGTGTTTATGACAGACGGATTAATTAGACTCTCCGCTGTTTAGGGTGTATGTGCTTTCTGCTGTAGCACAAAGAAAGTTAAAAACAGTCAGAGTCACAGGATACAACAGAGACCACGATGAGCTGAAGCTGAGCCAGGCCAGACGAGGGTGCTCAGGTGAAGCAAGTGAGGCACCACAGAGGGCAGTGATGAAGCTGCTGTTAAAATGGAAAAATGGAAATTCATTCTGCAATTACTCAAACTCAATGTGTAGGAAATAACACGTTTTTGTAAAAGCTGTAACGTCTTTCACATTATCAGGATTTAAAGTAGATGGAAATAGTGTCAGGCCTGTCGCATTAGTGTCTGACATTTTGAAATCTGAGGGCAAATGTCAGCGAACTGACTTAATTCTGATCGAACAAGAAATGTAATACCTTTCTCTATATTCTCATAAAACATTGATCACTTCATTCCTAATACAATTTTAATGATGCGGGAATTATAAGAGGAATAAAACATGCCAAAGTCATGACCATTTCATGGATTTCACGTGAAACTTAACCATTCACATTTCCAGCTGCAGTCTACTTTTAGAGCCGCAGGTGTACACACTGAGAGACGAAACACAGGCAGAAGGAAAGAAAATGAAACTGGTATTGTATTTTATCCCCACTTCAACACAAGCATAAAAAAAGAATGGGCCTGAATACACAAATGATGATGTCTAAGCAATAATCATTGACTGAGGACAAAAAAAAAAAACATTTGAAGGAAATTTTCTAAGGATGCTCATCTGACAAGAAAATACCTGTGCTGCTTCGCTTCTCACTCACCATCATTTCGCACCTTGATCAATGATGAATAGTGTCACTAGACTCTATCAGATTTATCGCAGAACGTATTAACCGACATCACATGTAATCACTGAATTAGAACCTTCAGCGTCTCACCTGACCACGAGATAATGTTCAGTGTTTTTAGGCGCACATTGCACGGTGTAAGATTTAGATTACTCGCTCATTTACGTGCTGAAAATGGATTCAAATCATTGCTCTACCACAATGTCACAGCTTAAGACGACAAATTGCATGCAAAAACAATTTGATAAGAAAGAGGATTATTTCCCATGATTCAGTGTTGTCATTCTGTAATATCCCATTGAGGGTTTATACAAGATTAAAATCAGTAATGACGCCTGCAGTTAATACAAATCCTCGAATTTTCCAAGCTATTATGGTGTCACTCCTTTGTAATCAGGGATTTTAGCTATGCTTAGGTTGCACTAAAAGTAGTTAAGATGATTCTTCACCACTGTCAAATGCTCTGAATTTGCTTCATTGGGGCAAATTTTCAGCAAAGAAACAACTTCCTCTTCCTCTTATTTCCTTTTTTCTTTATAACTTGTACAAAACAGCAGGGAAGTACAACAGAAGCATCGTTTGAATCATAATGCACAGCAGCAGCAGCTGCGGTGGTGTAGCTGCAGTTGGAAAGCCTTGTCAACATCATCAACCACACTGCCCTCAGGAAGCCTGCACGCACCATTTCTAGAACTTTGTTCTTGAACTGGAAATGAATTAAACTTATAAATAAAGCCACTATTGTCTGAACATTTTCCTTTCAAACCTCACTAACATTAAAAACAGACTTTGCCCTTAAACCCCAACATGCTTCCTATTTTTCAAGTGAAAACACACGACAGTATTTTATGAAATCGACTACTCCTTATTCCCCTGTCTGATGCAGAAGAATCTTCCAGCTTCCTAATCTCCAGCCTGAGCTGCAGTGATAGTATACGTCGTTAAATCTCGTCACACTTATGATGAGTGGATCCTTCTATGTGGGGGGAGAACCAGAGGAGAACCATGGAAGACATTCACTGGGAGGCCTGAGTCCAGCTGTTTCCCCAAGGAAATGTTGACCCTTCTGGGAATCCGCTTTTAGCAGGGTGCAGGAAAAAGATTGCCTTGGTACAGCACTGTAAGTACTCCCATGAATTAAAGATGAGCTCAAGTTGTTCTTCTGGCTTGAACTAACTGGAACAGATTTCCAATTAGCATTTTATTTTAAAGCCCATTAACCATCACATCTTTTCATCTGCAGGATCATATGTGACACATCTATGGTCATTTTCCAGGCCCAGTCTGCATCTGACAGAGCACCATCTTAGTAATAGCAGTTAACTGTGCCTCTCTCCAGAGGTTTGTTGTTGTTATTTATAATTTGAATAACGCTAAAGTGAAGGCCGATTAGGGTGCACACAAGAAATCAACAAATTCTGACAAAATAAGAACAGTTATCATCACATTACAACCATAATCTCCAATCAAGTGACAAAGTACCACAACTATTTTTGGCAACTTTGCTTTCCCTGCAGAGCTTTTGCAGCAAAACCCATTATTGTCAATTCCCTGGGGTGGGATTTCCTCCCAACAACTTGTCTGCCTTGTTAAGAACTATTTGTGTGAAGGAGAGGAAGGTGTCGTCGCTCTCCTCATCACAAATGTGTTACCAACGCTGCTGTTTGAACAGGGGATGTGTTTGAAGTCGAACAGTCACACGTTTCAAGGCCACCATTTTCTCTGCCTACTGCAGGCGCCACTCAAAGACAGATGAGTGAGATCATGTATGTTTTAAAGGAAGATACAGCATGGCAGGCCATCGGTGCTCCAGCAAGAAATGTACTTGTCACCGAAGGGGAAGGAAGGGGAACATGACAAGCAATAATCTGTTGAATCATGAATCAAGGCTGACTGATTCAAGCCCCAAAATCCAGTGCTCCATGTACTCCATGCTCCTCTCTGCCCCAGTCACAGAAGTGATGTAGTTACTGTACTCATGGCCCTTTTAAGAGATAAATGGTGGCCTACTCAAAAAAGATTTAGGTGCTGCACAAGTATAAAGTTCCTCCAGAGCATAAAAACAGATGTTCCTACACCAGCTGATACTAGATGCTTATAGGAAGAAGATTAAGGAGTCTACAGCCATGCTAGCAGCTCTGTATATAGGTTGCACATACTGTAGCTAGAGCTGTGCTTTTAGCTCAGTGCAAACGGGATCAACATCTTAGTTTAGCACGCTAATCATCACTAAACATGAAACACAGCTGAGGCTGGTGGGGATGCTATTGGGTTTGCAGGTAGTAGGTCATAGTACTGGACAAATTGAAAATCTGACCCGATGATAAGTGTTGAAAATCGAAGGGATCACCAATGTCATTCATCCTGAAGGGGACATGGATGTTTGAACCAAATTTGAAAAGCAATCCATCCAAAGGCTGTCAAGATATTTCAGTCTGGATTAGAGTGGTGGTCAGACTGACCGGCAAACTGACATTGACATCCCTAGAGTAATTTTGGAAGCTAAAGACTGGATATCCAACTAATCCTCAGCAAATGGAAGAATTAACAGTGCACAAATTGATCTGGATGTGTACTTAAAAGTTGTTGGAGCTGGTCCAGCTTGGCAATTATCCACAGCCAGCCACAGCATGATCTCCACCTTTTACCTTTCAGTGCAGCACATTACCCATAGACCACTCTTTCCAGTAGGCTTCAAAGAGGGAAAGTGAGAAGTGCTACCTTATCTTTATACCTAAAGACATCAAGAGTTCTTTTAGGTCCAGGGCCACACAGCTGAATGCTTTATATCCTAAATCAACAGGGGAAAAAGGAGAAATGCTGAAAGAATAATGTGTCTCTGCACTCCATGTAGTGCCCAGCCAGATTCTTTGTTATGCTGACAGTGAAGGCACCTTGCAAACCTATGAGCTGTCAACCTCTCTCTGTACACTCCATTCAGACTGTGGCAGTGGCAAGAGTCTTGTTGCGTGTTGCTTGCCAAGAAAAAGCAGCCTGCTCCAGGGTGACACATTTGAGGCTTAGTGTCGTCATAATATCAATGTCACAAGAGAGGCTTTGCACATTAAGCTTAAAGAGATACTGTACAGCCACCTTCCATTGGGATGGATGGGCTTGTCTTGGAGCATGTTAAGTTCGGTGCCTGGTCCGTGGTGAAGTCCAGTGAATCCTGCTAGCGGTCATTATCACATTGATGTTGGGATTTTCTGTTCACACACTTCAATTCAAGCTTCCCCTTCTTTCTTGCGTGCATGCATTATTAAAGTCAGCGGTGAAACATCTTTCAACCAAAAACACTTGAAACTCTGATGTGTGCTTTCTGGGTGAATAGCAGTGTGCAAACACTGGTCATTACCTCCTCAGGGTGTATAGAGATAGAACAAGCAGCTGATGAAAAGAGAGTTCTCAGGCTAACACTCAAGTATCACATCATTCAATCTACAGACAAAGAGTGGGTGCTGTGAGAGGCATGTTAGAAATATAAAACACGTTGTTTCTCAGTGAATTCCTTTTCCTGTAAACGCGCGGCCAGCCTTTCTCTCTGCACTCCCTCATATGTTGACTTGCACATACAATATATAAGAGTTTAAATTAAAGGTCAGACATGTTGGCACAGGTCAAAGAAGTGATGAGATCTGTTGAAGGTTAGCAGCATTAGATCTACACATCTGTGTGGCACTTTTAAGTTGAAAATAGAAACATTAAATATACGGCTGTCAAAGGAAAATGTCACCCGTGTGTTGTTTACCTTCCACTCCGTGTGACCTTTTAACTTAACTATTTGTGATTTGAGGTAGATCATTAGAACATAGCTTGGAAAAAACATCATGATCTGAGACCCAGCTGTGACATATATGTCCTATGGCTAGGCGGAGACTAGGTGTAGGTGTATCAGTTGACAATCTCAACCAGCTGGTGAAACAGATACATTTGTGAATGTATTAAAAACAAAAATGTCCTGTAAAAGGTCAGCACTGAATATAGCACAAATCATTACGTTATATTGGTTGTGCTCTATGGATAAGTCTTGATAGTGATGCACACAGAAGTACAAAACTACTTTTCATTGCACACAAATATATTTATTGTAGTACTGTGTCTAAATGTAAAATACAAAAAAAAAAAAAAAAAAAACAATTTGTAAAACTCAACTGTCTGCTTTACCCGCCCAATTCACAAGTACATTTTCTTTTTTCAAAAGGGAATCAATGTTTCCTTATTTTTTTTCACATAAAAGTAGATTTGAGGGTTGGATGTGAATATTTGAAGCGAATATTTGCTCAGGCATTTGAGAAGTGTGTTTTCTGCGGTTTACTTTCAATATTCTAAGACAAATCTACACGCACTTCAGCGCTTCCTATTACAAATCATCGTTATTTTATGATTGCTTTGAGCGCAGAAATAACTATGACAAATTCGAAATTTATAAGCGCAGTGGCAAGGGTACTTATACCAGCAAAACTTTCAAAGCTATCTTTTAAAGTAATTTCCCCAATTTTCAAGCCGTTATACGGGCTGTGTAAAAACTTTGCCTTGTGTCGACCTGTGATGTTTGGCTCATAGAGGACTGTAGTCCTGTTTAAAAAATACAAGTGTTGCATCAAGCCATGAGTGACGCTGAAATAATTCAGAGATTCAGATTCACAGAGCTTTATTGTCCCTCCAGGGGAAATTTGATTTGCAGTGACAATGCAACCTACACAACAACAATAAATAGACAAACAGGGACATAGAACAATGTCGCAGAGTACAGCACAACCAAACTTGTTTTAAACAATCCTAAATGAGGTAAGAATATAGGTGTCAGAGAGAATAAAGTGTATAAAAGATAAAAGATGCCACAAGAACAGTGCATTTAAGGATTGTGCAAATTGATTGCATTGATTGCACGTGGAACAAAGGAAAATTTATACCTATTTGTTCGTGCCCTAGGTAGCATATATCTCCGTCCAGATGGCAGAGAAATGAATTCCTGCAACAATGGGTGATCAAGGCTAGAGAGGATGGACCGAGCCTTCTGTAAGACTCGTCTGTCAAAGATCTCTGAGAGAGAGAGCTGCAGCATGCCAATTATCTTGCTGGCGTCTCTCACGATTTTGAGCAGACAATTTTTGTTTTTAACCGACAGGTTTCCATAAAATGAGATCAAGCAAAAAGGTAAGACTGACTCAATAAAAGAAAATCTATAGAACAAAACCATTAAGGTCTTATCAACATTAAAAGATTTTAGTCTGCGCAGAAAGTATAACCTCTGTAGGCCCTTTTTACAGATTGTTGAGGTATTTAGGTCATGTGTCAAGTTTTTATCAATTATTGTCCCCTAATATTTGTATGAATCTACCATCTCCACTGCTGTACCCTTGATAATGGTTGGGTAGGCTGTATGTGGTGTTTTCCTGAAGTCAATGACCATGTCCTTAGTTTTTTGAACATTTAACTTGAGGAAATGGCTGTCACACCACTCCACAAAGTCAGTCGTAACTGGCCCATGGTCAACCTCTCCATCCTGGAGTAAACTGACTAAGACTGTGTCGTCAGCAGATTTCAAGAAATGCCTGTCAGTGTGTTGACTCCTACAGTCATTTGTATATAAAATAAACAATAAAGGGGACAGGACACACCCCTGTGGAGAACCTGTAGAAGTCATCTTCTTTCGGGATAAGACACTATGATCTCTGAAGAGGGATATACTTCATGGTTTCATTTAAGTGACTACATAGGCAGTACTGAGTACAGAAGGATGCAGGCCCTTCAACAGATTTTAGGGTTTCCAATTTCACTGCAATGATTTTTAACAGTCGGGCAAATGCTACAAAAATGCTACTACGCTGAAATATTACTGAAACTCAACATGACTTCAAAGATAGAAGACATCTCATCTGCATCTAAACAACTGAAAATAACAAACAGCTCTGCAGGTTAGCAGTGCTGATGAGGTTGTCTTTGCAGCAGAATGCTGATGGAAAGTTTAAACTATGGCTGACGTGCTTATTTTTTATAAATGTCTGTAGGATTTGAAGATTATTATCCATGTAGATAATAGAACTTATGTTGTATCTGGACTTTGTGCGCTGAAAAATAGACAACAAATTTCTTATTTCTCTCTGTGGCAGCAAATAAATACTCCTTATGAATTGAAAAATGCATCAAACACTCGATGAGTCAAATGAGTCTTTGGAGAAATGATTACTCTTGTTGTTATTGTTTGCTGTCAGCTAATGATGTCTATAATTCTCTTTGTCTGAGGATGAAAATCAGAGAATTCACTCTTTAGCTATGTCTCATTAGTGCTTCCACTTCCCCTTAGCCCTTGATATTTTATACCAGCATTTCTCGCACGGAGGCCACCTGGAGAGCGTCGAGGGAAAGTGGGATTTAAATATCACGCACTTGCCTTTGTTGTCAGTAGTCACAATGGATTGTCGGCTAGTTATGTGAGCAACACTTTATAGGTATTTTACAGTAACTACCATGTCCTTTCAATGAGGATCTCCGTCTCTTCTTCTGATCCTTAAATACCATAATAACATGACAGTTACTATTGTAGTACTAGAATGTGAAATGGTGTGCAAAATAGTATAATTTAGTAAAATGGGGAGTCCTGACAGCTATCACGTACTGGATGTCTGAAGATTTCCTTTAATGTAACTCAACTGACAGAGCAGAAGTCTTCAACGTTGGCCCTGAGAGAAAAAAAAATAAAAATACAGCAACGCATGGTCCTAAATGTATTGGTCCCAAAATAACAAAACCTAGGACACCTAAGAATTCTCTTTGACCATCACATGAACTTTGAGTGGCACAGAAAAGTGGTCCAATTCTGTTTTTTCAATCTAAGAAACATCTGTACTATCTTTCCAAGAGTGGGAAAAAGTTTTTTTTTTGTTCCTCTCATCTTGATTATTTTGAATTGCTGTTCACCACTATGAGCCTCTTCTATGTCTCAGCTCCAGTTGGTCACTAGACTAGACTTTAAAATTCACCTATAAAGCACTATGCCGACTGGCCCAATTTTATAATTTGGAATTATTGTGCCCACGGCGAAACCACATGGTCTATGACCAAAGCCTGGTGGTCTTGAAATCTAGACTTAAAACCAAAGGTGAACAAGCGTTGTGACTCCTATTATCTGGAGTGAAGTGATTACATTGCAAATTCCACAGCATTTCTACTTGCTTATGATTATCTGGACAGTGTTACTTATGCTGACAATGACACAACTTCTCACTTGGTTTATTACCTCATTAAACAATTTCCTCCTGAGTTTATGGTCTCAATTGCTAGTCTCAAGTCTTCTTTCATACAGCATAATGTTTATTTTGTAAATTATGGTCCCATTTAGATTAAAATGTTCGAATAAAGCAGAAAGGTATGTTTTCGGGCATGGGTATGGCAATCATGATAAGTCATTCTTTGAGTCTGTCAAGCGCAACATACTGGGCTAATTCAGATTTAAATGTAAAACAAGGCAGAGCTGATCAAATATGAATCGAGATTTTGTTACTGCATTCTCACTTCATACTGTATGTTTTTTGGTGACGACTTGAAAAGTATGATAATATGATCACTTCAAAAGGGCAGGTTTAAAAAGGATTGTAAATCAGCAGTTTGTTGACCTCACAGCAGAAACTGCGATGCATAGTGGTCGATCTGCAGCTTTGAGTGATGAGGATTCTCTCTGTTAGCTTTTGTGTGTCATACCATGAGGAAACAGCCTACAGAACATTGCTATCTCCATCAGAGCAACAGACGTTTCAAAACCAAGAACACAAACATCACTTTATGATAAAAACCATGATAATGTTTCATTCATACAGACAGACTATAAGCGCATAGAAAATTAAAGAGAACTCTCTCCTTACCTGACTTTGATGATGACTTTCTTTTATCTATAGTATCTATTGATTTGTTGGTTTGTTTTCCTCTGTTCCTTCGAGAGAATAACATTATTGGCCGGGCCCTCCCAGGAAAGTAGCATCTGCAGAAACGCTGCAGAAACATAATAGATGGCACCAGAATTGATTGCTGTAATCATTTAATCCACACACTTTTGTTTACAGTGGAGGCGCTGCCAGGCTTGGCCACAGTTGATGCTGACTTATCAGTAAGCAACCTCATCAATACATGACCTTGATGCCGTCTCCATATTAAAAACGTACTCAATGGACTATAAAAAGATAAGAAATGAGCCGAGAGAAAGGAGGGACTATTTTCAGAAAGGCAAGCTGTTACCGGGCTGAAAAAGATTCATCAACGTGGGGGAGCTGCTGTCACTGTCTCGTCATGCAGCTGAGAGCTCTCAGCGGCACTCCTGGAAATGACATAAAAGTAAATGACCAAAGGACTGAAAGCTCCACTTGGGCACTTTCAATGTCCGACCACGTATGGAAAAAAAACAAAGAAACAACTCTACACTCAATTTGATCACACACGTTGGGATTTTATAAATACATTTTTCAGCGAGCTTAATTACAGACCAAAAAATAATTATGAGTCAAACACAAAACAGGATGATGTACTGTATGTGAGGCCCCACACAGTGTAAATGAACACAGGCTTTAAGTTAATCAGTCTCTCTTTATGCACTCTTTGCCAGCTCACTGGGGCCTTGCAGAGCTCAAGTGTGGGTGTGTTTGTTCGCACCCTAAGGGGGTCCTCGCTAAAACTCATCAACAACACACTAAGAAACAAAACCATCCCCCGAAATCTGCAGCGACGGTGATCAAAGCGAGGCACACAAACAAAATACCACTTTATTGCTTTTACAGTACAACATCTGAAAATCTTTATTACGGTCTTTGACTGCAGCGACCCTCAGCTTGGCTGCACTTTTCTCAGTTCGCTCAGATAAATTATGGACCAAACAAAACCGAAGGCCACCGAGTGTGAGGTGTTCGCAAGTAAAACATGTCACAAGTAAAGAAAGGAGAAGCTGAAAACCTCTATAAAGCATTTACTGAAAGCTGTACTTCCAGATAATACACCGGTGCTTTAAGATTCTCCTACACACATCAAATCCTCTAATGTTTCAGTACTCCACTGACACATAGCTGTCCAGCAGTCAGTGTTCAGACCTGGCTTGGCTAGTTTGACTTTGAGCTCAACCTTCTTCTCCTCAAAATGTTTTTAGTCGCAGTAACTCTTGCAAGTATAAGAACTCATGTTTGAGCTACTAAACTAGTTCTTTGAATCCCTCGCACTCTACCGCATTCATTAACAGCATATCGATCTCAGTCGTTCTGTACACCAAGTGGGCGATGGTCTCGGACTGCCTTACGGCATACTTCCTCTCCCCGGCCAGCATCGAGGTGCTCTTTGGCTTTTAGCCAACCTCTGACATGTCAGCCGGGTGCTTGTTCTTAAAGATCCCACATTGTAGAAAGTGAGATTATCACACAAAGTGCCTTTTGACAAGTTGCTGGGACTTCTGTAAGATCATGATGTCACAACTACACGCAAAAACAAAATGCCCTGTTCTTGCTAGACCTCCACAGAATAGCAGAGTAGATGTCAAACTATACTGGGATGTGTTTTTGGTGGTAAAAATCACTAGTTTCTTCAGCACATTTCATTTTTGACCGCAGACTTCGATTGAACTTCTGGTGGACTGTGTATGCAAATGAACATGTGGTCTGACATGCGTAATTCTCTGCGACATCCCCAACATTATGTGAATGTCCACTGTTGATGACTTATCAATGATTATTTAGAAGCAGCAAACGCTTTTCTCGCCTATAACATGCAGCACTGATGTGCTTATATGTTTTTGTGAAAGATAACTGCGTGTCTAAGAACATCATATCATATAAACATCATCAAATGGAAACAACACATAAAATAACTTGTTTTCTTACATTTCAAATGTTCTTTACTTCGTTTGCTTTCATGTTTGTGTGCTCCAAGATAAGTATTAATTCTTAAGGAGGAACAAAGTGAGCTCAGAGAGAAAGCAAAAATATTTCCAAAGTGATAAATATTTGCTCTTTCAACTTCAAAAGATATGATTTTTTCCCCTAACATATGCACCTTACTTGACTTTGCTCTAATTTAGCTTGTAGATGATTTGTGGATGACATCTCTGTCCTCAAAAACTGAGACAAAAGTGCCAGAAATAACAGATAATGTGTGTTTAAAAGCATCTCAGTACAGCTGTTGCCAAGTCTGACTAAATGTTAGTGTTGAATAATAATTGACTCAGTTTGAATGTATTGCTGCAGGACCCACATAGTTTAAAACCTGCTGCATCTTCTTTTGTTCACTCCTTCCCCTATTTTTAATGATCTCTAAACACTCCCATGACCTTTCCTAATTGTCACAATACATAGAAAATAGTCACACAAAATGTCCCCTCCGTTGTTAGCTTCATATGACTGCAGAAGTCTCCTGTGAGGAGGAAGTAATCTTCTCTCTGATCTTCTAAAGGCTATTCTTTAATAACGCCGTCATTGTCCAAGCCAGACGTCTCTGTCCCTCGGAGGAAACACACATCCCGTTAGATCACAAGTTTTCCCTTTCAGATCTGATGTCACTTTTCATCCCCTGAAACGACACATGCCAGTATGATTTCAGTGTACTTTTGGCACAGAGGGCACCTGCTAATGTGGGCCAGCCAGTGGCTAAAAGAGAGCCCTAATGAGCGAGCCTGTTAGTCACAGAGACACAGTGGTCCTCATTAACTCCACTTTTGTTAGCCTTCAATTCTCATTAGTGCCCTTCATTGTCATAGAATAGTCTTTGAAATAGAGCCAGTGTTTGACGCACTGGCCTCTATATGCACACAGTGCTGGACCATTTTATTGGAACAATATGAATCTTACAGGATGTTATATACAGGCTTAAATCCAGACTTCACAACACAGCCTCATCTGATTTTATATGTCTCCAGACGGAGTCTATTTTAAATACTAAACAGTGACAGTTGGAGAGCCCAGTGATCTGTTACAGAGGCGGGACAATAAAAGGATGTCATGCTGTTTAATTTGAATGCTAACAACAAGATATGATCCACCTGTTGCCCTGGTATTCATGATGGCGTCTGTCTTTCAAATGGTAATCTCAGCTCATTCCCTGATTTCAAAAGGATGCATCTACTTTCATGACATTAACACCTGCTGGATGAAAGCAACACGGGCTGTTGAAAAAGCAAATTTTCTGCTCATATAGGTATAGATGTTTAAGACAAACAAAGGTATTAATATTAGAGATGCTCCAGTAGAGGTGTCTTGTAAAAAAGTGTCTAAAAAAAACACAGTGAATGTATTTTTCCCCATAAAACATTAGCATTTTGGTAGTATTTTAAATGGTACATTGTTTATATTCATGTTTATTGGCTTGCAGTCTTCTTCCTTGTTGCATATGTTGGTGCATTGCTGTGTTTCTTGGCACATTACTGTCGCCTATAGGTCAATGGAAAAGTGTGAAAACGTAAAGAATGTGTGCAACGTCACCCACATGCTTGTGTGCGTCACGTTTGTGGACAACCATTTTGAAGCCTTGACTTCGGCAACTGCATCTCTCTTTTTTGATGCCAGAAGTGACCATATTCAAACAAGAGTTTGGAGCTGGGGAGGATACACATTGCGATGCCTCTGTCTTGATTGAATCTGACTGAGAACACGAGGACATGCTCTGGTAGCGACGTGTGATTCACAAAGTAACCCACACCTAAAGTGAAACGCAGCCAAAATGAAGCGTAATTCCTCAAGCAGCCACTTGAGACAGGCTGCAGAAGTGAGTCAATCGCCATACGCTGCTTGGTCTACAGGTAAGTGCCGTTACAGATGGCTTATTCGAGCACCTAGGTGTCATTCGGCCTGCCTCAGGTCCGCTGATGATCCATGTCTTTGCCTATTTTTAGATTAGCCGGGAGGCGAAAAAAGCAGTACATCCAACATGGCGGCATATTTCAGCTTCAAAACAGCACTTTGGAAACCTACGGGTGATATCACTCATGTTCTGTCCATTCTTTATACTGTCATTGACTAGCAAACAGGCTCCCTACGAGGGACTAATGTAAATGACTTTATGGCATTATGGGTGTACTAAGACAACTAAGACAAGAAAAAAATGGTGGAAGCAACAGCTAGCGTCAAAAGATCAACACATATATACAGCATTTACAGATTTAAGAAGCTTAAAGACACTATGGTAATGATGCTGAAGATATACAGTGGGCAGTCGCCTCTTGTTTTGGGGGGAGTATGCACAGTTAACAGCGGAGTGACTACTGGGGCTCCCCCACCCACACACCGCCCAATGCTGACACAGACAGCAGCCCAGCGAGTTGAACGTGACAGCAGCCAATGACAGCCAAGAGGAAGACACAGATAACATTAGGCCAATGATGTCTGGAGTAGTTGTTTTGTGACATGACTCAAAAGAAAAAGAAGGCTTACTAACGCTAAGTTGCATCTCAACAAATGCTCTAATGCGGGCTTAAAGTTAAATAAAGTAGTGCTTTTGGGGTTATTGTTTTTCCTTGCAACCCCATCTTTGAACGGTCCGACTGAGACAGCAGAGGAGAGGCAGGCAGCAGGAGGACGGGGGGTGAGAAGACAGAGTCGGCTGCAGCTGGTCTGATGGGAGATGTCTGCCCTTCAGTGTCGCAGGGAAGAAAATTGCTGCCTAAAATCAAAGTCTTGAAAGCTTCAGCAGGACAAATTGAAGTTGAAGAGGTTTTAACATGATAGCAGTGGATTTCTTTTTGTCCAGTTATTTTAAGTCTTTCATCTGCTGGTGCTCATCTGCTCACTGTCATTAGGATTTTAATTTAGTTATCAGAATGATGTATTGGATTGGAACATTATATATGTTATATATTTTCTTGTAACACCTGAGTAATAAGATAAATTGTATTTCTTATACTGTTTGTTATTTAATTTGTTCATGTAACTGAATGGAAGCTCTATTCTTTGAGCTTTTTTTTTTTAAAAGAACATTTGTCATCCTCAGCAAAAAGCAATCATGAAGCAATCCTATGAAAGTTGCACTCCCTCCGATGTAAAATGTGCTCCTCTCGTCCTTTTCTGTTGCAAAGCGATCAATAGCTTTGTATCTTGTAAATGATGCTCTAACAGATTGTTGCCATCACAACAAAGCTCTCACCTCAGGCTTAGCCAAAGGAAGAGGCGCCAGCATACCTACCTCAAATTAAGTCCTAATATTTATGCATCAGACAGTCTTAATTAGACTTGTCTAGTCTAATTACCCTAAAATTTTTGTGCAACCTGTGGATTCACCTCTTGCTGGCAACAAAAGCCATATACACACGTTTGATAAGGGTCCTTTAAATGTGGTTATTAATCATGGTATAAGTGTATCTTTGGCATTTCTGTACAGATTTATCTTGTTTCTTATTGGCTAACATATACAGTGACACCAAGACATCTGTTTTCAGCCAGGCTGAATTATTGATCCGGCTCTAGTCTGAATAAAGAGAGCAGACGGCTGATTTTGTTGCTGTTGCTTTTACAGAGTTTTGGAAGAAAGGTTGAATTTTCCTGGAACACAAGTCAAAAAACACTTGAACAAACATGGTTCTGTTCATACCACTGTGTGTCTCTCAGGCGTAACACTGTTGAGTTCATTTCCTATCTCATAAAACATTTGCAAAGCTTATTGTTAAGTTCTGAACCTTAGATAGTTAACATTGCTAGAGGTCCTCTGCCTCTTCTCTTTTACTGGGACACTGTTACATTTTACAAAGTAACAACAACAGCAAATGTCAATATGGATGTTTGCATAAAAACTGAAGGACGTTATATTGCTTTTTGGCCATAATTTTCTTCTTTTTTTATTATATGACTCATCCCTTTCTTTGGATATGCCAGCTTTTCAGTTTTGAATTTTCCACAAACATTCCTTTGATATACCAAACTAACAACAGCATTCACAGCTAACCTGCATTGCTGCTATCTGCAGTCTCCTTCAGCACCACTAGAGACACCCCCTTCACAATAAAGTTATCTTTGGTAGTGAAAGACAAAACAAGAGAAGAGCTTGGGAGTAGTGTGCTTTCCCAGAGAAACATTTTGGCATGCATCGACATGCAGCTG
Organism: Miichthys miiuy; assembly: GCA_036365135.1. NCBI lineage: Eukaryota > Metazoa > Chordata > Actinopteri > Sciaenidae > Miichthys > Miichthys miiuy. The sequence goes on from CM071622.1 coordinate 17,267,760, forward strand.
GATTGCAGGATGTGTCTGAATACTGAAACTATGATTCTGCCCATGTTTTTCATTTTAATCATGTTTGCGCCACATTTTTTGGATCCTTATTCCTGCCCCTTGTATAACACAATGGGGTGACTATGCCATTAACAATAAGAAAACACTGCCTACATGACAATCTTATATTCATGGAATATCTTGTCTTTGTAAAACGCTGGTTTCCCAATACTACCAAGTGATGATTGTCACTTGAAATTGCTTCTATCAATCAGAGTCAACCATTTGATAACTCTGCATTTACTTAGAACTGTTTGAGAAAGTGATGACGGTGGCAGTCTATCAGACCACCTCAAACATCCAGCCAATAGTTTTATCACTGTTTTAAGTGTTAGATGTACATTAGTTAAGTTAGTTAGTTGAACTCACTATTTGTTAATACAAATACACTCACCGTGATGTTCAAAAGATGACTTATAAATCATTCAAGAGCTTGGTCTCTCAATGTTTAATTTTATTTATTTATTTTCATTTGTCATATTGGTTCCTAAATTAGTCTACGGTGTTAGCTTGTTTCTGGCTATCAGATTAGCAAAAGAAGGAAAGGTCAAAATTCAACATGATCATTAAAATAGAGAAGGACAGTAAAAGGACAAGCAGCTCCTCCCACAGATAAAGCCCCGATGTCCTATTTAAAATACAAGGAAGTCATCCCAGATGGGAATTAAATTACTGGAGGATCAGTGAGTTTACCACAAACCAATAGATAAGTGTGGCTGTAATTATCACTGTGGGTGTACGGGATTAACAGCACAAGTAAAACATTTTTGAGTTTTCTCAACAGTCAAATGTCACACTAAGCTAATAAAAAGAAGATAAAAGACAGAAGGACAAGCAGGTCTTCATGTGAAAAACAAGGTATGGTTTCTTTTCTTTTCTTTAATAAGATCCACCCACAAAGTGATATTCAGTGCAGTAATACACTCAGAGACGTTCCATTATAGGAAATAACGGATCCCCTCTGTCCATTACAGAACAGATGTATCCATTGAGTACATTTAAGTGAAAGAGCCTTCTAAAAGGATGTAGTAATTATGATGGGAGCCAAGATTTTATTTTTAAACCATGACCATGATTGGTCCATAACCTTAAAGAATGGTTATTATTGTAACCATGACAACAAGTCCTCCAACCTTAAAGTGGTTGTTTTCGTACAAAACAAGATATTTCCCTGAACATAAAGTAATACATCAGTGATTTGTTGGGTTTGGAAGGCACTGATAAACATCCTGCCAGTGAGGGAGACAACGTGTTTTTTAAAAAGTCAATTACAAAAAACCTTTTACATCATTAATGATAATTAAGAGGGGCTTGTTGGGTAAACATGGTTCAAACATGAAAGAGAAAAAAACTTAAATTTATTCAGGTTTTATTGGCAGTGTCTAACTTCACACTGATCAGTCTGTTTTTTGTTTTTTCCCATCTATGATACCTGCATAATTCTCTCACATAATTTTGTGTTGTTGTAAACTATGTGTATTCTTTGTGGTATAAATCCCAGGGATTAATCTAGTCCTTCACAGAGATGAAGTGCAGTTTGGTATCATCGATTCAACTGAGCATACTGCACCTCAGTTTAGTGCCATTCATCTCCTGTGGGAAAATGTAATGTGTTCTGTGAAACCGGGCTCTATTGATATTCATTCATGTCCACGTTCCTTTGCATATTAAAAGGAACAGGTATTGGATGTTCAACTCTAATTATAAGTAGTAATTATGGTCGTACTGTGAAAAAGCCACATAGAAGTCCACATATGCAGTAGTAGTGTCAAAGCTAATCACTGCTCTACTTATGGCTACCCACAGTGCATACTAATCCCTCTAGGAGGATTGTGTGGCTGTGCTGAAGATAACAGCTTCAATGGTAATAGAGAACCAGAGACCATTTATTTATTTATTTTATTCCATTTTGGGACAAGGTAATGACTCAATTAAAACTACAACAAAAGTAAAAGTTGATGTGAGGAAGAATTGGTCTGAAAGCATAGAAGCCCATCTAAGCTAACTAGTTCTGACCTGGTAAAGTATGTTTTTTCTGAATGATTAGGAGCTTCTCCTGAGTTTGAATTGGAAACTGATGTAAGGCAAAGAAACGGGTGGCTGTTAAGTGCCCTGAAAAACATATTTTATCATCAAACCTCCCCAAGGGGAAACAAGGTCCTCACAAGCTTTGGAAATGTGACAATGGTGCGGAATTAATGTTGCAAAAGAAGAGAATACAACACTGAACTGTCTCTTTGTATTTGACTATACTGACACACGCCTGCTGAAAGAGCTTACGTAGCCATACCTATCCTGCATTTCAAGTCTGTACTTTGAGATTAATAGTGAAAGAGAAATGGTTTAGTCATCAATGTAAGGTGGCCTCGTTTTCTAAGAGTGCGCCGCACAGAATGCCGAATTACTTTCACAAGCAGCGGTTCAGCTGCTTTGATCTCATCGTTAACAGGCAGAAGAATTGCGACTCTGCATTTAATCATCTTTTTTTAATGAAAAAAGGAAGAAATGTGATAGGGTGTACCAGTCACCCCAAAGGGAACTCAATTGATTGAAAGACTGTAATCCATGGTTACATTTTCGAGTGTGAAAGGAGAGTAATGCAGTGTGGGCGGCAGGGTGTGCTTTACCTTGTGAAAATTACAGCTTCACAAAGTGAATGTGAAATAGCAAAATCATCTAAAGAAAAGAAAATCTGCTTGCTGGCTTGTTTGTGTGGATATTAAAATAGCAGACGTGCTTCTGTGTTTGTAAAAAGACATGCATGTCTCAAACTCTTCAAGGTCTCAAACTGATTACTTAGACTTTTCTGTGCCTGGCATGGGACTGAAGACTCAGAAGAAGATTAGATTAAAAAGGATGATTATTTATTTAAAAGCTCTAATGCTAGTGAAGAGGGCTCAGTAATTAGACTAGTAATTTGCTGAGATGAGTTCAAAGGGGTTATACAGACTGACTGACAACAAAAAGTCAGAGATTCTCCGATGGCTACAGCCCAATTCAACCAACATTTCCAACCAATCAACAGTTATAACCAGTACAACTTTGCCACAGATAATGGCTTGACACTATGGCATTTTAACATTTAATCAGTTGCGGTCATAAAAGACTGCTTTTTGACGTGTTCCAATCCATAATGTAATTTTGACTACTTCTAATTAATGATTTCTACAACTCTTACAAAACTTCTTTCCAAATGGCAACCACAGTTTTGGTCTCTGTAGCTAATTTCCCTGTTCATGAAGACTATTCTGACTCTGAATTTCTATTTAATTCACACATTTAAATTATATTAAGGCTTAAAGTTATGCATAATTAACAACAGAGACACTCTGATTGACAGGTGGGTGCTGTTACAGGTGGTTTGGTTGAGCACCCAGGCATCAATCAGCGCTCCACAGGTCCACAATGATCCACATCTTGATTTTTAGATTACCCAGGAGTCGGAAGAGGCAGTACTGCCAACATGGCGGCGCCCAGAGCGACCACACACTGAGCTTCACAACAGCTCTTTAGAAACCTGTGGGGGACGTCACAGGTACGATATTTATTCTTTATACTGTAAAAGGGAAATACTCAAAGTCAGTATTAACATTAAGTGTTCTGTAATTTCCACCATATCATATGTGTTGACTTTGACTGAGTGAGCGCCACAAATAAACAAGCAAACATGATTATGAAGCGATAAATTCTATGTATTTACTGCACACTGAAAAACTGTCAAAGCTCTTGAACGTGTGACAGAATCATCACTGAGCAGAGTCGGCGTGGACGCTGCTGGAGGACTCGCATGTTGCCGTCACGCTGCTTGCATTGTGCAGCCAGTGTAGACTTTACTTAAGCATCAGCACAAGACTGAACCATATGCTCCTGCAATCTGTTACTTGCCTACAGTAAACAGCATACCAAGTTCTGGAAAAAACTGCTCCCCTGCAAACTTTTTCTGAAAAATGTATTAGTAAAATCTGTCGGTTATACAAGGAGGTACTGCTGTTTTTCACAGTCTGTTCAACTCTTCTGTCCCGAGTCCAATTTGTGGTTGAGCAATTAGAAGCGTTACAGATTCTATTTTATGATTCAAGCAGAGAAAGGTCTTAATTGTTTGCTTGAATTATGAAATGAAATAACTGGAAATAGACAATTACCGAATGGATGCAATGAAAACATCTAAATTAAAAATATTACCTTGGTCTGGGCCTTCAGCACATGAAGCAACAACACTGGGCTTGTGTTTTGAAGCTCCCAGTTAAAATCAGGACACTCTGAGGTATTCTGTATTCATGTGTCAGTCAAGGACATAAGAAAACAACAATGGATGACAGTAGGTGGGAGACAGAAATGACATCAAGGATACATGTTGCTTTTAAAACATACCAGAAGCTCCAGTTTAATATTTAGACCCTATTTTTCTTTTCCCATCATACTAATTGATACAGACCAAAATGTTCTTTTCTTGTTTTGAATGTCAAGGTTTGCAGCTTCCCACAACAATAATTACAGTCCAAAAATGCTCCAAAACCAACCTCTAAAAGCATAAAAATGTCAACAACTGAGACATACCTGTAAAAATGTAAGTGCCTGTGTATTGCTGTGGGGGCTTTCTGGATTGATTTTGTCTCTACAGATGAAATGCACTGCAGTTTTGGGCTCCCAGTTTTTACGTTCCAAGGGGAGCGGAGAGAATGCTGAGGTCTTGAAAAAATTCAGAACCATCGGTGTGAAAAATAAAGTCATTTTTAAATCTGGAAAAAGGCGGCTACAATGCACAAACAACAACAACAACAACAAAAATACTGTATACTCCGTTTCAGAGAATCCGCATTGGATGTCGCCCGAGGATTGGATGTCTCACCAAGGATATATGGAGATTAACTGTAAATTTAAAGCCAACTGGCTCACTGCCACTGGACCTCCTGCTGGGACACATTTAGCAAGATTTTGGTCCAACGTAGAAAAATGAGATTCAAAAATGAAGGGTGTGATATTTTAATCAGCTGAAAGACTCAGGAGAAACAGGAGCACAGTGACAAAGAAGAGGGACTACTTTTTTCAGGCATTGCAGCTTATCAAGTATTCATGTCTACTATAGCAGTTGTTTCCGACTTGAGACCGTCTTTGCGTTTTTTCTTGTGAAATAGTGGCTACTTCAGGCCCCGGACAGTTATTCAGATAAAACAGTCTGGCCCGTTTAGAGGAGAAATATCCATTTCTGCTCACAACTAATGGCTGCATGCAACCTACATTTTCAACTTGTTGGTAACAAATTACATGGAAACACCACAACTGACCCCGTTCTTTCAAGTACAGAATTATCCGTGTAGCCATAGCCTGATTTATATTTTTTCTCTGTACCTTAGAGCTCAATATAAAAAATGCATCAATGAGTCACATGTCGCAGTGGGTGACGTGCTTCTTTATTACCATGAACATAGGCATTGTAGTTTCTTTTCTGTCACTCCCACATGCACCGCCAAGCTGCTGTAAAGACGCACTAGAGCACCATATATGTAATAATCCACCACCACTGAAAATACTCCAAACAAATGCACCATCTACTCATGTTTGAGTAATCCTACATGCTACAGAGGAATAAGAAATGGCCTAAAAAAGTAAGAACCAACGTGCTTGGGTCACACAGGCAGGGTAGGGAAGTGAGAAAGTTTTGATTTTTCAACAGGATTTGTTGTGAAAAATATCACAGGAGAAAAAGGCTGGGAACCACTGTCCTAATGTATACACTGACACGTAGTGTAAGGCCTTTAGGGAAACCAGAGAGAAGAAAGAGAGCAGGAAAGGGAGGCCATGATTTGGTTTCTGAGGTCTGAATCTTATCTGCATTGTTATCCACACTAGATATAGATGTATATTAATGAAGAACCATCCCTCCTACTGCCCGTCTCAAACTAATGCATGAATCTGTGAAGTCTGATTATGCATATGAGCCCCAACACCCACACCATTCCTAACCACCCCTTAACTGAGAAGAAGTTTTCTCCATTAGAGGGTCTGGGGTGTAGGACTAGCCAACTGAAGCGAGGCGAGGTTACGCTAGTGGCTTGAGGCATGACCGAGCAGTGGGAGGCTCGCTGGGAGGCTGCTGTACGCTGCTCTGGAAGACAAATAACAGCGAGACGCTTCGATAGCTCTGCTCCCATACGGTCAGCTCTCTGCGTGTGCGGTGAGGCTCATATAGCTGCAACAGATGGCAAGGTCAGCACAAACAGATACACTTATCCAAGATTATGGACTTTTTCTTGCTATTTGAAGCAGTATGACTGACTTAGGGATAGAATCTGAGCCTAAACTAAGAAAACAAAACAAACAAAAGCAGGCTGGAGAGTGCTCTTTGAAAAGACTATGCTCTTAGATGAGATGGAAGGGAACAAAACAACCGGTGAATGGAACATATAATTCAGTGCTGACCATACTGTATTAAATTCAGACAAATGTATCCCATATTGATGCCATCAGCATTACCCTTTTTTCAGACCATTCCCCTCCATTAAGTTGTTTTACTATCCTTTGTGAAAGATGCAAACCCTCTTTTCTTCCCCCCAGAAACGGAACCTTTGCAACCTCCTCTGCTTAAAGTATAATCTTATGGGTTTGGTGCAAGGCATTACTGAAAATAATTGCTTGTTTTTTTGTGCGGTGGTTTGCTTCCCCCCCCCCCCAGCTTTTATCGTCCATCGTTTCATCAGGAATCATCTTCACCTGAGAGATTTAGGGGCCTTGAGGGAAAGTCCTAGATGTTGAAAATGCATAGCGGTGAGCAGGAAAGAGCTAATTACTGTAACAACTGTTGGGACTGCCAGTCAAAGTGGCACTTTTCTGCTCAGTTGGATCCATTTTCAAGTGAAGGGCTCTGAAGGGCATTTTTAAAAAAAGTCCACACTTTCCGCGCCTGGAGATGATAATAGACTAACATATGTGTACATTTAAAATGTTTTTAGAGAAATCACCGCCATTACGCTGAAACAGCTGTGGTGATGATTTCCAAATCAGGCGTAGCTTTGAGCAAAGTCACAAATTACAATGCTAACTTGACAATGACGAGAACAAGATCACTTCACTTTGACGTAGCTACCTACAATACACACACATCATGCGATTAGGTTGAAGCTACCAATTTAGACCGTCAAACAACACACTGATAAATGTCTCCTCTCTGCTCTATGTAACTGAATGGCTCGTGATTCAACCCATGGCCAGTTCAAATTAGTATTAATCTGCTCTACTTAATTCCTACTAACAAAGGATCCAACCTGAGCAAAGGGTTGTTCAAACACAGTAATAAAGGTATTATTAATTTCAAATGTTCCTGAGCTAAAACTGGGTAGATGTCATGAGCAGCTGCTGTGATTGAACAAAGCAATGAAAAGAAAGAGAAGGTCAGTGAATGCAGAGAAAAAAACTGCCTCAGTACTTGAAGCAGGAGTCTGGCATGTTGGTGCTCATGGAGAGTTTGACAAAGACGACTGAAACCACTTTAATTTTTGCCTGTTAAATATGAAGCTACACCAGTAGTTACTATCTTAGCTTAGCATAAACACTGGAACGGTAGCATGGCTCTATCCGAAGGTATCAACATCTGTCTACCAGCACCTCTAAAGATCACTAAAACAACATGTTACATTTAGTTCAATCTGTACAGAAACCTCCCAGTCGTTGGTCTAAGCTAAGCTAATTAGCTGCTGTCTGTACTGTAGTTAGATTTAACAGGAAAATATGAGATTGGTATTTATCTTTTCATTCAACTCTCTGCCAGAAGCAAAAATTATGAACTGCTTCTTTAAGACACTTTTTGACTCAAGATCTCTGGAAGGTGCATTATGAGTGGCAATACAAGGGATCTGTGCAATTTATGCATCACGTATTTGACTGTAAATGACTTTCAGAAGACATGAAAGAAGAGGATAATCAAAGCATTTTTTTATTCTTACTTGACTGAGGACTGACCAAGGAGACTGTAATTATAAAATGAAAGAGAAAATTGGATGGAAAAATAATAATAATAATAATGTTAAATCATCAATAGCACAATAAGCAGATACCAGATAAATCAAGATACCAGATAAAATATTGGAGAGCAAAATATGTTTTTCACCCAACATGTGTTTTTAATTATTACTGTCTACTTAAGTGTCAACATAATAAAATTAACATTTGGTGGCTTCTACTTGCAGATTTGAGAGCATTTTTGTTCAGAGTTGTTGAGTTTTGCAGAAGGGAAATTATACAATTATAATAATAGAAGTTCTTCATGAAAGCCTTATGTTGTTGCTACAGAGTCACAATGGTGCACTGACATTTCATTAATTTAAAATTTTATTCCTAGAGCGCTGGGTAACATCAAATATCTCTGTCATATTTGATTCTTGAGTAGGAGGAGGAAGAAGAAAGAGAAGAAGAATGTCAAAAATGACAAGGACGCCCACACGAAACTAAAAACTCTTACCTGCACACACGCATACTAAATGACTGAGCTCTGCATATGTATGTTTATGTATGTAACATTTCCTCTGAAGGGTGATGCAGTTGGCAGAAAAGTCCCTGTTTTCCTCCACTGGAGTCCTTTGTTCCCCCTCTGCAGAGATATGACACTGTCTGAACCTGATGGATGAGTCTCTCTGTTCTCTTCATTAAGAGGCCTGGCTTCTCCAGCAGTTACTTAAATCACTGGAGTAAACTCGCTTCAGCATTTCTCTGCTAACAGGCTTCAGGTAAAAGCTATTGTTTTATTATTTCAATACATCTGATGCCAAATGTCTCTATCAATATTGTCTTCTACAATGTTTGACTGTATCTGGATCTGTATGCCTTAAAATTGTTTTTGAGGTTTGAGGTACTTCTTAAAATTACCAAAGCTAATTAATGCCAGAGTACTGTTTTGATTGTTAGAGTCAGGGATATGTGTATATAACAACCTGCCAATGTACTGTAACATAATCTCATTATTTTTGGTTTCCAGCCAACTAGCACTGAAGTTGTCCTGAATTGCTCTCCATCTTCACACCTAATAAGATGCCTTTTATATTATAATTTAGTACAAAAAGGAAACCAAATGAGCAGAACCATCGAGTGGAGGACATTACGCAGTCATGCTACCAAATTGTGTGATTTGATTATTAAATTGCAAGCAGGCCAATGGAAAAGGCAGAGCATATTCTCAGCACAGATCAACTTTCTGACTAAAATCAACAAATGCAACAAAATCACTGGACACAACCCCTGTGTTGCTACTTTCAATATGCAGATGAAAGAATCGCCAGGAGAAAAAAAAAAGAAAAAATCATTACCACAATGACACGCCCTCTCAAACCAAAATCTAGGTTTTTTTATTTATTTATATATGAGTTGAGCAAGCTTCAGTCAGAACCTCTGCCAATTTTTGTCTTCACCTGTATTTAGATATGCTATGTGCTAGCTTGTATATCTTGAAAAGACAAACACATTCTGATGTTATAGTTAGATGAAAGATAAAAGAGACATATTACCCAAACAATATTACAACAGGTAGTATTAGAAACATGCTAGCTAACTAGCTAATGATTTATAGAAATTAGTCTTTTGCTAACATTAGCTATAGATGTAACTAGCTAACTAACAACTGATGTAGATAGTTAGCTAGCATTTCCATTAGCTTACATAAGATATATACATACAGATGATATAGCTATACAAGAGCCACCACATAGGATATCTTCGTACAGTTGACCAAAGTTCTGACTGAGGCCTGCTATTTTTAAGCACAGTTTATTGATGTAGTTAAGGTGAAAGCCTTATTTATTTCCCCTACATAGACATATCCTATAGGCTGAAATGTGACCGTCTTCCTTTCACAGTCTTGTCCTGTATGTCCCAGCATACAGGTCAAAACATTGTCCTTTTAATAACATATTCAAAGAGGATACCGAGCTACTAATAATATAATAGTATACATTTTCAATAAATTTGTCCAAATACACAGTATATCCATCGTTGAAACCGCTGAATTTATTTTTGTCATCGTGAAAACTCCAAGTCTGTATTTAATATATATGATCTAATTAACACAATACAAGATCCTTCACAGAGTTAAAGGAAATATTATTTTCATGCCTTGAGGCTCACTGCACGGTTCAATCTTTTTGGTCACGAGCAGGACATCCTACTTCCTTAACCTCAGCTTCCCCAGTGTCCAATCATCTCACTCCCACATATCACACGGCACCCTAAGCCATTTATTTTAACAGCAATGTGTTTACCATCATACTGCTCTATACAGCATATATACTTGTTACACAAAGTGTGCACACATAACAGGTTGTAGACTGTATTCAGTGTGCTTTTAAGGAGTGATGTGTTATTGTGCGTGAGGTTGGGGAGCTGGTCCTGCCAGATATGAGCTTATTGACTGTCACTGTGGTTGATCTGAAGGACAGATAACACTCGCTAAGCCCTGAGACCACTGCTGTTGCCAGCAGGGAGGTGGGAGCCCTCTGCATCCATGGCTATCAATCTAACAAGCCCCTTCCGGCTGTGTGTGTCAGGTGTGTCTCTCAGAGCTCTGACTTTTAGGTCCTTAAGTTGGCATTCTGAGACCTCTCAGACAGGGAACGGTGTCAGAAATTAACGTTTTGGCTCACCTGCCAGGAGCTGGTAACCCTTATGACAGACCTACCTGTACTCTAACCCATCAGGATCTCACAGAGAGAGGACAGAGATGGCAGGGTACTGAAAATAGTGCATGTTTGTTCACCACAATCAACTGCTTTTGCTGGCACAGGGGAAAATATTACAGAGAAAGTTTTGGAAAGATTTTTGTTGGAGACTGACCTCAGTATATTTAAATATAGAAAACAATATCAGCTAAATAATGTGCACACTTTGACTAAAGTGCATGACGTGAGGTATGTAAAGATTAACTGTATATCTGGAGACTAATAGAGTCAGAGTTTCGACTGCATTGATACAGATCCGACACAAATTCTGCATGAAATTCTGGTGAAAATAAATTGATGCGGCTGTCAAGTAACTCTCTCTCTCTCTCTGCACTCCTGTGCCTCCAGCCTGTGTGTGTTGCTGTGTGTGACCTGCCTCCTCTCCTGCTGCCTCACCATGTTCCTCAATCGCACACCTGCTTCAAGCCATCTATAACATTCCCACACTGAACAAAATGCTGGACCACAGTGCACAACGCTGCCTGACATTTACATTTCCTTTTAAATTGTGCAGCGGTAACATAAAATATGCCGGTGGCACCACAGACCTCACAACTTATTTATGAAGGACAGTAAAGTCGGAGACAGCAGCAGTCAACGCAAGGCGAGGAACGCTAGCATCAGCAGCTAATGCTAATTTTCAGCGGCCCAAACAAGCCTCCAGGAAGTGCACCTGGCATTGAAGCCAATTTGACATAGTCACACCTGGAAGCTTCCCAGCACACCCGGAGCCTGATCTGCTGTCCGCTGAGTGGCTCCACTTGGATGGTTGGGGGATAAGGGAGTTGCTCAAGGGCACCTCAGCGATGGTAATGAGGGAGAAACAAGTACTGCCTCTCACTCAAGTTAACGGTGGGCTAAACTGAAATTTAGTTCGGGCAAGTGAAAATTTCTTGTTCACTTGTTCTACGGGCGAAAACGATTTGGCTTCATATGCCACTGAGCAGCTTTCATTGATACGAGCGCTGCATTCATACATCCAGGGTACTGGAGCTAAATACTAAATTCAGAGGGAGGACACAGACTAATGCAAACAATAAACATCAGCAGCATTTTAATTATTTATTATATAGAGAAGCTAATAAGTCATTCAATGTTTCACTGCTTTTCTTCGATTTATTTGAGGCATGAAAGTAAAAATCAAACACCTGGATTGCAGCTGAATTGAACGTACGTTGAGTCAGATTCAAATTACAGGGTGCCATGTTGTTATAAAGTTATTTCTATGCATCTAATCATTTCAGAGCGTGAGATACACGTCCTTATAGCCACATATTGGCACTTCTTTATATGATTTCCTGACCAACAAGCACAAGAGGTGATAACTTTGCATACTGATAATGTGTTTGCCTTCCCAGGTAATTTGCCTGCGTTGGACTACACATCCTTCTATTTGACCCTGTGATCTTCAGTGTGTACGTTGAATTCTCCGCAATTTAGCTTCTCTGTTTTTTTTTTGTTTGTTTTTTTACACACACACACACACACACACACACACACACACACACACACACACACACACACACGCAGATAATATCTTGGTTTTTAATCACAGACCGAAGTGAGACATTAAGCAGTCAGTGCAGGGCGGTGGGTGATAAAACGACACATTCATCGCGCAGAAAACGGTTGCAGTCAAACCCAATTAATTTCCGGAATGTGCTCTATAGTTTGCATTACTGCTCATTTAGTGGGTGGGGAGCAACCGTGACAAGTGAAGCACACAGGAGTAATATTGTTGTCGTAAGTCACTGTGTTAAATTGGGGTGGTCTGACATCTGTGTCACGGTGAAACTCCAGCTGACAGCAAAGTGGCAACAGAAGAAAGCTAATGACTGGAGAGATAATGGCGCAATTAATAATCAACTGTTATGAACACGTCGCTACAATTAAAACACTGAACTTCTTCAGTAGGAGTAAACAGTAGAGTTATGAGCGCTGTGTGAAAAATACCGAACTACGATGCCGTTTCACACCAGAAGCTGGTCATATCATGAAGTGAGGGGTTTGAGGATAACAACCTAGTTTTTAAAAAAACTGCATCATAAAAGGAAAACAACACATGAAAGAGTTTCTATGACTTTCAAAGCAATCAAACAATAAATAATGTATGAGGAAGCAACAGCAACTGAAATAAATGGAAGCGCTATGGTGAATGATGGATGTTGCAGTGTGTGTGTGTGTGTGTGGGGAGGTGTCTCGACAGCAAGTAAACAGATGAGAACAGACAAACACACCTCGGACAACTATGATTTGGTTTCCAGATGTTTTCATCATTTTATGACTGACAGTTCCTGTGAGTAGAAAATGTCAGAGCAACAGCCGACAAGCAGGTTACAGAAAACAGATGCAGTGCAGAGTGTAGAGCATGCAGCAGCATAGCAAAAACATGTTGAATGGAAACCTGAGGTCAGACTGATGACTGGGGTGCTGATAGAGGACCGGCGGCCTGTTACACCAGCTGTGTCAACACACTAACAACCAAAGAATAGCTTAACAGAAAGGGAGAGTGACATCTAATTATACATTCATATGAAACCTCATTAACTTTTTCTGATTGATTTTGAGGACTGCTGTGCCAAACATAACTAACAACCAGTTTAAGAAAAGCAGGAAGGACTCTACCAAAACAATTACAAGTTCCCGGTACAAACAAGTGGTGCCGGTGACAATTTCCCACGTTCAGTGAATGCAGCACAAAATTCCGTATTAAAAAAACATATGTAGTGCGTCAGTCTGTCACAGGAAGAGAGCTCAAACCAAAAAACAAAACAAAACAAATAATAATAAAAATCTTGCACCATGACAACTAAACTGACACACAGCTCATGGTGGAGCAGACCAGAGAACTGTCCAAGGTGCTGATTCTGACACGGCTGGTACTGTGGGTGCTGCAGCAGATATTCAAGGTGGGCGAGGGTCTTGTAAACATGTCAGGCTGATCAAGTTAGGCCAAGTTTTGACTTAAATTTGAGTAGTTGTGCTGGAAGGCCCCTGTGACCTGTCTCCACAAGATCAGCAGGTATACAAAACAGATGAATGGCCTTGTACAGATTCAGCATACTGTATGTATAAAAGCAAAGACTGACTAGCTTTAAGCATTTAAGCAAGGATGACATGGCCTTCAATTACTTATTATATTTCAATTTTTTAGTACTTCCCAGCAGTATCATTTTTTATGATATCATTAACACAATTAATGAGACCTTGATTTGGATAAGTGGCAGGAAATGTTTAACTAGTTTAAAATGATTAATTCATTTAAGCTAAAAAAAAAAAAAGAAAGAGCCTCCTGCAGCAGAATTGACTGTGACAACACTCCCAGTGTGTAACATCTTCTGGTAGTCTGCAATCAGATACTGGAAGCTGAATTAAAGACCTGCAGATACCATGGACTGTAACAATCAATGGCACCAGCTGATAACCGACAGGGGGCTCATGCTTTCTGTGCTGTGGTTGCAATAAGAAGGAGAAGATGTTTTAGTCCATAACAACATGGTGAGAAATCACATTACTTGAATTCTGCAGGTAAAACATCCTTGAAACTGAAACTTTCTCAACACGTGTTTCTGAAGGGAACAGAGCCGCACAGATTGAACTGGTTTCTCAGCCAGCCGCATTATTTTTAGTTTAAACTCAGCCTTCATCTACAGAGAACACCGACTCCTGCTCCAAACCAAACATCAAGACCTATTTGTTACATCTAAGCCATGGTTAAAGTCTATTTATGTAAACCGAGCCCCTGGTGAGAAGCAGACAGAGCTGCCAGTCAATAGTTCATCCTAGCTCTGTTTTGGACCGACTGTTTACACCTGTTGTGTAACCTTTAAAAGTGTGTGTAGAAGGAGGGTAAACATGTTCTCTTGTTAATTGAGACCCTCCTATCTATTGGAGTGCAATTCACACTGGTAATTCCTGCTCTGCCCTTTCAGCTGCACTTGTCGTTATCACATTTTCTTGCTGGATCTTATTATAATAGACTGAAACAAAACTAACCCAGAGGCTCCAATTCGGCAGTAAGCTCTGGAAAACCTCTTTGCATCAGTGCTTATTTTTAGTCGACAATACAGAACCAGCTGCCAACATCATCACTGCACCAATTAGCAGTAATATAATGTGATGCTTGCTAACACTAATGAGGAGTCAGAACCATACTTAGGTTCAAGGTTTGATCTCAAACACACATACAAATCTATATAGAGCATCGAAATATTCAGTTTAAAGTTTGAACACAACTAGCTGTATTTAAATATGGTGTCAGGAGCTGAGGCCTGCAGTTAATGCTCAAGAGCCTACAAATTGAGATGAAGCAGCTCTGTTGTGAACGCAAGCTACTGTATAATTACTTCACAGCACCCGGAGAGCTGGATTAATGACTTTAGAACACATTTAGTTGAAAAAATTAAAAACAAGGTCGATTTTTATAGAAAACTGGGTGGACAAAGGTGAGAGAGAGTGGCTGATTTTGTTCATTTTAAACTAATATTTTGTGAAATTTGTTTCACACTTGTTGAAATGGTGCTCTCCGTATTTTTTATGTCATGAATGGGAGGTGTAAATTCTGAGATGCCTAAATGGGTAAAACCAGAATCAATTTCCATCTTTTGGTGAGACGGTTCAACACCTAACCTCAATGAATAGTTTGATGATTCTGCACCCTGTAATAATTTTGTCAAATAATTTCTGAGCAGGAGACAAATGCTTTAGTCTAATTTGTTTTCACGTCGCTGTTGTTGTTGAGACCGATGCCCTCTAGAGTGACAATGGCCCTACATCATCTAATTGGCACAAGTGGTTTGATGGAGGGGACATGCCAAAGCCTGCTCGACAGCTGTTATGATGCCAACAGCATTTATGAGAGGCTCTGAAACAGTGTCAGAGACTGCGTTTTCAACTGCAGTCATGATTAATACTTGAATTCAAGATTTGTGGTCATATGATAATTATAGACACATGTAGAGCTGAGCTTCAACTAGAGTGACTTGTTATAAATGCATTTTATCACACTTGTGAACATCACAAGTGCCTGAGCCTCAGAATAATCAGAATTGATCAAGTAAAACAACACAGAACAGAACTTCATGGCAGAAATGCACATGCACATACAAATTGTATTAAGTTATGCATGATTGACATTGTGGCTGCTTTGTTTGACAGCTGGATGTGGGTAACATGCATTCTTTATACAGTCCATGATATAACTCGGTCCCTGACAACTGTCATGTCATACGTGCTTATCACATCTATTTGTTATGTTAGCGAGATAGTTAACCAGCTAGTACAGTTATTGACCTATAGGGTCACCTAGTGGTAAAACCCAGTATTACCAGTCCAGCCTGGTCCAACCTGAGAGTAAACTATTCAGATAACTCTTTGTGGCTTCTTCCCAAATGAAGAAGAATTGGGAACAACCCAAACTTTATGAGCAAGTGTAACTGATCATTTTGCTTCTAAAGGCCAGGGCTATTTGTATGGGGAAGAACGAGCAACCCCAGCCAAAGTCCGAACCAGGAGGCTGAGGCAACAGTGCTAACCACTGAACCACGTCACCCTGCAATCAGTTTCAATATAATCAAATACTACCTTTCCTGTGTCTTTAATTCAAAAAAGACTAAATCCGGTGACCAGAAATGTGTCTAATTTTTCAGATGGTAATTTAATCTGTACTATTTGTATAATAACTTCATGCACTACAGGTCCTGTGGGGAAAAAAAATAATGGTACCGAAAAGACTTCTAAAGGCCGGAGCTATTTGTAAGTTGTTTGACAGTGAGATGAACCAATCCATCCTCACCAAAACAGTGGGCAACAGTTGCCTGAGGAAATCCTTAGTTTTCGCATTATTTTTATCCTGTCCATACTTCACACATATTCACAGAAATGTGGCACTTTAATGACACACTGGAAAGCGCTGGGCTGACTTCCATTTTTTCCCCAAATAGACAAAGATTGTGCTGTGTCTCTGCACCGGTGCTTCCATGAGTGAGTGAGTGAGTGAGCTGTTTGTGATCTGAAATTTGCCACTCAAAAGAATGCAGAATTACAGCTGTTATCTTCACTTGTCAGGAACAACATGTTCTCATCCGATGTGACAAGGTGACAGCAAAATTCACATCCATTCGCCGTTAAACCGTGTGCTTTATTTAGCTCCTGTGCATCAAACCAATGTTCGCTAATTGTTGTTGCCTCTCAAAAGTAAAAGTTGCCTCTCAGTGGAAAAATAGCCTTTAGAATCTCCTTCTTTTGTTGTGGTCTGTGGTTGTTTATGTGCCCTGAGGTGACTCAGAAGCCTTCAAACTGTTTCTTTTTAAAGCTGTATTAAGGGAGGTTTATACAAGAAGCACAGGGCAGACAGACATGAAATCCTTCCTCACCTTTATGGCCTTAAATGCACTTTATCAACACAGTGCTCTAGCCACCCCAGTTTCTGATCCCTGGAGTTTGGCTGCTTGTGTGTTGCCTACAGTAAAATGCTTCCTCCAGTGATTACCTGTCTGACAACCAGACTGACAGCCCTTCGACTGGATTTAATTATCTCTTCCTTCAATATCTGCCAACAAACTGCTTCATAATCTTTTCATATGTTCTAATTAACTTCTCATCAGCATAGGCTCTCTATAAGCCAAGCCATGCTCCTTGTGTGTGTAGGTGTGTGTGGATGCATATATCCCTCCACTCCCTCACCCACGCATGTCTCATCTTAGTATTTTCTTTTCAGTAGATGTCATTACAATGCACCGGGCAGCAGCAAGGAACTGGCTGTGAAAGCTCAAACTTCTATTAACTACATTCAGCCCACAAGGCCAGGACAGGGCAAGGCAGCAGCAGAACCAGGCCAGGTTTCATTTCACACATCACTGACCAATTCACAGTGATACTAAACAAAAGATAACCACGACAAGTGGGGCAAAGGATCAGAGAGGCTTCGCATTCTGAAATTTGAGTATAGAACAGCTTGTGAAAACAGCAACAGGGAAGAGAGCGGAGTGAATACAGTGATGAATGTCTACATCTGTGATGTAGGAGAGCATGAAATATTCACCAGTGCGTACAAAGCCAAACCATTTGGCCTATAAATATTGCGTAATTGCAAAAAAAAAATACTTGATAACTCAGCGTTTAGCTGTGATGCAGGGGTTGTGGAAGAGCATCTTCTGTTTTCATTTATTTAACTGCATCTTCAGTTTCGAACGCACTCAAAGGGTTCCAGTTTAAAGAAGTCAAATGTATGAGTGGTGAGACAAGATGGTGTCATCTGCATATAGTGAATATAATCTACATACTATCAAAATCCATCCATCTTCTAATCCTCATCAGGGTGAAAGAGGATAAGAGATGGGTGACTTAGAGCGAGAGGCAGGGTACAGCCTAGACAAGTCGCCAGTTGATAGACACCTACGGGCATGTCTTTGGACTGTGGGAGGAAGCTTTTTACTGTGAGGCGACAGTGCTAACCACTGAACCACCATGCCACCCTCTAATCAATTTCAATATAATCAAATAATACCATTATTGTCTATTTCATTCAGGCATTTTCAAGTAAGACTGAATCTGGTGACCGGAAATGTATCTAATTTTTCAGATGGTGACTTAATTAGTACTTTTTGTACGATAACTTCATGCACTACAGGCTCTGTGGGAAAAAAACAAAAAACATTGGTACGGAAAAGAAAAAAAACATAAGATCAGATGCGCAATACATAAGATACTAATCATTTATATACTTAAAATGATTATATTTCAACATATTTTTCATCTTTTCTGCTGTGCAAGTTTCTCAGAGAACACTGCTGAGTAAAACTTCATCTATATGATTTACATCGTGAAGATGTAAGACCTCAAGACCTTACGTTGAGATTGTTTGTCAATTGCAACTTTTCTCCTTGAACAAACTAGTGTTTTTAGTATTGAGCAGTGTGAAGAATGTCTTCAGTCAAGTGAAGAAATTAAATACAACGTACTGGTGAAATTATTCTAGGTTGATGTGTAGCATCAGAGGATGCATGTAGAATAATCAGACCCACTTAAACACACCAGATCAGAGCTGTCAGCTGCATCAGAGAGGGAGGACAGAGAATGAATATGAATCACCGAGGTCTGTAATTTAAAGAGGTTGGCGTCAATGAGATGAAAATATGTCTAGTACGTTCCCTTAATTGGCAAAGGTATTGAAACCACCTTCTGCCAGATTAAACATTCTTCCTGATAATTTAAATCTTCTTGATTTATTTTCATGAGGAATCCCAATGGCATTTTGCACAGATGTAC
Organism: Miichthys miiuy; assembly: GCA_036365135.1. Lineage (NCBI taxonomy): Eukaryota > Metazoa > Chordata > Actinopteri > Sciaenidae > Miichthys > Miichthys miiuy. The sequence goes on from CM071622.1 coordinate 17,286,767, forward strand.
AAAGTACAATCGACACACTAATGGACAAACATGCCTGGATATGAGCAGTTGAGGAACATGAGGGAGATGCAGGTCTATGCAGCTCCTCTGGGACTCTGATACTGTTCAAACAAAGATAGACGAGGAGGAACATGAGGAGGGGCCGACATTATTACACACTCTCTTTCGAGACTCTGTTGTGTACACATAAAATGCCATCCTTTGGGGATGGATATGAGCCAAAGTCATTAACAGAAGGCTCCTTTTCAAAGCTCTCGCTGGCTGACACCCACCCCCATCTTTATACGAGCATCTAGTCACCACTGATCTATCTGACACGAGCTAACTAACCATGCTGAGATCCGGTCTAATCCTCAAAGCACTTCAAAGCTGAGGATGAACATGCAGTTTGCACTATACTCTGCTGTATTCTTTTAAAAGAAAAATCCTTTCTATAAATCTCAATTACACTGGTTTTGAAGCAGAAAACACTCGAGCTTAACATTTGTCTCGTGTGATTTGGTTTAAAATAGGCTGTAGTTATTTTGCTTTGATGTTTAATAAACTGGGAAAAGGCTACAGTATGTGTGTAAGTGTGTAAGTGTATTGAGAGTTGAGATGACTTGTGCCGTGTTGAACTAAATATAAAAATGTTCATTCCTGGAAAGTACATTTTAAATTATGGGTGTTGTATCATATTACTAGGACTAGACCTTATATATACATTAATAAAAGCAAATGTTGTCTTTGAAAGAAGCTTGTGTTGTGCTGGATCCAGTGAAAACACTGACTTATTTTAAAGGCCATGAAAAACAGCTTTTTACTACAGGTGAAGGGAACATCCACAGTTTTGGCTATTTCAGAAGAAATATATCTGTTCTTGTCTGTGCTTTTCTGGTTTGAAGTAGAACATTTGAATTAAATTGTGAAGATATCTGTGGAGCTGTTCTAGTTACCCCTGAATCATTCAATTGTTATTTTTCCTTTGTTTCAGATCTACTGTGTACTGCACAATATGCGTGGGTGTTGTACAGTGGTTCACAAACTAGCTTGAAAAACACAAAGTTAGATTATAGTATACAGATGATGCATGATTATACAGATGAACTGAAACACTGAAAGAAGCTGCTTTTTATGGCACGTGCGCCCATTTCCTGCTTAAAGCTTGGACAGCATGTATCGTGTTTAAGAAGTGTGTTTAAACAGTAGTCCCTCACCTTTATAGTTCTATTAAACAGATGTACTGAGTCACATTTTCCATTACTGCCAGTATAACTATTATAAATGTCAGTGTAATAGTTTGCCTGCTATGTTATGTTAGAATTAATCTGAATACGTTATACTGTTTGGGACTGTTAGTACCACATGGCTACAGATAAAAAGCGGGGGTAAATTGGCAACCAATGCAATTTGTATCACTGTACTTTTGTTAATGAAAAGAAGCTTTCTTGATTCTACAGACCCTATACCTGAATCCACCACAACACAACGTGGATCCAAGAGCCAGGCAAGTCAGGCGAGTCAGAGCATGTCACATGAGAGGATGCGTGTCCAAAGATAGTCTGGCTAACAAAGATAGAAAATCTTTTCACGGTCACAGAATTGTCTTTCTTGACAGAAGAGTGAGCGAGACTGAAGGACTGTCTGTTATGAGCGCCCTTGTCCAACTGAAGAAAGAAAAACTGATTAATACTGACTGATTCTAAAATAGCAAGATTGAACAAGTAGCGTATAGGTCATGTTATCTGTATGTTATCCAGAGCTGAATATCTGTATGTAACTACTTATTTTGTTTAGAAGAAGAAGATTTACTTTATTGATCCCTCGATGGGGAATTTATTTTTTCACTCAAGTTTTTACATATATTGAGTGATGGTTGAGTGATGGGCAGCCACGTAGAGACACCCTGGGAGCAGTTAAGGGTTTGGTACCTTGCTCAAAGGCACCTCAGCAGTACCCAGGAGGTAAGGTGGCACTTCTCCAACTACCAGTTCACCATCTATACAGTGGTCCATGCTGGACTTGAACCAGCCACTGTCTAGTTCCCAAGCCTCTACAGATTGAGCTACTGCTGCCCTGTTTGATTGATATATATTGTTTATGCTTTTTGTCTTTGTGTTTCAAATTCATATCTGCATTCCTCGTTTTCTCCAAAGCATTTCTAACCATCAAAAAGACCTGTTGCCAAATAAAAGGTTGTCATCTTATATACAGGCCAAGGACTGTGGCTGTAGCTATTAACAGCTGCCAACAACATTAACTATGGAGTAGCTGTTTTGTTACACCAACATGTCACCCATACATCAATTCTAATAGGATGATTGAAAAGAAACATATGGAAATGTGACAGCAGCAAGGCCATCTGTGCATAACTGCAATACGCGACACATGTTCGTCTTTAACTGTTTAATAAGTCTTTCTCGCTTCTTTTTTTCTAATTGACTATGCTAAATAGTTCCTCTGTGCAAAACTTCTCTCTGTGGTGGTCTTTGTTTGACTAGCAGTCACTTCACTACAGTAAATCACACATTGCCATCTGCTGCCTAGTTCAAACAAATATTTTGGTGAGATCAGCCATGAACTGCACATACACCTATCAGGATAAAAAAATCTTCACACAATCTTCCACAAAGAGCTTCTGCCCATGAAGTCTTTGAGAAATGGAAGAAAGCCAGGTTAGTTGATTATTTGTGCAAGTTCCTGTTCATTTCAGCAGACTAGTTTTTGAATAACATAGCCTATGGTGCCATGTTTTGTTTTTGTTTTTTTCTAAAAACTGGCAGGAAAAATGTCCACTGCCTCGCTGACTCAAACCAGAAGAAACTGTGTCAACCTGGCAGACATCCAAAAGTCTTCCACAGAAATGTATGGGGAGATGATTAGGGAGGGGGAAAAAAAAGATGATGCAGGATAAAATGACTGAGCCCTCTGCTCTGGTTGCGCCTCATTGAATCAACAAAACAGCCCTAAATCATGAATAAATTACATAGAATAGATCAGGACTATTTTTCCATTCACTTAATTCACTTAGATTCTGCAGCTTTTTGTAATTTATTTTCTGTTCATTGTATTCAGACCTGGTTGTGTGCCAGCTGGTTAGTATGACTGATACAAACCCTGCAGTGAAAAAACCCATGTTCAGTAAAATGGTCATGTCTCAGCTGGGCATACATGTATGCCGTGTATTACCTTTGACATCTGGCCAGAAAAAAAGTCCAGTTAACACAACACAGTGCCATGGTTTGGGTATTCATATTGGCTAACATGATAGCCACTGACCTGACACTGGATGAAAGCCTTGGGGCTGGAGTCGAGGAAACACCCCCGCTCAGCTTCATTATGTAGAGCTGTCAGTGTAGACTTCAGCTCACTACTATACTGCAGAGGAAAACAGGGAGTAAACTATTTGTCCTCAGATTTGACCCCAGACCCCCTATCATCTCCTCATTTCTTTTCAGACAATGTAATTAATTTTGAGTTAAGAATTCATTAAAAGGGTAACCCGTCTGTGGAGGGAACTGTTACATACTGCACTGATGATGTTCAAATAAAAGCTTTCAGCAAAATGTCAAACCCTGAAGTTGATCTTCTGAAAGATTTAAAACATACAAGATCTAACGCAGCTTTGAGTGCAGAGCTAATTAAATCGTAAACGATTTACAATGCCAAAATTATGAGATTTGGATCATAGACCCAGTCAAAATTTGCCTTGGTTATGTGGTAGATCTTCTTTATACTCTGACTCAAGATGTGAAAAAATAAATATAATCACACAAATGATCAAAGTAAAAATTGCATTAGTTCAGCTTCCAGATAGAGTTCATCCACTATGAAGAAAACACAGGAATAATAGAAAAGGATATGAATGTGAAATCAGAAATCAAAGACTGAAAAAAGAGAGAAAAGCAGCAAATCTCTGCACAAGAAGCTGAAAGTAGTAAACCTTTTTTTGCTTGAAAAAAAACAAAACAATGATACGATATGATATGATGCGATACGATACGACAAACTTTAATGATCCCACACCGGGGAAAATTCACTCAGTCACAGCAGCTCGTGTACACAAGGTTGATAGGTTGTTAAAGAGTCTGACAGCTGTTGCAATGAAGGACCTGTTGTAGCTCTCCTTCTTACATGGTGGGAGTAGCAGTCTGTTGCTGAAGGAGCTGTTTAAGGCCTCCACAGTCTCATGCAGGGGGTGAGAGGAGTTGTTCATGATGGCTGTCAAAATTGTTAATGATTAACTTTTGGTCAATTGAATTATTCAGTACTTATCATTTAAGCTGATGATAAACAAGATGTAATTAATCTTATGTATAACTAGCAACAGAAAGGCAGTTACAGGCAGATAATGGCAAATAGGTCAATCACAATCGAGGACAATGCCATTAGACAAACATGTGATATATGATTTGTGATTGTACAGTAACGTCTTATTATTATTATTATTATTATTATTATTATTATTATTATTATTATTATTATTATTATTTTAAAGATATTTTTGGGGCTTTTCAAGCATTATTTGACAGAGATAGCTGAAGAGTGACAGCAAAGCGAGGAAAGACATGCAGCAAAGGGCCAAAGGTCGAAATTGAACTCTGGATCGCTGCAGTAAGGGCTGAGCGTTCATAGATGGGGCGCACGCCTCACCAACTGAGCTAACTGGCACCCGAGCATTATCATTTTTGAGGACAGATCCTATCTTATTTACTGTACATCTCATGTTATTTGCATCCAAGAAAACAAGTATCTTCCCCATCAAGTGTCTGCCCAATGACAAGCCTCCTTTGAAGGAACTAAATCTTCATTAAATGCTCAATTTCAACCACTGCGAAAGGACTGAAGGGTTGATATTCACTGAGAAAAAGATGAAGCTCAATGCTTTCTGTGCATAATAATTTACAAACACTTTTTTTGTTTAGCTGCCTGTCACGGCATGGCATGGCAGGATACTGTGGCACAGCGGATCACCTGTTGATTCTGACACAGTTTCATTTTGTGATTGTGTCACGATCCAGGCAGGAACTGTAACCAAGCCATGAGACATGACTTCATGCATTTCTGTTATTAAGAGACAGAAATATCATAGAATTTTTTCAGTAAGTTTAAGATGAAGCTGCAAGTTGTTTGCATTCTGTACATTAACATCCAGACAAGAACTATCTATCTTATATCTCACAGTTTACAGCCACTCTTATCTATCATTTTGTGAGCAAAACTCCGGTTGCAGCCAGTACATAGATCTGCTCACATGGCACTATTCAGAAGCACTTCCATTTAGTGAAAGTTCAATTTCATTTCTAGTGTATTTGAGTTTCTCTCATGGATGGCTTTTTCATTAGATCTATGGCGCTTTATGCTGATTGGTAGATAGAACATAAACTGTATAAAGCATGGATCATCTCTCTGCTTTAGATTTATCGTGACTTGCATTGAGGGTAGGGTAGATATACCGTCCAGTATATAACAGGCTGGCTTTATCTTTGGCAATAAATTATTGGGGGGTGTAAATAGGCGGTGGAAGACACAAAAAACTGCTTTTGTCAAAGTAATCAATGATATAGTCTTGGCCTTTAACACACCCCAGTGCCTGCACATCCTTTTTTCAATGTTTATTAACTGGGCAGGTCTGAGGTTCACTGGTTTTGGGTCACATGTTTGATGTTTTGCCTCCTTCGTTGCTTCACTCCCGACATTGTGCAGTTTCAGTGCCTCAACCGTTCAATTTGTACAATCATGGGACTTTCATCTTTGTAAAAGCCTCTGTGTCTTTGAAACAGTGCACCCAAAAGAGCTTTCTGTGCGAATGGTAGCATATCTGGCTTTTTTCTTCCAGAGATCAGAATTAGAAAGAAGGCATGTTTCTAACCAACAAAAGGTGTTAGTTTGTTTGCATGTTGGGGCAATCCAATGTCCACAAGGTAAACCATTAAATTCTAGGGTGAAAACTCTTTGGTAAAGAAATAGTGGTAGGGCTGGGTTAAAAGCCAACTTAAATGGTATCATTACTTCCTTAAAGGTCTAGTATGCAGGATTTAGTGACACCTAGTGGTGAAGTTGCAAATTGCAACCAAATGAATACTCTCCCACACCTCACACTCTCCTTCCAAGCATGTAGGAAAAAAACTGTGCGCTGTGAAAAAATAAAAGCAAAAGTCCATATCTAGATCAGTGTTTGGTTTGTCTGTTCTGGGATACTAAGGAACTCAGAGGAACCACTCTCACTGTAGATCTAAATGGCTCATTTTAAGACAACAAAAACACAGTGTTAATTATTAATGAATACTGTAATACATTCCTGCCAATAGACACTCTTAAATGTTAGACACTGAACCCTTTAATATGTTGAAACAGGTTGTGTAGGGTTTAGATGGTGAAGGATCAATGTTAAGGCGTTGTGATTTATGGGCAGAAAGGTAGCATTGTTGTAACAACTGTGATGTCTTTATTAGTTGGAATTTTACGAGTTAAATATCAATGTTAAGGCGTTGTGATTTATGGGCAGAAAGGTAGCATTGTTGTAACAACTGTGATGTCTTTATTAGTTGGAATTTTACGAGTTAAATATTCTGTTTTTTACAGCCAAAGGTCACCAGGGAAGATGCACTGTTTTCAAAGAACAAACGCCTTTCCAAAACGTTCAGGTGTTCAATTTGTGGAATCTAGAAGTTTAGGATTAGGGTTAGATTAAGGTAGGGCTGCGGTTTGGCATGTAGTGGCAAGTCTTCTAAATTGAATGGTTTAATACACTGTCTTAAGATTAGAGAAAGAGCCACCCATTTTCTGTAGCCAGTTTTCTGTAGCCTCCAGCGATCCTGATTCACTGCTGGCATTGAGGAAGAAGCGGCATACACCCACTAATGTGTTACTAGTTAATCACATTTACATTCACACTTACATTCACACCTTTTTTTGTTGTTCTATCCATCCAACTTGGCCTGTCTTGCATTGGTGTGGTGATTAGTTTACAATTATGGCAAAGCGTTAACGTCGGTGTTGGTGTAATGGCTTCATTCAGATCATCATCCCAGGCAAATTAGGAATGCATCTCAATGTACGCAGTGCAAAAACAATACACCCTAGTGTGACATAACAGCGAAATAGCCTGAGCTGTGTTTATTACGGTTGTTTGTACACATGGTTGACAACATATTGGAAAGATGACATACACTGTACAAATGCCTGAGGCATCGTATTTATAAGTATAAGGTTAATAGCCCAACAGGGAGAAACCGCTGGACGGTGAAAAACAGTAGATGTACTCATTATTGTGGGTCACTGCCAGAGTGTTACTTCATCATTTGTTAACCTGTCATTGTATTTTCTCCTCGTTTCCTTTGTGTGCAGCTTTTTTCCTATTTTCGTTATTTCAAACCATCTGTTTTTCTGCCATTTTGGTGAGGACATGTTACTGTCAAGTTACAGGAAAGGGCAATTCAACCATGAGAAGACTATCACGTGAATACGTGTGTTGTTAAGTCTGAGAATTCCCAGTTGTTCTGACCTGAAGAAATTAAGTTCCTTCCTGATTTATATGCCATAAACTCTGTTTTACATTTTGCTTGTGTCATTCTGTCTTCCGCCCAATTCATGCTGGCAAAGGCTCCAGTCCTCCCCTGACAAGGAGTATAAATAAGAAGCTATGAAAAATGAAAAAATAAATAAATAAATGCACATTGGAGTTGAACTTTTTCCACGTACTGTAGAAACTCCTGCAACGCATTCATGCACTATGTCTCTGTGACAGATTTACTCGTTCCATATCATCCCGCAGGTACTTAGTCTTCACAGGATTACAAGTTGTAAACACAAAAATCAGCTTGGGAGTTATTTATAGAGGCTTGTATCACGACTTGAGATAAATGTGAGCAGTGGGATTTATCAGCAAAACTGTGCAGGTTGACATTCAGACGTTGGCTGTGGTGAGATGAGCAGCTCTGCATGCGAGGCAGAGTTTCCCCGCAGAGGTGTACTTAATGTAAAGCACTTTGAGCTACAATTCTGACATGAATTAGCAATTTCTTTTGGATAGAACTTCATTTTAGACCTTATTTAACCTACCCGAACTGATGGGAACTGGAACTACTTACAGCCCTCAACTCCTGTCCAAATTACACTGAAGCAGTTAAAGGATAAAGATGGCATTAGTCTTGTTTCATACTTTTAAATGCCAAATCCAAAAAAAACCCATCAGCGATGGTCTGCGTTTTCAGCAGAACATGATGATCTTTGGCCAAACCACCAAAGACATAATGGGAAGATACCTTCATACGGACCATGTGTACAAAGCACAAAACACAGTGTATATACTGACCCATTTACAAGTTCAAATATAGTACAACCTCAGGGCTTCATAAATTAGAGTGATTAAATCCAAGAGGGCAGCGTATGTGTTATGCACTGCTGAGTAGCGCGACCGTGCTTCAAATGGATGGCTAATGGAGAGCTTCACTTCTGCCTGGTTCTTCAAAGGCTCTGGAACACAAAGTGTTGTGGACATTTTGAGGTGAAAATAAACATAGCAAAGCAAACTAGCGCCACAACGTACAATGGGTAACAACATTTTAAAAGAGCCATCACACCCGATCAGCGTCAAGCCTCTGCATGACTAGCATCCCCCTACTGGTTGTAACGCTTCTAGCCTGAAAGGCTAACAGTGACTGACAACACCCCCTGATAATTTCACCATTGAGTAAGGTGTGCTGAATATAGCACCGACTTTAAAAGAAGGAACTTTTCCTGCCAAAACATGCTCTCTATACTGCTTCAACATAAAAATGAACAAGTGTTAAAGGAATGACAATGTACTGAAATGTACCCACAGCGTGTCTCTCTTTTTGTTGGTTTGCTCAGTCTTTGTCACACAATGAAAAAATTAGGTCATTATAACTCAACCTGAAAAAAGAGGGAAGAGGAAAAATAAAAAAAAACACAAACAAAACTTATTAATCATTTGTTTCACTGCTGAATAAACAAAGTGAAATTACCACGCTCAAACTGTCAAGCTGCGCTGGCGTCTGCAGAGCCGCACATTGGTTTTAATGAATTAACGAGCCAAGAAAGAAGATGTTCCATTCACACAGCACAAAAGTGACTCATGCATAATTGATGAGTGACTCAGTGTTGAGAGTTTGATGTTGGGGACTGGTGGGTGTCACCAGTTGGAGTGCCAATGCAAATGCACAGCAGGCATTGGCGAGAGGTTGGCTCGCATGTAGACTGCAGGAGGAACGATGCGGGGATTATGGGTATTTTGGCTGAGTTTATGTTGTGACACGTATGGCACTTGTTGTGTTTCCTAATAATATCACTTCCTGGTATTTAAAAGAGAGTGGTGCTCTGAATCTTTCATTGTCCTCCTCCTTCCTTTCTGTTGTCTAATGCGCTTCAAATATTTCTCAAAGCTACTTTTACACCTAGGTGTAAAGTAGCGCATGCAACTCGAGTACAAACAACAGCTCTCCACCTTAGTAGATCTGTTAAAGAAGTCACGTAAGGTTGTCGGGTCACTGTTTTCAAATCAATCCGGCCTATTCTAACAGGTGCTTGAATGCAGCGCTGCATGCAAATGCAAGTACACCCACTGCCACTGGAGATTCGATGCCACCACAAAAGAATTAAACAGTTGTGCTTTCATACACACCCACATTTACAGCAACAAAAGAGCCTGTGAGTGACATGTATTTTCTTTTATTTATTTTTTTGCTATTCGGTAACAAGATAATCGCTGTTTTCTGTACATGCTAAACTTACTTCTTCCCCATTTGAGACAACATGAAAGCTGATCAGCACAGCCTTTGTAATTAAAGTCAGTACTTTCCTATTTACCTGAGAGGCACATAAATACAGATACTTATGAAGAAGACTGTCTAGGTTTTGCAGAAACGATTACTATATAGATTAGTGTAATGTCTTTTGTTGATGAAATTGAAGCTTTACAATGTGGAAAGAAAACAGCAACGGCAGCACTTCTAGGTGATCATTGTGCACTTAGGCAGCTAACAGAGACTGCATTTCTTTCAGCTTGAAATGAGTCATTTCTGTGTAATTTCTGTCACATCAGACAAAAATAGGGTTAAAAAAAACACGTGCAGCTAGCCCACATGTAACCAGATAAATATATATATTTTTTACATAACAAAGTGCATGTGATGGAGCATTGATGGGCAGTAAAGAACACTGATCAAAGCCCACTGTCGTGCTGCTTTTGGGTCACAACAAACCTGCCATATGCTACATGAGAACGTGCCAATTTCATCACTAACAGCAGGCTCCCAAGTATGATTGGCAACTCGGCGATATCTTAATTATCAAGTCTCAAATTTCCTGTGAAAGCGGCCCCAGCTATGTTCTTTGTCTTCAACTGTGCTCACAGAGCCACTAACTGGGCATCGTCTTCGCCTGCTGTCTGTGACAAGAGGGACAGATTCTGCGTGTGTTTCTTTGCATCTTGATTTCATTTCACCAATGTTCTAAATGAGATTTGTTTGTTTTTTTTTCCTCTGGATGCTGATCTGTCTGATGATAATAATTCACTCAGACAAGCAGCCAGTTGTTAAAAAAAACAAAACAAAAACAAAACTATCCTCAGAAAAAAATATTCTGGCCTCAAAAAACAGGCTCTGACTGCCAACTTGGGAACTTGCTGGGGGCTGTTTCAGGCTTCTATGAGTTCCTCACAGTCTTGCCAAACCCATACTTAATTCATTTAAGAAATGAAGAAAAGACTGCTGCATAACTCTGTCAAATATGTAATATAATTTGATGCAGTGTTTTAGGGAGACTAAGGTCAACAGATTATGCAGTCAATAAACATACCTTTTTGGGATCCACCTGATCTTGGATGTACCACTGCAGTGACAGAGAGGCTGATTTTACTGCAACAAGGACTCTGCAGAGGTCTGATGAACCCTCTAGTTAGTCAATACTCTCACGGGCAACACTGCACTTCTGCAGGTGACAGAGCAATAGAAGAGTTCAGTAATCGATATCGTACAAGTTAAATAACACAACAGGGAAATTGTGGCGTTAAGTATGACCGGCATTTAAGCTTGCACTGTGCATCGACATGCTCGAATGTTTTTAAGTCCTCGGCTGGTGCAGATGGTTGCACTAAGTTGCACTAATTCCCCTAAAGTATGTATGCTTGTTTCACTTTGATTACACATTCTGTAGCCAGTGCAAACATTTAAATGTAAAGGATATTAAGGGAACAATGGCAGTTTCAGTTTACACTTGCTAAGACTCCATAATCTGTGATTCACTGCTACTTTTAGGTGATGATTTTCTTTACATTTAATGGCTCTACTAATTAAATTTGAAAAGGTACGATGTAAAAGGCAGACAGACATCTGCAGCATCTAATGAGAAGAAAAATGAGACGTGCTTCTAATTTGCCTTGTGCTTATACGACGTGATTACCATGACTATATCCTGTGCAGACAGAAGCAGACTGCAGTTTTTGTTATGATGGAGAGATTTTGCCCCATCTCTTCCTTCCTTTCCTTGTGTGTCTGTGGTGTTGGGTGTGGCCTCCAGTCTCCCTCTCACCAGTGTCCTATCACTTCCCCACCTACTGCTCATCTTCCAGTCAACCCCTGCTATAACAAAGACTCTACCAGATTGCTCAGTGTATTTTGTGGTGACAACACATGAATTTTTGAAAACTAGTGTTTTGTGAATCTTGTCTAACCTTGGTCTCCTTGTGCCTAAAGAAATCCAGCCAGTCATTCCCTTGCCACATCGGCTCAGTTTTGTCCCAGTACTGTACCTGCTCCTGGAATTTTCTGCCACCACCTGTCCTGCACTACTGTGGATCTCCTTACTTCAAGCTCTCATCCTGTCATCTCACTCCAGATGTTCTCTTTTGATTCCAAAAAAAAAAAAGTTTAAACTCATTCTGGTCTGGTTCAGTTTGCATATTGGACAATCATTTAGTTTTTCTGCTTTTGTACTGCACCAAATTGCCACGCTTGGATTCACTATTTCCCTGGTCCCTGGTACAAAACAAATCTACTCTTCATTTCATATCTTCATCCAAAAACTAAAGCTTACTGTCTCCAGAACCAATGCCAAAAAGCAATGTTATTTTTTATTGCACTGGGGAAAGGCAGGAGTGCAACATAATGTAATAATTATGTTATGGTGGAGCTTATGTTTTGGTACTCCATTCTGGTATGTTACAGTACTTGGTACCAAGACAGAAATATCTTCTCAAAATGTTATAAACAAATTACTGCCATCTATGGACACTGTTACTTTTCTTGTAGGGACAGCACTTAATGTTTCTCCGGGAAACAGTTTTAAAACCACTCTGTTAATATTTGATAAGGTTTTTTTTTTTTACAATCCCATATTTGTCATTTGGTCAGGAATTAAGGAAAGAAATGCAGTGTTTATGACTGTCCCCAGACCTGTAAACTGCAGATGTGTGAGGCGTTGCTTCCACAGATTTTGTCCTCACCAACTTGAAGTCTAAATCTAAACATGCAGGTGGTGCAGAGGAAAAAATGCCCACCACCATATCAAAGCCCTGTCAAAGTCTCTTTTACTTCTCAACAAGTGTTACTTTCTCTTTTTTTTTGCTTTTTCTAAACATAACTTCACCCCAGGATGGCTTGTCGCTTTGGCACCTTATTTTAAAAGCTTTTATGGAGTTTCTCACACTGTTTGTGAGGTCAGGTCAAATGCAAATGTAGCACCGACCTGTCAAGCTGGCTCAAAATAAAATCTGAGCTGGTTAAAGAGAAATAAACCGTTTGTTTCACCTCATTCTCTTGATTTTGTTTTAATGAGTAAAGCCTGCTGTCAGTCCTTTCTCCACAGGGCTTAATGGGGAGTTAATCAGTGTGTTGACCATAACACTGAGAGGAACCTCATATTAAACAGAACACTGAGCAACTAGCAGAGCATGAACCATTGTGTACGCATCCCGCAGAGAGGACCATCATATTTTCACGTAACTTGAAAATGTATTATTAATGATTTCATGTTTTATACTAATCAACTGCAAGTAAAGGGCATAAGCATTAGCTGTTTTAGGGCTTGTACAACCAGCGGTGGACAAGTCAGGATTAATACTGCTCTCATTAAAGACTCATCTTTGCTTTTGACCTTTATTACAACCGTAAATATGATATACTATACACCAAATAACAAAGGCTTGACCCATTTTTAAAAATTTTTTTTACTGTAACTAAATGGGAAATCGTAATGCTGTCATATATAGTAGCAATACTTCATCAGTTTAAAGCTGATAAATAACTGGTTCACTGCCAAAACGATTCAAGTAAAACTCAAACTAGAATTGCTGTTTCATTCATGCCAGTACATGATGTGTATATTTACACAATATACATCTCACCCCAACTTTAAATAGTGAAATAATTCTGAGTTTTATATTTCATATCACTGCTGAATGTGCCCAGGGAATCTGCAATGTCACCGTTCAAACGGTAGTGCTACTATTGTAATGATCTTTATAGGTACTTTGTTACCTTTGTACAGAGCCAGGCTAGCTGTTTCCACTTTATTCCAGTGTTTATGCTAAGCTAAGCTAAGATTAGATAGTGCTGGTTGTAGCGTCATAAATGCAGTACAGAGTGGCACAGATCTTCTTATCAAACTTCAGCAAAAAAAAAAAAAAAAGCTAATTAGAATATTTCCCAACTTGCTGATTGAAGCTGATGGGAATTAATTACTGACGAGTTTTAGTGTTTACTTGTTGGTGGTGCTCAATGACAAGGCACAGGATCAATAAAGTAATTAGGATTTATCTTATTAGGACCATGAACGTTTGGTACTGTGATGTCAAAGTGTTAGACCAACAGAAAAATGTCATCACCAGACTGTGGAGTCAGGTCCTATAGTTTCTAACAAGATAGGAAAATAGGAAAAAAAAAAAAAAAACATATCTAGCATATCTACCACTTAAATTTATAAATGGTCTGTCAAACTTTAAAACCATACAGATATCCTTGGTACAAAGCAGCGGCTGTGTGAGAAGCTGTTTCTACAAGATTAAGTGTTTTAGTTTGTCATTCCGTGTCTGTATGCTCTATTAAAGTATACAAATAAAAGATTACTTCAGAATATCCTGAATATGTTTTGGCATTTCAGTGATTAATGACCTTTCATTATCAAGAACCAGACTTTGTTTATCCAGCTTTACTTTATCATCACAGCACTGCCTGTAAAGTCTGTTCATTCAATCACACAAACCTGCTTGAAAAGATATCGTAGAATTGATGAAAAGGACTGTTTGGAAATTACAGTAATACTCCAATATATGTTGTCTGACTTAATATTTTAGAGGGGTTGTTCACTTCATTCAGTGGAGCCAAGATAAGTGGTGGAAAAAACCCTTTAGAATACAAATTGACCTGTAGCATATAAACAATGTTATCCAATTCCATGGATACAGCCTGATTTCATGTTTCAGATTCCTTTTACCACAACTACTCCATCTCATCTCGATCTCTAAATATCAATTTTGTGTCCAACTCTACTGAAAAATAAAAAGTTAAATATAACTTTGTGAACTACCATGTGGAAATACGACCACTTAGCATTCTGAAATACATGTGTGGTGACAAAACAAACATTTAAAATGTTTTCTTTTACATCCAAAAAAAAAACTCTAACTCACAGTCACCATATAGTATGTCACTGCTTGACTGCATGATTATATGAACAATCACTCACTCATGTTGTCATAAGTCATGATGTTAAAGACTTTTTATTTATTTAGTTTGAGACCACTTATCAAGATACTATTTTGCATTTGCTTCAAATGTGTACATAAGTAAAAAAATGTACACAGATGTACACACATATACTGTACATGTAAAAAGTACATGAATTTTAGAATATCAGTATTTGGTTTATCCCCTTTTGTTGGCATGAACATCACAAGTTTCTGTAAAACCTGATGTCCATGTTATCCCAGCATGATCTGACAATGTTGTAAAGAGCTTCTCATACTGAACACTTGGGTTTCTCAGTCTTTCTCAGCACCACCATAAATGAATCAATCAATGTGGTTAAGGTCAGTTGACTGTGGAGAAAAGTCCATGACACTCAGGAATCCTTGGTCTTCTTTGTTCTTAAAGTAACTGTTGTAAAGCTTTGAGTTGGGTGTGGGGTCATTATCTTCCTCAACAAAGATGCAAACCAGAGGGTGTAGCATGTCTCTGAAGACCAGGCCAAGACTTCCTTTGCAGTGTGAGATAAATGAGAAAGTCACATTGCTACTAATCTCTCTGCATATCAATGTACTTAACTTTTAAACAAGCTAATAAACAGATAAATGGTCATCAAACAACAGCCTATATGTTCAGAGATTGCATTTCGGACAATGCGGTCTGCCTCCGTCAATACTACTTGGACAACAAACAAAAACCAGAACACTTCCACTACCAAAAATGTTGGTCCCTTGCCTACAGAATCTGCATTTTTATGCAGACATCTATTCATAGAGTTTAGGGTGTAGTCAGTTCAGTGCAGGTGTCAACACTGTGGTAATATTCTCACTCCTGTTCATCTTCTTACATACACCCATCTTTACTGCTTCTCAAAGTTGTATACATCAGTAAATAGGACAATTTTCCTGTCATCCACTGTTATAAGCTGGTATTTCTTAGTCCACCCTTGTGAACTTGTTTTGTCCTCCTGAGAAGTGGTTTAGAAACTGCTACTTGTCCTCTGAGACCACTGGAAGCCAACTTTCTTTTGACAGGACTTTTACTGATTTGATTTGTGTGTTTGTTCTTTATTTAGAAAATTCAGTATCCGTGATGAAGTTTGTTTTCTATCTCTCAGGAAACTAAGTTTGATGTATTGATCTTCTGATGGTATCATTTTTGGTCTGTCTGACCTTGCTTTGGACAAAACTGTTCCAGTTTCTGCAAAGCATTTTGGAGTTCAATGCACTGCCCCCTTAGAAACACTGAGCCTACACGATATGGCTTTGAGAAAGCCCTCTTTGCTGAGAATGAACCATGAACTATTTAACTCATGACTCTAACTTAGTTCTGAATACAAACTTTTGGATATATTTTCCAGGGTATGAAATAGGGTATGAAATAGATTTTCAATGCAGTCTATTAGATTATTGGACCTCACTCTTATGCCAATGGGGCATTCTGAGCCTTACTGTCATAGCGAAACTTTGAAGAAGTTCATATAAATGGATTTTGTCAGTCCTCCTTCGTTGACTTTCATGCTTGACTAATCATGCTCCAAATCTGGAACTACTGTTTGAATTGCATTGGTGTAAACAAGAAGTGCTGTATATGGATACCAGTGAGTCACTGAGTGCTCAAGCTGTGGGCAACAACTTGAGCAGTCTTTGCTTGTTTGTTGTTGTTTTTGCCTAGATTTGTGCACATTTTGTCAAAAGAATACCATGATTAGTTAAAATCAAATGAGCTATAGCACTTCCTGTTTTTAATGTACCCATAATGCACAGACAACTATTCCTGGATCACTTTGTAACTGAAGGAAACTTAAAAACAGATGGAATATATAATCACATCTTCAGAAAGAGTGAGACACAATTAATCTAAAAATACATACACCATGTCTGTGTGTTGAGTTGTGACTGAGTTATGAGAGATGGAATATCATTTTGACACAAATTGTGGCAATATGGCTCTAAATGTTTTTAAATACCTTAATTGCCACAATGAGATGTGTGTCACTACCACTGCTGCTGTTTCAACTGCTGACTGTGTTGGTAAGCGAGACAAGTCAACGGGCCAAGAACTTCCCGTTATTTTCACAACACTGGAATGCATCTGTCTCTTTCTACAGTACCCTACAGTGTCTTTTCCTTACATCTCATGCTCACATCTCCCCCCCCGTGTTTATATAGATGATAAAAAATGATCAGCCGTGCATAGGCTAAATGCTGACCTAACATGGAGTTTGTACAAACTTGCACACTGTGCATCTTTCAACAGGGACAGTCTTTAACTTCTATTTATTGCAACAGGGGTCACATTAACCCAATTTTTCCATCATTGCCTGAATGTGTTAACGAATCTAAAGGCTGACCTGTCTGACATTTTGACAAATTAACACCGAGAGCTTGATCTCAAAATATCCACAGGTAGACCACTTGCAATAAAACCGGCGTCTAAAATCTATAAGAGTGATAAAATTTATCAGCCAGCAGCTGCTAATGTCACAGGGGAAGTAAGTGACAGCAAACAGGTAAAAAATAATTTAAACTGCAAGTTCTTTATTTTAAATGTTATTGCATGATTAAGTTGTTTTTGAAAACTGGATGCTCTTAAATAGGATATATGTCTCATCATCATTAACATCCTAATTAAAATGACTGCTAATATTAGATCACCGTATAATATTTATGACCCTATCTGTCGAAATGAAGGACAACGAGAGAGTATAATGCAACCTCTGGCGACTGTGTGATGTATTTAAATCTGGTAAATCTGCTCACCATGCCTGAAGTATTTATCCCTGACCTCGTGTTTCTATGTAGCATTTGCAAGAAACACAAGGGGATTAATTATGAAGATCTAAACACCCCTAGAGCGACGGTTCTTACACAGTACAAGGGTGAACATTAAATTACTGGACTATGTGGTGTATTCATTATACACCTGTAGTCTTTCATTCAGTTGTGACAGTGCAAATGATTGCACAGCTTTGAGACAGATTACTGACTTGAATGTCATTACACAAAAACAGTAACAGTGTTATTATTTATTAATTCAGTTTCTGACTGAGAGAAACTGGACTGCAAAGATAACAAAATATAAACCTCTCTGACGTCATTGGACATAAATTTACTTAAACTCGCTTCCTGTTATCTTCACTGTCAACAATCAGTCCTGGCATCTGAAATATGTACAGCAGAAGGAAACACAGGTAGCTCAAGCTGACCAATTAAACCTGGTGAAACTTGACCACTTTGTTACTTTAACAGCACTGTAGCCCTAAATGCGTAGGTACTGGGTTAAACATCAGCTCCAGCAGTACTTTTGGTGCAGCTCCAGAGCCTCTGGAGGTTGCCTCGGCAACACTTCCTCCAGTGATCTGAAGCTACAGGAGACGGTTATATCTCTCACCCGTGTCACACAGTTCAGACAAGTGGCGGTAATGAAAAACACATTTTGAAACAAGTAATTTCTACTGCCTGATGCAAACACACCTAATAAAAGAGACTGTTTATTTGCTTGTGTGTGTCCTTCAAATATTTAGCTGGATACTACAAACATTTACAAAAGAAAATGGAGGTCTTGAGGGTCACTGTCAATTGACACATCTTGTCAAACTTGGCTTAAAAAAAATGGTTTCTATGTGTACCAGCCTGAATATTTTCTCTAACACCACTATGAGGTTGACATTTGAGTGATATATGTCACAATAACTATCAGATAAATTACCCTAGAATTAGGTACACACATTTATCCATGAAGCACTCAACAAAACTGGGTCAAATCTTGGGGATAACCTAGACTGTGATTGTATTGGGTGTTAACCTCACAATAATGCGATATGCCAGGAGAAACTGCCTTAAAATATAAGGTGCAGACAGACTGCATCGTTAATGAGAAAGTCTATGCAGGCTGACACTGAATACTGCAGGCATGCTAATGCTGTGTCAGAAAAGTAATATAAACGAGGGAGTACCTGGTCTATCAGACAACCAATGGACCAGTGGTTACTGAGATCTGGTATTGCAATGGCTCTCTAACCTGGTGGTAATTATCAGCCGGCGACACAGGAAAGAGCCAGAATGCAGACAGATGGAGAAAACAGGACACAACCAGTCGGAAGAAAAGGACCAAAACATTGCAGATTTATCTGGTCTGTGCTGTCTGCCGTCTGATAAGAGTGTGCTAATGGTATTACGGCACCCCTCTTATTACCACTTCAAGAAGACAAATGCCGGGACTGATGAACAATCAGTGACAATGAAGAGAGCCACGCGTCATAATTGCCTTGTCACACCACAAATAACAGTTATTAGCAGTTGGAGAGAAGAAATAGCCTCAGGATGTGTCGGACATAATCGTTCACTAGCTGTCGAGCTCTGCCTGAGAAAACACACAGATATCAACATGCTTAGGTTCTCAGAAAAACAGCATGCTTTTAACAGCTGTTTAACCGTCATAAATATTCACGGAGACATAATATATATCATTTCATTATTGCCTACTATCTTCGTCAGTTTGGTGGTTGAGAATTTTGAGAATGTCGGTGAACCTATCTCACTCGCATTCTGTAGAATGTCATTCTGTGGTCGAGAGACCAAGATTATGACACTGGAGACATTCTGGTTTTCATATGTTTTCGGAGTTGTATTGACCAGTCACATTTCAATGTGTTTTGGTTGCGGCAGTCCACGAGGACAGCAAAAGAGGCGGAAGACATTGGCCGAAATGCAATCTTGGAACGCATCGCTATGACAGGGATTTAGCTTTTTATCATTTTTAATTACCATTTATAATTAACACTAATAAAGGGATTTATTTATAGGGATGAGCAGAAATTCTCGCATATCAAGTCACTAATCAGACTGCAGAGGAAGTCTTGGCTCAGATATCCATCACCCGTTGGCGATCCGTCAGCATTGGCTGTTCCCTCAGATCATCATCAAATCGTCTTCGTATGATAGCCAGTGGTTTCTGAGACTGTATGACATCCTACACTTCCATCCAGGTGTAGGAAATCTTGATCAGACACCATTTACATATTTGTTAATCAAAGGGTTAGAGCCAATATGTCAATAATAGATAAACTGAAGATAAAGTAATATTTCAGGGGACTCAAATCCAAATCTTTGAGCCAAACTTTGACACAACCTCAGTGTCCTCAGTATTAAATATTTCACTTTTAAGTTCACAATATGTATGTATGTTTAGAAAAAAAGGTAATGGTTAACAAGAAGCATGTGATAAGAAATTTATGTCGTGACACGACCTGATCTGAACCTGATCTTGTATCTTTCTTCAAGACGAAACGCCTCCAGTTCTTCAGGGTTTGAACAAAGTGGCACTAGACTTCCCACAAAGTTTCAATGAGGTTTAGATCTGCAGTTTGAGGAGGCAGAAGATTCAGTTTTACTTAATCTTGCTGTTCGTAAACAACTCCCTAAATTTGTTTACCAGTGTGTCAGGGGGTATCGTCATCTTGGAATGTGGGAACATCAAACGGGAAGAGTGTTTGTACCTTAGGTGCAATTCTTTCTGTCTGTAAAATGGATGTTACATCACCATGCAGAGCAGTCATCAGATAAAATGACGAGACTCTGCATGCCATTACAGACCCATCGCTGTAGGGTGAAACAGATATTGTGGATTAAAAGAATACTTTTGGATTATTTTAAAATAAATCCACCAAAAAACCTTGTTACCCTTCTCTTTTGGATGCTCAGTTTTGAGTTTTGTGCTACTTATATCGCATCCATGCCATGATCCCACCAATAAGAAGCTAACAGTATGGAGTCTTCATGATAATTGTTCCAAAGACAAAGATGCAGGCGGAAGGCAATTATTGCAAACAATATATTTTGGAAACTATGCTCCACTTTCTCATTAATGATTCAGTCTGTCTGCACCTTATGTTTTAAGGCAGTTTCTCCTGCCATATCGCATTATTGTGAGGTTAACACCCAATACAACCACAGTCTAGGTTATCCCCAAGATTTGACCCAGTTTTGTTGAGTGCTTCATGGATAAATGTGTGTACCTAATTCTAGGGCAATTTATCCGATAGTTATTGCGACATATATCACTCAAATGTCAACCTCATAGTGGTGTTAGAGAAAATATTCAGGCTGGTACAGATAGAAACCATTTTTTTAAGCCAAGTTTGACCAGATGTGTCAATTGACAGTGACCCTCAAGACCTCCATTTTTTTTTTCTCCCTTTCTGTGTTGCACCATTGAAGCATAAACTCCTTAGACAGCAGTTTAAATCAATCAAATCTCCTGCTGTATGTGTTGTGAATCTATCGACCGTATGTCTATATTTACTGATCAAGACCCCCAGTGCTAGGAGCCGACAGATTTCCCCACCCGCTGTGGGCTGGGGAACAAAATCAATGAATTCATAATTATTCATGAATGACTGAAAAACTCTCTAATGCCAATCTATCAAGTAGACGTGGAAATATTTCATTGGATGAATGAAAGTTTGACCTGCTGGTGGCAAATGATGAAAAATTCAGGCCAAGGTCACTCCACCATGGATGCCTGCACATAAGTGACTGACCAAAAAGTGATACACAGTGCTGATTGGCATTCAGCCTATCTGACACAAATCACCTGTGTCCCTGCTTTTGCAAATGTGATTTAATCATTCAGAAAGTCAAGTATTTACTCACAAAGAGCCATCAGAGCTCTGTTCCTGTCTCAATGTTGGGGTGTACTTCTTGATATTAATATTAATAACCTCATGGACAAAGTGAGTACAGTCATCACAAATTCATCAAGGGGACCTAACAAACTGAGCTTTTGTTCCCTTTACGGTGCTGGCATTTTCTCTCTGAGGGAGAGCTAAACCAGGTCAGCACACAGCAATTGCCTGAAAATACAGGACAACACTGAGATGCAGAAACACGTTCTCTACCTAAACTCGACCCAACAGATAAATCAGGAGACATTTCCAACCAATCAACAGTTACATATTTGTGGATTATTCTTCAGACATAGAACAGGCTTGACACCATGGCAAGTCCTTTCAACATTTAATCAGTTTTAATCATTGCAAAAAGTCAATTAATGATACAAATCAATTCTTACATGTCAGAATGTTAATTATTGATAACATTAATTCATTTCTCACTAGTGGGAATGTTAGTTCTTACAAAGCGGCAACATCTGTGCCTGTGAAGCCAATACAGAATGTTAAAATGTCCCGAATTCACAAACATATTGTCAGAAACATATTGTCATGGTTATTAAAGTCTCCTTTTTGTTCACCTTCACATCTGCCTTTGGATCAACTTCATGAACAAAAACCTACCAAAAACACCTATAGGTACTACATCCATATCTATGCTGTGAGTCTAACTTGCTGCTAATGTTCACTGTAGATATCCGGAATTGTTCTCACATGGATATAAATATTTAAAATTCAAAAAACTAAATTACTGATAGCTTGGAATTGTAACTAATAATAATGTCATTTCAGAATATTCAGATGAGAAATGATTGCAATTAGTAAAACTAATATTTGTAGTAGTAATATTTACATTACATATAGTTATAATTCCTTGTATAACAAGTCAGAAATGAATTTTAGCTATCCAAAAAATAAATTCACTACAATTTACACAATGTAGACATCTTCCATGAGTATATATGCTAATTAGGGCGACATATCCGAAGGGCTTGCCATATTGACAGGACTGGTAAGGACTCTGTAAAAGTATGAGGAATGATCATGCGCACTCAAAGTACAGTTCATGTAATACAAAAGACAAAAGAAATGTGTTCCTCCTCCCACTGTGGAATATATTCAGACAAGCACACAAACAAGACTCAAAAGCTCATACTCAGCCTTTTGTTTGTTACTTCATAATGTAGGGAGCTGGATCTCAGGCATCAGTCTGTGCTAATCCGCTCCCTGCAGAGAAGCCTGTTGATATTTTTACCTTTAACAAGGATGCTGGGTTTTTTTGGTCGCAATTAACATTTCACCGACACGGGGTGCAATCGATATTGAGTGCACACTGTTCTCGACATTGATTCTATTTGAAGGCTAAAGCAAGCTTAGGCGTATTGTAATAATTCTTAATTATTAATAACAGAAAAATATTAATGTAATAATAAAAGGTGATTAGTGATACTAGAGTCGAGGAACAATGAGCTTGTTTGTTAACCCACCACTTGTAAACAATCATAAGGCCAGGCTGCGCAGGGTTCCAAAATACAGTAATGCTTCAACACGTGGCTCGTCAAAGCGCTCCAATCCAAAATGAGGTCATTCAGTGGGATTTCAAAAGAAAACAACTTTCTGGCCCAGTAGTCATTTTATTTGGTACAAGAAGATCAGAACCAAGATAAATGCTGGACCCCTGACTGGCTGCTCTTTAAACAGTGCCTAAACAGTGGGGCACTTATTTCCCTTCCTCATTACAGATTAAAGTTTAAATTCATCTGGTGTAAACAAAAAAAAAGCCATTAAATCCCTGTTGTACCACTATGGCACAGAGGAACAGGCTTTGAATAAAGGGCAAAATCACCAAATTCACTATAATTCCATGAGTACAGCGAGAGTTCCACATCTTTTTCCCCAAATGACATGACCATGGGAGAAATTCAAGATTCCCTCCAAGATTTTCATGTTAAAATCTTGATACCCATCTTTGCAGGACGGTTATTGTGAAAAAGAATGTCAAGTGTTTCTGTTTTTGTGACAGCAGCTAGTGATGAGTAACCGGACTCTTGTGGAATTAGTGCTGTGGAAATGAATCACCATCAGGAAATATCAGCTTTTATATGAGAATTTATGGTTTGATTAAACTCTTGACACTCTTGACAATTAACCGAGCTGATTCAAATCATCAAGTTACTCTGGGATAGATTTGGTAAGTAAAATAAGAGAGGCACAGTTTGAATCTTTCTTGACTAACCGTTCACTGATCGTACCTTTTGGCACATCTTCGTGCTCGCTTTGCACAGTCAGAGCTGTGTGTGCTCTGTCTTTCCAGTTTCCAGTCAGTAATATTGGAAGCAAGCAGCTTACAATTAGTAGGAGATGAATGAGGAATAATTCATCATGGCACACGCACACACACATGCAGGCATCACTGCTAATGTCAGAGGAAAGTCTGATTGAAGTTTGGACTTTTTCACTCGGTTTTGATAGCACCAGATACCGCCAGCAGATGGTTTGCTAATTTAGCTGGAGTCTGCTCCCCCAAAACATCCTGTGACTGGAAAACCTCATTGATCACACAGCTAAACTAAAGCACATAAAACAGGAACGTATTGTTCTTGCTTGACTTTCTCTTGATAGATTAAATCATGTTGTACTCTGTAAGGTATTGAATTAGTTCCTTCCTATACAAAGGGCAGATAGCTTTCTCTCTCATACTGTCACAGATTATACAGTCAGCTCCTAACATCTGTTTCTTATAATTCTTACTTTACTGCAAGCTGTTACTTTGAATATTTTTTATGAAAATATATATATGTCTTGTTTAATGAATCCCACGCAAGTTGTCATAATAAATTATATAAAGTATTTATTTATTTGAAAACACGACAGCAGTTTTTATTGTATTTAGAAAAATAGTTTTTATTTGTGGATCCAACCCAGGAGGATTTGTTCCCACTAAGAGGTTCATTTTTTAAAATCAACGACATGACGTCTCCGTGCTGTTTATTCTGATTTTCTTGCAAACAGAAGAACAATACTGGTCATTGTCCAAGTCCAAACTATAGACGCAGCACTCAGTCACTGTCAGTGCTCATTATTTGCTGTTGTTTAGCCTTCAACGAACAAATGACACTTTCTGGTGAATTATATGTCTGACCACGATGCCCTACATTTAAAAGAATATAACATGTTTTTAAAAGACACAATGCTAGCAGCTCTGTGACACTGTATTTAGATACAACAGCATGACGTTCATATCAGCATTTACCCTTACAAAGATAATGATAGCAATGTTAACGTTTACTTAGATTAGCATGTTGCTAAATATTCCTAAGCCATAGGAATGTGATTCGTTTTGTAGGTATTTGGTAATAGGATAGGACAAACAAAATGTTTGACCTGGTGGTGGCGATGAAAGATCAGGATGAAGGTTTTTACAATTCATCCTCTGTGAGCTGTGAGTGTGTATTCAGTTTTATTCCAATGTATTTGACAGCTGTTGAAAAAAAACAAAACAAGAATATCTTCATAAAAATCGTATCAGAAACATGTCTGTCTGTCTGTCTCAAACTTAGTGCTAATCAAGTCGACGTTGAGATGTTTTGCTAAATAAGTGAAAGCTTTGACCTGCTACTGCACTGTACAAACAGTCTGAGGATCTATTAAATTGATTTTTTAGTGAGGATGTTCCATTTCATCTTCACCACTGCACAATCTCCTCACTTCAGATGCAGATTGGATTCTTACAGACTTATGCTTGGTAGCAAAACCTTAGTTTGTAAATGAGAGAGAGTGTGCCGATTTGCACCGCAGTGAACGTATGGTTCGGTCGACTGGGGACTGTAGCAGCATATGGGCAAATTGTCTCTCATTAACCAGGTGGAGAATTATACTCAGAAGTGGGGAAAATACCTGAACTTTGTTAACGGTCAGTAATCGAGGTGATAAGCTTAACCTCTTCCAGATGTTCCACCATCTGTGGTTACGTGATTGTGTGAGTTGTTTGGAAGTATGTCTACGGGTTATATAATGTGGTAGTTCACCATGGTGGACCTGTGGTGTCTGTAGATTTAAAAGTCTCATTCTAAGGGTACAAAAACATGATGATTTTTATTTACAGGTGATTATATTATATTCCATTTCTGCTATATTCTGTAAATAGAGCCTGAATCTTACACACCAAGCTTACATCTGGGTAAGTTAGTAAGGTTACTTATATGCGAACAGGAAAATCTCAAACTTTTAATCGTATGCGTCAGTTTCTGAATGACACAGATGCAAAATCATGTTAAAAACAAAACAAACCAAAAACAGTGTGATTTTTGAAAATAACTTGGATGTTCACAAAGACAAATCAAGAAAAAACAAAAAAAACAATGTGTGTACGACAGCGATTTTCACTCAGCGGATGGTTCATCGCTCATGGAAATCGCCTCCTGCTCTCGATGTGCAGCCAGCTCATCAAACACTCGAGCCAGTGATGAGTTCTCACTTTAGAAACCGATATCTCACCATTCTCCTGCTCATTCTTCTCTTTCTCTTCTCTCACTCACACACTGAGGTGTACAAAATGCCACAAATGACAGCTACCTTAGAGAGGGGGAGGCTGGAAAGTCGACAACCCAAACACTAATGAAAAACAAATCCCCAGTGAATCTCGTATGAAGGAAATTCCAGCTAAATATTCATCATTCATTTCTGACTGCAAATCCCCTTTTGGCATTTCACCAGCCCATTGTTTCTAGACATACCTGTGCATCTTTTCCCCTCATATTCACTCTTAATGCTGCTGTAATGCCAAAACACGAGTGGAGCGTTAGCAGTGTGAAAGCAGATCTCTGGATGTTTAAATAAGGTTATTGAAAAAGAATTAAAAAAAAGAATAATCTGACTTTAGTGTTCGGTTTCACCATCTGCCAAAGATCGAAAGAATCATTTTTGAACTCAGTTCTGATTGGAGCTCATAAGCAGACCTTTAGATGCTGCTTTAATATTTTTCTTTCAGCCCTGCAGTCACTGAGGGCGAGGGTTGAAACAGACTTGGAATGTGACACTCATACTAAGTAGCAGGTAAAAGCCGTAGGGCAGAGCAGGTGCACCTATTGGAAATGCATCATAATAAACAGACTCACTGTGCTCCCACAGTGCTACAACAATCAAACTACCAGGAGACAAAGAGAGAAAAGAATGTGTCAAACACCGTGATCTTTCATTGGACTGGACTTCTTTTTTTTAAGTAATCCCTGCCCCCAGAATCTAAAACCAATGACTGTGTCCAGCAGCTCAGGGTGTAATTCTGAAGAACTGGTCAAGTAAGTGAGTATTTAATTAATTGTTGTGCTATGTTAAATTAATTTGCTGCGAGCTGAATAATTTAGAGGTTCTGGCCTGGTGGTTGTTCTCTTTCAAGGTCTGGAAACACAGTGGTTCATTTAGAAGAACAAGGTACCATAATTTCTCAACAGTGGTTATTTACCTGAACCAAAGGCCTTCACTTAAAACAGGCTAACACTATTAGGAAAAAAGCTATATATTTTATATTCTAACATCTGTTTTTGATCTGCTTGCCTATTAATCTGCTGTTGTTTTCTTTCTGGTTCAATTGTTTACATTAGAGGAAATGCAAAATGTTTTTTTGAATTATCTCATGGTTCATTTTCATTTGAACTCTAACAGTATTTCGATCGTATAATGTGTTTTCAAATTAATTAATTCTGCCACTAGAGGCGGGTTGTTTACCACCTGTGATACATGCACGGTGGTTTGAGACCCAGTGGTTTCGGTCACAAAAAATATATTCTGCTTCTGAATTTTAACGACTTGCTATTTTCCTTTGGGAATTTAAAGGAACATAGCCATTTTTCTGAAGATGTAACTTCAGCTGAATTAACCATGGCAACCAGTACAGTACAACCACCCTCAACGACCTTTCTTAGCATCTGCCCTTTTTTATTTGTTTGTGCAGGCCACACAGGCTATCTGAAGCCAAATATTTGTCTTTTTTCAGTAGAGCATTTACAGTATTGATAATTAATTCCAAAATTCAGAAACTTCCAAGCGTCAAACCTCTGCCATTGAAAATATTTGGTTGATACACAATTTCACACTGAATATTTAATTGATGCAGCTTTATGAAACATTAATGAATGAGATTAAGAGAATAAAATAATATGAATATAGTGGTACAGCAGTGTGATCTGGGGTTACCCATTAGGGAGGAGTAAATGGTGAGAATCCACTCATTATCCGTTCGCCTCCCTCTCCATCTCCGCTCCCCGTCAGTGTTGTTCAAAAGCCTCCTCTCTTTGAAAACTGGGTTTCTGTGTCTCTTTTTGAAGAGAGGAAAAACACATTCCACCACCACGTTTCCTTTTGAAGAGGCCTGTTTCATACCAACGCAGCCATTGTACAAGTCCTGCTTTCCGTTACTTTATATTTTGTGGACCGATGGTGTAACATTCCCTCTCTTTTCCTCTTTTCCACGCTTCAGGAGACGGCCTGCCAGTTAAAAAGCTGTCACGTTTGTACTGTACACACACTACTAATCCTTCATCTTACTCGTTCTCTTGAATTATTTTTATGGTCAGTATAGAGCAGATGAAGTTAAAGCACAATGTGGCACATACTTGGATTCATCTCATCAGAGTATGCACGGTGACACCCCTTGGATAAATACTACCACCGCGTTCGCAAATGTCTTGATGGTGAGTAAACAGAGAGGCATCTGTCTATGAATAATGCACGGAGAGATGGAGGATATGCTTGGCGTACTAGACGTACATGCCTTTATTTTTAAAAGCGAAAAGGCGAGTGGGCATTCTTCATGATTATGCCTGACAAAAAGGTACTGTGTTGTCTTGAGGCAACTAATTCCTTGAATACGATTACCCATGTGCTGTAATTAACACAGAGCTTTCATAGAGTGCTATGAGTGCAACTGTTTATCACTCCTAGAGAGGCCTAAGCAACGACTTGGAAAATGAGTTGCATTCTCATCCCACACAGCTTTAAGCAAGGAAGAAAACATTAGCAACTATAACATTATCTCACTGTCTATGGCCTCTCTCATTATCTCTGGGTTTAGTAATGTTCGGTCTCACAGCATGTGTGGTGTTGTATACAGCTGTATAATACCACAGGGTAACTAAACATTGGACTTTATGGAATAAAAATCCACCACAATGTTCTTAAGTAAACTTTAGACACAAGTACTCCAGCTCTTGCTGCATTTGTTCACAACCCTAACCTCGTTTACTCCTCGTTTTTCTGTTGCCGTTTTAGTATTTGCCGGGTATTATCCTTGCCAGCAAACAAAGTCAACAATGTTTTCTCAAACACATTGCAGGCACTTAAGTTTCCCGCCAAGACAGGTGCACAACCACTGAAGCAATGTGTAAAGTAATTCCTCATCAAGTGCTGAACACTTTTAAACAGTGGCAGTGTACCGATTGGCTTAGTGCTATTATTGTGCTGAGTACAAACAAGTCAAAAGAAGATATATGAATTTAAATCGCTCAGGTAGCATCACAGCAGCTAATATCAATCTTACGTTAAAGTTCACAGCCTAATTTACATGCTGTATATCACACTGATTTATTTAATTACATGGTTGACATTCAGATTAAATGGGTTCAGAGGTGGGAATCAAGCACAGGCGATCTAACGCATGCAGTTTTCTTTCTTTCTCCCTCTCCGATTGTCTCTGACTGCTTGACGTGACGTCCACAAACGCTCTAACAAGAGCACGCAGACAAGTGATTGTGAATTGCTACCCAACAAGGGCATCACAGCCAATCAACAAGCTATTTTCTTGTCTAAATTCTGCGGCGTCTATCAAACCATTAAGCCCTCGAAGATTTGGCCTTCACTGACTGGCTGAGAAAATAACAAGAGTAGTCGTTAAGGACTCCTGGCTGGAAGTGCTCATTTTCCACAGCCACGAAAAGGTCAGCCATTTCAGATGCAATTTCTACCATGGTTACTGAGGGAAATAAGTAGTTGAATGGTAGGCAAATTCGCAGAAAGAACTGCATTCACTATGGTAACCAATAGTGCTTCTAGTGTGCAGAAAATATGATGTTATGTTGTTATGATGATCTTGAGCAAAGTGAGTTAACTGGAGCTGCTAGGTGACATACCGCCAGTTGGTCTGCACTTAGTTTTGACTCCACTTTCAAGGAGGAAAAAAAATACACCTACTGTACAGTAACCATAACAGAATATTAATTCATATTTGACCAGCACTGCCTAATTGACTGACCTTTTTGCAGCTAATGGAGCTGTCACCTGCCGGCCATTAGAAAGAATGCAGATGTAAGACACTTCCATGTTGAAGCTCTGTTCACTAATTAAAGACTGTTTATGACTTTCCTGAAAGGTCCAGTACTTTGGATTATGACCAAACACCTGTACTGTATATACTGTTATTCTATATATGTCTCTGGATCATTTTTCACATCTTTGCTCACCAAACATACTGAATGCTAATTGCCTGCCACAAAAGCTTCAGTGCTTCTGTATTTTTTAAGGCTCTTATGCTTTCAGGTTATAAAACAAAATGTGATTTTGTACATGGGTGACAAAACACTGTACAATTCTGCATGTTTTCTTGTTGACGAGCTGCATTCTCCTATATTCCTTTCCTTTTTTATTTACTGTGGAATTGGACTTTTGTGTGAAAATGGAAGTCAGAAATGTTTTTCCTCCTCTAACAGCAGGTGGGCCTATTTGGGAATAGAAAAAAAAAAAAGTAACCCCATCAGAAAGAGGAGCAGGATCCTGTAAAAGCTCATGAAATTAGCTGTTGTAACATCAGCTACAACTAAGTACTGGTCTGAGTGTTTCCTTTCTGTAACTTCAATGGTTAAAATACCATCTAGTATATAGAATGCACTGAGGATAACTGTCATACCACAGCCTTTCCTTGTTTTCATATTTTGGCTTTGTAATAATTTGTCCATCCAATGCAGAATGCAAAATGAAGATATGCATCAGCCACAGGTAGCCTGAATGAAGCCTGCGTCTCGCTGTAGCTGCATAAGCAGGACAAATTTCACTCCCAAATTTTATCTGCTTCAGTCACACTACAGAAATGTCTACACTCTCAGCACGATAGCTCCATCACATAACTTATCCTCTGCATCTTATTTGGCCCTGAAATTCTTTATGTGTGAGTTATTAAACTACATTTTCAAGCTGTCTGAATTTTTGTGTATAATTTCATAGAAAATCCGAAGCAGTGCGATTGAAACAAAAAGCTTTGAATGGCTTTGCTTTTGTTTTGAACAACACGTGTTTTTCAGAGTTTCATCAGCCCCATTGAAACAGAGAAGTCTCTAATTTTATTGTATTGTTATGACTGTGGTCATATTTTTGTAGTCTGCTGTGTGTTTGCTTGTGTGCCCTGTGTTTTTTTTTTTTTTTTTTTTTTTGTTGTCAGTTTCACATGTAAATAGGGATGTGCCATGCCCGGGAGATGATTGGTGGAGTGATTCCAGGCCCTAGCCCGTCATTGTCTGCAGCTGGGAACCACCTGACATATAAGGAGCCAAGGTGGCGGCCGTCGTGTGGACAACCGGCACTTCCTCCTCCTCCTCCTCCTCCTCCTCTCCCAACCAGCCACATGTCCTTTTGTGAAGTCCTTTGTTCTAGATTGGAAGTAGTTTTTGTTGGTGGACTGCCATTTTGAGTTGATCTTGTTTTCTCCTGTTTTGTTAGTCAGGGAGGTAAGTCTATTGTCATTTGTTTTCTGAGGTAAGTGATTTATTATCCAGATAGAATTGTTTTGGTTGTTGGTTTGGCCTTGGTCCACCCTGAAGCTGATACCTTAGTTATAGTTGTTTGATCTCTGTGAGTTTTGTGAATAAATCATTTTCTTTTCATTCAAAATCTAAAACTTGTTGTACGTGGCTACTTGGGACTCGGGGAAGATGGGGCCCTTTCTAGTTATGCTGTAGGCACCCCTAGACTGGGGTGTAACAGTATTTTTTCTCAGTATTTCAACATCATTTCATCAGAAAAGGTGGCCATGGATTAAGACAGACACCTCTGTCAGCAGTCAAATATCATCTGGTAGAGCATTGACCCCTCTGCTGCTTAGTAGAAATATAATGTGTTGCTGCCTGTCAGACCATAGGAGAGTCACATGCAAATGAAAATGTGGATGTAATTTAAGACACAAGTGGAGACACTTATCACTGCCGCAGGCATCCTCAGTATGCTAGCAACATCCTCTGTTAACTTAACTCATTTCTCTTGAGCGTGAACTGTGCTCCTGAAATTATGCTTTCTTTGTTAACTTGGCTTTTCAGCAACACTGAAATGCGTCTGACAGCCGGCATAATGGAAAACCGCCTTACAGCGCCACTAATGACAGGGTTTCTCTCCAGAGTGTTTAGACAGATGTAGGTGATGTATTGTCTTTCACTGGGTACTTGCAAATTGTTTATTGGAGTGATTCACAGGCTTTAAAGTGATAAGATTTTACATTGGATTGATGGATTCTGTATGCAAACAGAACAGTGCGGTGAATTCAGCTTGGAAAAATGTCTTTGGATTGCATTGCTCTCAGCAGGTTAAACAAATCTCCAGACAGCTCTACTTTCTTTGTATATTGTCAGTGAAAAATACAGCAAATATACACCTAAAATTAATTATACTCAGTAACTGTATTACACTACTAAACTGTATCTCTTAGACGTAACATTTATAAAGAAATAATTTGTTTTACCAGTTACACAAGCAACATAATGGTTGCCTGAAATATGTCTGCACACAAGTTGAGGTGAAGAGCATGATTTTGACAAATGGGACTTTGGGATTCGAATCCATTTTTTAAAGTACTTTAAAGTTATTGAAGAAGGAAAATAAAAATAAAACTCACTGAGCTACATTTAGAGCAACATTGTGTAGAAAGTAGACCTAGATTTACTCTT
This sequence comes from Miichthys miiuy, assembly GCA_036365135.1. Classification (NCBI taxonomy): domain Eukaryota; kingdom Metazoa; phylum Chordata; class Actinopteri; family Sciaenidae; genus Miichthys; species Miichthys miiuy. Next base: position 17,319,043 of record CM071622.1, read on the forward strand.
GTCGTCTTAGCTTCCTCCATCAATTTCCTCTTCGCCTCTGCCATCGTGTCCATAGAGGCTGCAGAGCCCGATTATGTTTGCTCAGCCTCAGTTCTGCAAAACACCGCTCCCCGATCAGCATTCGCTCACAGCCTGGGCCTGAAAAACTGTGGTATAAACACTTAGGTCCCTCTCGGTTTGGTTAACTAAGCGTGCTAACATTAGCTAACAGCAGCTATAATTTTTATAGTACAGCTTACATTACTGTCCATCAGGACATCTTTTTTCAATTAATTATGACGTGCAGTATGCAGCAGTAGGTACTTCTCACATAGGTAGGTAACAGTGAGTGAACTCATTAGCTCATTAACTTATCTCAGTTGCTTGACTGTCTGCAGAGCTTTCCTCTTCTGTGTGTATCAAGAGTGAATTGTGCAATGCAGTTAATAAGCTACGATACATTGCTCTATTTTGGACTCTCTGGCTCTCAGTCCTCCAAAAGGTCAGCTCTGTAAACTGTCAACCTACACTGGAATGAATTGCCCAGTTTGTCTTTCAGCCATTGTAAAATATGACTGATATGATAAATATGATATGGATACAAGTCAGGATAAACAACAGCCCACCACAACGCAGTTTTTCCAACATGTAGCTCATCACAGGTAGTATAGGATGCAAATTTTAAGCAATGTCCTCAGTGAGTCATTCAAATATTGTACACTGAACACATGAATTAGATACTTGAATAGTTAATATTACATTAAACACATCACAATGTGCTCATTCAGCACTGCTAAGGAAAATTCAAGAAATTACAATAATTCAATGAAGCTTCCAGACATTTCTAGGAAAATTTAAATTTACATGAAACCACACATGAATGTTTCAGCTAAAATAAAGTCTAACCCATTCCTGTGTCAATGAAAAGGGTTATAGCCAACAAAGCCTGACATTAGGTAGCTACAAAAGGGCTGTCGTGATATTCTAAAGACTTGGTTCAACATGTTGGGAGGTGTGCTAATTTTATTTATTTTTGAGAGCGAAAAGGGGCAATGAGCTTGCCTGGCTCTTTCGAGAGTAAAGAAGTACGTGCAAAGTCTACGGTCTTTTGAATCAGATAAATATATTTGTGCTACTCCATGTAAAAATGGCAAGAATCTTTGGGACTGAATAATAATGTGTTTGCCTAAAGTAATCCCACTCAAGTTAATGACAGAACAAGAAAATGGAACTAATTAAAGAGTGTTGTATGGGCGAACATGTGTACGAGCATGACTGTCAACACAACGGGCCTGCAGAACTTAACAAGATTAGTGCTTGTTATATCAGATTTACTGCTCATTCTGCTGAACAAGACAAAGTAAACCAATAAAAGTGTAAAATGGTCTTTTTGCAGCGATACTCTGGACTATAACCTGAGGTGTTGTAAAATGTTATTGCACATAGTCCCTCACCTTCACGGAGGCAGGACAAATAACTAAATATTACACTCATATAACTGGTACACATGCCCTAAGACGTGGAACACATGCTGTGTCTTACACATCCGTACAGACTGGAATATTACCTTGAGTGCAATGTACCAACAAGCTTGAGAATAACAATAAGAACTCATATGACAGGGAATTACATCCTGTGGATAAATATATTCTATGTGTCAACACCCAGGAGGCACAAGAAAGGTATGGATGGATGAATATATTTATTTATCAGGTTATGAACACACTATATCATCTCACACACACACACATACAAAACGGTCTTGGCACAAACTGTAGAACAGGTGCAGCGTGATTGTTCTGCTTCTGTTGCCAAGACACCAGCCTGGGTTGACCTGGGAAAGTTAACATTTTCACTTTTAGGACTGGTTTGCAGAGGAGGACTAAAATGCTGAATATCAAACGGAGCTTCTCGAAACAGGATTTTTCCAAGAGAAAAAAAAAAGGATTTCTAATATACAGTAATATACAGATATTAGCTTGTTTGAGGTGAGGTGACACACCTTTGGTATGAAGCATGTTGGAAACCTTCAATAGATAAATCCCATTCCAACTGCCATCTACTGTACATTGGACAGACTGTGATTGCAATTGATTATAAATTAAATTGGAGTTATAATGCTAGTCATATTGTTTGAGTCAGAAAAGAATCTTTTTCTTTTGTTACTTTAGTTGAGGACTGACTTTGGGGCAATTATGAAATGGACACCCACAAAAAAAAACAGCATTGCTGCACTGTATGGCAGCATCCAAACATCACTAACACCATTTACACATAGTTGAGTTGAGCCATAGTTGGCACTGACTGATTTCTAATGTTCACTGACTGCCTGTGCTTTCATGTTCCAGAACTTTGTTTTGATAAAAGACTATGCAGATATATTTCTCAAAGTAATGTTTAAAAAAGGTATAATTTTGGTCTATGCACTGGAACTCATCAGCACAACCATCAAAACATTTTAAACAGAGTAGAGAGATGTCCAGTTAGTCCAGACTTTGCTTTTAGGTCTATGAATCATTGGTTCTTAAAATATTGAGGCAATTAAAAATTGTTTCTCAGCAACTAACTGCATCAGTCAGTCTGAGGCATGCCCTGATTTTTTTAAATCTCAGATTCCAAGTGGCGATCAGCTGATACAAAAGTATAAAAAAATAAAGTACATGGATACTTTATTTAAGAAAGTGCTTTAAAAGTCCTTGAAATTCAAATGAGCTACATAACACTGTCTTATCTCAATCACTCTGTTTTACTTTGTTCTTCAAGTCATAATTAAATAATTGAATTGTTCAGAATCAGAAATCGCTCAGCTTTTTTTTCTTTCTCATCTTTTAAATTCTGACTCATCACTGGCTCTCTGTTTTCTTTCTCCCTCGCCTTGATGAACCCATTACAAAAAACTAAATGTGCCAAGTGTAAAATCAATACAGCATAGCTGGAAATGTATTTTTATTGCGACTGGCTTTTTGTCTGCTCTCTTTTATACTGACTGCTCCTAACCAGCCAGTATGGGCTGCAACTGCTAGGCTAAAAACAAGGCTTACCAAGTCTTTTTGGCACAAAATCTAATATCTAAGGCAATGTCTGGCCTCAACTTGACCCAGAGGATCAGGAGAATAATTCGATACCAGACATGCTATGATCCACTAAATGATATAAGATTAATAAATCCCAGTTTTCTTGAACTTCGTCCACATTCTTAACTGGAAAGGAGCCTTACGTATGTCACCTTATTGGAGAGGTTGCTGTTGTTTTGCTTGGTTTTCGCGATCGGCAACTCAAAAGTATTGATGCAAATTCCAATCACAACTTTACACTGAATGTTGGACGATACTGGTGGAGCAGACAGATGCTTAGACTGCCGCCGCTGCAGGACAGCAGCGAGGACAGCGAATAGATAATGAATAAACATTGGCAAACATTTGTAATTCTCTGTAGATGTTTAACAAACAGTGTTAAGATTATGTAAGTATTTAACCATCACTAGCCTCGACAAATGTGTGTACCGTACAAGCATCAACAAACATGGACACATTTTTATCCCTGGGGCTCCTCATCTATCCATCCTAATGATGTCATCAGTGTAACATGGATCCCCGCAGGGCAGAGACACTCACTGCTACTCCTCCGCTCCCCATCAGCTTCAATCATCACCCTCTCTGCGGGGGCCCACTACAAGCCACACTTTACCAAACAACTTCTTTCAAATGGCACGTTGGGACCCGAAGGCGGAGCTGTGATGCTTTTAGTGGAAGTGGAAAGTGTATAAAGCCTCTGGGCAGGGCTACTGCTGGAACACAGGACCAATCTAATCATACCATTTAGTTCAAACACCAACTCATGCCTCTCTTGAGAGACAGGATGGCAACGGCTGGAGTATTAGATGCATTTGTTCTCCTTCTCGCGCTCCTCTCCCCTCATTCAGGACTGTCCCCTGTGGCTCTCTTAATCTACTAGAGAGAATGCAAGCAATTGGCAGAGCACCCGGCACCTCAGCATGCATGGAGAAAGAGTGGGATATGGAGTTAGGTTTGGAAATTAAAGAGTGGGAGGACAGGAGAGAGAGGAAAACTCATATCGAGTCACCGCGGGAGTATGTACTGAATGGCTGCAATCCCAATGTGCGTCACTTCATTAGAGAGCTGATGACTTTTGGAAGCATCTGAGCTGTAACTGAACCACTAGTGGTCCATGATGAGCTGAGTATTTACACAACACTCTCTATGATGCTTTGAACTGTTTTTGACACACCACCCAGCATGCTAAAAAATAAATTATGCGCAAGCTCCCCCTCTGCGCGGTCTGAACGTACCCCTTTGCAATCATGTAAATGATTCTGCATGTGAATTCATGAATGACTGTTTCTGGTTTTACTGCTCCTAAACACGAGTTTGCAATATGTGAGGACATATTTAACTCCGAGATTGGCTTCTTTATTTTTACTCCACCAAGGCTAAGAGTCTCCATGATTTTTTCGCTTTTATTTGCTGTAACACCGCAGGGAACAAGCAACATGGGTAGGAAGTTTATCTGAGAAAAACAATTCATTGATTTTTTTTTTTTTTATTTATTTATTTATTTTTTTGCGCTGTGGCCAAGCTGGAGAACAGCGTGATATCTGTTTATTTGTGTTTATACATGTGCATGTTAGTGCTGGAGAACAGTTTGTGCATTTAAGTGTGTGTATGTGCATGTTTTTGTGTCCTTGTTTGTGTTTAAACAGTCAAACTAATAAAAGCAACTCTGCCTATTTCCCACTGCTAGAATACTTTCAAAATCAGCACCCAGCATAGCTCATGGTTGTATCTCCTCTCAGCATCCCAGCCTCCCCGGTCACAGGACTGGTTATCTGTAGCTCCTCTGGACTCACTCCACACTTCAGGACAAATCTCCGCCCAGTAAATGAACAAACTCTCCATGACGCCTAAACGCATGACTGGATAACTGCCTTCCCTTCCAAAATTCCTGTTTTTCTTCCCCCTCAGACGAATAGAACAGTGTTAAGTTTGTTCTTTTAAGTGGCAGCCAGATGGAAATGCTATCAAATGATTTGACACAGCGCTTCATTTGGTGCTGGCTGCTTTGGTTATGGCAGATAAGGGAGAGAGATTAGGGGGGCAGGTGGGTATTTCATCAGTTTCAGGAAGAACACAGACAAAGTCTTAATTATTGGAGTGATTAATCTTATTAAGGTGATTTGATTGTTCTGCACACTGTAACGTACCAGCAGCTTACTCATGCTTAGACAAATTGTGCTGGCAGAGCAAATGGATTTCCCATGAAAATGAAATTTAAATCTGAAACCAATTCTTCACTCAGTTCTGGATCTTATCAGAGGAAGAGAAGGAAAACAATAATTGAGATACAGACAGGCCTAAAATTGCTCATTACAGTCTCATTAGCCTCTGGCACAGAGCTGATGTAACCAAGTCCCACCTGATGCAAGCAAAACACAACGACATACTGAATTCAGACATCTGGGACCTAAGAGTTTATTTTGAAATTCAAAGCACATTTTGTTAGAAACTGTAAAATAGCATATGTCAGTCAGTCGGGTTCACTGATTTGCTGTGTTTTTCTGTGCACAATCTGCTTAGAAACGCTTATGTAAAGCACTGCTTAATGAAAATATCAACATGCTTAAAATGACAATGCTAATGTTGATGCTGATCACAGGAGGTGAGCTTGTAATTTTAATTAAGCAATTATTATTAATGAATTGCATAAGAGGGTGTGCTTTACCATCAATATTGGCACGACAGTGATGCGGTCAAGCACCAAGGTCTGTAAGCATCACTGTGCCAGTAATGACAGTAAAGCACACTCTCGAATGCATTATTGTGATTATACAACAATTACCAACTTAAAAACATAATCAAACAATATTCATACAAATATGTTAGCTCTGTTTCCATGGTGAGAAATGGAGTCTGACTAATACCTGAAAAACAATCAGTCACAGCAGTAGATTCCTATATGTAATGGAAACCTCCAGCAAGTAGTCCAACCCTTAATAACAACCAAGCAACAGAAACGATTTCTGTTCTCAGCCACGTAAGGTTAATACTTTCAAGAGATCACAGAAACTGAGTAAATGTATGTGGTTCAGTCTTGTATTGATTATATATCTGCTATTTTTCCATGGACAGATTTAGCTACAAAGTCTGCGAACTGTATTTTTAAGCTAGTAGCACATGTCAGTGACTCACCACACAGCTGATGCAGGATGTGATTCAAGCATTTCCAATAACTCCACAGCGCTGTGGGTCCAAAAGTCAAAATGTATTCCAAAATTAACATGTTTTTATCTAACAAAATATTCAGCTTCAGTTCAGATTAGTCCGCCTTTAGTCTTTTATTTTCTCTGCAGTCATTACTTGATCTCTGACGTGCTGCAAACAAAGGATTATGTATTAATGGGGCAGTCTAAGAGCTCCATAAAAGACAATATAATCAAAAAGGACCCCAGAGAACCCCAGAGAAATTAGCTGTTTGTCATGTCATACACAAATAAAGAGGTTGAAAACAAGGGAACAGATACATAAACTTATAATGTAAAGACTATTTAGAAATTTTGAAAATTAAGAGCCATCCGTAACAGCCCAAACTAGATAATTAGGTAGATAATTTCACAATATTTAAAGTTACTCTCATTCAGGATTGGGGTCGGGTTACAATAGCTGTTCTCAGCTATCCTCATTCGGACAAATCTCCCATCTCATTAATTTTACAGGTATTTGGTCATGGGCCAAAGTATTGGGCTAACTGAAATGTTGACCTGATGATGGAATATGTGCAATGTGTATGGAATTTTACAAAAAAAAAAAAAAAATTAAAAAAATCAATATGACTGAATTCAGATTCTACTAAACCCTAACCCTCTTCCCTTTCACCACTTCTATTCACTTCACATTTCAAACACCCGTGTTGTTGCGGTGTGAAAACAGTGTGTTTTACAGGCAGCAAGCTAAAGCACAAATAAATGCTTTTCCGCCTATAGTAAAGTCACAGTCATCAGACAGTGACAGAGAGAGAAAAGGGGAACAAAAGAGCACTCAGTTTATCTTCAGTTATCTTGACTGTTGAGAAAACAATAGACAGAAATGAGGTCGATTTCATGAAACCACAAATTTCAAGGGCAGCCTGACATCTTACACATAGTCTTCGACGCATGAGTGAACACCATAATAAAGATGAGATTTCTTACATAGCAGAGAGTGCAGAGTAACGGTGTGCTTTTTCCATCTTTACCTGGATCCCCATTAGCTGCTGGAAACATGACCGCAGATCTTGCAGGGGTAAACACGTAAGACGAGCAATTTCCCCAACAGGAAAGCAAACGCAAAGACATGAAGCAAACACACTTTCTTCTCAAAGCTATGACCAAGAGAAATAACACATGCACCAGAAGTACTGTGTGCTGCAGTGCATTCATCAATGGCAAAGTTGAGCTGACAGCGTAACTTGGAACTGAATTTGAACAATTATGAAAATCTAGGGCAGGTTCGAGAACAGCTTTGAGAACTGTCACATCATCTGTTTTGTAGATCACCGTAGGGATCATCTCCTCCTTTTTTCCTATTTGTAATAATACACTCTTACCGATGAGTGCCTGCAGAAGTAAAGACTAATTCAAGTACTGAAATTACTTTGTTTGAATAGATGTTTTGAAAGAAGCTGACTTTGCAGGGTATTTAAAATGTCTGGCCAAATGTCTGGCTCTCCATCTACCTACTCAAGCACAATGCTGCTTCGAATATCTTCCGGGCATGAGCTTGCACAGAACTTTCACACTGCGAAAACTTGTGATATATTTCGGACTGTGTCAACCTCTTACTTATTCTGACAGTAAAGAAGCAGTGCACAAAGCAAAACCGAGGGTCAGAACGGTCATTCTCGAGGTGGCTGAATAACAGAAACAAATTGTGTTTGCACAGGAAAATGGTCAGTTTGAGAAGGAAACAAGATTGGCTCTGGTCTCCATAGCCAAACTCAATTTTTACACAGCTTCACTCACTGCTCCCTGGTGTACCATCAGTATCACAATATCACCTGAGAGGTTGAATTGTTATGTTTGTCCATATGGCTGTATTTGTCTGGTTTACATCAATTGTTGACGTCACATTTTCTTTCTCTACTGCTTTTTTCTGAAGATTAATCAGTTTCTGGCACAGGTTTGAACATGTGGAGTCCCTTTTGGACAGAAGTGACACCACTATGCACCCCAACACCTATCATTTATCCCCCCCCTACTCTAAGGAATAACACAACTGGCTCCTGTTTGCACTCATTGATGCACAGACAACCACTGGATGGATTACTGAAGAAAACTTGAAAATGATGATTCTCAGGCAAGTTCTGGAGTTCTATTTCTAGACATTATTTCCGTGATTGATATTGAAGACAGTGTCCGATTTTTGGAAAGTTCAAGTCATACTGTGTATGATTTTTAAGCAAATTGCAGCAATCAGGCATTAAGGGTTTTAAAGTGCCATAATTGCCTACATGAGCAGTTTGTCACAGTCGGCGCTGCTGCAGCTCTAACTGCTGACCACGCTGATAAGCAGCCAGATCAAGCCAGCCAAACTCCAAGAACTTCCCGTTGTTTTCTCCAAGCACATCCCTTTCACATCACACGATAGCTTTGCTTCACTTCCTTCCCTTTGCAGGCCTTTTCAACTCTCCCGTGCCACCCTGGGGGAGACAGACCTTACAGCTTCAAAACCTCTGGTTTAAGGCGTAAACACAGGATAGTCTTCTTCCTACTTCCACACCTGACACGAAACAGCACACTTGTATAAATACTGTACATATAGGTTGGGTATAATCTATATTTTCAGTACCAGAACAACATGTTACATGGGTTTCCCTACTGATACCAAACAATAGTCTGGCATTTAGAGCTGTCTGTTTCGGTGGGTGACAAATTTTAGCAGCTTTATCCTTTTAACATTAATTCAGTAACTAAGTTAAAGCACCAAATGTGGGGTTGTGTGGGTAGTAGTGTGCTACAGTGGATCAGAGTTGGGTTCTTTGGAGCACCAAGTGGCAAGTCTGCCTCTGATGAAACATCAATTTCAGATGAGGACTTGGCATTTCGATTGGGAATAGTCAAATTTAAAGGACAAACAGCTGGTGGATAATTTATAGTTTTTGGACTCCCAGTAAAACATATAAGCATATTTACATTACAAACTTAATTAGGATCTCCAGTTTTTGAACCAGTCTGTCTGTTAATGTATTGCAACTCAAGCAGCTGTAGTGCGGAGTGGACGTCCTTGTAAAAGTTCCAGCAGACCACACATTTCCTGCTGAACGTGATATACATTTCCCTCTTTACTGCACATAAACTAGTTCACTTTGAGGTTGTTTTTTATTAAGCAAGTGCAGGGTTTCTCATTTCACTTAAAAGTACATTTATAGTATATGTTTCTGAAGAATTCAGATTTAGAATCAGTCAGAAATGTAGCTGCAGAGATTTGGACTTTTTATTCTTTTTTAGAGGTGTTTTACTTTTCATATTTTCTTTTCCATTTGAAAATAAGAAGTCTGGTTATTTTCAACACCTACCTTTGCTGAGTGAACTTGGTTTTCACTCCCCATGAGAAGCCTCATTTCTCCAGTGCATCAGTGTTTAATGTTATCTTAACACAAACAGCTGTCCAGCAACTTAGCAACTACCTTCAGTCCTGGAGGAACTAAAGAAAACCGACCAGTCTGATGCCGACCTTAAATTTTACTAAGAATATGAGTGCAGCTCTCGCTCTGACTGTTAACCAGGACTGACCGCATCACCTCAAACTCCCACAGCGCCTCCTACAGGAAGCCTTGAGGCATACGGTATGTGGGTCTGTTCAGAATCCACAATGGAGATGAAAAGCGGATTTGCAAAACTACAACTGTGTGTGCAGAACTGGAGAAAGAATATAAGTATTTATAGAAGTTTTGGGATATTGTGATGGCTGCAATTTATATAACTTCCACGTCTTAATTTGCCTCTGATTAGAAATGATGCAAATGAACCATGCATTGCCGTGTGTAACTGATAGAAGCTCATTCTGAGATTTCGCAGTGCTGTGAGGACACTGAGGTCATGTATTTTTTATAAATTTGTGAGCTTTCGCACCCTGTAGAGAGTTTATATTCTGCATTTAAAATCATATCATACATGAAATTTGACTACATTAAGTCGAAAAATATATACATAAATATATGTAAATCATGGCATCAGCATTTTTCTCCAAGAACTTCATCTCTGGCAGTGTGGTGAGGACTTTGAAACAGCATTTAAACCATATGAGAAACATAATTTACAGAAAGTATATCTAAATAAGTAGTAATTTACTAAATAATTAAAAAAAAAAAAAGTCTTTCTTTTTGGTTTCTGAAGGGTATCGGGGGTCCATTGGGAGACCCATAATTCCAATCTTTATTTCTCAAAAACACAAATAAACACTTCTTAAGTACTGCGCCAAACACATATATTCTGATTTGTTTTTCTTCTTTCTGGCCGACATGTAAACACTAGACTGCATGTACGTCCAACTCTCCTTTTTGCTCTCTGTTGGTCTCCAACAATTCAAAAGATCTGTCTCCTGAGCTGCTAAAACCTGAAACATATTCACCAGCTACGGTTGCCAGCTTCTTCTGTTTGGCACTGGGCGGCTTGTGTTCAGTGGATTTATCGGGGCTTTTTAGTTGGAAAGAGCTGATGAGAGCAGTAAAAGTCAATTCAAACAGTAAGGTTATAGCTGTGAAACCAAAACAATGAACCGAAAGACACTAAAACACTGCAGAATAACATTCATTAGTGCAACTTCAAGATATATTGCTCAATATTTATGGCATAAAGTTCTAAACAAATGTTTTAGTTATAATGAACTTTTTGTTTTAACATCTTCAGATGTGGAATGTTTTGCCATCTCACTCTGTGAAGTATTGTAAAAAATAGTCTACCTAATAATGTGCATTGCGCTGTACTTTAACCTCTTTGTCTGTGGCATCTTTATAATTTTCCCAGCAGACACATCGGCTAAGAATATCACCTATCCAGCGGTCGGCTCCATTAGAGTAAATGACCTTTAGCGGGTCATGAGTAGCACTGGTACAAGAACTCATTGTTATAATTATCTCTGACTCTCGCTGTGAACATGAAGGCTGATTAGACTCAACAACACAGCCCTGAACTCTGTTTAGGGTTTTGTGCAAATTAGCAACCTTAAAGCCCTCTAACATAGCAGGAACACGATGAATATTAGTGCGAGAGAGACTATTTTTATTGCCAGGACTCTGAATCAGCTCCAGTATAAATATATATAAGTTTTCCTGAAGCCAATTTAAGCTGCTGTCAGAGTATTGTTTTTATTTTTTTTTATTTTTTTTTATTTTTTTGGGGGGGGGAGTGCACAGGCACACCCTGTTATTATTTACAAATGGAGTCCATTATACACCTTGTGAGCTGGGAAATAAGAGCAATCACTTCAAACATTCCTGGCTCACTCCTCCTGCGCTGATGATACCCTCGCCGTCACGTAGAGGTAGCTGCGTGTTGTGTCCTGAACGCGATGCGGTTATACCTGCTGGCTGTCAGAACAATTGACAGAACTGCCTCTCAATGAATAAACAAGCAGCATTGATTTGATCTCCCCATTTTGCAACAGCAGGTACCTGCATGGTTTAAAAAGTCTGACATTTTCTATTATTTTAAGCACTTAACCAGCCTGTTAGGTCTTGTTACTCGGCTGCCGTGCTTTGAACAACAAGCCTTGTGTTCCTCACACCTGACATTCACTGTCAGAGCCAGTTTGAGGTGCGTAGCCTCAGCACGGCCGCTGTCAGCAAACACAGGGCCACGGAGAAGACTGACGGGTGTTAATAGGTGGATATCTACAATGACAAGCACACACAAACTGACACATACAAAACTGCACACAACCGCGTGTGCCCCACAGTTGACTTTGAACCAAATTCACCCCTAAGCTGTGACAATGAGAGGGATCGCAGGGGAGGACTGACAAAAGCAAATGTTTACTCTCCATCTCCTGAATAAAGAGCTGCTTAAACTGATGAAACCCTAAGACATACAGAAGCACACACACACACAAGATCTCCCTCCTCTCCTTTAACAGCTACTGTTTCACTCTTGACTATGCTATACCATCTAGTGGAGCACTCTGGTAGAGCAAGAGGTGGAGTGGAGGAGCTGAGTGCAGCTCTTGGATCAAATCTAAGTATCGATCACAAATGCCATGTTGACATCAAACTGTTATTGCGTATTTGGGTGAAAAGCTTCTCCACGCACGTCGTGCTCTCTCTTAGCGGAGAGGTGAAGCGTGGGCTGAAATGCTGGGAGAGACATCCGACTGTGGACCTGCTACTGTGGGCATGACGGAGTCCAATAACGGGCCGCAGGCAAATCTCTGCGGGGTACGACTGAGGCGAAATGCCATTTTAACAGGGGAGTAAACAAACACAATGCACTGAGGTGAGTGAGCACTGCGTTAACATCAATACCTGACCTAGACATTAAAGCCACATTGAGGAAGTGTGATTTCTGGCAACAAATGCCACCAGGGGGAGCAGTGATCAGACGTGGCCTGCTGTCCATCCTGACATATATATATATATATATATATATATATATATATATACACACACACACACACACACACATATACACACACAGGTATGTATATGTATATTATTAAGTGTTTCCCATTAATGCTGTTCCCATTCTGTTTGTGCATGATCACAAACCCCAGTGACATGGCAGCTGTTATGCATTTGATCTTCGATGTGTGAGACTTTAAAAATAGAGAGAGAGGAAAAAAAAAAAAGAAAAATCAATCATGAATACCGGCACAATCCTCTCTGCAGCAGAGGGCATTCTCTTCATACTCCTCCTGACCTGCTGGGCTCTCACTCTTCACACACTTTTCTCACGTTTATTTCAATGTTCCCTCTTCAAGTCGACATCATTGAGCAGATCACATGTCTCACAGCTCTGTCCTTTTCCAGCAGCAGCAATCTGTAATAGCTGCCTGGCTGGAAAACCTGTACGCTTCAAAAAATGTCCAAGCTAGTGAGGTCATGGCTGGATTATTATGTTTTTCATTCTCTTGTTTTCTGCTTCACACAGAACGTCACACGATTTTTTTGTGTCCAAAAATTCATTCCTAAAACACGTAAATACTCATTTCATTTTTCGTAACATGAATAAACCAGTGACTTGTAACCCTGCAGCCTAAGCACAGCACATAAGCGCTGTCTCAGTGTAGCTTGTTTCACTGAATGAATAGTAAGGTCTTAGATGGCTCTGGGCTAACTGTCCAGTCCAGTCTGATCTGGTCTGGTCCAGTGCTAAATCTCTGCCCGACCTCCACTGTGAAAGGATGGAAGAGAGCATCCCACACTGCTCCAAAGCCAGGGGAGGCAGGCTGTGAGTAATGCTTTAAAACAGAACACTTACCTAAGACAGCCAGCCAAAAAGAGCCGCAGGGGAGATGGTGGAGCCCAGAGGAAAAGCCAGGATTGGGGAGGGAGGGAGAGAGGGAGGGAGGTGACGGCGAAGGTGACCCAGCGGGAGGAAGGGCATTGACAACAGTTCACCAGCATGGAAAGAGACAGAAAGACAGAGAAAATATTTAGAATGTGCCAGAGACGAATGTAAAACATACATCATAACAAGATTTTGAATTAACATTAGGATGCCACACAGATACACAGTTAGTCAATTAGTCTCAATGTAAATGAAATATGTTTTGGGGTTTGGGTTGAGACGTTAATAACATCACCTAACTCTCCGGAGAATTATAACAGACATTATCCACCATTTGTTTTTTGTTTTTTTTTGGTTTTTATAGATTAGATTATCTGATTTAATGAGAAGAAAACCATTTGCTTCAATCCGACAAATCTTCATTCAGCTCATATCAATCAACATATGTACCAACAGAGAAAACATCCCATTATCCTCCGACTGAAACCTTGTAGACTGACTGGATTTGTTCTTCTGTCACTAATAATCACAAATGAATCAAACACAAAACAGAAATCGACTTCTCTACGGCAGATTGTCAGAGTCACTGATATTACAATCATTTGCCTCTCCATCACAGCTCTTGCAATGTTTTCAACAGAAAAACCCACTTTTCAACTGAGGAATAACAATTGATTGGTATGTGTAACATCAATTGCATAATAATAAAAAGGAGTGAAATCAAGGGGGACACAGAAAACCTACACTGCAAGGTCAAAGACAGAATACATTTTTCATTGAATCAGCTTAGGTCGGTTCTTTCAATGTGAAATGTTTTATTTTATTTCACCAACATGCAACACAAGACAGTGTTTCCAAAGTATATTGATTGCACAAGTATAATTGTCGACCCATGAGGCCTACAGTGAACGCACCGCGTTTCGGTACATCGTCTCTAAAGGCTACATCATTAACAACAAGCGTCCTCCCCACGTGGCTCACCTTGTTAAAGCGGGTGAAAAAGTTAGTTAAATGTTTTTTTGGATGACTTTATAAAACATGCTGAGCGTTGGGCCACTGACCAAGCTGCAGTATCTGACAAGCTGAGAGTGAGGGATCTAATACTGTTACTATAAAAAAAAAACACACAACAAAAAAATACTGTTATATAAATTTTACCTCATATTTCTCACCCCTACAGCCTCTCAGAAACGCTGCATTTGCACAGTGGGAATAAGAAAGAGAGAAGCAAACCTTGAGCAAAGCTCAAGTTTAAAAATTAACAGTGTGTTTAATAGTTAAACTATAATTTGAGCACTGAGGAATCAAGATGTACTTTTCACACAAATGCACGAACCCACCACATTAAATATTTTTAAGCTAGTGAAGCTTTTGTTAATCTCTCAAGCTAACATACCTGAGCCCTCCCTGGGTTTCTGACATTCATGCCAAAGATATAACAGCTTGCTTAATGGATTCTTAAATTATTACCATTGTGGAAGCACAATACAGCCCATGAACTAAGTTACATTTATAGAATCGCGGTTAACAGAGAAAGACCTGAAGTTTAAGAGCCGGCGCTCTGAAACTATGCAAGACAGCGGTGAATAAAAAGACTGGGAAATGAAGCTCAGGGGAGGGCGGAGGTGTAAGACAGCAGGGAACAAAAGTGGTTAAGTTTGAGTTAATGTACCAAACTTCTAATGTCTTCAAACCAATCCTGTTCCTATCCCTAACCTCCAAAAAATGTAATGAACACAAAGAACATTTAGTCCCAGGAATATTTCAATGAAATCATATAATGAAAAAAAAATCATTTACAATTAGTTTAGTACACTTTGAATAGAAAGAAAGGTTAACAAAGGTAGTAAGCTCTGTCTGAAGTTTAATATCTAACTTTATGCTTTATGCTTCTACTGCAGCTGTGGTGAGTTTTCCTCACATTTCTCCACCTGATTGTAACTGACTGAGTTTTTGCCTTGAATTGTACGACCTTGTGAAAACTCAAGACAAAGCCAATGGAGCCTGATCAATACATCAGTCAATGAAGCTGATTTAGGGAATGCCAAGAGTGTGCAAAACTGTCATCAAAGCAAAAAATACAAAACATATTTTGTTTTACACTTTTTTTGTTTTGCTTATCACATAATTCACTATGTGTTAGTTCATTGTTTGGATGCATTTTAATCATGAAGAACATAATAAAAATATAAAGAAGGTGTGTTAGTATCAGCGTGCTTGAACAAGAAAAATAGTAATACAGAAATGTCGTTACATAGTTTGTCCACCAGAGGGCATTTGTTCAAACTACAAGTTATACTTGTGTATTATACCGGCTCCACGGTCAGGATGGAGAGGTGTGGTGAGGAGTATCAGAATCTGATGCGACAGTAATTACGGTGCAACACCGGCTCACAAAACTCAGGTTAAACAACCAAACTAGGTGGTGTTGATCAAACATGAATCAAACTTTTGTTACTGCATCGCCTTTTCTCCTCCAATCTTTTCAGAAACAGATTTTTGTCAAGCGTTTAGCTGTAGTACGAGAAAGTGTGTGACCAGGTCGCCATTTTGACCTGCTTGAAAACGGACGAGCCGAATCCAAGCACCACTCCAGCGCAGTACATTACCTACCAGCTGGATTGTTTGGTGGTCCAAAGCGGACCGGTGCATTCTGGTTGTTGTAGGATATGTACAGTCTGAGCAAGAGAGATTACACAGCACTTTTTCTTTGTTTTCTTTGGTCAAACTATATAAAAAAAACTAATTATAATAATTCTACAGCATAGACAGCTCAGTTTTATGAAACAACTGTGAAATACCCCTTTAAATTGTTAAAAATAGTGAAGTGATACTGTGCGTGGTCATCAGATTTGTATTGCATCATTCATGAAACAGATACTTTGCTGTGCAATGTAGCATTTCTGCTCTTTTACATTATACAACAGTATATATTAGCGATGGTGGCTTTAATTTCAGCCGCAGTGGCATCCTTCTGCTACAATACACTGCAGGACCAAACTGAATTGAAGTACAACCAGGTCCTCTACACACACACACACACATAGGGGCCACAACAACAGGAGGCATTATTTTTGATGTGTTGGGGAACAGTTATACAAGGCTCTGAAGTGGTAATATCTGAATCAGGATGCCTCAGCACAATGTCGCTTCACAATGGGCCACCTCTCAATGAGCACTCTGAAAATGGAGGTGCTTTTGGATCTCTGTCCTGAGCCCACAGACTACGGTTTAACAAAAAAGACTATTAGGTCGTGTTGTTCCCAAGGTAACAGTCCTTGCTTAGTCTCCTATGCGCTGAGAGGCAGCACCATTGGGTAGAGCAGACTTGGCAGGAGAACAGAAGAAATGACCAGAGAGAAATACTTGTCCAACCAAAGGCAGAGAATTAGGGGTGCAGGTAATCCCTTAAGTGGGAGCAAGACTTCACAGGGCGTCTGACTTCTGTACTGCTGATAAAACTTTACTTTTTTTGTCGGTGCTGGAGCGAATAGCTGGATCGAAAAGAGCTGCTGTGTTTTTAAAGCAGCAGAAAAGGGCTGGAGACAGAGGCTACGTGACATTTTAAAAGACAACTGACGCATGGCAAGTATCGCACGGGACTCCGGACAGCCAAAGCCAAATGCTACCCAAACAAATCATGATTAACAACAAAATTAAATGAAACTGAGAGCACGGCAGATGACAAAACTTTCTCCAAATACCAAATTAAACAGTGTTTCTCTTACACGCTTGCTCTGCAGCGTCACTGTAGAGAGGATGAGTGATTACAGATGAAAGGGATTGGCTCTTCCTTGTCTCTCTCTTTTTTTTTTAATTGCCTCCCCAACTTTAATAGGAACCATCTATCACTCTCTGCAGCCAAGAAGCAGCCGGTGGAAATTCCCACAAGGGTATTTAATACTTCTCACAGCACAACCTCCATCCAGTGCTCAAAACCACCTGTCCCTGAATGCCACACACCCACACGGGTCTTACCTGACTGCTGTCACACAGTCTGAGGATCATCATCTCCTGCATTTCAACCGTTTCCTTTCAGACACGAGCAAAGCGATGTTAAAGGAGACTCGGCGTCTTCACTCCCGCAGAGGTCGATGAGCTTCTCCGTCAAAGCCAGCTACCTATCTATCACACACACCCAGTTTCTCTGCAACAATACAGTGTTTATCACGTGTATTAAATAAGTACCATTAAACAACCGCTGCAATAAAACCAACAGAATACATCTGATGTGTGACTGTGAACCCCGCGCCCAGCTTAATTATTCAAAAGGATGATTTTTATATTCAAGTAGACAGAAAGATGGCTGTGTTTTATGTGCTTTATTTTCACGATTAATGCGTCTGCACAAAAAAAAAAATGCCTTTGAGAGAACTCAACTCAATGCTGAGAGTAAGAAGGCCTTAAGATTCCCTTAATATTAAACATTTACTCTGATGAAGCTCTAAAGACCAAATGTTTGACTTTTTTTTTTTTTAATCAAATACTTGTTTAATTCAGCATTTTTATGCATTCCTGTTGAGGATTTTATAAGAATGTGACAGAGCCAGAGCAATTTGTTGGCCATGTTTAAATGTTTTTATTCATACTTTACTGTCATCTTTTCTGCTTATTGTTAACTACACTCCCTCGGTACATAATAGTACAACGCTTAAACCCTTTCAGATCCAGTGTTTGTTTACTTCTCTGTAAGTAGCTTTAAAGGGGCTTTAATCGAATCACTTAGAAGCCAAGAGCCAGAAATTTCCCCCAGGAGTTAATATAGACCAAAACTAGAGCTAAAAGAGAGTAAATATCGGACTTACATTGACTTACATTCTAAATGAGTGATAATGTTGCTTTAGAACTGCTGAGTGTGTAACTGAGTAACTTTTTTGCTCACAAGCTCACCGTATCAATGTGTCAATGTTTCCACTTCCCACCGGAAGTTTTAGCTTATTAAAATCATCATTCCCCACACCGTCTGCCAATATCATGCTGTGTATATGCTTTATTTTGGTCCAACTCTTCATGATGATGTATGAAATATTCAAACCCAGGACTGTTTTCGTGGCTGCACAATTCCATGAAATGTAAATGTCCTCGATGGTTTTTGCATTGTTTAATGGACGAAAATAAAAAAAAAATTCAGCCTGACATATTTGATGTCTTTGGAAACTTTGGATTCTCCCCCAGAGTTTTAAAATAAGTTCCGTGAGTTGGAACAATGCTTGGCTGTATAGCTTGAGTTACTAATGATCCATCCACGGTTTTAATAGGTTAGTAAACATATTGGAGGAATTATTCCCATGCTAGAATAAAACAATGCAATATCAGTATATGTATCGTTTGGGCTATTATGGGACAGACCTAATGTAGTATGCTTGGAGTTGACTAAATTACAAGGTTTCCAGTCCCTATTAGAGAGAGTGTGTGGTGTCATGTCTTAGTTTGAGCGCCTGTCCCTCTGTGACTTTGTGTCTTTCCCTGGATCGCTCTCTACATTGATCCTGAAGGAAAAGGGATTGAAAGTCATGCAGCATTGTCACCAGTGAGTGTTAATACCTATTCAACTCCACTTGTGTGGAACAAATCCCCCTGTACCTTCCTGGACCATTAGGGTGAATCACAGACTTGTGCGCAGAACAACAGCAGCTTGTCACAACAGAATGAGCAATGAGAATCTAACAGGCTAGCAAAGCCAGAACAAAGAACGAGAAATGGGGCGGTGAAACCCTCAATTTATTAAAGCAGAAGCTGCACAATAGACCTAAATAAAATATCTAGTCAGAACGTCCTAAGAGCAGCAGACTGAGGGGTGGAAACCTTTGGCCATGTCAGTCAAGGAGAAGGTAGTAGGAAAATACCTGGGGAAAGAAATACATCCTGGGCTGTTACTTACTTGAATATACTATATATACCATTATATTATTTACTATATAATACATATGGTCGATAAAATACATTTAACAGCAACCACTAGATTTCAATATTCACCTTATTTATTATATTCAGATAATGAATAAAACAACATAACATTTGTTTTTTAATCTATTTTGCTCTATTAAGTTATTTAATCTAACGGATAATGCAAATAAACAAATATGCAAAAAAGATGCAGTAACACTTCATATGAAACATCTATAGCACATTATAACACTATATATATTATAGTGAATTATAATGGATTCATAATGTTTTGTGACTACACTCATAAACACAGATGTTTTCTGATACACTCTATCGAGAGTCATAAAACATTATAGATGTGACTTATAATGAATAATAACTTGTGGACGCTTTTAAGGTCGACTGACGGGGCTTATAACACATTATGACTACCTATACTCACACCTCAATAATCGACTGTAGGAAGAACTCATAGCATGCCATAACAGTCCATGCAGTTATTATTGCATGCTGTTGCTGTGCAATGCTGTTCATGACGAGACATTAAATTTAAATGTATAGATGTGCTCCTCTCAGGTCAAAACAGGTCATTATGCTAAATACTGTTTCTTTTCTCAGCTCTGACTCTTGGTTTTCACAGTGAAATGGAAAATAAAGCCTTAAGGATGTTGTGCTGAGCGGACAACGCAGTGTAAATGATTTACAATGTACATGAGCTGCCCCTCAGACTTTTTATCTTCCCCAGATACAAACAAAGTGCTGCTTACATTACAGAACGTACCGCACACGACAAGACTGCGGCTTTAATGCTCTCCGAAGGACGACCAGCATCAATCTAACTCGTATCAATGTCAAGTAGCCCTGTGACGATCCCAGCTGCCACTTAACACACCTCTTCCGACAGGCCCAAACTCATTCAGTGACACGTCTCCCACGTTTCCTTTAGCACAAATTACCTGGATGCTAACTTAAACTCACACAGGAAATGAAGCCTTACTGAGATGTATACTTTATTCTGCACATCAGCCGTGATGACAATGACCAAACATTTTCAATCACCCTGTGGACAAATTGATTGCAGACTTCCACTTTTGGGGGACAAAAGCAATGCATGCTACAGAGGTAAACTGCCTGAAGTGCTGAAGGAAGACTAAATGGGCTTTCAATCTAAGTCGTAACAATATCACTCAGTAATCCCTTTTTGAGACATGCACTTTAGGAGACAAGGCAAGTGAACAAAACCTTGCAATCTGCATTCAAGTAACCATTACAATATCACCATCCACTGACCGAGCACACACACACACACACACACACACTGATGACACCATAAACATGAGGTTTTATTTCCTTTTTGCAGACCTTCGCTTCAACGATCCCACAGACGTGGATGAAAAGGTTTAAGTGAAAACAGTTCCACAGCTTTCCTCCCGCTTACTATTCAAGAGTCCTTCATTAAACACATTCTCTGGGAATTACACTGTATAATCCATTATGAGAAACGCTCCTGGACTGCCAGTGTGAAAGGCAAGCCTCCACGTTCTTTAACTGATTGACTGGAAATCAGACAATAGCTAAGTGAAGCTGATTTTAAAAGAAGAGAAAAAAAAGAGTTAGCGCAGAAGCAAGGACACGCTCAGAGTCCCTCAGAAGTCACATTAACGGTGGAGCTGGGGGTGGCAAATAATATACATGCCCCCCCTACACAGCTCCACAGGTAGCAAGGCTCGACAATAAAGGTTTACAAGCAACTGTTTTAGAGCAAAGCAAAAAGTTTGAGTGGACTGGTGGGTGGACTTCAGACCCTCCAGTGGGCTCAATGGGCTGGAGTTCATTTTAAAGTTAAATGCATTAAACCGATGCACTTTGAGAGCAAATTAAGAGGCTAGATCCATGAACAGTTCTTGGAAACAACATGAACACATTGGTTGGATGAGTATGAATGTCCCCCAGATTTCTCAGGTTTTGCTGATGGTTACTAGTAACAGTGCTCCGATCCGGAATTCTGAGAGCAATCACCAATCGCTGGCATCAGTGTCGGCCAATATGGATTGTTCTGCCCTCTGTTTTGAGTCCATTTAGAAGTGATTGATAGATTTTTCTGCACTGCAGGTTTTTGCTTTGATTTGTGCCTTGCTATCTAAAATTGTGAGCTGTCTTAGTACAGTATGTTCTGATTTGTGCTTTGTTTCAGTTTTACAACAATGAATTGGTGGTTCCTTAATTTCAACAAGAGAAGTCACGCCTTGTAGTTTTTGAAGGACATCCAGTGTAAGCTAACTGTCTAGCTTAGCTTTACTCATTGCCAGGACATCATTGACCACGTGGTCTGTTAGAAGTCTTCTATTTATCATGCAGCCTCATTTATTTAACTATTCTAGAAGAACATATTCAGCATTATAATTAAGCATCATGACTTCACAACCGTTTATTTATTGGCAGGCAACATGTGCAACATATTCCACACAGGTTTCACTAGACTGAACAGACGCCGTCATGGTATCCGGTGTCATGCTCTCATAATATATTCATGAATGTGCAGATCCATGCCCGCCAACTTTCACGCAACAGTTCAGTTGATTTTCAGATGTGTGTAGGAGGAGGAAGGAGCCTAAAGAGCTTCATTATTTTTGGCCATAGAAAAATACATTTAAAAAACTCATCTCGATTGCAAAGAATGCACTCTTGGGTCATTTTTATTAGATTTAACTTTTGCTGGCAAACATCTTTATTTCACTTTGTGTTTTGCGTAATTTTCTTGGACAAACTCTGTGCAGAGAGGACTCATCCCTAAAGGTCACTAAAATTACTCTGAACTTCCACTTCTGATAATTAAGTTTAGGCACTCAAAGCTATTTGGTTAAGGTCAGGAGAGGATTGTGGTCGTGCTGTGCTCTTATAAGGTCAGGGTAAAGATTTACAACATTTATGTTTAAGAAAACCAACAGTTACTGTCCAAACTGAGATCTCCATTTCCAAAGCCCAGCACTACGTCCATCTGTGATACCAACTGTGAAAATAAAGCAGGCCAATTTCTATTGCTATTTGTACAAATGATAAATGCTGTCATTCTTCTCTTCAGTGGACAGCAAGCTGTCTTTATAGCTCTTACACGATGACAGAGGCAATTTAAAGATATATATAAAAGAACAGTTCTGTTTTGAGCGAACGGTACAAATTATTTCCCTCTGAGGCCCGAGTTGTGAACCCTGATGATGTTGCTGAATCTC
The DNA here is from genome assembly GCA_036365135.1 of Miichthys miiuy. Classification (NCBI taxonomy): domain Eukaryota; kingdom Metazoa; phylum Chordata; class Actinopteri; family Sciaenidae; genus Miichthys; species Miichthys miiuy. The sequence goes on from CM071622.1 coordinate 17,341,636, forward strand.
ATCCAGAGCAGTAGATCAGTGTGTGCCTCTGGGAGGATGTTAAGAGGATCTTCTCACCTCTGGATACACACACACACACATACACACACTGCAGCAGCATGTAGTGAGCCTCTTTAATCTGTTACTGCATCCTCTCTGGGACACTCTGTCAGCACAGGAGGGGGTGAAAGAGCAGGATTACGACTCAGAGCCTCTCAATTTATTAAAGCCCTGCTGACTCCTGATACTTGAGTATTCCAGTTCACCCCGATGCAAATCAGCTCCCAACGAGGCAGAAAGCAGCAGGTGGGCCATCGGAAAGCGGAGCCGATGATGCACGGCACTTAAAAAAAAGCTATAGAGATGACATGAGGAGAGCGTGATGCAGACAGAGAGGACAGACGGAAGAGGAAGGTCGATTGAAAGAGAAGAGATGAGAGTAAAGCGGCTAATCAGACAGGTTAGTTTATATTTGTTGATGTTATAGAGACCTAGCTGCAGTTGTTAGCAGATGTTTCTTCACCATATCTAGCAGGGGCCATTAAGATGAGGATGATTTTCAGGCCATTCCGGTGTCACAGTATTTCTCTCAACACACCGTGGAGAGAAAGTTGTGTGAAGCTCGAAAACACCTTGAGCTGCTCATCTGAATTACCGTGTTTGCAAAAGCTTACCCCGATTCATCAGCGTGAACGGAGGCCCCTCTATCAGTCCACAGAGGAGTCAACCTGTGAAATCTCATTAAACCAACAAGTTATAGGGTACTCATCACAGCGGGGGAAGAACATTTAGCTAAAAGGAGGTACGCGGTGAGCGGTTGCATGTCTGCTGTAGGTACGGCGAGGATTGTAAAAAGATTTGTTTCAGATTCTAAAATAATCACAGCTCAGGTACGCCTTCCAAAATCTACAATCCCAAATGTCATCCCATTACGCCTGGCACCGGAGCTTGTACGTCAATAAACATCAGCAGCTAATGTAATCTCTTTGTAGCAGAGAACACATCATCGTGGGGAAAATCTAAGACACCTGAGATTGCAGGTTTTTGACAGAAAACCCAGCAATTACTAGATTATTTACACAAGATTGCTTTGTGGTCTGATTATGATTATATTTCCAAGATGACAAATTCAGAAATGGCGTTACTGTGTATTACTCCCAGCGGGCTCCATCAATAATCTCAGCAAACCATTTCTAACTACTGTATCGACAACTCCTCCTCCTAAACTATACATATTATTAACACAGCTTTTCTGACACTTCTATTTACTATTGCAAGAATGTCCTCTAAGCGTTCATAATTACAAACCCAGTGCTCAGGTGATTACAGTGATGAATGAAGGGACCTTGAATTTTGTTTTTTTTTTTTTGCATATTTAAATGTCAAACTAGAAAAATTTGATACAATTTAATGGTATTCAAAACCAAGTTGAGGTGTTATTCACATCGCAGAGAGAAGACGGATGATTCATGAGCACAAATTAAGCTGATTTAGGAAATTAAACCACGACTATAAAGGTTGCTGCAGTAAAAAACATCAACATCTGATGCACTAAATCTTTCGGGGGACCTTATTACATACTGCTATATGCAAGTTAATTAAACTATTGCAATTAAAAATGTCTGCAAATTTCTGCTGATTTATATAAAATAAAAATATGCAACTGAGATTGTTGCTCTATTTTTGGTTGTCACGTGTGTCCTTCCTGCAGTACATGTTTAAATTACAGTGGGTTATGAACCAGGTATGATGGCATGTGATACTTTGACTTGGTTTGGCTTAAAATAAACAAATGATGTTGTCATTAAAGGGTCCGATCCTCCTCCTGTAGTGACTGCAGCACGAACCACAAAAAACTGTCTGGTTTTACTGCAGACCTGCCACCTAGGCACTGTCTGATAAGTCCACTTTTAATTAGATTAAATGGATATTTTACTACTTAAATTGATGGGACCATTGAATTTTATAGTTCCATTCTTAGAAGCTCTTACTTCTACGACCCATCCTTTCTAATTCAAATTAAAAGCTTTCAACTACATATTACAGGGTACTTTCATCATTTCACAACATTGATGGTCATGAATGTACGTACTGGAAAATAAAGAACATGTCTGAGGATTCAAGGGCATCGCCTCGTGGCTGTTGACTGATCTGAGCTTGTGGCTGGCGGAAAGCAACAACCTTGAAAAACTTCACGGTTGCACCAAAGGAAAAGAAACAGAGCTGGCTGACAGCGTGAACGCATTGAAGAGGACTCTTGAGAAGTCAGTCATGTTAGCCTGCGGAAAAAACAGTGACAGTTATCCATCTTCCTGTCAGTGAGCGGCTGGGGTTAGGATTGACGCGCTTAGTCGGTGCTGTAATATCAGATCGTGTGCTCCTTTTGAACATGTAACAGTGAAACACCACAAGAGAAATCAAGTCCAGAGCTGGCTCGGATGAAAAGCACTGAGGTACAGATGGAGTTAGTGGTATAACCTAATCACAGCAGTCACAGGGCATCAGCAAGCCGAGTTGTTGTACTTTAATGTCTCATCTCAGCTTCTGTTCAGGGGCTTAAAAGAGCATCTGAGGCGAGCAAGCATCCCGTCTGAGGAAATGTACATTTAATAGAAAATGAATTAAGCAAAAAATGTCTCTATTATAAGTGGTGCCTTAAAGGCACAAGTTGAATTAAATTTAAAACTGCTTTTAAATTACCAAATTACCCAGCCAGCCTCTATTGAATTAGCAAATTAAGTATTACAGTGTAACCCGCAAAATAATCTCCTCATTAGCCAAACCCAGTGCAGACACTCAGCAACTCTCAACCACTTCTGAATCAGACTGCTAATCAGTGAAGAGATTGGAGACAGGTTCAGGTTTGTTTGTCTTTTCTTCCAGGACATTCTTTCTATCACGTAAGCTTGGATACATGGAGACATCCTACTGTGTGTCATTGTCAAAAATATAATGTATGATCCAGATTTTTATTATTTTTTCTGTGTTGGTAGGGCCTACATGTCAGGATGTCTCAGCCTCTGCTGGTTCAATTCAACCACTTTGGTCCAGACTGAGATATTTCAGTCTGAAGTTTTGTGCAGACATTTAAGGTCCGAGTCGCTCACTCTTCCTCAGTTGCCACAATGCGGTTGACATTAGTATTTTTATTCAAACATCTCATTAACTTTTAGATGAATTGCCATGCACTTTGGTACGGACATTCATATTCCACTCAAGATGAAGTGAACTCCCTTTGGCGAGCCTCTGACTTTTCATTTACGACCATCATCATCAAATGTCTGCAAAATTTAAATCAAAGTGTCACGCTAATGGTGAACTTGGTAACCATTAAACCAGTCTCAGGGAGCTCAGTGTCTACCCATCATCTTGCGATGTCTAAATGCAAAGTAATTGTCTGAACAGAGATGAGAATGGCCGCGAACAAATGTGCTTTAAGGACACCTAAGGTCACCTGATGCAATGCTCTCCACTCAGCAAATCACTTTGTAATGCAAATAAAGCTTTTTAAAACATTAAAAATGGATGTCCCAATCAACAATATATTGTACAACAATGTTTACAAGCCTGCCTTCTGCGTTTCACCACCCTAAAGGCTTTGGATTGGTTCTGCAATGCAGGATTTTCTGAACTCTCTAATTGTTCCCTCCCAGTTTTAGCAACAAAAGCTGGAGGGAAAGCCTCTACTGAGTGAAGCGTTTAGACACTGGCTTGTGAGTCTATCTGCTAAATCTTAGCATGGCCGAGATGCCAGTGTCACAAAGCCATCACCATGGCTGTAGCCTCTTTAAATCTCTCTCTCAAGCTCCCCAACTTAGCAGTGCAATAAGTCACAGCAGTGCAATCGCCCGTCTTGACTTTCTGTAGAAACTGTGGCACCTTTAATTGCAAAAACAAACTTGTAGGCTTTACTTGCTGTGGAAGAAAAACCTTTATTTACACTCTGTTATATAGTGTACTAGAAGGCAATGATGCTTGTAATCTTCAAAACACACTGAAGATAAACCTCTGCCCAAGCTCGGCTGATGGGAGCAGTAGATGGCGATATTTTGGACTGTAATTATTTTTAGCTTTGGAGGCTGAAATGCTTTATCCCTGTAATCCTTGTAATATGATTGGCTCTGCTTCTGTCATGCTCATTATTTAACGGTGCTTCTGAGTTTTATTTCAACTTCAGCCATTGGAGGATTAGGGATGTCAAATAAACAACAGCGTGTCTCAACATAGCCCTCTCGTGCACCACTGTATCCAGCGAGAACAAACTAGTGGTGTCAGCACAAACATGTTTAGTTCTGAAGCCAAAACCATAAATCACATCTCGTCGGCTTGTTGATCTTGTTTTTGTTTAGTTTAGTTTTGTTGTGGGTGTTGGAAAGCAATCCCATGCAAACTCAATCAAACCCAGAAGTTTTTTTTTCCTCCAACGCACCTCTCCTCTCTCTTTGACTAAATATGAGCTTCAACACGAGTGGGTTAGCGGAAGCAGAATACATATCGCTGTTCAATAAAACAGAAAATCATATTGATTCAGAGAGTGCTTTTATCTAATCCTCACACTCTTGCCTTTAATAAAATACACCCATTCTTGCAAGTAAAGTTGAGAAAGAAAGGAAAGAAGACAAAGTAATTTGCAGTATCATCCACGCAGCCGGTGTTGCTTTGTCTAACAGCAAGATGTGAGGCATCCCTGAATGTTAACTACAATAATACAGTGCACTGGCTCTAATGAGGCATGCCAAGCATACACAAACTTTGGCTTTGTACCCCGCTAATGCTATGTGTGCTGTTTTTTCTTGAGGCAACATGGCACCGCTCTCGCTCTGAAAGGTGTGATTTACCCAGAGGTCATAAGAGTTCAAGACTCCAGGTAAATAGAAAATATCTACACAACACAAAACCTCCTATAGTACACTCGCCAGGGCACACTCTCTCTTTCTTAACTACCGCCTGTTTTTTCTGTGCAGTAAACTATCAGAGAGCATTTTGAAGAGTCAAACACTTAAACCCGCTGCAGCTTTTCAGCCGATTATTGTGGCAACAAGCAGCTCTGACAGAAATGTCTTAATGGAGCTCTTAGTTGAATCAAAACTCCCTGTGAACTATTGCAATTAACGTTTCACTGTCAACAGATTTGCACAATCAATCTTTGGAGAAGTCAGAAACGGCAGTAACAAGGTAGACTGTGCTGGAATTTGGACACACACACACCAGTACTGATAAAATAAGCACGCCACCAAAAAATAATGAAAACTAATTCAGACCTTGACAATAAAGTCTAGAATTGTGAAACAAGGTACAGCGAAAACAATTACTCAATTCAATCCAAGTTGAATGACAGAAAACTGACAAAATGTCAAACATTCATCTATTCCAGCTTCTTAAATGTGGAATTCTTTGTTTTATTTGACTGTAATTTGCGTATGTGTGAGATTTTTACTGTTGAGCTCTGGGGAATTGTGATAGACAAATAAAGATAGATAAATGAAAGATTGAATGAAAATAATGTTTAGTTGCAATAACATCTGTCTACTTTAAACCTTCATGAGAGAGGAACAAATCACAAATATTTATCTGTAAAAATATAATTTTTCCAACCAAGGACTTCATGGTTTCACCTCACTTTTATCTGTCATGTGTGATAATAAGCTGAACATTTTCAGGTTTTAGTCCATTAGTCACAAAACACAATCAATACAACGCCATAACCTCAGGCTTGATAAAACGATGACAGGCGTTTTCTACCGTTTCTCACATTTTTAGACCAAACAATTCATCTGTCAATCGAGAAAATGATGAGATTCATCGATAATGAAAATCATTAGTGAAACCTGGAAGCGAAACCTTAATATTTGTGTTCATTGTTAGACATAAATCAACCTTACAAATCCAGTGATGTTTATCAAACACACCAAGGCCGCTTTAATGCACGGGCTTACCTGGGCTGAAGCCCAGGGGCCTCCCAAGTTCAGGTTCATGATGAGCTGAAAAGGTCATATTGTTTTGTAACATGTCAGGTTTTCTGTCAATCACTCTAATCCGCCCACGGGCTTACCTATCAGAATGTCTATAGTTAGTTTTGGGGTGTGTCCCTCTATGATTGAGTGACATTAAGTGGAAAATGAGAGTGGTGCCCAGAAAATAAAAAAACTTATTAAGAAGGAGTTGCGCAAAAAAAAAACTACTAAAGAGCATCCCAAAGCTCACCGGATTTTTTAAACCAGCTGCTGCTGAAGATGGATCCAGCACCGGAGGAAGCTCGCTATCCCACACACAGGAGGGAGCGGAGGAGGCGCAGGCCGCGCAGGTGGATGTAGCTGGAGAGGAGCAGGGGACCGCCCGCAGCAGTGGAGGGGAGGAGGAGGGGGGAGCACACGAGCCCCAGAGAGAGGACCAGGCTGCAAACCAGTTAGGGGGAGATATAACAGAGACCCGGGCCACTGGGGAAACAATATTGACACAAATTGGGTGCTTATTGGGCGAAAATGGGACTGGGGTCCTGTCAAAATAAAGATGCTGACGTGTCGGCATCAGAACGCCAATATAAACAGCAGAGAAGATTTTTCTCAAAAATGCATTTCAAAGGCAAACCCAGTAACGGAGAGTGTGTGCTCAGAGATTGGCTCTGTTGTTCACCATCAGCGGGTCGTGTGTTTTGTTTTGCATGCAAAATATTTGACGAGAGCAAGGAAAAGTTCAATCAATGTTTGTGCAGACAGGTGATGGTTGGTGATGTTTTTCATAAAACCGTTTGAAATCATTCTTTCACACATTTTGCTTTTATTATCACCATAAGTTGCTGTGTGTGGTTGTTAAATAAAGTGTCTTGTATTTATCCTCAAGTGGGCTCAGTGATATGTTGATAACAATATTATGGTGTTATCTGGCTCAAAGAGGGAAAACTCACTGTTATATGTCTCGAAAGAAACTAATGCATTTTGTGATGTAGATTACCTAGATATTACACTTTTTTAAAATGAGACTATAAATCGAGGGGATGGGGGTCCTACAAAACCTCTCAGCCCCGGGGCCTAACATTAGGTTAAGGCAGCCCTGTCAAACACCATTTCCCACCAACCCAATCTACTGTATGAGCCAGTCAAGTTGTCACCACTGCTACTTTATGATGCCAACAATGGCAGACAGGAGAAGAGGGGTTAAAGGCATATACGTTTTTAGTTACAGCTAAAGGGTTTGAAAGACGATATCTCAAGAGAGGAGGGGTGGATATCCTAGATAAGAAAGAAAGTTATGTTAACGTGTACTGCTACACTGTTTAAACATCATGGAAGATTTAGTATTTTACCGCTCACTATCCACACAGCCATTCAACACAACTGTCAGCATGAGGCTCTCCTCCTCTACTGGTCCCATTTCAGACTTACAGGAGACTGTTGACAGACTGTTGCTAGGAGGAGGATCACTTTTACGGACTTCAAACAAAACAAACAAAAAAAAAAAATCCAAAAAACAACAACCTAAATCTCAGCTTTCATTTTACACCAAACGCTACTCTAACACCACAGGAAGATTACTGTGATCAGCTATCAGACATAAGATGATAATAACAGATCATACTGACCAGCCTGCAGCCACATTTTAATAAAAGTTCAGCCTCATCCTGATATTAAAGTAAACAGCTTTATGGTTCTGAAACTGACCCAAGAACCGCTGTGAGGGTATTAAATCATTATAAAACATTAAGATAACATAAACAAGCTGTCTCTTCTGGCCACTCAACTAATCTGCTTGTGGGACAGGTGAAATGCACTATGGAGAAAATGTAAAGTAAACTAAAGGAGATGATCTCAAATATGCATGTTCTCTCATGGTTGTTTCCACTGCTTCACTTGTGTTTAAAACTATGACTCACTGCACCCTAATACAGAGGCTAAAAGGCTGCATCATTACTTTCTTACACTGGAATAAAGCCACGTCGCTTTCCATCAGAGTCAGCCTCCTCCAGCTGCTGGACTTTGCTCAACACTATATGAAGATTGACGAAGGATGACAAAGAGTAATATTTCAGGATGAAAGAGGGTACTGGTCATCTTTGCCAGCACCATCTGGCCTGTCTGGGCTGGAAATGACTGGTGTCAGACACAAAGACAAATAGATCAGACTCAGATTCTGTATTGTGTGCTCCCAGATACAACCAGTTGGCTAATGCGCTGCTTAGAACCCAGCAGGAGCCGAATTGCAGAGCTGGAACTCGTCTGCATCATATATTTCTGTTACAGTTTCCAAGACTGAATTTATCAGAAATTGTAGCTTCTACACAGAACAGCCAGAGGGCAAAGAATAAGAATAGAAGGCGGAAAACTACACAAACATACAGTTCAGCAAGAGAGCTGGGATTTCTGACATAACGTGCCATGGTTTGACAGTTTAATAGAGCTCCAATTGTTCACTGGAAGAAACGTATTTAGGAGAATTCAGGTATTTAACTTTTTACTTTACAGGTAATTGTACAAGCTGTGATCTTGTGATTGCTCACACACGTGGTATTACTTTAAATTATTTATTTCTTATAACTTTTAAATGATTGATTATCAGGTAGAAGAAAAGTAACTTTATTGCCGTCAGTTAATCATAGTCTAAACAGTTAATTGAGAGACGCCACTCCTGAAGACTGTCCTGGCCAACCTCTGCAGGCAAATGACATGACATGGAAGGGCTGTCAGCTGATTAATCTCACCTTGGCCCTTGCACCCAAAAGCTGTGCTCACTCATTCCCTTCATACATCCTACCTGCATTATAATTAAATCTGTCACATTCCCTGAGCCAGTTTGGGATACTACATTTTTACTTTAACACCTAAAACGTCTAAAGTCAACTCACATATTCTCCTTATTTATAGCGAACTGATGTAAACACTAATCTTTGATCATATTTTGAACTATCTTCTGCCAATGCCCTCAATTTTGAGTTTTATCATACCTACAACGCCACTAAACCTGTACTGCTATAACATATATGAATAATGAATAGACATTAATTGTCATTAATTGAAATTAATGACAAAAAAAAAATGTTGGAGTCTCTTGCTTGCCTTCAAGGTTAGTTTTAGGAGTATGGCTTCAGTACAAATGTTGTCAGCTGGTACTTTAATGGAACTTTTTAAACTAAAAGAAATTAAGAATGTGGCATTCCACAAGTAAGCTGCTTGGGTCCTCTACTCTTTTCAGTTTTTGACTAGCCCACCTGTTCTGAATAGCGCAGGTATGGTGATGTACACACATGAATCAATAAGTTGATAGCCTAGGTGATCTTAATGTAGTTTTGCTAAATGAACTTGAATGTGTGTTTGATAAAGGGCTTGTACTTTTAAAACAAAGTATTATCTTTCAAATTATACATTAAGGAGAGAGTTGTTCCTCTCCCTCTCTCTGAAAAGTATAGTTTTGTTTGGTCAAGTGCGACAAAAAAATAAAAAAAATAAATGATTAAAAGATTTAACTAGGGCAACAAATAAACAAAGTGGCATGTCTAAAACTTCACTGCTCATCCAGTAGAAATGTTGAGGTGATGTAAGATTTTCTCTCCTGGCTAAAAGCCGAGGACCTTCTAGCTTTCTTTTGAAACAGTTTTACTTTATAAGCCTAAAAGCTAATACACTAAGATTGTATCTATTAATGACAGACATGGTCATACTACCAGACAGGTAACACTTACTAAGATTGTTCAAATACATTTTCACTTTCAAAAAGGTAATACTACTTGTTTTTGTTATGGTAAACTACACAGTACAGGGTGTCTGGGATAATTGAGTATCACGTCTTCTAGCTATTATCCCCATGTAGACCTTTTCATATTGCCTCGCTTGGTTTATCTTATTCTGTATGATGTATTTTTGCCATGGAATTATTTTTTTTTCATTCCTGTAAAAACACTTTGTTTTGTTGGACTTTTCATTTTGTTTTAATTTATGGGTTGAGAGACTCATACTTCATATATTGATTATCTATTGTTGTTGAGAGGATACTGCATGGTATGAGGTGGTCTAGATCGGTACTGGGGGGTGTGAAGTTTCCAGATCTGAGTCCAGTGTCAGAGATATGTGATTTTGGGTGGTGGTATAGACATTGAGCGAGCAACAGCCTCAGCCTGATGGCATAACTCATCAGTAATTCCAGTTGCTTATGTTACTTTCCTCCCTCATTTAGTCGTATCTCTGTATCTTTTATAGACTGTAGTAATTAAGTCTCAGGATAAGTGCATATCAAGGTTGCATATTTTCATCCATTCCATATATAAAAAAAAAAAACTCGCATTACAAGGCCATTACAATTTTAAGGGTAGCTTTAATGCCTAAGTAATTATATCATCATGTACTGTTATTATGTAATTTTAAAGAAAGATGCAAAAAGTCTAGGCTCTTCTTTCTTACTTTGGATATAATCAGCTCATTCATATATTCAAAATTCATACCTATATAATATAAACCTATATCCTTAAAATATGGACTGCCAGCTTAAGACTGACCTTTATACAATCCAATTGTTATAATACAGTACAACTTGATTTTGGACTGTGGCCCTGTTGTCTAAGACGAATCATCATGTTGAGTCATGTCCCTGGTTTAATTTTGGCTGAGGATCTTTTGCTAGTCGATGTCTCTCTACCCTCTCTCCCCCATGTTTCCCATCACTCCTCACTGGCCACAAAACACAAAATGTTCATAAAAATAAAAGAGCTGATGTCTAGTTTCAGATAACAAGGAGATATTTAAGGTTAATAAGGGCTCCAAGCCTATTCAGCACAATTACTTTTCAGTGCACTACCCTGTGTGGTAGCTACAGTACTTGTTCCATAAAGTAAAACTATAGTTGAAAATGAATTATAATATCTAATGAATGTGGTCACAAAGCCCTTCAAGGTGATCAGCGGATATGTTTTTCTAGCGGTACTCAATGTGCTGTCATCGCCATCAGAGCGCATTACTGCAGCTACTTGACCCTGGGTTGAACTCCACTTGTACACACTCTGATGAACCGCCATCATGCTGGCTACGCACAAGACCCTCTAGGTCCAATTTGCACTGCTGAATTATGTGACTCGCTAAGCTTAGCCAATCAACAACCAGCAATGCTTGGCATGTCCTCATCGTTTCTTCAGGAGTCCAGAAATAAAATAAAAACAGGACAAATCTGACCAAAATAAAAGTACGTGGTTTGCAAAAGATAATTCTGACTGCAGCTCTGTGAGAAACCTTTATATCACAATGAATGGACTCACAATTCAAACATCTTTTCTGTATAGAGTTTCTTCTTTTTTATGAGTACAGGGATGATCAATGTTTAATTGCAAATAGGACAAGGCTAATGGGTCCTATTCATCAACTTCACTCAAGAGTGTGTGAGAGCTGGGGGACACCCACACATCTGCAAGGGTGAAACAGAAATCTGTTGTACTTTTACAGAAAAATACAGATGAGAAACACCTGTCTGAACATGGGACCAGCTGATGACTCGATCCTTTCCAGCTCTCTCTCATCACAGGTCACTCAGTCAGTCATCATTACAAGGGAGGCCTGGAACTTGCCCAGGTACTCGGGCGGTTTTGGAGGGCTGCCGTCACTGCAGGACAGCAGAATCTGGCAGGACTATATTCATTCCTCCCACCCACAATGTTCCTCCCGGGTGGAGCGACGACACGCGGGGATCTGCCTGCAATCTGTTGACTTGCTGGCAGGGATCAGTGGAAAACTCAATCATTCTCTGCCGTCTCATCATGCATTAGTAACTGGAACGGTGCATGGGGGCACGTCCAACTCATACAATGCTACTGAAGAGTTTGGATGCAAAACTTGAAAAGCACACACTGAAAAAAAAAATAAACTAATTTTACTAAATGTTAAACCATATTCCTCCTTTATTCCTTTTTCATAAAGGTTAAGAGTAGAACAACTGAATCGTGGGGCAACTAAAGATAACTTAGTTTCAATTAATCTGTTGCTTATTCAATAAATCTTCTAAGTAGAGAATATAGAATTTATTCTCAAACTAATAACAGATAATTATAATAATTACCTGTTTCACATGGCCGATACCAATAAGATAACCGATAATAAACTAGTTTTTGTTGTTTGAAACACAACCTCAGTAAACGGATTGTCTTTTTTTTTTAGAAAATAAATATGTCAGGCATCTCCATAAAGATGTTCCATGTCATCCCATAAACCACTGTGTGGTGCGGAAAGAAATCTACAAATTATTTATTTATTATTCACACGGAGCATATCGTCTGCATCAGCATCTAATTTCTCCCACACATCATATATGAATACATTTGAGGCATGAAAAAAAGAATGCGTTACTGCATTCATGCATTTCGATTACACTTGCAGAAACGTAGCATGCTATTGTTTTATTGTCACCCCAGTTTAAAAAAGCTTAATGAAACAGCTCTGCATGCACTTTCCAGTAATGATAAATCATCTAGATTAGTAAACTAAGCATTCTGGGTTCATACCATGGTGGTTACATGATACAGTGTTCAGACAGTGTTTGACAGCAGCTTGCTCTCTCAGCACTTAAAGTCTGGCGTAAGACACTTTCCTAATGTGTGTTTCTATAATGAGGCAGGAAAAGAGAAAATTTCCTCTAAAGGCTGCAGACAGAGATACCGTTCAGTCGCTTCTACAGCGCCACATTACTTAGCTGCACACATCGCGTGTGGAATAAACTCATTTGTGTACAGTATATGATGCATGCATCACTGCAAATTCAAATTCCCAAATCCTCACATGCAGGCTGTAACATATGTGCTCCAACACAGATGAACAGATAAACACACTCACACAGAGCTGATGCCCAAAGCAACGCAGCTCCATCTGCTCCAGTTTCTGTCAAGTTTTTCTTCTTTCTCCACAGTGACCAGCGTCTCTTTACAATTTGCATTAATTCAACCTTTCTAGGTTTAATGCGAGAACGAAGAACACGGGGATATTCTACAGGAATGTACGTGCAGGCCTTGAGTGAATTACCACCTCCGGCCACTGGTGTGTCTGAATCTCACACTCAAAGACAGAACGAGAGGCCCTTTTAGCACAATTACATCCTCTGAAAAGGCAATTACTGACAAAAGTGTTAAAAGTTGAATGGGCTATCAGTCACGAAATCAATGAAGTAGAGCACAGAGAGCGCAACTTTTACTGCGAAAACCGCTGGGCAACTTTTAATATTGCCACTAAAAGAGGAGAGTCACAGTAAATCACATTTTACAGTGGCTTTCTATGCAATATTGCGGCAAACGAGGAGTAAAAAAATTATGAGAAAAAGGTTATCTGGGAAATTTATCTGGTTCATAACAATAAAACAGAATTCATATGGAGATTATAACCTCACAAAATCAGCCTCTATTTAATTATTAAAAAAAGACACTACACCTTGTTATCCATGTGTCTGCATGCTTCATTTATTGATTAAATATTACACACACACAACCTAAAAATAACAGTAATTTAAACAGACCGAGGCAGGCTCGGTAAATCGAGGGCGGAAAGGTGAAAGGTGACACACAGAAACATGAAAGAGTGGAAGGAAATGAGGCCCAGGGGGAATTAAGGAGAAAATGTAGAAATTCAGCGGAGAGGCAACAAATCAGATTAGAATTAGAGGAGAACGACAGCTTTAAATGACGGAGACGAGAGAGAAAAAAGTGAATGAGGGCATGCAGATGAAGAGTATGGCTGTAATAAGAAGGGCCGTGTTTAATAATGTAATCAGACAATTACATAATCTGCCTTTTACTTCTCATTTCCTGCTCAATCGTGGACTCAATTGCCTCTAAACTTTTAACTCGTGCTACATGCTGTTCATAATAACACTGTGTCCTTTTACTAACCACCAGCTTTTTGTGGTTTTGAACAAACTGCAGTTAACCATCCTGATGTTTTAAGAATATTTACTGATTCACTTTAAAGAAGTATGTAGTAGCAGATGTTCTAATTAGCAGAAATATTTTTTTTTCCTAATAAGAAATCATTTCCTTTAGAAATTCTCTGGCCCTGAAACGTTAGATAACAATTTACCTCAGTAGCTGTGATATGTGTTATGGTTTGAACTTGTTTAACTTCATATTTTATTAAGTCAATTATGACATCTGTTTTTAAGACTCAAAGCCTTTCACTTGCTTTTCACTGTGCTTCAGTCTAATATCATTTAGCCACCTTTGACACATCTAGACTCCAAGAGTCAGTCAGGACCAACAGGAGGCCAATCACTGTGAACTGAGCTGCAATGGCAGGCCTGGAATTTCAAAATGATACGGGCCAGGCTACATGCCGGGGTTCATGGTTCATGGCTAGTTAAAAAACACAATTATGGTTCACGTCAATAGACAACATTGTAGAGAAATAAAAAAGACAGTTTTGGTTTTAGCATTTGGTTGTTACACGTGCTGTAGAGGGAAAATTATTATAATTACACACAGGCAAGGTAGCGCCTGGTTAGCTTGTGGCTAGCTGAGTAGCTAGCCAGTGACAGTAACTTTACTAATAGCGTGAGGAGTCGTGCATTGCTCCACAGTCTTCAAAACGAGAGTCCATTTCACGCATTTTTATTTGTCACACCATTACTGTTACATTCAAGTACATGTAATGTTACTAATATTCTGTTGCTGTGGCAGAGAGGCAAGGTGGGCAAAGAAAAAAACAGGTAGGCAGGTCTGTGTCTGGTGAAATTCACAAAACACAAAGGCACAGAGCACTAAGCCTGAAAGATTCAGCAGCAAGGTTTGATTAACAACATGGCAAAGTGAGTCCCTGACCTCCAATGGCTGTAAAAGTTGTAAAAGCTGTAAAAGGTTCACTGTGTGTCACTTGTGTTTGTCATATTTTTGCAAATTTGTTTGGGAATATACATCACTAAAGTACAATATATGCATTATTATTATGATATAGTCTTGTGGCCCCGTGTGCAACTCTGATGGCCAATCATTTTAGTTTAGCTCACAATGTGCTTCTTCCTAAATTTCCTTTTTCTGACACACAGAAACTCAAGGCAGCACAAGTAGGAGCACTAGTTGATGTCTGGGTTTCTGTGAAAAATACAAGGAAGCTGCCGTCAATAGTGCAGTCTGTACTTAACTTGGATTTGGGCCCAACAGCAAGGTTTGCCTCAAGGCCAATAAATAGGTTAATCCGGCCATGAACGCAAGGAGCTGAAGAAGTTTAATCTCCAGGCAAAATATCCTCTGGCACATAGGATCAACACCAACAACACTTACATTGACTCCCACAGGAAACTGAGGCACATAGTGTTGTTTTCTACTCCACTACTTGAAGGAGTTTAAAATAATAGAAGAAAGACTCCCAATTCCTTGCAATGCGACTTAAACAACATAACAGGGACTTCAATAAGAAAACCCAATGCCTGGGAACAGATCACTAGGGAAATTAACTGCTTCTTTGTGCACCGGTATAGTGGCAAAAACAGAAAATATCTTCCCGGACGGGACCTTAGTGCGTAAATTACATGGCTAAACACAAACACGGCCAAAATCTATCATGTGAGCCAACAGAGTGCCTGATTCTTTTAAATGTACGCATGTGGGACAGCAGATTTAACCAGAAAAAACAAAAACAAAAAAAAAAACATACTGTCCTTGATGTGTACCTTGGCCAGATTATTTTTCATAACTTTTTACCTCTAGTACTGTCTGTGGATGGTAAATTTGTGATTCCTGTCTGCTCCTTGTGGTCTGACGGTGTGATATCTGAAATCAATGGCAACAGTAACTCGTATTGTAGGTGGAGAGCGACCTTTCAGCCTTCTGTAGAACTCACACAGCACAGCCTCCTGTGATGATCTGAACATAAAGCTCTTACTGCAAATACAGGGCACATAAATCATACAGAAGCAGGATTACTGTTGTAGCACAAAAGCAACGAATTCTCTACAGTGTTATTATGATAAGTAGAAGCCATTCATACATTTTACATTACACCGAGCCGCTGAAATAAAAGCCTTTCTTGCACTGTATAGAGCAGGTTTGAGCACAGAAATTAAGGTACGGCAGAACATATGTAACTAGAAAGATGGAATTCAAGAGACGTCTCTATAGTGAAAAACCAGTACGCAGTATGCACAATGTGTTGTATTATTATCTAAAAAATTATGCTTCATCCTGATATGCTGAGAAAACTATAGGCAGCAGCGAGTGGAGGAGGAGGAGGTCTGCATGTGCAGCAGCCAGCTTTCTGTCATGTTCGTGTTGGGTACTCTCGGAGCTCTTGTCTCTTTTTGAAGAGGTCTACTGATCTTGAATCAAAAAGAGAAACAAGTTCAAATATAGAACGGAACAAGTCTTTTCTGCCTGGCCAAGGCCGGACTGTTGTGTTCCTTCACAGCATGAGAACAAGGAGCTGGCGCGGGAATTGCCAAGTCACCTCTAGACATCAGAGCTCACATCTTTGTACAGCTGTCCAAGGGCATAACATTGTTTATAGATCTGCAAAGAACTGGAAAAAAAAAAAACAGCAGCTGTGAAATGATCTATTGATATATCAATGTAACCCCAATATTAGCCCCACTGTAGAGGAGCTGAGGTGATTTTAACATTACCTGCACTGATCAGTGATTTTAACCCTGTCTGGAGCCTATTTGGGAAATGTTTCATTCCAATCCAAGTGATAATTACAACAAGCTATTACCTGTTGTTTTATCTGCACACTCTCTGGTCCCCCTGTCATGTGTGGCCTATTTGGGAACGAATATGATGACAGATGACAGAATTAAAGCCATCGGCCTATATTTGTTTACCTTTTTGAACATCGGTGGCATTAAAAGTATGCCGAATTAGCTATTAGCACTTCCTGTCTACAATGTACCCATGGATGTACAGACAGATAATGAAAAAATATGAAAATGTGATTTGCAGGCTAGGCCTGAACTCTTTTTTTTTTTCTATAATCTTTACGCAACGTTAATTTTATCCTCACAAGTGTAACACTAAATGACATCAATATGTGTGTCATGTCTCTGTGTTAAAATCTTACCGATTACTGTAGAAGTTATTAATTCACCTCACGCGATATCTCGGCCTCACGTCTCTCGCTCGGAGGCTCCCCTTCCAGCTTTCCCACTGCCCCCCCCTCCAAGTCTATTACAGCCCATATACAGTAATAATATAGTTGTGGACTCTAATTACCTGTCACTGATCGCTCATGTTGTCTCCTCTACTTACTGTGATGTGAATT
Source organism: Miichthys miiuy (assembly GCA_036365135.1). Taxonomy (NCBI): domain Eukaryota; kingdom Metazoa; phylum Chordata; class Actinopteri; family Sciaenidae; genus Miichthys; species Miichthys miiuy. Next base: position 17,358,816 of record CM071622.1, read on the forward strand.
TGTGTCTGCTGTTGTAGCTGCGTGGCATTTTAAGTAAGTGTTTTTTGTTGGCTGCATTTTGTGGTCTTACACACCCTGGCCACTTTAATGAATGCATCTATACAATCTAATGCAGTCCAAGTACAACAGCTCATCACATAATCTTTCTTTAAGATGGTGTTGTTGAAACTTGTCAATTCAATGAAGGGCAGCAAGTAATTACTTTCATGATCGATTAATCTGTCGATTGTTTTCTTAGTTAATTGATTCGCTGTTTGTTCCATAAATGTCAGAAAATAGTAAAAAAAAAAAAATGTTGATCAGTGTTTCCCAAAGCCCCTCAAACAGAGCATTAAAGATCTGCATATCTGATCACACGCTTGCAAAATGTATACAAAACATGGATTATGATGTTTCACGATATTATGCACAGACTAACCATGGCTCTTCAGTGCCATAAAACCACTGGAGAATAGAAGAAAATGTACCCTCTTCAAGAGGTGGAGAATGATCAACTCACTGCTTTGTACAGAAGCATTATATATTCAAACAGTCTTTTGACAGCCTTTTGTCCTAAATTAAGAACTGGATTTGTTTCCTCTAATTATTAGAATAGATGGATGCAGTACTTGTACTTTTAGTACTTCTTTGTACGAATCAATCAGTGTGCTCCAGACCCTTTTCCTCCCCTTGAAGGTCACAACAGGCTTTTCCCTGTATTTTCCATTCCGTTAAGAGGTAACAATATTGTTAGCCTTCAAAGCAACGTGCTTATTTGCTATCTTTCCTCGACTTAGTTAAGAGGAAGCACAATGTAGAGCTAGAGCCAGAAGCTGGTTAGCTTAGCTTAGTTTAACAACACTGGCAGTGAGGTGAAAAGGTTGGTCTCAGTTATTAATGTCATGTATCAATCCATACACAAACGGTGAGGTGCAAGCAGCAGTGTGTGCATCTACAGAAAGTTAATGTGGTGTAAATATTGTTTTTAACAGTTTACCTGCACTCCACTTCTGTTCCGTACAGCGGCTTCACGGGTTGCTTGGCAACCTCACTATGACAACAAGATTCAGAGAAGTCCCTGTATCTACGTGATGGTTTGACCTGAAGGAAGTAATAAGCTGCAATCGCCTCGTCAAGTTTCTTTTCTCCTGTCACGAAACACTGTGCAACTCCTCAAACACATGGTTCAAAGTTCTTACTAAGTATTTCTTACTGTTTGCTTATTCTTTTAAAGTCTAGAAGCCATGTAGATCATATCCTCACTATCCTGCCCAAGGTTTGTGGTCTGCATTCCTTCTTTCATTCTTTCATTCTTTTACTTCACAGGCACAGGTTTGCACGGACTTTCTGACTGATGATGATGATAATGAACAGTGGCATCAGTGCATAAAAAAAAACAGACTCTTTCTTCCTACTCTGTATTCAAGGGTTCTACAGCTCCTCTGAGCCAAACAAAACCTGCAAGTTTCCTCTCTGGTCTGTGTTGTAGGAGAGAATAACAAAATGAGATTCAACTTTTTATGTCATTGTCTCTCAACAAGCTCATTATCATTTCAAAACCATCTTAACGAAAGAGCGACACAGTGAAATGCAAAACAGTAGAGATCATTGTGTTGAAAAGCGTTAACATCTGTGTTTATGTTTGTGCAGCTGGAGTATCATCATGTTGCTGTGCAGCATCAGGATCAATATTCTGATCATTTTATCTGAGTGTCATGGCCCGCTGGGATTCGCTTTGCAGCACGACTCATCAGCTGTTCCACTCATAAACAACTGTCTAATCCTTTCTGTAACTGAAATTAAAGCAGGTATCAGTCCACGCCTGGAATAGCAAAATATCTGCAAGACGCCGTCACAGATGAAAAAGAATAATAAAACGGCTTTGTTATCCTCGGGGCAGAATTCATGATTTATCTGAAATTAGTCTCTGATGGATTCTTGATAGCAAATCAGTGTTGTTGTATCCATGTGAAGGGATTCTGTCGTGTTGATCTTATTAGAATTAATCATAAGAATCAAACATAAGTAGCACTACAATCGTATAAAGAGTCAAAAGGACACACACACACACACACACACACACACACACACACACACACACACACACACACACACAGCAGCAGTAGCAGCTTGATTACAAATGGGAAACAGGTGTGGTGTGTAACACTTAAATGACGCTTTCCCAGATCATGATCACAAATCATGTCATCATTCTTCCACATCTGATTTAAAAATCAAACTATTAAAATGATGAAAGGAGCATTTCTGCGTTATATTACAATTATGATTCCTTTATTGTTCATGCTCCCTTCAACACTCACTGCTCGATGAATGCCTGAATGATTAATATGGATAAATCCATAAATCTACCGTGGTAATCCGGTCATATTTGTTTACTGCTCATTTATGTAATTTGCTTGTTTATGGTCATTTGGCATCATCATTGCTTGAATGAGCCACTGTGGAGTTACGACACATTAAATTTCACTTATAAGTAAGTACTGCCTTCTTTTAAATATAATATTTGTCTCCATTTTATGGCTTATTAGATAACAGCAATGTGGAGATAACAGTATTTTGATTAACAGGCACTAATGGCACTGTCATCGTAGATTTAATGATAGAAAAATAATCTATAGGCCTTAAACAGCTCTTTCAGCAACAGACTGCTATTCCCACCATGTAAGAAGGAGCGCTACCACAGGTCCTTCATTCCAACAGCTGCCAGACTCTTTGACACCAGCATGACTCTCTTCAGCATGACTTGCAAACTGGACACAAGAGCCACACAATTTGAAAGGTGTACAAAATGAAATTTAAATATTTTGGCAATAACATGAGAAACCACCTCTCCAACCAGAGTTGGATGAAAATGGTTGCAGATGCTAACCAGAGAATTATTCTGCAGGCGGTAGCAAAGCCTCCCCCATCACTCCCCGTCTTGTTTGTTTGCCATCATTACCATGCGGTCGAACTTCTCACTTTATTTTAACGAGGAAATGATGGGGTCATTGTTAATTATCTTTCCAGCCGTGTATTTCACAAACTAGTTAGCAAGCTGCCGTGAAGAGAGTGTTAACTGTACCACCGTCTGCTCAGCTGTGATGCTACTCCGCTAACACCACATACGCTGCAGACAGCGTTGAGTGTTGTCGCGACCTCCCACTAAACGGTTTACAGCACATCACATTAAGAGCTGCTTCTAATCTCTTTTTTTTTTTATTTGTAAAAATAAGTTTGACAAAAGGTGTTAAGGCGACACAGACGTCTAGAAGATAACACAAGAGAGATTGAGGCTGTGTATCAGAGTATGCCCAAATAAAGTCTCTGTGACTCTTGAGGATTAGATCACAGTTCTTTGTCTTTCGAGGACGGTTTCTGTCAATGTCAGTGTCGCCTCTAATCCTGCCTCTGAAGAATCACATCCACCTCACATCTGAAGTGTTTTTTTCTCCCACCAATAGGACGCCTGCATCTGCCTTCTTGGAATGTTCTGCCAGAGCTTCCGACCAATCCCATCATCCTCAGACGGTCCCGTGTCTCTGTAGCCCTGCTGGATCACATTAACATCACACTCATTGAAGCTGACAAGCCAGCAGAGCCAGGAGAAAACCAGCAGAGAGCAGAGGGATTTTATAAAGTGTGAGGACCCTGACACACCTTCAGTCCCGTGGTGGACACAGATAGACGCATCCAGCGGTGCTGACATTTCTGCTAGTGCTCCTCCACTTAGTTCTCCTGCCTCTACTGTCATCTCTTTGAAATCTTCTCCATCCTATAAATGCCTGCTGTGCTTTTTTTGTGGTTTAGTGTTCACATTGCAAGATCTGTCAGCATGTCAGTGGCCAAAAATACCAGCACGCAGTTAAAAGGTTCGCAGTCATCCCTTCTTCCTCGTCTCTTAGAGTTATACTTTCTCTGGCACTGCGGCACGGGTACAGTGAGAGGCTAGAAAAGAGGATGGCTGTGTGGGCATGGAGAGAAGCCTCTCGGCAGATCTTGGATCATGCATCCAGGGGGACATCTGCTTTATACGGTGTGAAAAACCCATCAAGTTTCCATTAACCTCATGGTCGTTCTGTTTGCACTGGGGTGAGGTGGAGGAAACGGAGAACGCACCAAAGATCAAATACGAAGCACTTTGAAGACGATCACAACTATCGGAGTGCTATTAGTAACATCATGTCAATATAAGAAAACTAACAGGAAATATAATGACTTACTGATCTTCCCAGCATGCCATATGATTTATGTATTATTACTGCATAATAATTCTATGTTCAAAGGTATATGGATTGGTCAATAAGCTACTGACAATTCAGTCCATGTAATCATTTCATTGGTCTATATATTTAAGCTTTTTTCCTGCATTGTCACCTGCATAAGAACATTATATACAGGTCTAAAATACAAAATAAAATACAGAATGTACTATAAGGAAAAGCGACCTACAGTCTCATAGATGCTTGCTTTTATTGTTTTTCGCAGTTCAAACTTCGGCCGGGGCCTTTCTGTGAGGAGTTTGCATGTTCTTCCTGTGTCTGTGTTGCACAGTCCAGTGCCATTAATAGGTGTGTGAATGGTTGTTTGTCTCTATGTGTCAGACCTGTGATGATGAACTGGCAACTTGTCCAGGGTGTATCCGCCACCTGATGCCCAAAAGTGACCTGGGATAGGCTCCAGCATCCACGACCCTGATAAGGATAAGCAGAAAATGGATGGATGGAAATAGAACAGCTTACTTTAAACGATTTAAGCGTACTGCTCATGTTACAATAGTTTCCTGGCAATGTGAGAGCGGGAGTATGGAATCTCGGGATGCAATAACTTTAGATTTTCATGGTACGATTATAGTCTTAGGAAGAATCCTGCTTTCACACTTTCACCATTATAATGCATTAATTTATTCATAACACTACAGATGACTCATCATGTGAGCATCTTTTGTTGTTGGGATATTGAGAACATCTCTCATGCAGGTGTGATGCCCTTGAGGGGATTAGCGGCTATTTTGGTGGGTGTTAAATTTCTAAATGGTGCAATGTTCTTCTTCCTGCTTTGTTGTCTTTGACGTTGCACTGAAAACCCAACTCTTACCTCACCGCTACTTCGCTGCTTGTAAGTGACAGAAAAGCTCGATGATCAATAGCGCGTCAGTGATAATAGTCAAATTTATAAATGCCAGATTTTCAGATCTCTGAAAAATGAGATGATTTTTATTAGCGTGTATTTTTAAAGTGAAACCAAAACAAACTGACACCAACCATTCCTCAACCCCAACTGGTCATCACCTGCCGGTGCACCTGCCCCTCGTTCCTCTTCTCAGTCTCCTATATTTACCTGTCCACCAGTAGCTCACATCTGTCTACAGGCTTTGCGTCCAGCCCTAGTTTTGCCTTCCTGCATGTTAACAAGTCTAGTTTGTTTTTGGTTTTTGCCTACCTGTTCCATTTCTGGGCTATTTTTCCCATCGCTGCTTACCTGATCAAGAAAGTTGCACCTGCTCTTTTTCCGTGTCCTGTTTTTTGGTCCACACAACACTTTTAAAGCAAAAATTACCAAACATTAGGATGTTTTTTTTTTAAAGAGATTTAATGAAGACATCTACTAATATTGTTCAATAATACGTTCCTTCTTATCCCACACTGTACGCCCTGAGCATGATGCGCGCCTACAGCCACAGAAAACGTCTGCGTGCGCGCTTGCACACTTGACTGCACTTTGTTCAGTGTCTTGATTCATGAAAACAGACCCCAGAGGAACGTTGAAATGTCAGATATTATCTTAGACTCTTTATATAAACTGTCGCTGTTATTCCGGATGAGGAGAATATATATAATGCGTTTTTGTTTTTGTTCACGGAAAGCCGAAACCTCCCTCTGTTCCTCCGTCAAAAGGTTCTTTCTTTTATGCAAGAGTAAAAATGTATTTGCCAACGTCAGGCGCAGCAGACTTCCTGCTGTAAAAGGAGTTCATGGCTGCATTGTGAAAAATCAGAGCTACAGCGTGTTTTTTCTGTGCCACATTTTTTGTTTTTATCCGCTTGCCAGGCTGTGGGCATTCAATGTTGTCCTCACTCACAATCTTGTACGAATTGCATTCACATTGTCTCCCTCTGTTTAGTGTCAGTTTGTTCTTCAGCACAGAGCAAATAACTTCTGCTCTCTCTCATCTTCTTCTATATGGTAATGAAGTGCAGTGCGCCATACTCTGTGGCTGTGGGAGGTTGTCACAGCTCAGGCAGTTTCTAAGCTCATTTTAATAACGTCTTACTTTCCACCACCGCTGCTAAATTCTCATTCTGTGCAGCCAGTTAAAAGCGCAACATAAATGTGTTTGTCAGTGTGTTGGCATTGACTCACATATGTGTCACCTTATCAGCAATGATATTTCACCCCCCCCCCGAGCTACATCAGCAGTCTGCAAGGCCAATAACAGAAGAGTGTGAGGCAAGGGCACATATTTCAGGCCATAAAGAGCGGTGCCACTCCGACCTTTTGCTAACAGATAAAGTGCATCATTTCGTCGGGAATCAGCTTCCAACTTAACGCTGTTGCTTCACAGTTATAAAACAAGCTGGCATCCAATTATTCTCAATTTAATCAAACAGGAAACACAGCGTGTGTCGGGGTGCATGCATGCATGCAGAAGTACAAAGGATGGAGAATAAGGACAGCCACATCCAGTTAGATTAAGTATTTATGTCCGACGTCATCTCCGCGAGGATTTACAGCGGACACATTTGCATAAGGAGCATAGAATACGATTAAAATCGCAAGAATTAGGCAAGATCGCGTTCGATTCCTTTTGATGTTTCACATAAAATGCATCCCCTGTGTGATGTGTTCTGTGATTGAGCCCAATTGTTTGGGTTAATTACGTACGTAATTCCACTCAAAAATGCATGGAAATTGAAATTGGAAACTTCTTGCTGGGTTAGATGCGTATCGCCTCGTTTTGCCCGTCCGAGTTTAAAATGGGTTTGCGAGAAATTTGTTGTGCGTAAAGTTGATTGACACCTTCTGTTAAAACTGGATAAGCAATACAGTGTCGGCAGTGAAATCCCAGAGTTAAAGACACTGTGTGGAAATGGGCACAGAGTTTCTTCTTTTTTTTTTTTCCTCAAGGTAATGAGAATTTCGCCAGAGGACATGGAAACTCCAGACAGCCTCTATCAAAGGGATTTTTGTTCATTTCCACTGTCGCCCAGAGAGACAAATGGAGGGGAAAGTGACAGGAGGAAACAAGGCAGAGAGATGCAGACAGATGCATCCAGAGACAGTAATGACTGCTGTTAACTGTGTGCCAAAGCGACTGCCAAGAGGGATTTCACCGGCCTTCATTATTACTAGAAAATTAGTTGCAGCTATTGGAGAACTGCTCTATGAGTTATCATGTTTGGATGAGCTTGAAAATTGCCATGTGCCCACCGTTGAAATGTTTAGTTTGTGTACACGGTTTCAAACAAATGTAGCATTTCAAAGCAGAAACATACACTTCCAGAAATATGACAAGCATGGTAGAAATGATCAATTTAGACTCACACAATGATTTTCTCACTGGTAAACTAAAGAACAGCTTCATCCTCGCTGTCAGATCCATCAAATGCTTTATTTCACATTCTCTGAGAGAACTGCACCCTTAATCACATTGTTACAGAGATGAAGCCGTTTTAATCTTACGGCTGCAAGTCCCACATAATAACTGACGTGAAACAAGACATACTGCCGCAGATGAAATTGCAGTCTGGTTAAAGATCTACAGACAGGCGAGGCGGTAGACAGATACAGGATGTACTCTAGATCAACAGACAGGCAGGAGGTTCATCAGAGAAGAAAACAGACAAGACAGATATTACAGGTGAGGGGAAGAAAACTGACAGAAGCTAGTGACAAAGTACCAGTTCAGCCAAGAATAATAGCCACATTGTGTCTCACTTCATGCTGTGCAGAATATCACCTTTAGTTTTAGCTAATTACCTCCCTCCTGACTACAGTGCTGAGCCAACAGCCAGCCCGAACAGAAACCAAATGATTCATTACTTACTTAAAGGACAGACAGACTGGTATAGAGGGGGAAATTTGTTTCTAAAAGTTTGAAAATCAAAAGCAAAGACCAAACGATTCACCCACCAATGCTTAAGTGAAAAACAGCATCATTGATTCACCTTGTATAGCCTATTTGAAATAACATCTGCCTCTTATGTTGGGCCACAAACATAATTGGTTGAAATGAAAAGTGTGATCTGGCTTGTAGAGGGGCTGGTTTTCTTGAAGCAGAGTCAAATTGAGTTTACATCTATTTGGTATTTTGTGAAAAGACGTTTAGAGTCATTATGGGAAGCCGACAGTTTATTCCGTCATGCAAAAACAGAGGCGAGCGCTGCTTTTAAAGAATAACGCCACTCCGTTCGCGCACTGTACGAACAATTTGCCACATTAAAAGCTGTCCCAGATCAGTCACTGTAGAATGGAAGTCAAGACAATTAAACCCGCAGACAGAATGTATGCCCTGGTGCCGATCAGTCAATCTCCACTACTCCTGAGCAAAGCTGGATGAAATTGAGGTTTTGGCTGGTTACTTCTGAAAACATTATGACATTAACATTTCCATGGTGGATTTAAAGTCTCAAAATGTGCGGTAAAGTTTAAAGATAAGAAATCACGACTGCGTTACATGTATTCCTCTTACAACAGCGTGCATTGCATTATCACTTAAGGAGAACATGCGTCGACTATTTTCGGGCTCACTGGGAAAAAAAAAAATCACAGGAATAAAGAAGCAGCCAATTAGTATCCATGGTGATGATACATGGCTGTGTTGAGACGTGAGTTTACCAGTTGTTTAAAACCCCATTAGTGCAGAGCGCCCTGAGTGTGACAACATAAAGGCAACACTGTATGAATTGTGAGAATTGACCACCCCATGCCCTGCACTCACACGAGTACCTGGACACACAACAAAAACAGAACTCTGTGTGGGTGGATTTGCAGTTTTTGATATCGTACATCATGCATGTATTACATGTGGCCTGAATAGGCCAATCCTAAGACAGGCTGCAGAAGTGAGTCAGTCTTCGTAAGGCATCATTCAGCCCGCCTCAGGTCTGCCGATGATGCACATCTTTGCCAACATTTAGATTAGCCGGGAGGCGAAGAAGTAGTACATCCAACATGGCGGTGACCGGCGCTGTATATGTTCAGCTTCGAAACAGCCCTTCAGAAACCTACAGGTGACGTCACTCATGCTCTGTACATTCTTTATACTGTCATTGAGCAATGATATCAATGATGTTGATATCATTGCTGTTGTTGTTTATTGATCCCAAATCTCTGGTCGACATTCCAAAAACACAGAACAAAACTGAACGTAGAGTTTAACATGCGAGGTCTCTGTGTGTATTTGTGGTCTTCCTTGCCACCTGACCACTCCACCAACGTTCATTCAGAAAATTTAAAGACCCACCTGTCCATGGGAGTCGCGTCATATACGTCACCACAAACTGAAATAAAATAAGCAGTTTTAACTACCCTTTGCACGAGGATTTTAAACTAGGATTTCACCAATTCTGGATCATGTTTCATTCAATAATAATTTCTCTGATAAATAAAAATACCATAATTAACTCAAAACAAATTGCACCTGTTTTTTCTGATTTCAAAAATTCAATAATGGCTCCGACATGGCCACTCAAGCTCAAAGAGGCACATTAATTTAATCAATGTTGAATATTTGACGTGTAGAGACTCGAAGGCGTGTAGACTGTAATTTTATTTAATATCATGTTTTTGACCGGATTAGTTTGTTGTGCACTGGTCTCATTAATTACACCAGCAAGCATGTTTATTACTTAATTGTAGATAGCAGTATGTTTTATTAAACTCGTTTAACAAAAAAAAGAAAAAAAAAAAAAGAAAAAAAAAAGTGTTATGAAGCTTCACCACCTCCACTCAGCTCGTTGCTGCACTTCCTACAGTTTTGAAATACTTCGGACTAACAACACAGTAAAGGCCACTATCTATCAAAGCAGCAGGTGTAAATACCAACCAGAGAACACTGATCAGATAATTTATTCACATCCATATGTTCTGTGTCCCCAGCTGAAGTTTATTTTATTGAGTTTAATCTGCATTAATGAGTTCACAACACAGAGGAAAACTTCATTATAGCGTCTGTCTCACGTGTTGCAAGACAAACTGTTATTAAATCATCAATGTAAAAGACATTTGTTAAGAAGACAAAGCCCGCGTGCTCTGCAGCTATTTCAGTGATCGAAAAAGATTTATCTAAAGGAGGTCAGGAGCAGCATGGATGGTTAAAAAAAAACAAAGCTGTCGCCTTCAACTAAAACCTTCTTGCTGTAGCATGAGCAGAGGAGAATTTCTATCATCAGAGAGTATACCTAAGGAGGCTTTAGAAGAAGACAAGTCAAAGCACACACACGCAGAGCTTCGCCAATCCTCGATACGTTCGCCCCATAACGAGAAAAGTTGGTGCATAGCGGGGTCAGATGGTTCGGAGAGATGCGCACAAGCAATGAATTTCGATAACTGTAAACAATGAGCCTTCCCGTTGTTCTACCGCACACTTGAGCCAGCACCTTTGCCAGCGAGAGCTTTCTTCTCAGCCTCTACCTCACAACAACAACACAAAACTGCAAAATCCTCCCACACAGCAGCACTCTCGGAGAGAAAATGAATCCAGGCGAGTCATTTCCCGCTGCATTCGTAGGCCATGAGAGCTGAATTTACAGTCAGGCATTAGAAGCACAGACACCTTGACAGGCTGTAGGCGCCGGATAGGGAGTGTGCTGCTGATTCCACAGTGTGACTGATGCCCTGCAGTCGCTCAGATCCGCCTCAATCCTCCAGAGTCTCATCTCAACATGCTCCGCCTGCTGAGAGCAAGTGTTGCACAGGGACTGCTCAGGAGGCCGGCCTCGCAACAGTGTGTATTACAGCTCTGCCATGTTCGCAGCACGCACCGGGGGCGAAACTGCACTTCCCACAACAAATCCCCACTGAAAAAGGGTGTTTGTATGTGTGCGTGTGTGTGTTAGTAATGTGGGGTTGGTTAATATGGAAGGACCCAGACGTCTGAGAGGTTTAACATTATCTACCAGACTTAGCAGACAAACAGCAGAAGAGAAATAGATGAAGAGGGAAACAGAGGGAGAGCCAGTTAGGGTTTAGGGCGAGATTTCATGGAAACGTTCAATTTAGCTTTGCCAGTTAGCAGCATAAAATGCATGAAATGAAATATAAATATAGACATGCAGCATGCACCGGGATTCATTAGTCCTAGCCACAACATAGACATACACCACGACAGTCAGTGCTGCTACTGGTGAAGTTTTGTGGATTGATGCTACTGTAAGTACAATCAGTGCAAAAAAAAATTATTTGTCTCATGTTTAATCAAGGTAACAAGGTCAAGGTAGTCAAGGTAGCCAGGTTCAGCAGAGGCAGAGTGGGAGACTGAAGAGGACGAGGGAGTAAGAGAGCAAGCAAGAAGCCAATGGACAAAGACTGACTTTTAGTCATTGTCAAGAGCTTTGTCAATGAATGGCTGAAAGACGCCGAGCTAGGCTTCATGCTGTTGGACTAATTAATATAAGCTGGCTGCTATGTCTTGTGTTGTTGCACTTGCTTGATTTTTGGCTGCTAGCAAAGTAGTCAACTCAAAAGTTTCTGATCGTGAGTAATCCTGTCATTTGTTCAAATGTATGTATACAAACACATAAGAAACTGGCGGTGAGGATGAAATACAGCGCAGGTATCGCAATGGTCAGAAGTAGACGCTTGACAGGCAAAAACACATGATTTCAGTGGGTTGAAAAACGATGAGTGAGGTTACATCTGATGTGCTGCCAATGACTTCTAACAGAGCTGTGGAGGACTACTGGTGCTATCTAGTTGGTTGAAATTAGGAGCTTGTGTGTGCGTGTGTGTTGACTGCAGAGCTGAAATATTCAACATCAAAGTGTTGATATCCCAGCCAACACTGGCTATGTAGTGAAATCTATATTCACAGGTGAACCAGACCTGAAGAAAGAAAACAGCACAAACAGAAACAGCTCCGATTTTTTTTTTTGAAAAACCTTCATCTTAATTTAGACTTCAACACTTAACTACACGTTGATTTCAAGTGATTTCTTTAAGGAGCTGCAGTGCAGTCATGTTTCAGGTTGTATTCAGATCTGTTGGTTTGCACTCACTTTTAATCAACAACAAGACACGACTGTCAAAAATCACGGTGTATAAATGGACTGTACTTATATAGCGTCTTTCTAGTCTTGCGATCACTCAAAGAGCTTTTATACTACATAATCTCATTCAGCCATTCACACACATTCATACACTGATGCCATTGGCTGCCATGCAAGGTGCCAACTGCTCATCAGTTTTAGGAGCTAACCATTCATATGCATTCACACGCCGCTGGGAGCAATTTGAGGTTCAGTATCTTGCCCAAGGACACTTTGACATGCAAACTGGAAGAGCAGGAACTGAACCACTGATCATCTGATTAGTGGATGACCCGCTCTACCTCCTGAGCCACAGCCACCTCTAAAAATGTTTAAATGTTTAGAGATTCCTCTAGCTCCATTACTGTCATGGTTTTGGGTTCATGGTTTAGTGTTTCCTATTTTATTTTGCATGTTTGTGTTACTTTACTTCCTGCCTTTGTGTTTCCTACCAACTTTGATTATCTGTTCCAGCCTGATTCACTAAGTTATTAAGTCGTAGTTTTCTGTAGTTCTTCTCAAATGACTTCACTTCATCATTTCACAGTTTCTACTTTGTGTTGTCGAGGCAGATCAAGGAGGAGTCCATTTTAACGGGTACAAAATACTAACCAAATACCAGAGATTCTGTAAATAACAAAAAGGTTAAGTAAGCAAACATGCAAGAGATTGACGCCAGAGTACTTTCAGGTCATTAATGGCTGAAAATCTGCCAGCAGCAGCTGTTTAGTGCTGTGCCCATCATCAAACCAGGGAGATGATTATGGTGGAGCAGCAGATAGGAGGAGGAAACATTAATATGAGCTTATCACTGATCACTAAGATGGGTCATTATGGTTAAAATAAACACTCAGTTCATGCTGTGGATGCGGTCTATATTTTAACGTTCCACCGATTTAACTGGCTTCTTCTCAAGCCATTGTACTGTACTGAGTACCCACATACGAGCAAGGCTCCAACTAATGATTACTTTCATTTTTAACTGATGTATTGATGATTGTTTAGATTAATGGGACAAGTAAAACAAACTTATTGCATATTTAAACCCAAAGGGATGCAGTTTCTAATGATATAGAGCAGCAAATCCTCAGTTAAAAATCTGGGCACGTAAAGTTTTTATTGCCTTAGTTTGGCAGTCCTTGTGTTCAGTGTTCAGTGCCGTAAACACCCTCTACATGTGGACAGTAGGGACTGAAAAACAAACCACCAACCTTTCTCTTGTTAACATTTTACACTTGAGAAATTGAAAGAAAAATAATAAAAAAGAATTCTTAAAATTACAAGTGACAGAAGTTCGGATATTTCTTAGAAATGACAACTACTTCCGCAGGTGGTTTTTGTGTGCAGCACTGTTTCATGTACCGTATGTATGTAGCTTTTATGGATTTGTGAACGCAGCAAATGTCATTCTAATTAAAGACCCACTAAACTGAAGTCAACTCATGCTGAGACAGAGAGAAGTTTAAAAAAGAAACAGAGATTAACATAATACATGCGTGAATTTTTTTTATTTATTTTTTTTTTCGAGCCATTAATGAGACAGGCTAGAGGACTACTAAATGACCCTGACAGCCAGTGCAATTATGCACATATTAATTTGCTATTAATATTTCCACTGCTCTGTTTGCATGTGTATGCATAGATGCACTAATGAGAAATCATGGCTCCCCTTACTGGTGCATTATTAATCATCATGTGACAAAGATAAGTAGCGGCGTCATGCTGAGGAGGATAGCTGTGCGTTATAATGATCAAGTCGGATGTGTGACTGGGACTCTCTGTAATAGCCGCAGCACCAGCCGGAGTTCACAGTAATCTGGCAGCAGCTGGAAAAATGACATACTCACTCTCAAGCTTTTCTGCTTGTGCTCTTTTTTTTTTTTTTTCTTCAAATATCCCATTTACTGGAGCTGTACAACCATTTGATGCAATAATCTTCGCTGTTCTGATCTGAGTCATACACCCTGTCAAAACTTGAAACGGCTCTCAAAGAAACTGTCGGCAGTCACTTTCCTGCCACAGCTCGGGACCTGAGTTTGCCGGGTGTAGGTCTGAGCTGTCTGTCTGTGAAACACAACCCGGAGGCTTTTTATGTCAGTTATTGTTTTCACTTCTATTGTTTAAAAACATAAAAGTTTTCTTTCTGCTCAGTAAAACACAGTGTCTTCATTATTCAATATGCGCCAGTTTACAAATAAATCTCCTTCATTAGGTTTATATATTCTTGATCACTTCTGCATTTGTGGGTGTTAATCTGTCATCAGTTGCTCCTTTTTGTCTCTGTTCTAAATAACTAATTAACTGTAATTATGTCCTTAATTACAGACTTTAGGTCTAGACGAGTGATTATTTTTATTCTCCAGAGTTGACATGCCTGTTTAACCCTTATTAAAAATGAATTAGTATACTAATTGTGATATAATATTTCTTATGGAAAGCCATAAACACATTAGAAGCAAGAAGGAAGTGCAAAAGCAAACTCACTGAGATGTAGATTAAAGAAACCCTGTGAATCAAATTAATATGCAAGTCAACAACAGGTTGTGGCATATGCAAACCTTGTTAGTCACAGTTAGCTAGAAGGAAACATGCATAGAGACTCAAGTCAACCGAATCAAAAAAAAGATTTCGGCAGCTTAAAACTAGCAGCCAGCTGAGGGGGGAAAAAAGTCTCTAGAGTGCTGAGAAAAGTGAAAAGATGTTGTGAACATGAAATGAAATGTGGGGAAAATGAGAGAAAAAGAAAATGTGACAGAAGACTGGGGAGGAATCTTCATTCACCACCTGCAGTGCAGTCACAGTCTGGATGGGCTGAAGTGTACTGCTCTGAGTACCAGAAAGGAGTTATGTGTGAGTAAAAGTGGATGAAATATCAGCGGATCATTATATTATGTTCATCATCTGGGGATCATGCATGTTGTTCCCAAATTACACCACAATCCCTCCAATAGCCAAGAAATTAAACAAATGTGTAAAATAAACATCATCAACAGCCCAAATAACTTAAAAAAAAAGATGGTGATGAGTTTACACATTCTCGGTTCCCAGAGGATGAATCCTAAAGACTGTCACAATACCGACAATTCCTCTAGTACCACCATTTTTCGCTTTTAAATAAATTGTTCCCATATACCAAAAGATTGCCATGGAATTTGTTACACTGAAGGTCACAAAAATATAAACCCTCATGAGAAATATGTGAACATAGATGGACTGGCATAAAAACTGTCCCAAGAGGACAAACTCTAATGTCTAAAGTTGGAGACACTCGAACATTTCATTTGAAGTTTTGGTCCTCAGTCAAATGCATGGTTCCCACAGCATCTTTAACATCAAATTCAAGGACCTTCCATGAAAAAATCTCTCAAATTCAAGGACCCCAAACGGCATTGTTGAAGACACCCATTGCCCATTTACGGATATTAAGTAAAAAAAAAAAAATTTTAAAAAGTATCTAAAGAACTTTCTATTCTAGCACAAATATAAAATTCAGGTACTTTCAACGACCCATGTCAATTTTCAGAAAACAGTCAAGGCTCTGATTTTTTCCACACTCAAATTCACAAACCTTTAAGGATTTCAAGGATCGATGAGAACCATCCAAATCACTAAATGTCATGCAATTGGTCCAGGATATTATACCTGTGGTATGACGGATATAAGCGCACATGCAGAGGATCAAAAACAAACTTTGGACGTCAACTTTTATCCTGGCTTTTCTCTATAAAGGAGCCTCACAGAATCACAAGCATGGCTTGTTTTTTTTGTTTGCTCTCCATTGTCAACATACTTCTAGTTAGTAACATATGAATTAGGAAAGGTATCTGTCTCCAGCATAGCTTTTGAACTTCTATTCTAATACCACAGCACACACAAACTTACTCCCACGTTTGCAAATGCAAATCTGTGAGTTTATGCTCCCTGGGTGACATCAAACAGGCACATTCTGCCAAAGGGAAGCGCTTTCATCAAAGCGGTGACCTTTCAGCACCCTGCACCCCAAACTTCACCTACACCCACCCTCTGCATACTCACTCACACGTATATACATTCATACACACACATGCAGGGAAACACTCATGATGCTGCGTGTGGGTGATGTATGAATGAGGAAGAGAAATCATGAGGTGATTATCTTCCTGACATAGCTGAGGAAAAGGCAATTAAAGCTTAAGGGTGTGGAGAAGTAGTCAGAGATGTTCATACGCTGCACCCACTGAGAGCAGACACACTGCCGGAGGAGTCTAGCTCCAGTGTCTCATCACAGCAGGGGATGGACAAGTGGAGGAGAGTCAACTTTCTTCAGTGGAGAAGCCTGACAAGAAGCTCTAATTGGCCTCCATCGGCTCCATATTTGTTGAGGGCAAACATAGCCGCCGGCTCTCTATTCACCTCGCTCTCGAGCTTCACGCTGTGTAAAGGTGCAGTATTTTTCACAAAACTTCACTTGGCTGGGGTGTTTGTTAGCTCAGTCGGTAGAGCATCCGCCCCATGTACAAACCTTTCCAGCGGCCCAGGGTTGGAATCCGACCTGTGGCCCTTTGCTGCATGTCATTCCCCATCTCTCTCTCTCTCTCCCCACATTCCTGTCACTCTTCTGCTGTCTATCAAAATAAAGCTTGAAAAGGCAAAAAAAAAAAATCTTTAAAAAAAAAAAAACTTGACTCACACTTTTATTTTGTCAGCCATCACTTTGCCCATCCCTCAACCCTTTCTGCTTCTCCCATTGATGCTGAAAGATCTGCTAACATTTCCTTTGCCACAGAGACGTTACATTCATAGATGGATCTCAAAACAGTAGCCAGAGAAGCAGTAGGGGGGAGGGGGGGTCTGACAGATGAGAGAGCCCTAAAGAAAAACAATAAAAAAGTATCATATCACATATATAACATACAGCCTGCGGTTACTATTTTTGTTCTTCTGTTCCCCTGCTTTTTAAACACGACAACAACAAAGTGACACTAATAAGTCACTGGGAAATGTAAGCCTCCGATCACCGTTACAGACTCAATTTCTAATTATATTCTTGTCTTTGTGGTATACAGAGATTATAGCTGACATTTCAAAAGACTTAAGAATAATCTTTTTCCTGATTATTCTCCTTCTTCTCTCCGGCGACCCAGCATTAGCACAGCAGTAAGTCCTCAGGTCACCATTTGTACAAATGAATCACTAATGTTAAGGTTAATTGTGGACATGGTCTAAAGGCACATTCTGACGTCTACACTTCAATTTTTCACTCTATATGGAGGCTGTACTCGTCCAATACATTCAAAAGATTACACTTTGTGGTCTTTTTTTATTAGCCAACTCAGAGATCCAAAAGCTGGAGAGCCTGGCATAATGTCATTTAATCAATATCCTGCAGGTATCTCCATTGCTGCTGAACTTAACCTTGTTTGTTGCTGTTGGTTTGGCAGCCAACACATAGCAAATATTTGTTTTGTTTTTTTCAACCTGATTGTAGACTTGGAGGAAGGTTCCTGGGATTGTTTTTGTGCATTACATTATTATATTTGTTCCCTCATATTTAAAATGTACCCCGTGGAGATTGTGACCTCTAGTTTGTGAGCTTTCAAGCTCGTAATTATGGCACTTTATTTGTAACAGAGGTCCCTTTAACTTCACACTACTAAGAGCTACTAGTTACGACCAGTTTACATCTGTTTATATGCATTTAGTCACATCATCACAGAATATATATTTTTTATACTATCAGTTTACAAGCTTTATTACTGCTCTGCCAGTCTACAATATAGTTTATTTTTTCATTACTGTACATCTACCTACAAAAGCATTCTGTATTATTTATTGTATTGTGTTTTATTCAATTTTTGATATAATATTTTCACGTCTGCACTATGTCGTGTTAGAGGGAGCTTGTGAAATGAGAATTTCATTGCCAATGACTGTGTCACTGTAAATGCTGCATAATTGACAATAAACTCACTTTTAATAACTAGAGCAGAACCCATACATACTGAGGAGTAAAAATTAAACATGGATATACTGTGTATACAGCCATGTACCGACAAAGGCACCGAAGACGACAAGAACATGACCGATGTGCAATGCGCGTAACAAAGAGAGCTTTTTTCCCTAAGTACTGAAATGCATTCAACTGTAAATGGGTTTTTTACAGTGCTGCACTTGTTTCATGTATGTTGGTGACCTACGCTACATGTAATGTCAGGCAGCTAACATGAGCTTGCTTTAAGTGGTGGTTAAGAGGTGTTAATGTACATCTTAATGATAGCCTGACAAAGAAGTGAGTTTGAAAATGCTAACAGCAATGAATGGATTCAGTAGAGGTGTGAAAACAGTAGAGGTGTGCATTTCTTCAAAGAAGGTAAGTCTGGGGCAACTGGACTTGTTTGTAGAGCCGTGAAGATGGAAGGAAAGCTTATAGATCCGTCCATTGTTCCACTTAGCTCGTTAGTTCACCTAGGTAGGTGACCATCAACGACAGCCATCACACAACAGTGAGCACTAACAAACTAAGTGGAACAATGGACAGATCTACGAGGTCCCCACCAGTCGGTCAGAACTGAAGAAGCTTCTTGGATGAGAGGCGAAACGTCTTCACGGATCTACAAACCCAGACTTACCTTTTTTGAAGAAAGATGACCTGCATGACTTAGAACCTCCACAGACTTCTGTATTTATGAACAGTATTATTCCGAAGTCACTAGAAGATAATGTACATGTTGACTGTTAATTTGAAGTTAATTTGCCCCTACACGGTTTCTGTACCCCACAGTCCTTGTCTGTGAATATTAATATCACATTTGAAGCAAACATGCACAGCATGCACTCACCTGCTACAATGGCAAGTGGATCACTTTCTGGCCTTGAGTTTGCTTGGCAGCACCGACAATAATCAGTGATTCCCTCTCATCTTTAGCCCTGGACTAACAAGGGGCGCACTTGCTGGAATGAGCCCACATCTGGATGCAGCTCACAGCAAAGACTTCGATTTAAAGTATAGAGAGTACAATTAAATGGCATGAAGCATTAGTGAGCATTTTAAATGTTTACATTTATAATATTCTCTGAACTGCAATGCTGAATCGGTTAACAGTTATTTAATTTTCCTTGCAAAGACTTCAGCCCTTTATTTAAATTATAGATTTTTTTTCTATTGTTTTCCACTCACTTAGAAACCAAAGAACAGATGACAAATATAAAACAGCGTTCCAGTTTTTTCAAAGCAGTGAATGCATGTGACAAGAGATGCTGTAGTCAAGTATAATCTGCAAAATCACATACTGGTATCTACTGGTACGCCGTCTCACTTCAGACAGCATCACAGAGAAAACCTGATTTTCCAACACAGTCATTTAGCAGTGACTGACAAACAGACAGAATAAAATATGCTGTTTTATTTTCTGTGTCCTGCTACCTATCTCACTTTTGAAGCAAACGCCTCAGCCACCTCAGATAGAATATTTTGTGACTAATACATCCTTGGCATGGTGAGACCTTCCATCAGAAATGATCACTTTCATAGAGAAAGAGAGTCTGAAGGAATGAGTCTGACAGGGCGTTTGCATGCTCAGGCATGTGTCACAACATGGGATTGGTTTCCATTCATGATATGGCTCAAGATCAACACGTGAGGAAATGACCTCGTTAAAATAACAGCTTTCATGTTGCAAATTTGGTGAAAAAGACTCGTTTAAATGTGACTATATACGAATAATGGAATCAGATATTTGTTCACAAACAATACCAAACATACCTTTGTTTATAGATTCCAAAATGACCAGATGAATGAAACGAAACGTCATGAGCTCATAGAAAGATGAATTCATGAGGAGTTGACAGGATGAGACATTTGCTTGCGCTTGCACTAGGCTACGTAATTATGCAACGGTGGATGTTATTGACGTGGTCTGTAGTGAAACTACAACGTTCAGAAGATGGACTACAAAATAGCACTTCTTAGATACTTCTTCCCATTTGTGTTTCACAAACTTGAACATCTCGAAGCAGCACACAGTCAACAACACAGAACTAATGCATAAGGAGAGACAGCAGCTGGACGAGCCACGAACAGTTCATCAGAGTTTATAAGAATGCAGCGCAATGAAGATACAGACCAGAGCTCATAGAGGACACGAGCTGTCCATTTTTTTACTGTTAGCAGACTCCAGTCTGCACTGATGAACTACAGAACTGTAACATCAGATGACATGATCATATAAAAAGACTCATTGGCATATTTTATATGATCACCCATGGCGCCGTGTGGGTGGCAGCCAGTTACAGTAGCTCTAAACACTTTTTTTCTGACACCTTTTTTCGTTATACGGACTATTTTCATAATACATCAGGTGACCCATGAAAAAAAAAAAATAAATAAATAAATAAATAATTCAAGGCTCTCTTGTTTACACTTGAAAACAGCTGTTAGCGCAGCATACTCTCTGTGGAAAGACTGGAGATCCATGCTGAAGCAAGGAGAGGGAGACCGGGATGCAGAGCTGTATAAGAGCCAGGACGGAGAAGATGGTACAAACCATGCTGTTATCATGGGGAATGTAAGATCTCACCCCAGTAAGATGGAGGAGCTAATGCCGCTAGCCAGGCTACAAAAGGGTATATCGAGAGCGTAGCACCATGTGCCTCAGAGACAGAATGAACTTCGGTAACTCTTCTAACTTTCAAACTGTGAGAGCAGACAGGAGAGCAAAGACCAATGTCTTATCCACCTTGTGTACACAAGCTGTGGTAACAAGTAAATTTCCCCAGTGTGGGATTAATAAAGTCTATTTTATCCTTTTTTTATAAGGCAACAAAAACAAAACAATTCTTACGTTTGGGTGATTATACACTGATGGAAACACAGTTATGGATAGTAAATTCCATTTCAGTTATTCAGATACAGCCAACTGAACCTTATATTTCAAAGAGGAGAATTAAAACCAGAGATTATAGAACAATATTAACACAACACGTGGTATATACTAATCTTATTACTGAAGTTCTTTCAGGAGTGAGTTAAAGAGTTTTCTCTCGTGCCTCCATCGCTTCTGGTTCTAATATTTGTCTTGTTTTTTCTTGGAGAGGAAAGAAAGAAAGTGGCAGCAGAAAGAGTAGTACAGCTACTCCAGCAGTGTAGGGATTGAATGTGTGGGTGCATCTTACTGCGAGCAGAGAGAACAAGATCTTGTTTAGAGGCAGAATAAGTATAGATATTTCTGTGAAAATAATAGACAGGGAAACTCAGACAGCGTGACTTCTAAAAGACTGAGTGACTTACATTTATATCCTGCAGAACGGCTGAGGAATAAGAACGTTTATTGTTCTAGGAGCCATAAATGCAGGCAGTGATGGAGCACCACAATCAATCAGGAATTACAAATGAATTCATCTGACTATAGGTGGCAAAGCTCAAGGTATGACTCATGAAAGAGGAGGAGATTTTCGTCTATGACACTGAGAGAACGATTCCAGGTAGAGTCATTCGGCGCCGCACAATATGTTATCAGTCAAAACATTAATCTCTCAAATGAGCTGGAATTAGCATTTGAATTAGCCAAGAAGTAATGACTGATGGAGAAGAAAGGAACAGATGGAGAGGGAGGTTTTAGAGGAACAGATAGGATCTTCGAGGGAAAAAAAAAAAAAGAAAAACTGTTACAGAATCCAAAAATTAAACAAGAAGTGCTACCGCTTCATAGTTATGTTATTAACACTTCACATGCCTTTCAGTAGTGCTGTTTCTCTGTAGTCTCTCACTATCAGTGTCTCTAAAGGTCCAAAAACAACAACAACAACAACAACTCAAGTAAGTGTGTCCATATGTGAAGCCCGCTTCTGAAATGCACCGTGGAAGGACTGGTGGGGTTTGAAACATGGACTAGAACGGCCACGTATAGCTCCAGTGGCGTCAGCGGCACACACAGACCATGTGACATATGCTACGTAGTTAATTTGTTTCCCTTCTGGCTGTTATTTCAATCAGAAGTTGGTCACAGGATGTTTTATTTTGAAAATCGACTGTATTTTCTTATGCCGTTTCTGTGTCTGCTCGCGGCGTCCATCAAAAATAGAAGAGCCGCGTATCCTCTGTGTTCTGGAAAGCTTCTAAAATGGACCTTGGCGGTTCTCGTGGGGTTACAAACATTGCCTAAAACGGCCAAGACTGGCATCCATGCCTGGTGCAATTTAACTGTCACTCTTTCACCTTTTTCAGTTACAAACAAGTTTTATGTCAGATCTAAGACAAAGAGTGAGAATGCAGCAATCATCCTTCAGTTCAAACTGCCATCATACCCTTTTTATTGTCTATAAGAAATTACTTTTCTCTTCAATTACAGATTCATTTCTCTATCTGGTAAATTGCTCATGATTGCCATGATTCATATTCAATCCATGGGTTTAGTCACTGAAGATAGAGAGGACATTTATTGCCCAGTAAGTGCCTACATCTGATCTTAAAAAAGGTATATTTAGTATGAGTCATGGTCATCTGGACAAAGTATTTCCATCATTATTATCAAGTTTGACGCCAGTTAAAGGTGCTAGAGCGTCAGTGTAAGACTAAATCTTCTTGCTTCTGGTTCACATTGTATGAAAGTGAATCTTGAATACAGCAGCCTTTGAAAACATTCTTGAGAGATATATCAGAACTTAGCTTTCCAATGCCGGCTTTGTTCACTGCTCCTGATACCATATCAGTCACTGCTGTAAGCTTTTCTGAGAACACTTATTTGTCAGATACCAATACAAAGCCATATGACAAGTAAGTACAATATGGATTATATCTGGCACATTGTAAATTCTGTCATCCTTCTTCCTTGTTTGTAATGCAAAGGCAAAAAAAAAAAAATAATAATAATTTTTACTGCTCCACTGCAGAAAATATTCATAATACTGCACACAGTACCTTCAGGAGGTTGATAAGGTTATTGATTGATAGCAATGACTCAACAATTGATTCACGAAGTAGCTTTCAAAACTCAATTTTGACCTATATTCTGTATTCGGAAAAAACATAAATGTCTCTCTACTTCAGCAACTTTTAAAAACTCAGTGGAAAGGAACAGTGCTACGAGCGACCGGCTTCAAAAGACATTTTGTTCTAAAGCCAACAAAGACAGTCATGGGCCAAGCATCAGCTCGAAGGACTGCAGCCTTAGTTTCCCTGTTTTCAGAGTCCCTGCCTTATCTAGTAAAAAGACTGATTAGATGTCTAAAGGCCAAGAAAAAGAGTCTTTGTTGCCACTGCTGGGAATTTTAAAAGAAATGAATAGAGTCCTCCTGCGAGACAGAGAGATAATTGATAAGGAAGAGATAGAGCTGAAAACAAAGCTTTACTGTAGAGGCTGTGCAGTGGCAATGCAATTCAAAACTTCATTGTGAATTTATAACATTTTAGAGCATAATTGTGACCCACATAGTGCAGATTTAATGTTTTATGAACTGCACTAGGAGTCAGAGTGAACCCTGGTCTGGGCTTCAATATTACCGCCTGAAGACTGAACTGAACCCAACTGTCCAGGTATGAAACAGTCTCCACCCTTCACTGAGGACATCCAACATAGTTGATTCAAGTGGCAGTACATGTGTGATATGTTTTTGTGGCATTTCTTCCCTCACTAGATAGTTACAGACAGGAAACGTGGAGAGATAGAAGGAGGTGATTACATGCAACAATAGTCTCCTGCCAGAATCAACCAGGGATGCTGCTGCATTTGGCGTTCAAATCTGTCAGCACATCTGAATGTGTGACAGGTGGATCAGAAGGCTGCAAAACTCGATTAAAAGCAAAAATTTCCATGATTTACTGCTGCTTTATTTATTTAATACAAGTTTCAGTCCAAACAACGTTCACTCAGTAAGAAAAAAAAAAGTTAAAAGCTTAGAAAACTGGAGAAAATGTTTGATATTCAGCATAGAAGGAACACTAAAAGGACGTTATACAATACTCAAACTGTTGGATGTATTTAGACTGTATGTCATGCATCACATATTATGACTGTGAAGCCAACTATGATAAATATCTGGAGATACAAATCATACAGTGGTTTGCCTTCTGGTGTAGTCCCTGTCGGTCTACTATACTACTGTGTATTATAAAAATTTAAATTACAGGTTGTTAAGCCTTTGAACCCATTAAAGTTACATAAAGTAACAATTAAAATGGTGCCAACAAGTCCTGATAAGTTTAAATCTTAATGTGCGATTAATTAACAAGTGTAGCAGGAAAGCTGCTAGTTAACCCCTAGTTAATTGTTTCATTATCACATTTAGAACCACGGCCCCATTTTACTAAACATCTGAAAGATCACTTAACTTGTCAATTTAGTTTATTTAGAAATGCGTTAGCTTATTTTCATATGAGCATTCATTTACTTACAATACACAATACATGATCAAATTAAAAAGTAAACCAAGCTCACTTATTAACAGATGCAGGTTATATCCTCGATGAAGTTCACAGTACAAAATTAGATGTAATGTGAAAATAATAAGGTACTCTAACTTCAGAGAGCTTTATTAACAAAATATAGCATTAACATAAGGATAAGAATTGTTTTGTAAGCTTAGAAAGAGCCTTTTATATCTGGAAACACCGCAGGTTGAGCTGCTGTGCTTCTACAGTAGGCCAGATTTAAAATTTAGATTTTTGAGAGCGTAGGTTTCAGCTAATCTTTCAGATCTGCCCCCATCTTTAGACTAGGCCCCAAGTGCGTTGTCTCCTCTAGTTCTTTTGGGCTTTCTTTTCAGTTTTCATATTGCAAATAAAACCCTCCGGATGTCTGATGATCCAGAGAGTGACTGAAGGTTCATCATTAAGTGTCCTACCTTTCATGCATAGTTAAAGAGCACACAGCTGGCTGATGTAACTTATAATACAGGCGGGTTTATTTGTCAGACCTGCTGTGAGGTGTATTTGAAGCAGGGTTCAACATCTTCAACGTTACACAACATCCCCCTCCACCCTACACAGCCACTTAACATTCATGTATCATACCAACAGTGCAGCAAAGCTTAATGTTAATGCTGTAATAAGCCACGTACAGCAGCGCGGCTGTAACTTGTGGCGAAATATGACATTTTAGGATATGGCAGGCAACTTCGCCCCGAGGGAAAATCTGCAAATGGCAGCTAAGCAGATATTGAGATAAAAACAAGCAGTGCAGGAGATAAGAGTAAAGCTCCAACACCTCTCACATACTGTATACGCACACACTTACACCCCCACACATACAAATCAAAAGAGGCATCTTTATAGAGTCCGAGTGGCCACTTCTTTGCCAAGCAATAAACTGCCATCTGTCACGGCTTCTGATCAGTGTGCAGTCACTCTTCCACATCGAGATACGTCTGATACAGTCATGATAATAAAGATGAGCGAATTAACCCGGCGATGTTTGATCTACGTTCCTCACCGTTTAGACTTTTCTGACTGATAAGAGCTCACAGCAGGCGGCCTGTGAACCCAACAAGTGTCCTCACTCAGTGGTAGAAAAAGGCAGGCGTGTGTGATGTGAGTGAGTGGTGATAAACACACACTGAACAAAAATAGAAACGCAACACGTTTGTTTTTGCTCCCATTTTTCATGAGCTGAACTCAAAGATCTAAAACATTTTCTATATACACAAAATAACCATTTCTCTCAAATATTGTTCACAAATCTGTGTAAATCTGTGATAGTGAGCACTTCTCCTTTGCCGAGATAATCCATCCCACCTCACAGGTGTGGCATATCAAGATGCTGATTAGACAGCATGATTATTGCAGGTGTGCCTTAGGCTGGCCACAATAAAAGGCCGCTCTGAAACATGCAGTTTTGTTTTATTGGTGGGGTCTGAAAACCAGTCAGTCTCTGGTGTGACCACCATTTGCCTCACGCAGTGCAACACATCTCCTTCGCATAGAGTTGATCAGGTTGTTGATTGTGGCCTGTGGAATGTTGGTCCTCCTCTTCAATGGCTGTGTGAAGTTGCTGGATATTGGCAGGAACTGGAACATGCTGTCGTATACGCCGATCCAGAGCATCCCAAACATGCTCAGTGGGTGACATGTCCGGTGAGTATGCTGGCCATGCAAGAACTGGGATGTTTTCAGCTTCCAGGAATTGTGTACAGATCCTTGCAACATGGGGCCATGCATTATCATGCTGCAACATGAGGTGATGGTCATGGATGAATGGCACAACAATGGGCCTCAGGATCTCGTCACGGTATCTCTGTGCATTCACAATGCCATCAATAAAATGCACCTGTGTTCGTCATCCATAACAAACGCCTGCCCATACCATAACCCCACCGCCACCATGGGCCACTCGATCCACAACATTGACATCAGAAAACCGCTCACCCACACGATGCCACACACGCTGTCTGCCATCTGCCCTGTGAAAACCGGGATTCATCCGTGAAGAGAACACCTCTCCAACGTGCCAGACGCCATCGAATGTGAGCATTTGCCCACTCAAGTAGGTTACGACGACGAACTGGAGTCAGGTCGAGACCCCGATGAGGACGACAAGCATGCAGATGAGCTTCCCTGAGACGGTTTCTGACAGTTTGTGCAGAAATTCTTTGGTTATTCAAACCGATTGTTGCAGCAGCTGTCCGAGTGGCTGGTCTCAGACGATCTTGGAAGTGAACATGCTGGATGTGGAGGTCCTGGGCTGGTGTGGTTACACGTGGTCTGCGGTTGTGAGGCCGGTTGGATGTACTGCCAAATTCTCTGAAACGCCTTTGGAGACGGCTTATGGTAGAGAAATGAACATTCAATTCACGGGCAACAGCTCTGGTGGACATTCCTGCTGTCAGCATGCCAATTGCACGCTCCCTCAAAACTTGCGGCATCTGTGGCATTGTGCTGTGTGATAAAACTGAACGTTTCAGAGTGGCCTTTAATTGTGGCCAGCCTAAGGCACACCTGTGCAATAATCATGCTGTCTAATCAGCATCTTGATATGCCACACCTGTGAGGTGGGATGGATTATCTCAGCAAAGGAGAAGTGCTCACTATCACAGAGTTAGACAGATTTGGGAACAATATTTAAGAGAAATGGTTATTTTGTGTATACAGAAAATGTTTTAGATCTTTGAGTTCAGCTAATGAAAAATGGGAGCAAATACAAAAGTGTTGCATTTATATTTTTGTTCAGTGTACAAGCCTACATTAAAAACATAGTGTATTTTTTTTTTATGAATGTGGCAAGAGTAACAATGGTTTTCAACTTTCCTGCAAGGCATTCTGCAAAAGTACAAGCTATATAATAGTAGAATTAGTAATATTTATGTTTTCCAGGTCTAAAAAAAAAACACCAGTGAAATTATCACTGCTGGTTATTCAAGGTATGGGTCAGTCAGCTCAGTTTCACTATGTCTCATCTGAAGTGCTCTTCTCTGTGACTCCAACTTAAATATTAATCAGAGGCTGCAGTCGCCTCCAGAAATAAATCTCAAAAGATTAAACTGAACAATCACATCACGATGAAAATACAAAAACAGCTTAGCAACGAGCAAATATTCCTGAAACATACACTGCAAACCCTCTGGCAAATACCGCGCTGTTCTTCTCAGCTCAATGAAGACATGAAGGTATCAGGGCTTCTCTCACTCCAGGGGAATACACTACCTGACATTCACTTTTGTTAAGTAAAAACATACAATCTCCAACACACAACGTAAAATCCTGATTATTCTTTACCTTTTTAACTCTGGCTGTGGCTAATATTGTAACTACATGCTGCCCAGCATTATCATTACATAGAAGTTCAGTTAAAAACTCCTCTGATCTAACAATTATCACTTTTTATTTCTCTTTTCCTGGGAAATACGTGATTTCTCGTCATATATGAAGTTTTACTTTTAAAAACGCAAAACTGTGGATAATATATCATGTCATATTATGGTGTTTCCATAAAAAAAAAAAGTTTCACAAATACTGTTACAAGAAAAAAAGTTTTATTTCATGATTAAACTTTATCTTTTCTACAATTGTTGTTCACCACAAAGTGCATAAAATGATGGAAAAATAGTAACATGAGTGCTCAGCACAACAAGATAGGCATTCCCTTTATTCATAGATATCAAAAACTCAGTGAGATTGCAATCGTTTTTTTTCAAGAAAGATGTGGCCAAGAAGGCAACAAAACAAAAAGCACATGATAAACAATAAAAGAGAAAGAAAACTCCCGGGTGAGACAAAATACAATAAATACTATTTCATTTTATTTTCATTATCAGAATAAATAAATAAAGTAAAAGGAAAAGAAAGTTTTGACCTTTGTCTGCATTCAATATGAACTTGGAATAGAGTTTGTAGTTTTGATGGAGAAGAAGAACAGTATCATTATAACAAAAGTCATGTCATAAATTAGGTAAGTTGTTATTTATATACATTATTTGCAAAAGATTAATGGTCCTTGTAAGGAACCCTGGGGCATACCGTTTTGTATTTGTTGGTGCAATGGTGCTATAACGATCAAAGTTCTAAATCTTTCACATAACTATAAATCATTTCTGAGCACCTGAGGCATCTACGATACCACCGAAACAGCATCGGGCCATCCCACACAACAGGAAAAAGCAATACTCCAAACTCTTCAGATCATCCAACTTTTACAACTCTCTTAAGGATCAGACCTGACAACAGCCCCCACTTCTGATTAACAGCTGTAAATAAAATATCTTCACTGGGTATTAGCCTGCAAACTCACATGTGCACACTCACATGTGCCAATTCGCTGAGGTGAGCCGGTGTACAAGTGTGAGTGTCCATTTCCAGCTTAGAGAGGCCATGAACTTATCCCATCATGTTATCCTTCAGTGGAGTTAATGAGCTCAAGATCAAGCTAACTCCATCCTGATATCCCCTTTGGACACAAACCTCATAAAGTAAACACACAGACAAGTGATGGAGACACAGAGGAGAGGTTTTATGAGTTTGTGTGAGAGAATCTTCAGATCATTATTATTATTCAGAAGCTGCAGATAAAAATAAGGTATCTGATTGAAGCTTATCGGAAAATGCCTGGTAGTGCCAAAGTAATGAACAAAGTTATGGGTAGAGATGCGAGCCATCCACACAAAACATCTAAAAAATATATACAACTTGAGGCTGCTTCTGGAGCATTTGATCTGCCCAACAAAAATCATAAAGGATGTAGGGCAGCAGCTGTATTTACAGCGGACTTGAGCTTGACATGTGCTTCACTTTAGCTGTGTGTTGTGTTACATTGGGCTCCATCTCATTAATTTATTCACTCTAACCAGACTGTGATAGTTCCCATTCCAATCTTTCTTTTTTTTTCTTTTTAAATGGTATGCAAATGTCTTTATTTATTAAATCCACCACTGGCAACTCTTGCATATCAATTCACTTGATATTTGGTTTGAAACACTGTTTCTTTGTATTGTATTGCCTATTTTAGGGCTTGGGTGACAAAAATGTTGACAAATAGATTTACTGGGACAAAAACATTCATTAACAGATATTCTGCTTTTTTGTTTTTATTGATTTTGAACATGAAACTGAGTTACATCATTTATGTCTCCCTTGAATCATCCATCCCACATGAAGTGGAAGGAGTGAAATGCCAGTGCTGGGCAGGAGAAATGCACACAATACTTTAAGAATGGCAGCATGTGGACTTTGAGTGGATTTCTTTTGGGTTTTGGTAATATTAGTATTTTAGTATTTACATGTATCGCTTGTTTATTGGTATTTTGCCATTATAGGTTAATTTGGGTCTTCTTGATTGTATACACTTAGGTTCCCCTTGGTACTGGGCTGACATTAAAAGACAGATAACTCCCTCCCACAAATCCATTTGGGTTTGATGGTTTGCTTGTAGGTTGGTAGGCTAATATAAAGACACACGTACATTTATGACCATATTTGACCGATAAAACTAGCAGTTTGGTAGATAGGAGGTCCCCGCCAAACAGCGACGATATGTTACAAATCACTACAAAGTTGGCTGTATGGCCTAAAACTCACTGACAACTAAGACAAAAGCTTGCTGTCTGCAAGTCATTACAGCTTTAAATAATAGTTAAATATAATGAAAATAACTGTCACATAGAACTGTTTCATTAAAACAAATCAGAAAAACTTGTCATTGATTCATACATTGGTGTTATTACTAATTGGTGGTCATGTATGGATAGTTTTCCTAACCTCAGTCTTTTGACAGTCAAGACACAATGCAGTCCAGGAACAAACAAACATGTCCCTGGACTGCATTGTGTTCTGGTTTGATGAGAAAACTATTGGGGAGACATTAGTATCTCTCCCTGTTTCCACCATGGATTTCTTTCCGTTTGATTACAGAAAGTCGATACAAAACGGTTTATCTAGAACCATCCTTCTCGTTCTCTGGTTCCGACATCAAAACTTGACATTTACTGTTGATGTTTTAAATCAATAAACGCTGCTCTGCTGCCTCATTTGAACTGCTGGAAATATCCCAAAGTGGAACAGTGTCTATATATGATCCATTATATACAGCAATAAAAAAAAAATGCACAAGGACACAATGCCAGGAAATGTTGGGTACATCACTATTACTTACTTACTTATCACTGTTTCATAACAGTGTTTATATTGTACAGAGCAACTTTTTCAGTTCTCTCTTTGTCCAAATCAGTAATAATAGAAGTAATAAAGATGAAAAAACTGTTTCATCCCATTTCTGCTCTCTGAGGATGTTGCTTCCCTTCTGACCTCCCCCAGACTAACTGAGAACTATGTCAGGGACACAAAAGGAAGCAAATGTCGTGAATTATTTACTAAAATCATCTATTACAATCTCTAAAGCCTTGATCTCTAACACGCACACACAAACAGAGAGAGGACACAGTCGCTAACCTCTGATCTACTCGTCGTCTTTCTCCACACTGCCGATCAACAAAAGGCCACGGGGATAAAACAAGAGCAGCACAGTGGCTGAACAGCAAAATAAGGAAAATGAAAATCTGTCACACAGAAGAGAGCACACAAAGCCTGGACACAGAGTTACAGAGCAGCTACAAATGAAGGAAAAAGGAAAAGATATCTAAAAGGCTATCATTGCTGTCTCTTTCAGTCCTTGTCCATGGGCAAAAGGAGCAATATGAATAAGCTAATATATAATATCTAATGTATGCCTGAAAAGGTGAGAGTGTGGCAGTTGCTAAATTCAGCCTCTGAGTCATGTGTTAATGACGCCTCAAATAAATCATTTTGATAGGAAATAAATGTCCTGAAGACACTTATAATTTAGCTTTTTACTGGTCAAAAGGGGTTTTTATTTCTATTATTTTTATTTTTACACAAGGAAAACAAGACTAGCCTCCTTAAACAGGAAATATAATTTATTATTAAACTATTATAAAATTAATTAATTAAATTAATTAAATTATATCAGAGCAATACCTCACACATTGAACCAAACTACTGTTTCATTACAAATGTACATTACACCACAGAGCAATTTGTTTGTCGTCTCTTACAATCTACTACAGTATCAATAATCTGTCAAATGCATCATATTATATTAAGCATAAGCAAGTTTCTTAACTTATCAGGGGGCATGAATGGTTCATTTAGCTCTCCTGTCTACTAGGGCTGTCAACGAATATTCTAAATTCGAACGTATATTCGAATATTTAAAAAAAAGATATTCGATTGTGAAAATGAATATTCGACTGTGGAAAAAAAACACATCAGCGGCTGCCTTGCAAGTGGGCGCACTGCATGACGGTTCAGGGACGGGTCACAGGAGTTGCACTTGCAAAGCGTCACTCACTGCTGAAAGTGAGACGTGACAAAAACGTGGCATGCAGATGCAGATGGCAGAGAGAAATGGGAGAAAGTTCAGAGCCCAACTCGGCAGCAGAGAGAGTGGTTTTGGACTCCAAGCAACCTAAAAAGCCCCGTTTGGAAATACTTCGGATTTTGGTCTATAGACGGCAAAAATGCGGAGCCTCGAGATAAAGTCGTACGCAAGCTGTGTAAGCTTACTGACTGAATAGATATTGCATGAATAAGGTAGAGACATTTGCTTCGTGCACTGCAGGTCCCCACTGGTTTGATTATTTACTGTTTCATGTCAAAGAAAAGTTGTTGTTCCATGTTTATCACAGCACAGCTCGCTCGGAGCATTCAATGTTCGTTCTATATACTGTAAAACGTAATTAATGTTAATATAATATTTGCTTCAATCACTGAATGAAGCCTGCCTATATTACGGACAAGAGTCAGGACCTTTAATTGCTCGCACAAGTCTTGCTCAGCACTCGCTCAGCAAAGATGGAAACATGGTATCAAATTGTTTATAGGGTATGTTTTCAAAGACATGTTAAAACTGAAATAAAAATACCTATACAAGTAGTTATGTCTGGTTGTATTAGTTTGTCCTGTTATTGACATAATGCGCAAATATAGATATTCGAATGGTTCGAACCTATGTGTTTTTTTTAGAGGGAATATTCAAACGTCATTTTGGAGCAATTTTACCTACTGCATATCTGCAGGTAACAAAGTAAAATCTTGCCTGAATCGAAACTGAAC
This sequence comes from Miichthys miiuy, assembly GCA_036365135.1. NCBI lineage: Eukaryota > Metazoa > Chordata > Actinopteri > Sciaenidae > Miichthys > Miichthys miiuy. The sequence continues at coordinate 17,391,572 of CM071622.1, forward strand.
TGAGGCATACTATTTAATAATTACACTATTTTTACACATAGCGTTCATATGATAAATAGATGCTGAAAGATTTGAACCTTTAGAAATGAGTCAGAATCCTTTCATCTGTCCTCAGAGTAAGTATTTCACCTTAAACCACAAGTTTTGCAGCAAATTTAATCTCAGACACAAAAAGTGAAGAGATTCTACAGCAGTGCCAAAGATGGAGACAAATTTATAAACACACAGTAAATAAAGATGTGCTCTGAATAAAGAGTCCCACTGAGTGTATTTTAACAGCCAATGACAGGCTGCATGACAAATACACATGCAACGTCTGCTGTGCTCTCCTAACCATAAGGCCTGTTAATGTAGCAGACATGGCATATCATTACTTCCTCCTTTCTTCCCCATAAGCACAGCCTGCCACCCCCACCCCCACCCCGACAGTCACCAACTCCTCTCAGCCCCCACTACCTCCCATCTGCTCACCAGTTCAGTCGGGGACGAACAGACAGAGGGGCAACCAGGGAGGAGATTCAAACACCCAGTAAATATGCTCCGCATACACAGCGACAGAGTGTCAACTGCTACAGGACTAAACGCTGCATTTATACAATCTAATGAACTCGCTTGTTTACTGCCTAATGCTGTACGAGTCAAACAGACGCAGCACGTTATCTAATCAGACAGGATAAAAATGTCTGCGTGTTGTTACAGGGCTGTAAGACTTCCAGGCATTTAAAAAGAGGGTCAACGCTGCTAAATATATCATTTTAACAGCAAGCACTAACTTAATGGTCTGTATCAAACGCGTGCAGATATATCTTGATATACTACGTTTTCTAAAAATGTAATAGAGAATAAATTGAGATAATCTGTTTTTAATCTAACCCACTGATGCAAAAGTCCTGTAAATGCAACACTGCATCATCGTCTTGTCTAGTGATTTCCAACGCCGTCCACTATCACCAAGTCCTTTTGGCCTTGACCCAGATCTGACTGTTCTCGCTGGGATTTGTACACACACTATCTATTGGATATCTGCTCGTCCTCGAAGGGGGACTCCTCTTTTCCTTCAAGGTTTTTTGGAGGAGTTTTTCCTCATCCAAATCGAGGGTGCATGCTGTACAGATTGGAAACCCACTTGAGGCAAATTAGTGATTTATGATATTGGGAAATATAAATAAAGTTGATTTGACTTGACTAAATGTCGATTAAATATATATCTGACGCACTGAAATAACAGCTGTAGCCTATTAAATCTGCCAGACCTTATTTTCCACATGGATTCAAATAGAAGAGGCCATCAAAATGATGAAGTCTGAGCTTAAATTATTGATATGATATGAATGAAAGTTGAAAGAAACTCCTGAAAGACAAGACGTCTCACTTGTGTCTTATAGAAACGCTCAGTCTACTCTGATGTGGTGTTACAGAACAGATGTTCTGCCTTCACAAACAATCTTTGCATGCAGATAAGTGTTATCACCAAGTTACTCACACACAGTTAGCGTTATTTAGCAACAGCTGATATGACCTCCTGCTGACAACGCTTGTGAAACGGAGAGAGTGACCGCCAGCACCGGCTGGAAATGAGAAACTGCTACCGGGATGTTTTGAGCCCTGCTCTTTGCTGATGAGAGAGTGAGAAGAGAGAGATGACAGACTTGTGAGTGTGAAAACTCAGCAAATCTGCGTATTTCGCCAACCTCCAAAAAGTCACTCGCACCTTTGCGTCCAAATCATTTTTCACACTCTAATTTTCACTTTGATATTTAGCAGGCTACTGCACGCGAGGCCATCTTAGAACAGAGCGGCAGTCAAAAGTTTCTATCATCATATCATGCAGCCCTACGGCAGTTTTTAGTGTTGCAAACTCAAAATAATGCACTTTTATAGACATGATGACATTCACTGTCATTCATAAATACAGTACTTGGCATCAGTTATGTATCACCTCACTGAAAATATTTCAGTGCTATATTTTGTACTGTGGTTGCATTGCATTATGATAAGGCTGCAGAACAATGGGAAAATAGAGGCAAGAAATGACAGGAGAGGTCGTGGAGAAGGACTTTAATTAACCAGCGACTCAGGAAGGGAAAACAGAGCTTGGCCCAGCCCAGGCTGAACACAGCTTGTCTGTGGAGAGGGGAACTACTGACCCGGACTGGGTATACTGTTGAGAGGTGAGAGGAGAGAACCCAACCAATACTTCCTCTTTAGATAAGGCAGATTCTAGCGAATCCGGGGAAGCCCATCGACCATACGTTTGGCAGAGGTCACTATAGCTCCTCAGTGCAAGGCGCTGGATGTGGATGACGGGGTGCTCACATTACAGGGGTATAAAACTACTAAGTTTATTTCTCAGTGGCTCTGACTGATTGTCGAACCACAGATTCAGGAAGAGCAATGCTGTTTCCATCCTGGCTGTGGAACAGTGGACTAGCTCTTTACCTTTGTGGGGTTGCTGGAGGGGTTCATGGAAGTTTGACCGGTCTACATGTGTTTTGTGGACTTGTGGACGAAGGCTGACAACTGTGTGTCCTGGGGATTCCTGTGGGGGTTACTGCAGGAGTACAGGGTACCAGGGTCATTGCTATGAGCCATCCAATCCTTTTGTAACCTAAGTGAGAGCTGTGTCCACATTCTCAGCACAAAGTCAAACACGTTTTTAGTGATTGTCGGACTCCCCCACTGTTGTCCCTTGTCACCGATCCTGTCTGTGATACTCACGGATGAGGAGAGCAAAGCAATGTCAAAAAAGAGAGAGGACAGGATGAAGGTTTCTCTCGTGGATAAAAGAGAAAGAGACATACTGTAGAAAGACATACTGAGAAGTGGAGAGGAGGGGAGTTGTGGGTGTTGCAGTCAGCTGATGATGGATTTGCACACGCTCTAGTCGCTTGGTAATGGGAGCGTGTGAGCTGTTAGAGCATGACTCAGTGATGAAGGGTCACACTGAGGCCACGCATGAACAACATGGCACCTGGAAGCAAAGGACGACTCCAATACAGACTGATACGACGATATTTGACTGAGGCCACATATTGACACTGCAATCGCATATGATGGATATACTGCAGGGACTACTAACTAACTATCTGTGGAAATGTGTCTGACAGGTTTTTCTTTTTTCAGAGAGCTAAGATAAAAATCTACTGGAAAAAAAAACGTGTTTTTTTTTGTTTTTTTTGGAAGATATATTTGAGATTGCTCCTACGAAAGATCAATTGGCACTCTCCGGCAGATTCAATTAAAAAAACATAAGAATCGCGCTGATATTAAACCCGTCTGATGATCAAACAATATCCCAGACAGTGGAGGAAATTGAAGAGGATGGTGCCTCAGAAATGAAGGATGAGACTGGCCAATGGGTAAAGGCTTTGTTTCATGGAGGAAGACCTGACTCCTCTCTTTGTTGGCCACCGTGCTTGCTAGGTCAGTTAAAAATAGCACAAGTCTACAATTGAGGCTAATCTTTGCAGATGGGATGTGTGCAGCGTGGCAGCAGTGGTAGCAGGAGGGATGAATGTAGTCTAAGACCACTGCAATAGTGTGTGTGTAAACCCCTCATCTACACACACACGCACACGATTTCCCAGAAATGTCAACACCAAACTGTTTGAATTGCCACGTCTTGATTTCTCAGTCAGTCATTTTTCATCAACTGTACTTTGATTCATATCTCAGTACGTTCACGCAGGGGTAAATGGAGTTGCTTAGCAACTTCACTCCACACAGCCACTTTCCTGCATGGTTTTCTACCCCTTCCAAAGATATACTGACTCTATGTATATCATTTTCCCCCGTTATCCACCCAAACATGCATGTGGTATTTAATATTGAGTAGCAACATCATTCAGTTGTGTCTTGGGCTGAATAGAGAGAATGTGAGACCGTGGTATTTCCCAGGAATTCTTGCCAAAAATCTGCTCTCTGTTGCCAAGAAATATACAGATGGGAACCCAAAGTTTCTAATGTGTGTGGATAGAAGCCCTTCCAAACCTCGTTAATGCTTCCACATAATGTCAATCATTCATAAGTACCAACAAGTTCTCAAAATTGTTGACCAACGTTTTTTGGTCTATGTCCTCCAGAAAGACACAAAGAAAAGTTTGATCAGCAGGACAAAACCGTTACAAACCCCTTTGTCTTATGATGTCACCACCATGGTTAAGGTTTGGTTGAGGCTCAAAACGACTTGGTCAAGTTATGAAGAGATAATAGTTTCGACTGTATTTTGTCAATGTTAGGAAAACATCATGGTTTGAGTTGAAAGTACGACTTTATTCATTTAAGACAACCCACCGTTCATCATGGTTACCATCATATACACATCGTTATGGTTAGGAAATCGCATCTGTGCTTAAAAAAAAAAATACAAAACACTCAAGTTGACTGTTGGACAGTCATGTCTTGACTGTCATGTTTTTCCAGAATTTTTTCTCAATTGATCCCTCACATGAAAAAGAATAACAGTGTTACTACAAGTTCTGAGATTCAGTCCTCCTCTGGGAGCCTCTGAGCATGAAATCCCTCAAAATGAATCTTTTATGTCATGCTATAGAACCATTCACACACACACACACACACACACACACACACACACACACACGGTAAGCTTGTTGAAACTCATGTAATTTCACACAGCTGCCCTCCATTATAGTCTGTACATTTACTGTATGTTAATGATGCGGACAGTGGGTGCCGGCGTATCGCCACTGAGCACCGGGATAATGATAAGAGTGCACTTATCTGCAAAGCCGGGGCAGTAATTATGAGCTTTTGGTAGGTATGTCAGAGATTTAGACTGACGACGACACTCCCCGAGGGCTGCACACGAGAATGTTTGGGCTAATTTCTAATTAGCAACCTCGGCTGACTGCAAAATAACAGCTGATTTGGCCCGGTGTCCTCGTAATGAATTCAATTACCAATGAACGCAGAGAGGAATTAAAACCACATACAGCCTACTCTCTGTGCTGCAGCCGTGTCCCTGAGGAAGGTGGAGGAGCGAGATTACCACATTAAAGAAGCCTTAGCTACACTAAATACCCACACATCCACACCAACTCTCCTCATACCTTGATGATTTTACAGTAATGATATCACTGATGCGGCTGTGATTGGCTGCTTAATTGTTGCTTTGACAGTGTTAGCATGTGAATGTATTGTCATTTCCTTGATTGGCTCAATTACCATGTCTCCCGAGGAAGTTGTAATCTCTGAGAAACAAAACCAAAAGATGAGAATTAGTGTGTGTGTGCGTCTCATTCTATATGCTGTCATGTATACTTAAAGGTGTTGGTTTCGCATCAATAAAAGATTACCCCGTTCATTTTGAGACATTGGTGTGATTACTGCACGCCAACAAAGAGCACTGCCAAGCAGACCGGCAGCCTCTACGCTGCATGTTAGATGACATGACACTGGTTTGGATTTGGCAGCAACTGTGCTCAAGTGCGCCAAACAAAGCTGAAACTTTCTCACAGTGTCAGATGGTGGCGTGGCTGTCCCGACATGTTTATCAGCGAGGAAACTGTTAACCGATGATGTTATAAAACAGAAATGCCTCTTTGTTTATTTTCATTTTCCTCCTGATTATAATAATAGCTGAGAACTCCAAGGCACTCTCTTTTAAACAATTAAAAAGCCTTTTTTGTCATGTCATGGTCAGCATTCAAGTAAGCATTTTAAAGTATCCTTATCCAAAGAGCATCTCAAATAAACGTATATTGAGCCCTCAAAGTGCTCCTACCCAAACCTTTTTTTGACTTGCTGAGACCACTCGGCAAATAGGGCATGAAATACAAAAACTGAAAGTGGCCTCACCATGAAATATTGTAAATAAACCTTTGCACACAGCTACAATATACTAACACTGCGGTATAATGGTTGTTCAAAGTCACTGAACCAGGAAGTTGCTCTGTAAAGCCTAAAGTCAAAGTAAATTGAACCTACAATGTATCTGATAATCTGTCAGATTAAGTTTAATCTACTGTTGGACCGTCTAGGAATGTTTCCATGTTCAGATCTAAGCTCTTTATTTGGAGACAAATGCGATACATTATTATTACCTACTAAAATAAGTTGCATGGGAATTAAATTTCCCTTTAAGACACACTCAAACAGATAACACCACTGTGAAACTATTTCACTCCATTCATATCTGTTTGTATTATTTCTGCCAAGGTTGTCGAGGTTAATGTGTTGGTAATGTCTTCATGTTTAACCTTTTAAACTCGAGTTTTCCATTTAAATTTGCCCTTCAGCAACTGTGGCGTTAGATGGACTGTTTTCTCTGCGCTGTATGGGCGTAATACATTTGGATTTTGTAAAAGCTCATTCCAACAAAGCAATATGCAGCTAGCGTCTCATAAAATATTCAAACCTAACACAGCATGTACTTCTGACTGAATAACTATATTAAATATTCTACATACAGTATCTTGTGCATCATTTTGTATTCATTTTATTTGTGCTTGACATATTTATTTCTGCAAGCTTTTACGTCTTGACTTTTAAACCGCCCTCTGTTGGTTTTAAGGAAGTGGCAACCTCTGAGGTTGTGAAGTTAACAAAAATGTGCAGCTCCTCAAACAGCAAACACTTGAGACAGGCTCCAGAAGTGACATGGCAACTGTACTGAGTCAGAATTTTTCAATAAATGAGTTGTTCAAATTATATTATTATTATTATATTTAAGGTTATGCAGAATTCAAAGCATGACTGCTTTGATTGACAGGTGGGTACAGTTACAGCAGGCTCCAGCCCACGTCCCCTCTACCCATGGTTTACTCCTTTACCCATTAGTTGGACTGCCATGATGGCGACGGCCAGAGCGACCACAATCTGGGTGATGTCACGGATACTACACCCATGTGTTATACTATCTATACAGTTTCAACAAAGCAGCTCAGTGTAATCGTTCTGAAGGTGGGTGTGGTACGTTTAACAGGATTAAACTGGATACACATGGGATGTAGTGCACTGAGTGCATTTACTTCATGTGTATGCAACTGTGTGCAAGTATGTTTATGGCTTTACACAGAAATCAAGCAGATGACAATTTTGATAATGGAGTAATAAAAATAGAAAAATAGAAAATGTGATGATAATATCTGACAGTTATAAATTCTCTACTTGTCATCATTGCAAATCAACGCTTTGTATTTTTCACTGTTTATCAGACAAAACATGCCATTTGGTGACATTAAAATAGACATAATAGACGGCTTTTGGCTCTTGTTTTGTGCTCTCAACATCTCTCAACATTATGTTTTACATTCTCTCACCTCAAAATATTAATTGCTGAATCAAAAAAATAAGATGCTTGCAGCCCTTGTTGACAGTTCTACTGTCATTTAATGTGGCTGATTCATAACTATGCCTGTAATATGACAAACCACACTAGAAGGTCAGAGGATATTGAACATCAGTGGGTAGAAAAATGCTCCATAAAATCATCGCGGGCAAATTATTGTGTGGGTTTTTTTTTTTTTTTTGGACAAAAGGCAACCGCAGGTGAGTTTAGTCAGAGGGCAAACAGAGGCCAGAAAAAAATAATAAAATAAATGTAAAAACAACAAAAGGTGATGAGGGGGAAAGGACATGAAAAACATGTTTACACATGGTACACTGTCAACTGAAGAAAAAAATGATGACGTTGCTTCATAGTGCATGCCTTCACTTTTCTCAATTTTATGCAAATCTGTGACTGTAAAAAATGTTTTTCAGCCTGCTTGGCTGCGAAAAACAGCAATCATCACTCCATGCCCCGTGGGCAAAAGTATGTAATGAGAACAGATCTACAGCAATAACACAAAAATCTGTGTCTGAGCACACACAGGGAGCCCTACATTCAGGTTTACAGCGGCATTTTTTTTTTTTTTTTTGGTGTGTTTGAATTCGTCTTCTTCTTCTCCGTTCCAAATGAGGCCATGCAACGTGTGTGGGGTGGGGGGTGGTTGAAGGAGAAGAGGCAAGCGTCAGGAGGATGCTGGGAGAAAGCACAGTTTGTCCTCAAAGGGAGTCACAATCTGAATTTCAGATTTACTGTAAAGGGATGGCAACATTTGATGGGTTGTTGTTTTTGTTGTCATTTTTCACTTTCCTCATGCCACGTCATACAACCAAGGTCAAAGAAATTTGACTGATCCTCAGCCTGGTTAAAATTCCTTACTGGGCTCCCGTTTACTCAATGCCTTTCAGCTAAGCAAACAGAGAGTGGCATCATGGGAACAGTAGTATTCATGGCTTTTCAGAGCTGCAGGTGAATAGAGCTGTGGGAATAGGGATAAAAGGGAGTAAGAAAGAACAAGATGGGGTGGAGAAAATTGTGCTCCACAAAAAACTCCCACAGGACAGCAGCCCAGGAGTGGGAAGCGAGATTGAGAAAACGCCCCTGCGCCACCCACTACTGCTTCAAGCTGAGATAAACGAAGGAGGGAGGAGGACAAAGATGAAGGTTGAAGTCAGATGAAAGCCAAGGCACACACCTCACAGGAAGCTGCGCTATCAGATTAGAAGTAGTAAGTTAATTTACACCTCAGTGCAGATGGAGGATGATGAATTACTGATGGTGCTCCGTGTTGACAGTATAAACCCGGGTCTGCTCTGTGTTGGAACAAAGTGGTTGAAGCTATGCATCTAATGTTAGCAGCAGAGCATGTCCTGTGCCAGAGCAGCTTAAATTCAAGCCTGAGGCAGTGCAGCTCCACTGGTTTTCTGGCCAACCAGCTAGCTGAATGCTCTCTGGGTGTGAATCACTCACCGCAGAGAGCAAAGGGACGAGGACAAGCAGTGCTGCAGACCTGAAGGCTCAGACTGGAGGCTAAGGATCTCTTATATGTGATAAGTTGAGAACAACAGTCTCCCGGGCACACTCATCAAGCAGTTTTGTTAGGATCTCAGCAGGGCACTGACTGACACTCCAAACATAAAGACCGGGATGAATCGCAGGCTGTAAACTATAAAAAAAAAAAGAAGAAAAAAAACTACACGGCTCACCAGGAGCAAGACTGAGCACATGTCAGTCAACACCCTGCTGACAGAGAGAGGCTGAGTTTCTTTACTGTGCACGTCTTTGGTGACAAAACAGCACAGACTGTTGATGCCTTTAGAGGCTCCTCTAAGTGACGATAAGCTCCACAAAGCCTGGGATAAACAAGGTTACATCACAGATGCATTCAACCAGAGCTGGTGGGGATTTTGTGAGTAAACCCCTGTTGTATGATTGAACATTTTATGCCACTACTAGAGGGTTATAAATGATACTTTTAATTAATACATTCTCAGTTCAAAACCCCAGGGGGTGACAGGTGAGATGTTTGTTCTGACATCGACAGCGCCAGGAGACAATTAATATTCTACCCCGACTATCACACTGCAAAAATGCTCATGATGAACAAAAGAGCCTCCATGACAAGCAACAAAACAAGTTGTTTTCATTGCCTCCTGAAAAAACAAAACAAATGTGAGTATTATTTCATTACACTATTTGTCAGGTACTGTCACAACAATAATATAATAATTTATGACGGTTCCTTGATCTGCTTATCGCCAGGAGATGGGATGCAAAAAGACTTAATTCATTTGGTCCAAGCTAAGTTCCAAGTCATTTTTTCAGGGGCATGTCAAGAAAAGTCACAAAATGTATCAAGTTAAGTCATGTTGAGTCCTTAAAGTAAAAGTGACTTCGTAAAAGTGAAATTGGTATTTTTGTGATTGAGTTCTCAATACTACTGCCGTAAATATGTGCTCATGTATTTGTTATTATTATATTATTTACGATTAAACTAGCGAGTCGACAGAGCCAAACATCAAGCAAATGCAACAACGCAAGACATAGCAGCCAACTAATATTACTTACTGGTCCAACGGCAAAAGTCCAGCTGGGCGTCTTTCAGCCTTTTATTTTACAAAGCTCTCGCCAATGACTAAATGTTTGTTCGAGATTTAATCTTGTCTGGCAGCTTCTTGCTTGGTCACCCTCTCCTTTTCCCCTCTTAGCTTCCTCTGTCAGTGGCCTCTTGGGTCTCTTAGCCTCTGACACACAGCCTGCTGAGTCTGGTTACTCTGTACCCTTGCCCAGCTCCAGTTCTGGCACGACACCAGCTCCACTCCCCATCTGAATCCTCCCCAAGCCTGAAAGCCTGAAAGCCTGAAAACCACCTCTTCCTGGTGGTCCAAAAATCTTGTGGTACAAACACTAACACTTCCCAAGGGTTCTGAGCTCACAGTCCGGTTAATAAACTGAAGCTTGAGTCCAGGTCAACCTGTTTACCTACCTAACCTCAAATAGTCTCAGTCTAAATAAACTAATTTTGTAAAAGAAGAGATAAAAACTTACGATAATTGGTGACATTACTTTAATCGTGCTATAGGTCAAACAAACTTCATGAATGTGATTATGCAAACTACAATACACACTGCATGCTAAATATGATGCTAGGTTAGCTATTAGAGACATCACAAAGACCTGGCTCAACAAATATGAAAGACATGATAGACTGTGTGCTTTGATTTTCTAGCATAATGTTTTCAGGGCGTTCACCTGCCAGGTTACGTAAAAAACTACATCATATATGTCCAAAAGATGTAAAGTCGGCTTTCAAGACATTCTAACTTCAGACCAGACACACCCCAATTACTCCAACGTTCCTTAGATAACTTTATGTCCGACTCAGAGGTCTTCATATTCCTCCAGGGTTGATGACAGAAGTCTGTAAATGACTTAACAGTCTTCTTGTCCCTGACCACATGTCCACTTTCTACATTTTCCTCTCCAAAATGAATCTATCAGCTCGGGGTTATTTTCGGTGGTTACATTAGAACCCTTCCTGTCAATCACAACCCAGTCAGACCAAAAGAGAAACCAAAACATTGAGAGCACAGGAAAGTACAAGAATGGGAAACTAATGCTTAAACTAAAATTACAGCACAGTTATGATTTAATTTTTTAATTCTGTCTTTACTACTAGGAGTAACTTAATATTTTATGTAGCTTGTAAAATATTTAAGTAAAAAACAACTAAAATTAAGGAATTGCAATTATCTGACAATATCGTAACAGCTGAAAAACAAGATGAATAAACACTGAAAAAATGCGCTGGCATGTTCAGCAGAATATGAGATCTCATAGTGCTCTCTACTGAATAGATTTCACATATTAATTTGAAGGATTTTTGATTAAATCAGAATTATATATAAATAAATAAAAAACACTCACTAGGCAAAACACTGCAGCTGCTCACTGAATAAACTTCCAACTCATTTTATGCAGAAAAGAAACCCCCCAGAGGTACCAACATGTGCAATACCATATCTGGATGAAAATACTTTGCAAAGATTTATTTTTATCCAGAGTGTTTCCTTCTGAAACAATGTAACATGTCAGTTTGACATCGGGGGAGAATGACACCCAAAACCACCCATACATTACAATCAAAATTAATTAGTTTATTAATTCGCTTTCATTGGCTGCAGGGTACACATAGTTTGACAAAATTAAAGAAAACTGTTGCTGACTATGACCAAGGAGCTTTAAATCTTGGCTGTCTTGCACATAATGGTGTCCTAGAGAGAAAGATAGATATAAATGAGAGTGGGAGTGACAGAGATTGTACCTGGAAACAGCAAAAGACGGTAAGAGAGAAAGAAATATTTGACAGCAGTGTCGGGGCTCGTAACTCAAGAAGTGCTGCGGCCATTACTCAACTAATTTTAAAAGTTATGTTATTACTTTTCTTATTACCCCCTTGGAGCAAAAAATTGTCACACTACTTGTTAAATTACTTGCACTTTAAATCCAAAAACTGCTGCTTGCATTCTCTCCAACCGCCCCTTATGTGAATGATCACATCAGCCAAACAATTTCTTCATTTTTTTCCCCAACAGAGTAAATTTGGAATCAATGTTTAGCTCGGGTGTTATAATTAACATGTGAAGTGTGAAGAGTATTAATTTGAAACACAAAGACTTCAAAACAGAATTTTTTTTGCCATTTTGGCAACCTTCACAATAATGTTATCACAATCTTCACAATGTAACAGCCTCTATTTACCTCAACAATCAACGGACCGTAATTTGAAGCTTATTAATTCATGAACTTTTGTACATACATTTTTCCATGTCCCAATATTCAACCTGCTTTTCTGAACCCAGTTTTCATTCACTCTTCATTGTTTTTTTTTGGATGTTCAGCAACTGAAATTTAACACAGAAAGTTTCACATCAAAAGTGTGGCATAATTTCTCCTCTTACTTTTATAGTGAAACATCTGTACAAAGTGTTGATTTCCGTTGACAGTAGCCGAAAAATAATTGCAAAAACAGCAAAGTAGATGTAGCAGAATGAAACTTTTGAAACCTTTTTTTTTTTTTTTCTTAGTCTTCCTGAAATGTACATTCTGCTAGATTAACCATGTGTGCTTTTAAATTGCACTCGTTTGTTTTTGTACAGCCAGAGACAGCCAAAGGCAAGGAACATGCCACATGTGGAAAATGTCACATTTCTATATTGGAATCTAATTGCACTCTCATATTTTTAGATGCTTTTAATATGCACATATGACCACTAATCACACTTATAAGACTGCCACATTTAACCTTTTCAAGTCATTTAACAATTGGGTAACTGAAACTGAAGGAGTAATTTGTTCCATTACTTTGACTGTTCAGTTTGATCAAGCATAGTTCCCCCTATGCCCTGACTTAATTCTCACCTCCTTGTTCTTGGGTGAAATTAAGATTTCATCAGTAGTCTTATGGGCCCAATCATGCAGACATTAAATGAGAAGAAGTATGGGAAGGCTCCTGTGGATTCCAGCTGTGCTTGTATTAGCACAAAACTGGGCTAAAATCTCTCTACATCCATTTCATCCCAGCAGCCTAAGGGCTTAAAACTGCAATACCAGCAGCAGAAGGAGCAGGATCCCTTGGGTGCCTGACACCCGCAGTCAGCAGCAAACAACTGTTATTAAGGATCCAGCAAATCAACATTTATGGTATCAACGCAGAACTCTTATTGCTTATTGATATATCACACCTGCAGGGAGAACCTCATCTTTATTAATGGATGCAGAGATCAATCTGGCCAATGACAGAGGAAAAGATGAGTGTGCTTGTGTGTGTATGTGTGGCTGTAGGCGCGTAATATTCACGACTAAGCCTGCACATCTGATTGTGTTTGGTGTGTGCCAAGTGAAGAGTGTGTTTTGCAAAGTGCCATGTATTTGCATATGTGAATGTGCCTACAGCATTGCAACCAAATGCAATACATTATTCTGTACTAATTTGGCATTGATTCAACTCAATGTTAATTGTGAAACCATGGGCAATCTGTTCCACAAAGGGCCGGTGTGGCTGCAGGTTTCCTTTCCAACCAAGCAGCACTGCCCTTGGTTGGTTGGAAAATAAAACCTGCAGCCACACCGGCCCTTTGTGGAACACACTGCCCATGCCTGGTTTAGGGTGATGCAACTCTTTCTACATCATCTACAAACATAAATAGGAAATATTTTATTGAACACATCTGCAAAAAATTGCTGTTGAAACTGGACCTTTGATACATATTTCATTTAATGTATCTACAATATTTCCTCCTGACAACTGCAGCATGATTATTTTTTTATTGTTACTTTATAGAAATTCTTGATTGACTACTGACTGTCTACACTTTTCTAACTTTTTCAATATATAACCAAAATCACAATCTTTCACTAATCTAGCCTAAACCTAACAACAATTGGGATATTTCTGTTCCCTGGGTCCTAAATTCAGGGCTTAGTTATCTGTGAAAGATGATTAAAAGTTCATATATATATATATATATATATATATATATATATATATATATATATATATCTCCATTTTGTAATTTTTGAGGCAACAAACCATTTCTGAGGCAACAAACCACAGTGAAAATTAACCCCAGGTTTTTGAATAATAGTGACATAACATACTGTGTACATAATAAAGAGAAGAGGACCAAGGGTGGAACCTTGGGGCACACCAGATGTAACTGCGGAAAAACATGAATTTATCTTTATGAGGTAAACAAAGTTCTGATGCACAAATCACAATGACTGCAACCCTAACCCTAACCATGTAAAAGGTTACACAAAGATCAAGCAGTAAGAATAAAGTGATGATAAACCAGCAGATTGTTTGTCAGCCCTGGAAACAAACATAATTAAATATCTACTTTATACTGTGTATATGTGGTGACATCTTGTATATGGAATTGTGACAAAACAATGATCCAAGATGGCACCAAAAAATACCAGCACAATAATAGGGTTCATGACTGTGCTGGTGTTTGTGGTGCTATGTCAGTGATGTGGATGCATACAAACATCACAGGTCTACCTGTTACAGGTTACACTGGGTTCCAGATGGTTTCCTTTCCTTTACCAACTGAAATAAGAGCTCAACATACAGCTTTGATCACTTATACATTTAGAATGACTGTGCAGGGTACATAAAGGAAAGAGACAGAGAGGCAAAAAAGGGAGGGGGTGCAATAAATAAAGGTGAGGAGGAAGAATGTAGAAAAAAAAATGCCGTACTGGAACAGCTAATTAACTTGTGATAAGGGACAGTGTGGAAAATCACTAATATGGTGGAGGCTGAAGTATGTATAGGTTGTACAGAGAGCTAAAGTCAGTATCGACCTGATGGACTGAAATGAGGAACATTACTGAGGCAGTCTAAACTGCCATGAGTGATTTTATATCTCAAAGCTTTAATAATCACAAAGAGTCAAACTGTACATTAATACTGATTAATACTAATCAAAAAGAGATGTGCAGCAAAACACCTCTCAGCTACAGTCATCAACATTCAGAGATACTATATGAATGCACAAGCATGCATTTATTACTGGTTAAAGCAATGGATTTTTGTGTTATTAAATTCCTTGTGTCAGCTCATTTCCTCCCCACCTCTCCAGGAAATACCCTGTGCCATCTTTAATCTGCACTTCCTGCCACTCACAGGAAGTTCATTTATCTCGAAGCGGGCGAGGAAGACAGCATGCGTGATAAGACTCTGGCACCGGCGCCAGTGCAGAAGCGTTTGAGGAGAAGAAAAGAGGAGGCAAAGAAAGACTCTTAAAAAACTGTTGTCATGGAGACAAAACATCTTGGACATGCTGAGATGCAGCCGATCCTCCCCAAAGAAGCAGTAAAAACAAAACCCTGCTTACTGGAGCAGGCAGTAACCATTAACACCCTGCACTGAATTAGACACAGGTGTCACCTAGCACTGCACTGAGCCACGCTGAGATGACAGCAGTGAAATAAAAACGTCATCTCTTCTCCATCTCCAAAAATAATGTTGTAAACAGCCACTGGTCTAGAGAGACATCTAATCTCAACATCACAAGCTGCAACACAACTCACACCTGAGCAGCTCCAGAGTCCTCGCTTCCACTATGCACAGCTCACTCCGGTATTCATCAAATTTAAGTAAGTGTGAACTCAGTCAAGTCAAGCACTGGTTTACCAGAGCAGAGGCCAATGGGTACACAGGAATATGTTCATGTTTTTAGCATGACTTTGACGAGAAAGCACCTGTAGGTAGGTGAACATGTACAGTACACATTTATGTTTAAACCTATATACTGCGTGAAATATGATAGTGTAGACGTGAAAATAGGGCACTTTTTTTTTTTTTTTAATATATAAAACAAGTTTATTTTGGTTCAACGCAGAGCAACCGCACAAGAATTTTGTTGCAAAAAATATGTTCTTAAGTCAAGTTTCAACAGCTTTTGATACTTGTTTTCATACTCGCCACTGATAAATTTCCTTCAGTGACGGCAAAAAGTGTTGAAATTCAATGGGATTTTTCTCCCATTGAATTGAAGCTCCATAATATTTAAGTCTAAAATCTAATATAGCATACATGTATTTATACTAAAACAGATTTAAGGTCACATTACAGGAACATTTAAAGAACTCAAACCACACATTTGAGCTTTGAATTAACACATTCTTTTCAAATTCTAGTCAACCGACCTAGTTTAGTTTTCCAATGTATCAATTTATCTGCAGGTAAACACAGTCGTGCGGATGGATTTCTTCCAAGTGTTCTTTTAAGACCTGAGCATTTATGTGAATATTACTGTAATGCCAAAGATATAATTTTCCATAAAGAAACAAATGACTGATAAGTCAGTAATCCTAAAGACATCCTTAGTCAACATTTCTAACAACTGCACTAACAACTGCCGCACATTAACATTAATGTCTTCCATTAACACACAGCATCTCTAAAAAATTTGGATGGTCATCAAAAACTCTCAACGATTAATGCTGACAAACTTTTAAAGCTGAAACTCACGTTAAAACCTTGAAGTGTGAAAGGAAAAACATCAGCCCACAATGACTAACCAAACTACTGAATGGTCTGTAAATTATTTTTCAAATTCATCAAAGATCATAGAAAACTAACAATCACAGTTTCTCAGAACTGAAATATTTTTGGTTTTGGTCTGTTGGTCACAGACAAAACAATTTTTTCTTACATATTGATATTTAATCACATAAAACAGAGAAATTGTGCATTCATCACAGAAGCTGGAAACAGAAAATGTTTAGCTATTTTGTTGATATAGAGTTAGAATTGTTGGCTAATTACATTTTGAGACTCGAAATTGTCCTATTAATCTACTTTTCAAATCATTTCCAATCATTTCAGCACAACTCCATTTTGTTTGGTGGTGTTTTTTTTATTATCAGTATTATAAGTTATTAGCAGTTATAGCTCTTTCTAGAGTTGTCCAAGAGTATTCTGTAATCACACAAGAAACAAATCCTCTGAGTATTTGAATTTATAAAAATATATGCAAGCCTATAAGCAACATGTTCACTGACTTTTTCTGAAGGTTATTCTGAGGAAGTCAACACTTAAACTATTAAATCAATAAAGCAGGTTGAGGGAAAGTGCTAAACAAATGCATTGCTTTTTTAAAAGCATTTTCCAGCACACAAACATTCTTAACTGACAGCTTTAATTTGTGTGCCTCCATCGATTTTCTGTCACTCAGGACAACGCGACCTCTGTCAACCTCAATTCTTAAAAGTCTGCCGCTATACGTCTGACATACACACTATTACCCCTACACCTATTTGTGCAGCATGGAAATAAACTGTCCCCACCAGCACAGCACAACACAACAGTGAGAAAACTAATTCTGCTGTTGTACATTTGCATCGGAGCAAACACACACAAAGTGTAAACCACCACTCTTACGTAATAAGACCTGAATATTTCAGAGTAACTGCCTGGTTTCCATGTACAGACTCTGATGAATTCCCAGCTACTTGGTATCACCCCTTTCTTTCACCACCTTCCCCCCAGTCCATGCTTTCTAACCACAGACCTGCTCATAATACCCCAAAGCCTGTTGGCTTTTTTCATGCCCAGCACTGTGAATGATTTAACATATGCCCAGTCATGTCCCGGAGCAAGGAAGAGGAAGAGAGGAAAATGCAAGTTTCATTACATTTGTGCTGGGCTGTAGGCAAGTAATTACACTCCGGCAACAGCAGATTTTACTTTGTCCCCTTCGACAGCCAGGTTGAATGACCGCAGCTCTGCACCTAGTCAGCAAAAAAGCCCTTTATTGTGGAAGTCCTAAGGCGCCACAATAGGAAAGTCTTTGACTGAAAGTACATTTTAAAAGCCTTTATTGGAAAGTAAGTCCAAGTCACTTCAGTGTGATAGGAAAGAAAGCAGCAGAGAAAATCAAACGGTGCTGCTGTCTGAGGGAAGACACCGAGATGTCTTTTTGCTCTTGCAAAGGTCAACATGAGGTCAAACTTCCCAAGAAGGTACATCAGTCCAGATTTTACCCAAAGGATGCAATGCTAACAGGCAGAGAGCCGCTGACTGACTGTACTGCGCTCAACAGAGCTGGAAGGTGAAAAGTCACAACTCTGTACAGTCATGTCCAGAAATTATATAATGGACAAGATATGATATCAAAAGCCGAGAGCCCTTCAGGTCCGCAAGCGTAAAGTTGGCATTATCCATCCCTAGCTCAAACTTCTGCATGACATTTAAAGCGAGCTATCATTCCGATGTGACGATAGATACATACAGCTGAAAGGAAATGTTTAGAATTTCAGCTGAAATACAGGCCAACGTGACCAACATCGCCTTGTCCCAGTCTCACATTTGTGAGGATTTGCTGCTTCATCAAACATTAACTTGGCCTTAAGGAAAGTGTGACAGACATTTTTCACAATTTTCTTCGACATTTTGTAGGCCGAACAGTTAATGGCTTTAATCAGGACAGAAGAAATCTGCAGAGTGATCAATAATGAAAAGAATCGTTGGCAGCAGCCGTAGTTTTTTTTACAGGTGCATTTACCTCTTTTAGCCTCGAAAAATATTCAGATTAAACAATCTGAGAAGGCAGACATTCCTTGCTTACTTGAAGTGCTCACAACTTGAGGTAATATATAACTTTGATGAGAGTTTGTGAGTTGACTTTTTAATGGTTTCTTGCATTTTTGAAATTTATGCAGAACCTTGAAGCAGTGCCAAACTACAGCCCCTTTTTTATCTGTGCCCACATCAAATCATGACTTTCCCATGGGTCATTTTTATGTATCCGAAGATGGCAAATGACTCCACTGCTTCATTACACGGAGGCCTTTGGGGGGGTTTACAATGACCACTGTAGTTTGTATTCTGTGAGAATCCATAAACCAGTAATCTGCAAATAAACCAAACAAAGAGGTGACTAATCTTGGTCTTGAATTAACTGTTATGCCTCTGCACTTTAGTCTTCATCTTCTGGGTCAAGATGTACCCGAGAGCTTTGATAACCTTTAGTGTGCCAAGTCAAGAGGTCAGAACTAAAAGTAGAGGAAGAGCGGGCAGCTCATATTCATCAAAAGAGTGCAGCAACATTTAGTGAGGAGAATTTTATTTTTCAAAAGGCTTAATACATGGGCCACCCTGTTTCACTGAATCTGGTCAGTAAATCTGAGTTTAAGATAGACTTTGACCCCAATCAAAGGAGATTAGTGTTCCAGAGAGAGCCGGATAATGAAATAATCGTCGTGCTCCACGGTTACTTAAATTACTCATAGTAACATTTTAGCCAGTGACAAATTACAATAATTTGACCTGTGTCACCAGCAGCCCCAGACCTCTGAGATGAACTTTAACGGTCCAGTGTATCAGATTTCGAGGACTCTATCCATATGCCAGAAAATGTGATTTGATATTCATAACTATGTTTTTATTACAGTATAATCACCCAAAAATAAGAATTATGTTTATTATATGTTATCTTATCATGAGACTGTTATATCTACAGACACTGAGGGTCCTCTTCTACAGAGTCCGCCATGTGGAACTGCCATGTTTCTACAGTAGCCCAGAACAGTCAACTAAACAGCAGCTCTAGATTGGATGTTTCAGAATTTTAGCGCGTTTCAAAACCAACGTAGTTTCTCCTTGGCGCTTGGAAGGAGAGGTTGAGGCGAGGTGGATACAAATAGCAATTACACACCACTACATATCACTAAATCTGACACACTGGTTCTTTAAAATACAAGATGTCCCTGGGCCCAGACATGGAAGACTGAGTGTGATAAGTTGGTATTTGGGACTGCAATTTTCATCGGGGTAAGAGTAAGGGAAAAACATTACAGTGCACTTTGGATAGGTTCTGAATCATTGATCAGCAAATGTGTTATTAAAATCATCCATCATCTCCTGAAGAGTAAGACATGTCAAAATGGGAATTTGTTTCGTCTATTCAAAATGTATCACACAACACACACTGGGGAAAAGATCCAAAAAGATCACAGGAGGTGCCCTGGTAATAATCCAGTGAGAATAAGGCTTTATTTGAACAATGATCAACAAAATAAACACTATTATCACACTATAAATATTCCTCTTCCCAGTAATTAATGTAGTTTAGTTAGTTCTGATTTTAAAGGGACATTGGAGTAAGAATTGCATTTCCTTTTCATGTCACTACTCGATCAGTCTGAAGTTTATACAAGAACTAAATCCCAGAGAGTCTGTTAGGACAGAAAACTTTACTTTCTTTAGATGGAAGAATTATTCTGTTTTGATTTTATTCTACAAACAGACGCAAGAAAACGGTCTGCTTGATCATCCACACAGAAGCTAATGTGGATGAGTGACTCAGGAAAGAGTTATCCAGCTTCCTGATGGCAACAGAGACGTTGTACTGCGGGCTGTAAAAGACAAAACAGAACAATAAGCAGCGTGATGAACAACTGCTCTGAGGCCAGCAATATTAAAAATTGGAAAAAGGGCAAAGAACAATATGCAGATAGTGCTGTTTATCACTATTAGCAAGTGCAACTCAGTGGGAAAATATTTTCATGTCTGAGGTGAGGCAGAGTACAGGAGTGAAGGCAAACATATTGGAGTTATGCAGATGTAGTGAGCAGAGGTCAGATGGTTGGTGAAAGACTAATTATGGCAGAGTGATTTGGACTAATAGGATCTGAGCCTCTGCATTGAGGTCAATCCTCTGAGGACAGAATGATGATCAGTTCAGAGACCAGACGATACGTCTCCCTGCAGGCAAACCCCCGCCGCTAATAATACCATTACGCAAATGCTTCTCATTCTGTATCCCTCCGTCATCTTTCACTTCCATCACTTCTCTTGTTCTGTTTTTCCAAAGCCTCGTTGCTTTCTCTCCCTCTCTGTCTCATTCCCCCTTTCTCTCATTCGCCTCTTTGTGTTGCCTCTCACGCCAGTGGCTGTTGAATTATTGATGGGATGTTGAGCTGGTGAGATTTCTCCTGCTGCGGACTTGTTTGTTGGTCTGGGTTTGTGTTGCTCTCTCTTTCTGTTGTCACACTGTGTGTGTGTGTGTGTGTGTGTGTGTGTGTGTGTGTGTGTGTAAGTAAATGTGTGTGTGCAGATGTAAGTATGCATTTGTGTTTGGCTAATCAAATCTGCTGGTGCATCACCGCAAGACTTTTTTAATCAGTGAGTGTGCTTGTTCTGAACCGTGACTGCATTTCAAGGAGCAGAAATGTATGCAAAACATGCACAGGAATGTACACTCGCCGTGAGCTCGAAATCACGCACACCCTTTCCTTTCTTGTCAGCGCGTGCAAGTCATAAAGGAGCAGCAACATAAATATAAGAGGCTTTGTTTTCCTCTATCATATCAGGGAGCGAGGGTTTGAGCCAGAGCACTTTAACACATCAAATATCCTGTCAAAACAACGTCCCTGCGCCCAATTCTCCTTCATAAAATCAAACCAAAATCAAAGTTGTGTGCAGACATGTTATTTTTAGATCGTCTACACTATATTAACATTATTTTTGGAGAGTTAGCTGAACTAAAAAAAAAATCAAACTAGAATCAACTCTGAAGGCCTGCACTAGTCAAAAACAGCCTCAATGCCAAGTGACAAAGTTTTCCTTGATTCAAGCACTGACACAAGCATGACTGACTGACATGTTTACCGTAGCTGAATGTGCTTGCTGCTGAGATCATTCGGCACCACAGACCCATGTGATCAGCATCGCATGACTCGACCGATGCTGACACCAACTCTCATACCGTATTGATTCACTCGTACCGATGCACAGACTTCAACATTTCCCGTACAAGTGCGCATTCAGACAGGATCAGGTGCTGCAGCGAAACGCAGCAGGGGTTATGTTGTGTGTGTGTGTGTGTCCAAAAGCTGCATCAGGCTCAACTTCTTCGCCGCACGACGTAGTGTTTTCTCACGGACACCCCTGCGGCACAGACCGCCAGAGGCAAAACAAACCACCCCCACTCAAATGAATGGAAAAACCTACGTTTTGGCCACAGCACCAGATCCATGTGATTCATGTTCAGACAATACGCTCCTGTACATAGCCTGGTTTATTGCATTTCTATTATCTCAGGCACATTTCTTACTTCACTTACATTGTTGTGCACATTTTTGATGTTCAAAAAGACCAACAGAGTGGTGAGCCTGTTGCTCAATAAGTTATCTAGTGTATCTTGTATGTCGTTGCCCTGATCAACGTTGTTAGGTAGTAAGTAAGTAGTAAGTCAATGCTGACAGTCAGTCTGTTAAGCTATAACATAAGCTAATGTAACACTTACCAGCAGTGTGTTTTTATTACCATAAGGAGACAACTTTATGTGACCACTAGTTATGATGTTGAGATAATGAGGAGAAACAAAGTGGAAAATAACTAAAGTGTCGCAGTCATGTAGCTCGTTTTTCTACAGATGAATTTGAAGTTGTTTGAAGTTTGAAGCAGAAAAATACTGCTTCAGATATTTGCCAGTATTTTTTTATTAATTAATGGTATTTTTAAATTTGCTTTTTGCTGCTCAAAAAAAAAAAAAAGTAAAAGAAATCTCATTTAGCATCTACTCCCCTCTCAGTCAGGCTGGCTCAAACACTAGCTGCCAATTTACGTAACTGCATCCTTGCTCAGTCAGATCCAAGTCACCACACAGACAGGGTTTTTTTTTTTTTTTTTTTGCTTGAGGGAATATCAGTTTGAAAGACACTGCGAGACATGACAAAGCTCCAGGGAGCCTTTCTCCCTTCAGCAACCATCAACAAATTAATTACTCTATGCTCTCCCAATAAAGAGGACAAAAGTAGGGACTTTAGTAGCTGAGAGATGACGGGCCTTATCTTTGGCTTCTGAAAAGACTTATTAGTGTGAAGTGTGAGAAGCCATACTGAGCCGGCTGAAGCCATTTACACACTGATTCATCTCAAACCCTGTTCAAAGAGAAAACGAAGAGCCATATGTTGCTGGTTCCGGACCTGCTTCAATCAGCTTCAAGAATACGTCAAATATTCAGCTTGTATCCCTCCTTTTGTCCCCTAGCAACACAAGTGTCAGCTAAAGAAGTTTTATGCTTGTAATATGTTTCTTACGGATGTCCTGTCACATAATTTTGCCACACATTGTAGCCTGCAGTAGGCGAGGTGTACACAGGAAAGTGGCTTTGTATTAAGCCTTTGTCACAGTGTGAAGAATGTCACTGTGGAGCTGTTGTGGGAGGAAAGTTTGGACAGGATCCGGGCTGGAGCTACAACAACATATGGGCCTTCAGTGATGTTGATAGGTTTTTATTGTAGTGAGTCCCAGGGACTCGCAGATGGTCATTAGAGTGAGTACCAGGGATGTTTTCAACAAACTGTAGCGTTAAACTGGATATAATTAGGGTTATATTCATATGTGTCAAAACTTAATTTGATATTTTGGACCTAAATAATCATTTCAATGAGTCTGATTTGACAAGTCTTCCCATATTTTATTTTCCAGTCAAGTTTCTTTGCTTACAATGGAGACTTGTCTAAGAATATTTATCAGTCATTTTTTTCGAAATCCACATGAAACACTTAAAACATTAACTAGATAAATAACAAATGAAATATTTTGTTTCATCATGGATTTGTGTTTTTGACTGTGTTCCCTGTATGTGTCAACAGTGACATTAATCTGTGCTTTTAGATTTTAATGCGACAGAGATGCAAAATACATACCTCGTTAATGGGCTGATATTAGCTTATCACAGCTATATGTATAGGTCAGCTGATAACCAACAAGAACTTATAGTTCAGAAACGCCAAACTAGAGATAATATCATTTAGAAACGATAAATCCGAATAGATAAAATCCAGGCTGTTTGCTTAAGTTTTTGTTTAACAGCAGTACTTTTGGACGATTTATTGTTATTGGTACATTTTCAAACCCCAACAGCTCTGCTGACATGGCTCACTGCTGCGCACTGACATTATATCCCTGATTAAAACTGTCACCTGTATTTATGTTGTGCACTCATCAGTTCACTCACAACACCGCACAGTGGGGTGTTTTTGACACCTGGTGTACCAAACAAACATGTTCAGAAGCTGAGATGTCTCAGGAATGGATCAGGCATGAATTGGTCCCGATGTTGTGGATCTGCTGGTTTGTATTCTTTAGTAGTAGTACTGTAGTGGCAGGTGAGGGAAGCTATACATATATCTGCAAGAAATGCACATGACAGCTGGGAGAACACATGCATATTAGAGGATGATCAATTTTCCTGATTATCTTCTTCAATCAATCAAATATTCAGTCAATCAGTCGATAAAATGTCAGGATCCACACTGAACTCAAAGCTACCAAAAGACCGTTTTAAGTGTTTTTTCTATTCTTTTATCTGCTAAACAAATGAAGTGACCCATACTTGTATATCTCTGTCCGTAACTGACCAGCAACACACTTCTCAAGGTTGACTGCAAATCATCGGGTCGATCAGCTTTAATGCAGAAGGGACCACAGTCTCTGTAGTCTACGTTGCTTTCATGAGGTCATCCTCATGTTAGGGCTGGGCGATATGGCCTAAAAATAAAATCTCTGATTTTTTTCACAACACATCCGATTTACGATTTTAATCGATTTTTTTTTTTCTTAAAAAAACTAGAAATGACAAGGAAATCATTCAAATGAGCTGTTTTTATTTGACACAAAAGAAAATTATGAATTTTATGAAATTATCAGTTTCCCTATTGGGCTTGAAGTGCAAACCTAACTTTCACCAATCTTCACTTAAAAAAATTAATAAAAGGTCCCTCTTGATTAAATAAGGATGAATTACTGGAATTAATAAAGTGCAAATATAACTTTCACCAAACATCACTTTTTGTAAAATAAAAGGTGATTCTTGAAAAAATGTATTGTAACCGTGAAGAAAGACACACATTTGTAAACAAAATTAATCATGCTATTTGAATGCTAAATAACAAAATCTAACAAAAACAAAGTTTTTCGCGTGTATTGTTGTATGGACGGGGCAGGGCAACTTCAGCGAAATACTTGCGGCTCATATTTAGCTCATAGTTGGGGTCAATTGTATGGAGCATGTGTATGAAGCCAGGCTTTTCCACTGTGTATATGGGCACCATATCTTTGCCAATGTTAGCCGCTAATGTTACCTGCGTTCTAGCTGTTTTTTTAAGGTTGTCGTCATCTTGTGCAGCTCGCAGTGGCACACACTGCTCCCACTCAGCTGTGCGCTTTTGTTTCAGGTGCTGCTGCATTTAGTTGCCACTGACTTCCTTCCTGACTGACAAACTTTACAGCAGACAGTGGTTTGCTCGGTGTCATCTGCTGTAAAACCGAACCACTTCCATACCGCTGAGGAGACGGAGCCTTTTTGGGACGAAGTTTTCGTCACTTATTAGCATGTGCTGCCATGCTGACGATTTGACGGTCTCTGAGGAGAAGAGGTCGCCTCGCGCAGGGGAGGGCCGGGTGTTACTGGAGGGAGCCGTACCGTAATTTCTCTAGTTAAAGTGAAAATCGATTTTCATTTTTTAACATCGTCCTAAATCATGAATTCGAATGAATTGATAAAATCAATTTATCGTCCAGCCCTACCTCATGTATAAAAGATCAAAAAAAGCGAACTTCAAACTTACAATAAATGTCCTGCGGTCCAGCAAATCCCCTCTCTTTGCCTTGAACACTCGTGAGAAAACTGAGGGGAAAGTCAACAGAGATTCCCATCGGTTAATTTCAGTGGGTGGCACTAAACCATCATTAGCCGTGTTAGAGAGACATGTGTCTTGTGTTCGCTTGCACTGGTTTTACCATTAAGCTGGTTATATGTAAGGATTTTTATTAATGCCAATAATGCAGTTTGGATTAGGAAGGAATCCAAATCTTCTGCTCCGTTCTGCTCTGTTTGCTATTCTGGGACAGAGACAGATAGAGCATAATAGCTGAATCTCTCTCTCCCTCTGGCAGATTCTCAATTTTATGTATCAGAAGGCGGAGGTATTCCACACATACCTAACTTTACACCGTCTGCTGCATAACAGCCCTGTTTTTTTTTGTGGTTGTAAATAGCCATCACAAAACCTCTCCCCCACTCTGCTTTCAGATAGAGTGGGTTATGTGAGGAAGATGTTTCATCCAGGTATGAAATTATAATGTGATGTTTTTTTTTTTTTTTTTACACTGCAGGGAAACTGTATTTTTATCTTGCTCTCTGCCACGAAAAGGTCAGAGGCTGGGGTCAGCTACAGCTCAAAAGGAGCACATTCAGGTAGAGCAGATTCTTTGATCCCATATAATGTGGTGTGACTGAAGGATTTCACTTTCTAAAGGGCAACTAAACCCCCCAGGTTCCTGTAGCTCCCTCCCTCTCTCAAAATAGGGGGCGTGGCCTGGTGATGTCATCTGCCTCCAAATCAGCCAATAGAGAAATTCAAATGCAATAGCCAGGTTTTAACCAGTAGAGGCAGGTACCTATGTATATTTATAGCATATTATGTGTATTTCAAATTCTTTGCATTAAACTGTCAAGAAGTGGACATGAATCAATCAACAATAGGAGGTTTAGTCACACTGTGTGTGTGTGTGTGTAAATGTGTGTGTGCAGATGTAAGTATGCATTTGTGTTCGGCTAATCAAATCTGCTGGTGCATCACCGCAAGACTTTTTAAGACTTCAGTGAGTGTGCCTGTTCTGAACCGTGACTGCATTTCGAGGAGCAGAAATGTATGCAAAACATGCAAAGGAATGTACACTCGCCGTGAGCTCGAAATCACGCACACCCTTTCCTTTCTTGTCAGCGTGCAAGTCATAAAGGAGCAGCAACATAAATATAAGAGGCTTTGTTTTCCTCTATCATATCAGGGAGCGAGGGTTTGAGCCAGAGCACTTTAACACATCAAATATCCTGTCAAAACAACGTCCCTGCGCCCAATTCTCCTTCATAAAATCAAACCAAAATCAAAGTTGTGTGCAGACATGTTATTTTTAGATCGTCTACACTATATTAACATTATTTTTGGAGAGTTAGCTGAACTAAAAAAAAAATCAAACTAGAATCAACTCTTTTTAAGGCCTGCACTAGTCAAAAACAGCCTCAATGCCAAGTGACAAAGTTTTCCTTGATTCAAGCACTGACACAAGCATGACTGACTGACATGTTTACCGTAGCTGAATGTGCTTGCTGCTGAGATCATTCGGCACCACAGACCCATGTGATCAGCACCGCATGACTCGACCGATGCTGACACCAACTCTCATACCGTATTGATTCACTCGTACCGATGCACAGACTGTGGGGGGGTTTTCAAAAGCTGCATTAGGCTTTCTCACGGACAGCCCTGCGGCACAGACCGCCAGAGCCAAAACAAACCACCCCCACTCAAATGAATGGAAGAACCTACGTTTTGGCCACAGCGCCAGATCCTGTCTGAATGCAGCCTAACCCCGGCCTGTTTGCAGGAATGTTGGAGAGGGATCAACCATATTCATTCATGTTCAGACAAGAAGCAATCAACAATAGGGGGTTTAGTTATACTTCGAGTGCTTTTATCAATTTATTATGTCTAGATTCTGGAGATTCTATTTGTGTTAAACATATAGTCATCAAATACCATTAAAGTAAAGGTTAAAACAACCTACACTTAACTTTTACTTTTCAGCAAAATGTCCTGTTTTAACAGATAGCTAGATGTCCTTTTTTTTGGCCGTGCAATAACAATGAACTGACATTGAAATGCAAGGCAAAAGCTGCAAATCTCTGCTCCGTTAAATTAATTTTGCTTTCATGAATCTCCATTAAATAAAAATGTTTTGATGAGATTCTGAGTGGCTCGCCAACAAAGAACTGACCAGGGACCGCTAACAACCAAGCAATTTGGTTAAACACGGTTGATGGTGGGCCACTGTTGCTATCTTGGCACAGTTTCCTGACCGAAAATACACTTTTATAGTATAATAAATTGAATAAAATAATGCAAATTTTCAGCCGCTGTGAAATTTTGAGATATCTAGGCTATATAGAGATAAGACCTACAAAGATAATGACTAAAACCAGCCAACCAAAAAAAAAAAAAAATCCTACGAAAAGAAATCTGGTCAAAAAAATGCAGAGAAACAAACCTCCCGTCAGCACTTGTCTCAACAGACAATAACTCATCGCAGCATATGGGCATGTGTTTGGAAATTTACAGTTTAGGATCATCCAAGGGTGAAATTTCTAACTACTGGGTCCGTCAACGGACATGATGTTTTGGCAGATTTTGAGTAGCAAGAGTTCAGACATTCAACTGTAATGATTGAACAAAGACCAAAGATACATAAGGCATCCTGCAACCTTACGTCAGTAGCATGTTTCTGAACTGTGCAACCTGTGTGCTTCACCAAGGAACAAACACAAAGGGCACTTTTTCCAATTTCCTATAAATATGTATTCAGCCACTCATGTTGGATATTGCTTCCCTGTCATTCTGTCCAAAACTACCTTAGAAAATCTCTCCTTCCTCCCCTAAACCTCTGCTTTCATGGCCAGCATGGGTTATGAATCACAAAACACCTGCAAGCATTTGTATACACACACATACACACACACACACACACACACACACACACACACACACACACACACACTTCATCTTCTGCTCAACACAAGCTACCACGCTCACCTTTCAGGCTAATAACCAGGTGTCCCTTCTAACCCACCCCAGTCTAATATGCCACTTCGATTTGTGAGACTGAACCCTGTTTACCTGCACTTTTATTGAGTTTACAGCAGCTCTGAAGTTCAGCTAGACATTAGTTTTGGTGGTATTTTCTGACGAATTTAACTGTTGGATCAGTAGACACCTGTTGCTTAGTGTGTTTATTGATCATTTATAGGGCTAGATATGCCAATATCCATTCCATCCATCTGAATTAAGACTCTGGAAGATTCAAATGCATCAAACAGACCAATATTGCATAAATATGAAAGCAATTCTCAATTCATTCGGTGAACTTGTCAGTTCATTAGGTAATATTTATCATGTTCACCATCTTATTTGAGTGTATTAATGAGCTAACATTTGCAAATTGGCACTTTGATGGACCTACAGTTTGGTTTGGTGGACCCATTGCATCTGTAGATATAAAAGGTCCAGTCTATGTTATCAAAAACACAACAGTTATTTTATTTTGCGATTATGAAATGAGATTACACAAATATTACACAATGAAAACCTAGTTATTATGCATATTATATTTCTACTTGTGCCATATTCTGTAAAAAGCTGCTGGTGGTGCTTTCGTGAAAAAACAGTTAATCATGTGGCATCAATTTCTACTTTTAATAAAAATATTTTACATTTTGCTTGATAAGGCTGACACCTGGTCGGTTGGTCAGCGGTTGGTCGATATGCTCTTGTCTGACCAAATTCTCATTGCAATCACTGGTGTTACTTTAGGTATTACTTTAGCTATAGGTTTTAATCGACTAGTTGAAGAGTAGGTAGACTTTCAGTCAACCCAGATATTTCTTTGGTTGATTACAAAATGACTGCCCAGAGTGAAATATCTCAATGCGTGTGGATTCATTTTTGATAAACTGATGAACCAACTTGTCAGCTCTAAAGCCAAACTGTTAGCATCGCAATAAAAAGCAGAAAACTAGTCAATTACAGTAGATGCAGTAAGTGATTCTTTATGTGTTACTTCCATTCTTGCAGATGTACATTGACCTGGCCACATTTACAAAGGCCACACAGTCCAGACTGGCAGGATCCCAGTTAAACTATTGCCTTGAACAAGTACATTTGATGTTGAAAGCACCTAATTTATTGGTGTCCATATTTCAGTCAGGAAGAGGAAGGCATACAATGGTGCAGTAACTGTGTCACCACTTAAAAATAATGTCTCTTTTGAATACTTTGAATCAAGAAGTGAATTACACTCTAACCCATGCCCTGACTCAGTTATCCACACAGTCTCTATCAACAAGGGTCAAGCAATAAGACCCTTGTAGAGTTAATCTGTCCTCCATGATTAAACTAAAAGAACTAATTTCCCTTCACACACAGCCATGCCACATGGTGCTGGCTAATGATAGCACATATCCCTGTGATATAATGGTTATTAAAGAAATAGGCAGAGTGCAGGCTAACTGCACAATATAATGAATGATTTTTTTCCCCCATTAAATTCATCTGATTGAGACTGAACTGGATTAGACACCATGAGAGGTCCATGGGTTTTAAGATGTGGGTGACTAACATGAACTAAAAGAGAGACGGAGCAGAGTTACTTCATAAAAGCAATGCCTTTAAAAACAGCCTGGGACCTATCAGATATGGTTGCCTGTGTTTCACAGCTTCTCACACAAGATATTTCTTTAGATATTGCTCTTTTCATAACAGAAAACTATAAATCAAAAAAGGTACAAGCAAAGGGTAGAAACTGAGCATATCATAACACATGCTGCCCTCAGCTGAACTGCTGCTTAAACCAAAGTTCTCCAACCAAAGTACTGATATTTACACAGATTTTAAACATGCAGCAGTGAAACAAACTGAACTGTCAAATACAGTCTGATCAAAAAGTGCCTAAATTAGAGACCAAACAGTGTCAAATCTTTATTGGCAAGACAAGAACCGCTGAGGGTTTTTTTTGTCAACTGACCTACTTACAGCTGTTGACCGTCCAAACACATGTACATTTTCATAACCAGGGCTAAAAAACACAAGTCAATCCACACGTCAGAAACACAAGGACAAGTATGCCTACAGTAACAGATGCAGGCAGCATGGCCACAGTACGGCTGCCTCCTAAAAGTCCATGATTCGCACTATCGATCAGGGAAGACTTCAAGTCAACTTACATTTTGTCTGTTGAATCGTTCAGCTGCATCACTGTACTTAGAGAAATGCAGGAAAACAGAATGGCAGCCGTAAAGTCTCAAAATAACCAAACCACAAAACTAACTGTGATAGTGCGGGGAGTGAACGGCGCAGGGAGTGAACGAAGCATTTCTCATAAATGTAGGCGACATCAGTATTAATCTTGAGTGTTTATAAAATGAAAAAGAAAAGTATGAAACAACGGACCACAACATGATAGGTTTATATAAATGACATACTTTGGACTGTTACTACTTAATACTAATTAAGGTTCTCTTCCATTTATTGCAGCAGAGGCTTTGCAGTGAACCAACATGTACCACAGCAGCACTCTGTTTGACCTGAATGGAACAGGACCCTAATTAGTATCTATTACTTCACTATTTCATGTCAAAATGGCTGCTGTGAAAAAGGCCTACTGGTAGGTGAAGACATTTTTATCCTGACCCTTACCATTGGTGCAAACATCCATCCATCCATCCATTATCTATAACAGTGATAATGATCCATCATATCAAATTGTTACTCAAACCATAATCAATATCAAACATTAGCCCACCTGAAGGCTTGAAAGGAGGCTGCTACACGGTGCTATCCCACTAAAATCCACTGGAAATATTATATTTAGGCATATTGTGCTGAAATTATGATTGTTGGGAATATATGAACAGTGGAAACATTGACTTACTTTAACAACAATGCAATAATATATGCTTACATTAGGGTTACACAGTTCTGCCAGTGCATAAGATAGGCTTGTCACAAATGCAAATCAATAACTAGACAACAGTTCATTTAATTGGCTTTACGGGTGTATTTCTGAGGAAGTGCAATGTCAAATTTGGTTCAGTTTGGACACGTCCAATACGAGTAAACAAGCCAACATCGCTCTGTGCAGCAACAGGGCATGGCTTCAGGGCTTTCGATGCAAGTTCAGTGCGGAGTGTCTCTTCTGCCAGTTGCTGTCAGCTGAAGAGTTGATCACACAGCATGGTACAGGAGGGGACATGGAGACGCTCTTCTGTTTAAACAGGAGTTTAGCTAACTTTGCTGCATTTACTGTAACACCAGAGCTCAGAGTGCCAGAATCAGAAACACGGGAGCTCTGTGTCACACTGTCCTCTGTTTCCATCACAGTCATGTATTTAGGTCATTTGCAGCGGCCTGTCAAATTGTCACACATATCCGGGGTTATGATGCATGCTTTGAAGGGCACTAGTTTGACAAACGTGGAATTCAGGCAAAGCAGTGTCTGATTTTATTTTTTAGACCCAATTGCTTCTTCAATTGTCTTATTTTTTAAGTTATATAATTTGACAGACTTGAAATGCAAAGAAAGATACATTTAAAAAAGTTTGTTTGAGTTCATTCTGCTGAATATTTTTAAGAAAATAAATATGCTGGATCACAGTTTTTGTTTCTTCTGCTTACATACTGCTGACAAGTAAGTAATTGTATGGCTGTCAATCATTCAATCGCATGTTCAATCGCATGTTTTTGTATTCATTTGAGTGTGGGTAGTGCGCTTTGGGCTGCAGCGATGCAAGAAACTCAATGTAACGTCATGCTGCAGTGGCCAATCAGACCAGTCAAACCCTCTAAAAAATCAGCCTGAAATGTCATAGAAACTGAGCGTGATCCAAGTGGAGTGCGTGGACTAAACTATGATACTCTACCTGTTGTATTCTGGTGTTTGCTATATTTCGTATACCCAGCTTCTCTGCCTGTGTCTGCCTCACAAAATAGTGACATCAAGAAGTTTTCTTTCTGTCCGACAGTTTTCCAACAGAGAGGCAGACAGCGAGCATTGGTCAAGCGACAGAATGTGAGTGAAAGTGATGGAGCGCTGGTCTCAAGAAAGCCAGTGAATCAGCAAAATTTAGCAAGAACCTTCAGCAAAAGTTATTTTCATATTGTTCTATAGCTGTTATGCTCAGCACAAATAAATATATCCCCAGTACCTGGCCAGATTTAGTTTAAATACAGCCTTACACCAAACTGAAAACCATTTCTGTATGGACTTCAGTTTGTACACAGGAGTATTGTCATGTCCAAACAGCTGTTTTCCACAGAGTTGAAAGAAGCATACTGTCTAAGACACTGGTTCGTAACCTTAAAGCCAAGTCAAGCCCCACACACCTTCCTTAAGCGGACAAGCCCAAACAAAACAGGACAACACTAATCATCTACAGATTGATTGATGGTTTGTGCCCAGTGAGGTCCTCTATTACATTCATGTTCGAACAAAAACACGTTTTTCTTCTTCTACACATGATACCTGTTTTTCTTAATATCCATCAATATCACACATTCATTTGGTCGGTCTCTTTGTCACACACACACACACACACGCACACACACACGCACACACGCACACACGCAGATGCACACACCGTTGAAGCTGTCTGCTCGTCTCCTCCTGTCCTCATTAGTAGGCATGGCCCCCGTTCTTGTTTGCACACTCCACTGTTCTGACTAAATGAGAAAATTAATGAGCTGGGGTGAGCTAGAGGAACACCACAACCTTCAGAGCCCCCTCCCTCCTCAGTCAACCCCTGTTTTACTCTCTCACCTGCTTGCTGAATCTCCTGTTCCCGTCTCACACATCCTTGTTTAATTTCACGCCGTTGCTGATACCTGTCTCGGCTGTGTTGACGGGCCTTTAGTAAACAAAGACTGTGTTGTGAGATCTGACCCCCATCATCCATCACTCAATAAAGACAAGGGAAAAGGGAATTACCCACTGATCACAGAGAAAAGCGGTGCATCTGCAGAACTGCTGTTCGATTATAAAGTGCTTTTAATAAAACAGCCAAAGAAGCCTACAGGCAAGAAGTGCACACAAAAGGAGAGTCCTAAAAAGTAAAATTCCTCGAATGCAACTTTGTGAAAGGGATAATTTACATAAATAGTCCAACACAATGCAGGCGCACAGACGCTGAGTCACCCAAATACCTAACGCCCTGTTTACAAACTTATGAATAAATGAAATAAAAGGATAAAAATAAGTAGCCACCTGGCTGGCGGTGAAGATTAATAATGGATCTGTCTCGTTTAAGTGGGTGCTTTGATACACATGGACGCAAGCGAACAAGCGCACAGAGAAGGTGGCACAAACATTTGTAAGCGAGCTCAAGGGATGTGGGTGACTGATAGAGTGGATAAAGTCCTGTTTGTAGTGTCTGCTGCCTCAGCTCAACTGGATACTTGATTCATTACCTGCCCGGAGTGTGACAGAGAAAAACCCATCTTTAAAGAAGGAAGTTGTTATTCTTCTATTCTGTCCATCGGGATATTTTTGCAGTAAATTCAGATTATCAGTCGACTCTTCGGTAAACCTCACACCATTAATTGCTGGTAAGTCGAGTGTCACCTTCTCGGTTTGAGATTTGTAGCTAGCTAAGTAACATTGGCTGTATGAGTTAGTTACACACTTTTTATTGTTCCCGCCTGACTCCTGAGATGAAAATGACAAAATACGGTTGCTACATGATATCATACAAATTCTAAATAACAATAATAGGTCAGCATCCTCATCAGCTAATTAGATTTTATACAACAGTATTGTGAGAAAACAATTTAAACAACACAAAATGTATATTAATGTTAATTATAGTAGTATTAGTATTTTCAAGCAATATGTTAACATGAGGACCAACAGATAAGAAACTAATCTCATGTCAAATGTTTAAATCCAATAAATACCAAGACAGAGTAAACTAATTTTAGCCTAAACTCTCAGAGAGCCAATCCACACTCTCTGATCCGCAAATACAATAAATCCAATCATCATCAGCATGATGACCTTAGCAGACCTGTAAACATCTTCAGGCATTATACTAGTACATTTATCAGGACTCCAAGGGGCTGATCCAGCTGCTGGGAGCGCTCTCTTTTCTCCTCCACTCACAGAACTACAGTAGTGGGAAGATTTAAGATAAATTAACAGATGAATTGTCTAATTGTCTGACATTTTGTTGACTAAAATTATGTAGGCTGAAAAAAGACTAAAGTATGACCGTAGCAAATAAAAAAAATATCCAGTCATGCTAGCGGCTAACAGCAACAACAAACACTGTTCATAACATTTCTCACATATTTATAAGTTTTGGAAACATACACAACCCGGCACACGTTTTAAATTCAGTTCTACTCTCAGTAAAAGGCCCATATGTAGGCAATCTACAGCTTGACATGCCTGACCTGCCTAGTTACAGTTGCTAAGCTGTGACTGCACAATAACTGTGCAACTGAACAGTCAGTTAAGCTCAAACAAGAAGGAGGCAGCATTTTTCATCAGTCTCAGAGTCCAAATTCAGCTCCAAATCCACCAAATCCACCTCATTCAGTTAAAAAACCCAAGTCTGGTTTCTTCTTGCAGGGGGCAAGGGCTTTGAACCCTCTGCTGCTCTGCGGTTATCCCATTATGAGATTGCATTAATAAGAGCAAAAAGGGGAAACAGGCAGAAGCAACACCATCACAGAGCGCTGTGGTATTTTTTGAGGTTGGTTCTAATAACTGAATAAGTCCGGAGGGAAGTAAACCGACGTTGGAGAGCACACCCAGGGTTTTTAATCAGCCTTTAAAATAAATAAACCATGATTGCATCCCTTGCTCTGTCTTTCCATACAATGCAAATGGCCAACAGGAATCAGATCAACTGATATATAAGATGAGATAAGAACCTAATACATTTTAAATGCATGGGACAGTTAGCAGAGAGGGGGTGGGGAGATATTTCTCACAGAGAAGAAAGGAGAAAACAAACTCAAAGCAATAGAGGGGCAGCGGGGATGAACGCGGTGTCAAAGCAAACTCAAATAAAAAACACATAAAATCGATCGCTTAGCACCGTGATTCCTTTGCTCTGTAGCAGTAACTCATTAACATCAGAACCTAAATCCATATTCTAGCTCTGTGTTAAGACATGGCCTCAGGGAGGGAACTTGAGGATGCTCACAGTCTGTAAATAATAGATGCAGTTTAGCGAGTTGGAGCCTGACACGCAGAGAGCTGATGTGTCAAATAAAAAGGAGGAAAAATGAAAAGGTGGTTTGATCAATGGTGGAGGGCTGAAAGTAGCATTCTCCATTTTGGGGGCAGTTTTATAACCTTCCTTCAAACCACTTCTTAATTTCTTTTTTTTTTTTTTTAACTGAGCATTAAAAGCATCCCACACTTGTTTATCCAAAATCCTCGTGAGGGAATGTCTTTTGAAACAAAACAGAGGACCAAAATGATTGGAAAACACCCTCAACAGTGGATCAAAGCTTAAACACAAAATCTCTCCCCGGGAGACGGAGATGTGAGAGTCTCTTTCTTTCTTTTGTTTAAATGAATTCATTCCAACCAAAGTAATTGATTGAACGAGAAAGATTCTGCTTTCAACAGGCTCAATGACAACATCACTACAGTTTTAACCTTGTGAGCCTTTCAGAATGTGGTACTGCCAGTGTATCTGGAAAAACCTTATTGGGTTTTCTCCAGGCCGAAGACTTTTTTTATCTCACATTACCGAAGACATAATTTTCATATAGGTCTGACAAACATCTCATATCCATTATGATTATGGAAATCTATAAACACAGCTTCAATGAAGTCCAACAGGGCAAGACACAAGACGATCCTGTCAACATGGGTCCAACAGTTTAGCCAGATTATTTTTAAAAAAGCCTTATTTTTATGGTAAAGCTAGAGCCTACTTGAAATGTCTTTAATAGTCACTTGGCTAACTCATATGTTTGTTTAAAGTCTGTGTAAAGGCAATTCTGAGATTTCTTTCAAAACACAAACTTTCAAAGTTACTCATGTCATTTTCTGAACGTTTCAGTCACTTCAAAATTGCTGCTTGACTGCTCCCAGGAATGGGCGTGGTTTTAGTCAGTACAATGTCATCAAAACCATTAAAAACGATGGTCAAAACCATACAGATATAAGCCAAAATTGAATACATTTGAATTATCCTTTTGAAGTTAACTTCTAGGATGTTTTATTTGATCATAACTGCAATGAAAAATTGACTTGATTGCATTCCCATACATGATTTCTTTAGGTAACTGCAGTGCTTCGAAACAAAGTCACAGGTAAATTTTCACCGGGCACAAATGGGATGCATACCATGTGTGCAGCGGTGGAGCTAATTCTAGTTGATCCTTCAAACCCCACCAGAAGCGCCGTTAAAAGTTAAAAGGGAAACTATGTAGCATTTTTACATATTAGGAAAAAACATGAACCAGAGAAAAATGACCAAATCTGAGCACATTAACAAAGTCTGGTGGGCAAACACTTGCTTCTGGTGGGGTTTGAAGTAGCGGGGAGAATGAACCAAAACAGTAGCACAGTCAACAGAGATGTGCCCTGTGGGGAACCACTGTTACGCAGCAACTTACATTGCTGCTTGTGTCTAGACAATGCTGAAAATTTAAGAACTATGGCCTCTTTTATTGAATAAAAAAGAAAAGAGAAAAACATATTTATATTTCAAAGGCTTTATTAAAGTATTGTTTTGGTATTGAAACTAAGGTAGCGTATCGGAGAATGTAAGAAAACATTTCAAATGATGCCCAGCCTTTGTATCTGATTACTTGTCACATGGGTTGATACGAGATCTGAAGTCGAAACAAAACAAAAACTACTTCTTTTAACGTGCAAAGCATGATGGATGTGTCGCCACTCTTTGTTATGATTTACAGCAGGATATGAGCATCTGTCGCAACTGCCTTCTGCCCTTGTTTACTTATTTTAGGCTTTCCAAGACTGCGACCAGATGATGACTAGATGTCAATTCTGTCTACTGCATTGCATTTTGAGATTATGTCCTGCAGCTGGTTCAGCTTACAGACTCACACTTTAGTGTTGCTTAAAAAAAAAAGAGCATAGGTGCATTTACAGGCACCAGAGTGCTGATATTTGGAGCTACAGAAATAGTTTTCACTGGCTTGAACAAACCAAACTGACAAGGTAAAAGGTGTAGGGCAGGTGCAGGGTGGGCAAACACATTAGTGGGTGACAGAGTAATACCCAGGGCCAGGGTTGAGGGATACCAGACTGTGCTGCCTGCTGCAGTCAAACTGCAGGACTGGATCGATTCTCAGGGAGAGGCAAAGAGAAGAAGAGATGGGGAAGCCGTCCAGTCGGCCCCCATATCCCTCAGTCTATCAATACCATTTGTCACCTGTCATGGCCTTGCCCTCACCGACCCTCTGTCTTGTCCTGAGCACGTTATTCATTCTGACGTTCACATCCCAGCAGACTAACCCGGCTGTAGCATCTGCCTCTCAACCTTGAGACAAATCACCTGCAAGAGACTGACTGATGGAAGCCTTCCTGAAAGCTGTGAAGTGCAGGATCTCGCAAACCTCGACATGGGCTCAACGTCAATTAATCATAATCATCATAAATATTAAGAGGCAGTGTGTTTAAGAAAAAGAAAAAAAGGCAACCAGGACAAGTCTATTTCAGTATGTATTCACCCTGAAGCCTGAGAACACAGCTTCATTACTTTCTTCCCACACTCCCAAACACTTCTGCAATCTAACTCCACATGATCTACGTCTGTGAGGTGTGAAGCGAAGCTTTTTAACCCATGAAAAATAGCCATCTGCAGGTGAATATCGCGCATATGCTCATATCAGTATTATATCGTTCTGTATTCAGCTCATTTAGGCAGGATGCATAGTTAATGTGCAGGCATATCAGTCATATTTGTGTTATAATGAGAGCGGTACAGGCAATCAGACTGAATTCCAGCGTTTTCAAAGATGTATTCACACATTTCATCTGATATATCAAAGCAAGACGAGACACAGAGGGCCTGAAATGATGAAATGGGTGAACAGCGGTACGTTTCATGGAAGCCGGGATGAGAAATTTGGAGTAATGAAACAGATAAGAGGCGAGGTATTGTTGTAAAAAAGAAAGGGAGCAGAAATTATCGAGAGATCTACCACGACAAATGCTTTGGATACTCGTACTTGCTCTGAGATGGACCATTTTTAATGGAACAAAATCTTTCAAATTTAGTCGGAATTTACATAGCAATAAATATTAGCTTTAAATGTGATGGACAAATCGATTCAGCGTCTTACCATCCCCAACACTTTTGTGCAAGCAGCAGTGTTGTTGTACTGCAGATTTTTGTAAAAGTTCACAAATTATTTGAGTCTAAAAGTAGCTCCTAACTGGCTGAGTAAGGAGAAACTTCTAAAAATAAGAAGGCTGTCAGTCCTAATTTTAAGACTCTTAGGTTTTTGGTCTAAATGTAAGTCACGAAGCAATTCAGCGCTAAAACCAGCTTCTACATTTGAGAGAAGTTAGGAAAATGACTTCGTAATCACCCAGACCTACCCACAGTCAGACAGCTCACAGATATGAGCCTAAACTCCATTAACCCCTGGTTAGGGTTAGGTAAGTCCAACTGTATCCAACTACTGTATACTCATCTGTTCTGTGTTTTCCTTTCAGAAAAAAATTAGAAACCAAAAGGGGGAAATTTTGTGTTTTTTATTTCATGG
Organism: Miichthys miiuy; assembly: GCA_036365135.1. Lineage (NCBI taxonomy): Eukaryota > Metazoa > Chordata > Actinopteri > Sciaenidae > Miichthys > Miichthys miiuy. Next base: position 17,430,753 of record CM071622.1, read on the forward strand.
TGGAGCCCCAAGTTTTGCATTATTTTGACAGAATACAGTATGTGTCTACATCTTATTTTGATACAGCCAGTAGCATCCTGCATAAAAGGTTTGATTGCAGACAGAGCAGTCAGTTACACTGAGCAGGACAAGCAGCATAATACTAGACAAGACTTTGAAGGTTAACATCTTTCTTATCTAACTTATAACCATAAACACACATCTTGTCCTGCACCTTAGCTTCTTGAAACGAGCCTCCAAACATGCATTAATTGGGAAAAGTGCACTGCTAAGGTTAAATTGCAGGCTACGCGGCTAATTAGCTGCTCACCTGCAGCGCATTAAACAGCATGTAAACATACCTGGAAATTTTCAAATCGCTCTGTTACATGCTGGTGTGGTCCTCTTTTCTAACCACTGACAGTGTGGAGAATGGACAGCGTATGCGTCTGACGTCTGAGGCAGGCCGAATGACTACTATCTGTAACAGCACCCACCTGTCAATCATAGCAGCCACGCTGTTAATTCTGCCTAACTTTAAGCCTAATATAATTTGAACGGGTGTTCTGTAAACAGCTGTGTAGTTGGACATATTAATATGGGGACTTATAAAGAGTGACTTGTTCTGTAGCCAGCCGTGTGGCCGTTCAAGGAACTGCAGTTTTTGGCACTACCGCATTGTCTTTACTACACAGCCATGTCAGGTTGCCGCTGGGGTCTAACATCCTTCAGTGTTATCTGTCCCTCCACTATATTGTACAAGAGGAGAGATTTACGTCCCAAAAATCGACAGGGGCATTGCACTGTGTTCAGTTTTACTTTACTACCACCTATCATCAGGAGCAGGTACAGCTGATAAATACCAAAAACCAACATTCTTGGAAGGTTTATATGTGCTGAGAGCTAATTCTTTAACAACTCAGCATTACCATGCTCATTTATTTCTACAGTTCTGTATATTGTCCAATGACAATTCTCCTTTTCATATATTGTCTTTTATTGCCTTATTACTGTCTTTCTTATTGTGTTTTGTAATGTTAACCCTAACCCTTTGTATTGTGGCGTGCCGGTTGTTGGAGTTGCCCGAACTGAGGAGAATTCTCCCCCTTTGATGATAATAAACTGCGTCTGTCTTGCGAGAAATTGAATTTAAACCTGCATTTCCCCGCTGAATTAGTTCGAGCACCAAAAATAGCAGCTCATTATAAAAAAGAGAGCTGTAGCCAAAAATAAATGAACACAAATCTGACCACGTTATAACACCAAATGAAGAGCAGAGAGGGAGGTGTGTGTGTGTGTGTGTGTGTGTGTGTCGTTAACTGCTAAAACACTTATATACACTGCTTACTTTCTTTTGACATTTATCTTGTGGAAGCTTCCATTTCTAATGTGCAATCTTCTCTTTGTGTGTCTTAAATGTCACTCCATGTCCTTTTCTTTAGAAGTTTGCTTAACGGCTCATGACATTTCCTTTGAACACATAATATAAAACTATTATACAAGAGTAACATTTTGCCCAAGTTATTTTCCAGGCAAGGATTTAACTGTGGTCATACGGTAACTTAATTTGTTATTGCATTCATGAGTAGCTCTACAGTACGATTTATTTTCTGAACCAGCTCTTCCTCTGAAAGGTGTGTTCCCTCTTCACAGAAAGCACAAAGAAGCCTGTCTGTGTCACGGATAGCAGGGAGAGCTGCTGCCTCTGTAAATCAGATGCTAATTTCACACAGACTGTGAGCACAAATTGAATGAGTGCAGCCGCAAATTTGATCCACGATTTCAGGTACATAAATCTGGCTCATGGTAAAGCCCATTATAACTTAGAGCGTAGGTGGAATCACTACTGCATTTATATCAGTAAATGCTGTAAGGAGCTGTGTTTAATATAAACATGTAGCTAGCTCATTAGTAAATTCTTCAGTCAGTAAATTAACAGTGAATCCCAGCAGTAGGAGTATGAGCTTCAGAAAAAAAAACTACAGAATCTACAAAGACAGAGAGAGAAGTGGCAATATGGCTTGACGGTGATTATATTTCATCTATAATACCACACAAGCTTAAAGGAAATTTCAGTAAACTAAACCATGAAAAAATTCTTCTACCTTTATGTGATCATTTTCAAGAGAACAGACATTATTACATAATTACTCGAGTACCTATGACTTGGATAAATTACAGCAGTTTTAATCATTAAATGTGTCTGTTCTGATCTATATGCATCCTGTAGTGTTTCCTTCTACAATCAGCCACTTCAGTGATCGGGAGGGAAGTGGCATGTAAGAGCTCTGCGTCTATGTACAGCAGCAGAAGGAGGAGGAGATACACGTGGGTGTAAATGTGTTCAAAACACGTGTCATTCAACCTGCATGACATCTCATCTTTGTCAACACGCATGGAGTTTTCAATGACATTTCCTGTGAAACTTGCTCCACTGCACACAAAAAGATTTTTTCAAGTGCCCCACTGAATACAAGAGACACCAGGATCCGACAGACCCTGGTACTCACAGTGACACTTGTGGACAATTAGGACAATTAGTAGAATAGGATGTGTGATTTGATTAAAGCTCTTGATTACAGTATAGATCTGACAACTAGAGCCTGCTCTGAAATATGGAGGATTCATTTAATCACACTTAACTGTACTGTGATGTATAAGTTCACACTTCTATCTCAAAGTTCAGTTCACACTGATTAAAATGGACAAGTTAAAGGTCCAGTGTGTAAGATTTAATGGGATCCATTGACAGAAATTGAATGTAATATTCATAACTGTGTTTTCAGGATATGTTTTGTATAATCACCTAAAAATTTTAATTCTTATGTTACCTTAGAATCAGACTTTTATATAGAGGGAGTGGGTCCCCTTCCATGGAGCCCACCATGTTGGACCACAATGTTTTTACAGCAGCTCAGAAGGGACAAACCTAACACTGGCTCTACACAGGACGAGTTTCACAGCAACTGTATTTTCTCCTTCATGCTTGAAACAAGAGGAGGTGAGGGGTATTCAGTCAGTTGCAATCTGCAATTTCACCACTAGATATCACTAAAATACATCTAGGCCTACACACTGGACCTTTAATGTACAATTTTGAATTGTTGACAGTATCAACAATGACTAGTTTACCTTCATTTTTTTAAACCTTTTTTTAAACAAGCTTCTTTACTAAGTACTGTGAGTTTGACTCCGGTTGAGGAACTTTGGTGGCTGAAACCTGACATCGTTAACTAAAAAAACAACACAAGATAAATAGGTAGATAAGGTGCAGTGGCAAGATGATGGTAATAGTACTGATGGTATGATGGTAATGTTATTGTTATTAAACAGTATATAATAATAGTACAGTATATATAGTATATTATAATAATAATAATAATAATAATAATAATAATAATAATAATAACAACAATAACTCAACAATGTGAATACAGCGTTACAGCTGCTTCCAACGATCCTGTATATAACGTTGTTTGTATTGCTTGATTGTGTATGCAGAGATAGAGTGTGTGGTCACCTGGGCCTGACTGGTCCCAGCTCATGAGGCGTGGCCATCACCTTGAAGATCAATGTTATTTAAGTTAGAACCACCTGACAGTCGGGGAGGGGGGCTTGGTTATTGTGTTGAGCTTGCCTCTGTTATACTTGTGAATTACTTGTGTTTCGTTGGGGTATTTTGTTTTTTTGTTTCTACCTGGGGACCAGGCCAAATTTAGTTAATTTCACTGATTACGTACGCATAGATATAGTTTGTATAGGTATTGTGTGCGTGCTGTTTCTCTCTGTTTTTGGTTATTCAATGACAGAAGTGAGATTTCTCTTTCTCTTTTGGATTTGTTTTGATAGCATAGACTGATTCTTTTTTAAGAGTACTCTTTTGGTTATATTTCTTTTGTTGGTTTGAACAGCATCCGCTCGCCCTTTGTTTCCTCTTGTAGATACATCACCTCCTGTTGCTGGATTTCAATTAATCCAAATTCCAGAAAAAAAATAACTTTGTTTTTACCAAACACAGCTGCTTTTTATATTACTTCCTTTCCCTACACAAGCTGGGTAACAACAGATACGTTCAATCCACCAAACCGTGAGCATGTTCAATCACAACACTGCCGTAGACTGCTCTCCGGGGAGAGAGAGCACTCATGTGCACAGACGTGATACAAAGACTTTCTAAACCCAGTGTTACTCCGCAATTCTCTGGTTTATCAGTAATGGCCCTTTCAGACACAACAGTGTAGCCAGACCTCTTCAGACTTTGCTGCTGCAGAGTGAGGCTGACCCATCTGAATGTGTCCAACACAGGTTGAATGTACATCAGTATGTTTCAGAAGTCTAGCGTATTAGAGTGTCCTCACTACACTGCAATTTTACAACTAATCTTCTCCTCGGGCGTGTCTCAACAACAACAATGCGTATTTGTTTAGGGAGTGGCTCATATTATTGATCTAGAAATGTTTTGTTACCTTTTTTTGCTGTGGCAGCAAAGATGACATTAGTTCAATCTGTGAATTGGATTATGCCGCTCGACATCCAACTCAAAAAACTATTTGGAATCAGAGAAGTGGAGGGCACAGAGCTTGAATAAACACGTATTTCATTACTACAATTCTAAGCAGATCCAGTATTCTGTAATAGATTACACCACTGGTCCTGACCACACTGATATTTAATAACTCAGACATATTATTACAGATGCACAGCCCACACACTCTCCATCCCTCTCTGTTTCCTGTTGTTTTCTCTCGCTGTTTCGGGCCTCCAGCCCACCAGAGCTGAGAGTGATCGGATCAGACATCAGCATGCCCGCTTCTCGCAGCACAGACGCAGCAAAACACAAAAGAGGCACAGCGCACGGACAAATCACACACGTACACAAGCGGAGGAAATGTGTACTCACGACACACATATACACATTCTGCTGCAGAATGGGAACAAAAAGCATAAATATCCAGTGGATTTAGAGGCTTTTTTAGCTGCTAGGCATGACCTCTGGGTAAATCAGCAGTTCAGATTTAAAGGGGAGCATCGTCCAATTTAAAAATTCTGCATTTTATTCGGATGTGCAAAGATAGGCCAGTCAGTGATGGTGAGCATCAAAGCACAGAACAGAAAGGGTCACGGCATGAAAACCCCAGAGGTTTTTATTAAACACTAAATTAGAGAGAGACTTTGGGGTCTCCAGTTCTGTTTGAGCGTTCAGTAACATGTCAGCAGAATCACTGATCTTCTATCTGTGCGTTTCCTTACTCGACGTCACAATGGATGGTATTCTCTTATTTACTATTAAACAGTCAGTGAGTGGACACTTGATGAATCATCATTTTGCTTCATTGATGACACGTTATATTGTTTCCGTAATGATAACTGATGTATCTGGTATAAAAACAACAAAATAGTGCACGCTCGCTGGCAGCTGATTTTTTTGTATATACAATGTTTAAACGTGTTACACTTATAAATCAAATTCTCGCACAAAGTGCTGGAGAGTAAATATAGTAAATTGGCTGACTCTAAATGTTCACACTCTGGAATTGAGGACAGGGACCTCAATTTGTGAATTCACTGTCATCACGCCAAAGTCTGTGAGGGCGCTGGGCAGTGAAGAGATAAAATGTGCACCGAGACTGAACTTCAAGCTCAATCATCAGCATGGAGAAGGCCAAAGCTAAAATCTTGACTCAAGTTCAAGTTCATTTGAGCACAATGGCAAGCTTCATAACATAAATAAAAATGGATGCCCTACAAGAGATATGGTACATACATGCTATATATCTAAACTGTGTCCAACTTAACTTTCTTATATCTAGTTTGGTTCATTTAGTCTGGAACAAGGCAAAAGAAATGATACTGATCCTTAGAGTTCTGGCATGGTTAGTATTTATACTGGCTTTTTACAGACAAACCAGTCGTCTCTCTGTTATGTGTGTCCTGATCGTCTCACCACTGGTTCCTCATCACCTAATCAAACTCTGCAGGCCGGCTCTACCCTACACACTCTGCCAACTCTGATTTTTTTATGTGAACTTTGTTTTTTGGTGCTTCTGCTAATTTTTGATCTCCTGGTGCTACAAGAAACTCTCCTGCCTTGGACCTTTGCATACCAATTAAATTAGCACTGCTTTCACACTGGATAGATAAAGGGATGCACGGTACAGCATTGCTGTTATGTAAGCTCGCTTAAAATAATGAAGAACGGGGGGCATGTTTACCAGCATTATCAAATAATTTACATGAATACTTACATCATTTATACGTCTAACATATTATATGATAGTTTCATTGATAGTTTACAGCCAAAAGATGGTTTTAATAATGGTTTAGCTTTAGAAATCATGCTAAAACATATCTACTCACACAAAAAGCTGTGGTTGGCTTGTTTTGCTGTCAGACCACAAACTCCACCACAAAAACTCTGCTGTCTTGGTTCACCTCCAAGAAAAGATTGACAATCACACCAGTCCAGATGAACCGAACCCAACAGACAAACACATCTCAGCTTAGCATGGCTTCAGCAGAGGCAGCAGTGGCAGAATATGGGGTATGAATAAGTGGTAGGGAGGGTGTAAATTTGCTCCCAAACACTGATCAGCACTGTAAACTACGAGCTTAATTGTAGTAGATGTTCTACTACTGTTTTCCCTGAGGCATGGTGTACCAGGGAACATCATAATTTTTTACAAAGAGGTTCCCAAGGACAAAATTAATAGATTTTAAGAATAAAATGTCTGTTGTAACAAACGCTGTAGAACAGGACCAACATTAATTTATAGTCTAACTCCACATCTAATAATAACTTAAATAAAACTTGAATTTGGTGAAAAACGTAATGATACTGCTATGCCTGTTTTGTTGTTGTTGTTCAGTGAAGTCTGACTCTGGAACGGACTCTGTGGAAGTCTGCAGGAAGTGCACTTGAGGCCCCTGCAGACTTGATAAATTATGTGTTTTTGGACAGTTTTCAGCAACTCCAGGCGTCTGCAAGTGTGAGGAAGTCTAGATATTCAGATTCAGCCAGGGACTGATTTTGGACACTTTTGAAGAGATAAATAGATTAAAGGGAGGAGGATGCATTTTAATCTTTTCAGGAGATTCTACTTATTTACATCGTAATTTAAACTAGAGAACAGAGATTAGACAAGAGTACAGGAGGTCAAAAATACATATAGTAGCATAAAAGTTTGTGCAGCCTTTAAAAGTTTTTCACCAAGACAAAGACGTGTGACAAATAGAGTGGTGAGAAAATGTAAGATAAGTCAGTCATTTCCTTTAGGGTCTATTTTCATCATTCCTTACACCGTATCTTAACTGACATTTTCAATCACAACGTTTTCAGCCAACTGCTTCAGTGGTGATAACCGCTCTGACAGCACTGTGCGTTTGAAAATATGGAAATTTGTGTTCTTGCAGCAAGTACACAAGTTCTCAGACAATATATCATCTCATGCGTCTGCTTCTTTTTTTTTTTTCCTTTCTTTTCTTTTTTAACTGAACTTTGAAGAAGAAATACCTTTCAGGAAATTAGCTCTGTTCTTCCTGCTGTTATGTGCTAATGAATACGTGATTTTATTTCTGTAGGTTATGTATTATGCATTATGCAATTTTCTATAGAAGTGATGCTGATGTGCTGCATCTTCTCCTCTACCCACACACACAAACACACACAGTGCTTAAACAAAAACGCAAAGACCAAAGATATAATTGCAACACGATTATTTAAATAGCTTGATCTAAATATACAAACGCAGCAGGAGCTAATAGGTCATGCTTTAAAATACTATAATTTACATAGAGACACACAAAACTAACAGAGTTGACTAGCTTGTCTTGTTATTCTAGTTTATTTCTATTTAATTGCCTCAGTGGAAACATTCGGTCAGAGAGTACAAACTATTTCTCAGCGCAGAGCTGCCAACACGTCGCTTTTCCACACGAGACATTTTATCCTGGAAATGCGTTTTTGATTTGATTGTAGTATCAATACTTCATGTTTTGAGGTGTTTTTTCCCCCCTGTCAGCATCGCTGTCATGCCACAATGAGATTCTGCCATTGTACTGTGTGCAGGTATAACTAGTAGAATGGCGTCGCTGATTAAAAGTTATGGTTGGATGCTTGTACACACCTCTAAGGCATCATTTAGTAGTGTGATTAATTCACTCAGGGAAGCAGACTTTCAATTCTATAACCAGAAGACACCTTGAGTAAACAGGGAGGTACAGTCAGAGAGAAAATAGGAAATAAAAAAAGAGTAATAAAAGCGATTGGGACGTGCATATGGATTATTGCTCAGCATAACATCCAGCTGGGGTCTGAGAGAGTAGCCGGTGGTGTATCGCTTCAGTCTGCTCATTATTATCTGGCTGCTGCTGCCTCTCTATCTGTATTATTCATCGGTCTGCTGTCTCAGACTCTGGGTGGGTGCTGTGCCGCTGGTGCTAATTGGCAAATAGTCTGATCGTAATCCTGCCTCTGATCCCCCTTTTTCCGTCAGTGAGTCAGTGCTGCTGCCCAAAGCTGATGAGATAACCGTTTGAGCGACTCAAACGGCCCGGGATCGATCGGCGCTACCATCGCTGTGTCTCAACAGGTCAGCTAACGTTTATTCACATTTCCGCTGATTTTCACGGATGAGGCGCAGTCGGGATGGAACTTGCTACAGTGAGCCGAGCTGCCTGCTGTGTTCTGGATGGGCATCATGGTGAGAGGCTGTGCCTGTTTAAAACACCACTGCACCAATGTACTGGACCACAACACCACTGGAAACATCAGACAGAGCTAGATCCTACTGACTGGTCGCAGGAAGAGAAACACACGGTGACGCATGAGGCTGCCGTTATTCTACTTTTCTCTTAATGTCAACAAATCCCATGAAAGGACCACCCTGTAGGAGGCACACAACCCTGAGCCTGGTTGTTGCTAATGAAAATATAAATCTATACAAATATATAGTTTATAGTCATGAGGCAGCAAGAATATCGCCTTTACTTGGGAGCATTAGACCTACAGGCCACTGTGACACCCGGATATATATTCAATTTTGTAAAAAGACGGCACAAAGACATGCGTCACACACACACTCACACAGTCATCTTATTCCTTAGCACTGATTCATACCAAATTTGCTTCCTGGATTGGTCATCCTGGCTCTGTATGAGGCATACGTGTGTGTGTGTGCTACAGGCAGTTTTTAGCACACCTTACTCAAAATAAAGGTGTCCTGATATCAGAATATGAAACCGATGCAATACTAGTATTAAAAACTGATACACTGACACCTCTTTGGTCCTCGGCTAACTTGAAAAACTCTCACATCGAGGACCAGTTGCAGTTTGCTGTGTCCACACAGTGACTGGGGTGGCTTTTATATTTAATTTTAATACTTCACCAGATTTCTAGTCGGTTATTTCTCACGTCACCATTCTGATTTTCTTCTGTTTTCTTAAGTTTACACACAACCTGCTCACCTTGCACGTCTCTCTGCGTCTTCAGCCTAGCTGTGTGATCAGTAGACCACACAGGAGGAAAAGAGCGAGCTTGAGTTGGAGACTGTCCACTAGTTAATCGATCTCAGACGGTGTCATTCTGATTGAAAATCATTGGCACTTCAGATATTAGTGTTTTGCTAAATGTGGCGAGTATTTACAGGAGCCGGACAACGCGTTTCATATTGACCAAGTGCCCACCTTCATGGTAATAAAGAAACTCACCCACAACAGTTGTGTGTCTGACTTATCTCAGCTCTAGTGCACGGTGAAATGAGCTTTATTAATAATTCAGTGGTGGTTTTGGTATTTCCATTAGCTGCTGTGAAAAAAGAATATGTCTTTTCTTTTACAGTGAACAGAGAGTTATTGTTGAGCAGTATTTTGTTGACACATTTATAGTTGTACCACCAAGCAGCATCAAAAAAAAAAAAAAAAAAAAACTGTCCTTATTCCGCATTCACGACAACACTCGAAAGTAGGATATTTATTCTTTGCAACAGTAAACTCCACCAGTGCTTGCATAAATTGCCACCAACTGGGACTGCAGAGAGAGCATGGCGACGCTAGTTAAATGTTCCCAAAATTTCTGCCTTCCAGCTGAGCAGCGATAATAAACTGGAATGCAGATAAATCTGTTGAAGTGTGCGTGCGGTCTGAAGACAAAGTGGTGAATAAGCAGCATCTGTTACAGACTCTCTGCAGGAGTCACAAACAGATTGAATGCTCATGTCAAACTATTCATCGCATGACCTTTTAGACCTTTCAGATTCGTGACTACTTGTCAGTACAAATGACATGATCTGAAGTGACCTCACACTGTAGTTAACTGACATCTTGTTGAAGTGCAGCTGAGTGGAGGCGACTCAGCTCCTCTTTAATTGTGTGCTATAATCAGTGGGGAGAGAACGTCCCAGGGAGGAGGATGTGATCTTTAGCACTAAAAATTAATTGCCATCAACTCTGTTTTTTTTGGCACTTTTGATGCGGATTTCCAAAAATAGGCTTGTGGTCTGCACTCAAAGATCAGGACACAGTTATTAATCTTTAAAAGGGAAGACAAGAGGGACAGACTGCTTTTGGTAATAGGCCATCATCACTTGTCATGTAGTTTCCCTGGAAGATTACTTTGGGGAAGGCAAGTTATTTTCGACATTACAGCAGTGACCTAGATAAACACCTCAGGATCCATCCCCGTGTTAAAGCATGGACATCTCTGCGTGAACTTGTAATACAAAGATGCTGACTTGTAAGCGGCATGTTTACTACATTTGGACACTTGACCCATTCCTCCAATAGTGATTCTGTAAGCTTAGCAACCATAACCAGACATGGCAGGCCTGTCAAGTTTTGGATTTCTCCACATATTTTAGTGGTGTTCAAGGAGTTGTTATTTTTATTTTTTTTAGCCTTTCAGAAACCACAAAATCAAAAGTGTAAGAAATGAACTACCTGCAGTGGTAAACTAGTGCTACAAGACCACAGAGCACATTATTAACTGACAACATGTTAGGTTACAGGTTACCATTCACGAAGCCTCACTGTTCTCCACATTGTGTGGTCCTGAACGATATCAGCGTTTAGGCTCTGACCTGCTCTTTATTAGATTTGGGGAGGTTTACACTCCACCAACCACAGCCAACATTACCCAAGAGAGCATTACATTAGCTAAACTCACTTAGTCTTCATCCTAACACCCTTTTCTCCTGTAAGGTTAAACGTGTAATCAGCTAAAGAGGGTTATGTTAGAGCTAGAAATAATCTGATTTTACATTTTCCCTTTTTGCACTTTGAGGAATAACAAGAACTACACTGCAAAACAAGAACAATGCTGTTCTCTATTATCATGCCTTAAACCGTGGACCACCAACTAGTGAGGATGACAACTTTTACCCACGATGCTGTTTTGAGCCTCCACACAACTTCAAACCCCATCAGGAGTTTCCGAAGCAGAGTTTTGCCCATCACTTGCTAAGATTTGGTCACTTTTCCTTGGTTTATGTGCTCCTAAATATGTAAATATGCTACATTTACAATCAGAAGCTTGCACAGGGTATTTTATTTTGAAAATCAACGACTTCTTTATGATGTTTGTGTGTCTGACCGGCCAGCTCGAGCTGCTCTGTGCAGATTGGCAGGAACATCTGTTAAAAATAAAACAGCCGCTATACTCTTCTGAAACGGACTGCGGCGTTTCCGCACGGCTAACTAAAGTCAACAAATACACCAGCACAACGCAGAACAAGTAACAATGGCATTTGCTATGACCTGTAGTTTTATAACGTATCTAACTAAATACAAATTTCTAAATATATCCATCTAAAAGGAACCTCAAAAGCGTCAACAGGCCACTCACGCGGTTGTGACGATGACCTCTTTTGGCACATGGAGGCCACTGTAGCTTCTCCTACACAATTGGAATGGGAAAGGCGGGACTAATGATCAATTCAGTAAAGCAACCGCAGAGAAACAGCAACACAGGGATGTTTGTAACATGCATACAAATATTTATGTGCTGGATAATGTCAATTTATTCTGACAGATATGTTGTATGACCTACTGGATAAATCTCAAAGTCAGCCTGAACTCTCATGTGACTCGAAGCTTTCCATACAAATGAAAACATCAGTACATTTTTCACTGTTAATCTCATTAATTATTTCAGATCGAGTGTGTCAGGAGCTACTACTTGAGTCTAGACTGGCCGCATGACAACACTTGACCAAGTCAATAGTGCGGCATTTGTAGTTTTATGTGTTGTTTAGTCTTCACACGTCTCCGCAGTGAAATATACTCTCATACTGATAGAATATCTCTGAAGGACAAGCTCTGTCATGGGTACACAAGAATAATTCATCACGTTTTCTATGCTGTCACTGAGGACTAACCAGTGATCCTTCATGTGCGCTGATCTGATCACACACACACAAAACACGCATGTACTGAATGATGAGACCGCCGCAGCTGTTTTCACACAGAAAATCAGGTATAAGGACAGGACTGCAGATCCAGATAACAACTCAACCGCCACATGTACAAACATCTGGGCACTGAAGGAATAAAAAACAAGTAAACTGATTCAAGTAATGGCACAATCGGCCTCTTCCTGTTCCATTTGCTCTTCTTAATAAAGACCAGGCACATACAATGAGATTTCGGAGCAGGTTCCTGACCTTCCTTCTTTTAAATTGGGAACAAAGACGAGCAGCATACTGATTTATTTTTCTCTTTACAAGTCTTAAGTGGTAGTCTGAGTGTTCACCCACACAACACCGGGAGAGGCAATATGCAAGTTGAGTAAAGATGTTTATTTTCATTATGAATGAATGAAGCTACTGTTTTTTAATCAAACAGTTATTTAACTTTAGTAAACTAGACATTTCTAAATCCAACAACCTCATCCACTGTGTTAGAACAGGCACAGAAACAGTTACCGCACACCTCAAATACTCTGCCACACTCTATTACAGCAGGTGAGCAGCATCCAACATCTTACACACAATGATCCCACACATGATGCTCGACACATCATTTCTATCCACAAACAACCCCAGCAAAGGCTCCAGCTCATCCGTAAACTCCCAGCCACACATATCCCGCCGCAATGTTCACACACTAACAATCTCTCAGACGTGAACCACAGACCCATCAACACGCCCAGCGCTCACAATAGGAAATGACACCGATCACCATCTCAATAAACACTTCACATTACAGCCATCTGGCCGGAGATACAGGACTTTGAAAGCAGGAGAAGAGCTCGCTTCAGCAGTTTTGTCTACTGTGCCACTGAAACCCTGAAAAACTGCCTCGCTGACACTGTTGTGAGTTGGGATGTCTGAATGCAGCTTGTCTTCATCGTCCGAGCCTGAGGTTAACTCTTCTACATCTTAACACTTAGCCTGCGTGGTGCTCCATCTTTTTACCCGTCTTTTATGGTTCACTGTGGTCAATAAAATTATGCATCAACATCTAGTTTTCCTCAGCAAACAGTTAAAAAAACATATAATAAAAGAAAATGTAATAGCAAAATTGTTGAAATTCTCAGCATTGACCACTGCGTATCACTTCACAGGCACGGGAATGAATGGATACAAGAGAGGCAAGTCTGCCGCCTGTGAACTCTTAAACGCTGTCATTTTACATAAGTTAATTAGTCTGAAAGTTATGAATCTCCATTCTCCTCACATAATTAGTTATAACAGCAAAGGACAAACAGTGTAACGCCAGCCGTGCCTAACACAGAACAAGCTCAATTAGCCACCCATGCAAGACTTTCCACTTATCAACAAAACCATAAGATTCACAGCTGTTGTGATGTGAAAAGAAACACATTACTAAAAAAAAAAAACTCATTTCCTGATGGTAAGTCAATGAAATTCTCAACTCAGCCTGACTCTTATCCCAGTTTGACTCATCCAAATAAATTAAGGAAGAGAACGTAACACAACATACCAGCATCTTTGCTCTGGTTTTGCTTTGGATGGGACTACTTGGGGGTTCAAAATAAACCGTAATCATCGTGCAGTGCTGTGTGTTTCTCCAGTCTGTTTTGTCAAAGTTTGGTGCAGCAGAAATGGATCCCATATCTGCTGTTTTTGACACCAATCAACTTTTAAAAGGTTGTTGGACAGAACAGTTCAGCTGTTGCCGCATTTAGACATGTCTCGTCTGATGCGCGCACATCAGTATCGAGAAAAACTGCTAAATTTATAAATGAAAATAAGTGGCTGCGGGTGGTGCAAATGTCAAAACTGCCGCAACTTCCATATTTTACCAACAACCTTGTTTATATTTTTGGCACTGGAGTATGTTCTGGATTTTGGATATCTATTATTTTTATACCTTTGTTTGTATTTTATGTATTTTTTTTATTTTTTTGTATTTTTTTTTGCACTCTTTCCTATTTTGTACTGAAAGAGAATGATTCTTCTATAATTCTTTATTATTTTTGCTATTTTTGTAATTTATCATTTACATTCCTTATTGCTATTGTTGTAGGTTTTGTTATTATAGCTATTGTCTTTGTTAATATACTATTATTATTACTTATTAACACTTATTAGTACTTATGTAGTTCCATTAAAAATGTGGCGTAGGAGCTCACAGATACATTTTATTTCACTATAATTGATTTTTTATGATCTTTCCTATGGGTGGCAAAAATTGGACTGCAGATTTAAAACCGTTGGATGATGATTGGATTTTAGTTTCAGATGCATTAAGGAGTTGGTTCAGATTTATTAACGTGGGGTTGTATGAGGTGCTTATGGAAGCAGGCAGGAGGACATGCAAGGTAACAGTCCTAGCTTAGTCTCCTATGTGCTGACTGGCAGCACCTTTGGGCACTTGGCAGGAGAAACTGAACAATGCGCTGCTGTGGACGAGGACAGCAACAAAATGGATTTTAGCCACATAAAAAGGACCACCAAAAAAAAAAATCTATATCAGTGAAAGTGCACGCTATATTAAGAATACTTTCACTACTTTACCTTGCAGCCCATTCGATAAGAAACTGAAGCATTTATATGGACCTAGGCGCTCTTCAAAGCCACCAGACTTCTTGACAAAAACAGTAATTTTACCTTGCAGAATACAGAATAGCTTGTTGTTTGACTTTGATGTTTTTATCGTGTTCTGCGGGGTAAAATGACTGTTTTTGTGAAAAGAGTCTGATGACTTTGGAGAGAGGGATACAAGGCTTCAGTGTACTGTCAAATAGAGCCATCTAACAGCAAGGTAAAGCAGTGAAAATATTCTAAATATAGAGTACTTGGATACTGATTTTTTTTACCTTTAGTGTGTCTAAAACACATTTTTCTGCTGCCCCGCCCGTCCACAGCAGTGCATTGCTTAGCTTCTCTGCTAGTCTTCTTGTCTGCTTCTCCAAACTGGGGGCAAGCCAACCACTATGTACTGTAGGCAATACCCAGACAATGGATGAGTATCTAATACGACCCCACTCCAATAAATCTGAACTAACCCTTTAATGTCACCGTGTCCTTGTTTAACACAAAGAGCAACAGATAAAAACACACTATAATCTTTATAGCTCAACGGATGCCTGTAGATAAAAAGGGAAAACAAGATCTTTGTAAGGTTAGACATTTGTACATCCACAGCAGACACAAAAATTACAAATGTCTTCCACCACAGACGTTTAAGTCTTGGCTCATCTTGCCAGCCACTTAATCTGATTTAATAAAATTTCAGTTTTTCTCCCAGAGGGACCAGCAGTTAAAAGCATTCCTGTGTTCTCGTCCTTGAGACCAACCAATGGCATCGTGGCTTTTCACTCTGGCTGCCCTCGCTGCATTTATGTTACTGCACAGGCCTTAGCCTTCAGTCATCCTGCAGGACAACACACTCCTAATTTACCCCCTGGATACCCTGACTGTCTATACACTTTACTCTCTGTCCCTGTCATGGAAACAGACTGCAACTTCTCACAGTTCACACACACACACTTTGTTCTGGTGCGTAGTGGATGAAGTTGTGAAGAATGATTCTGCCCCATTTCTTGTGCATATATGGATAAAAGTCAGGAGATAAGCTTATTAGAAAACACAACATGTGGCCTGATGACGGTGCTAATAGATATATCATAAGGTCGCCATAATTAAAGGGTTCCTTCAGAGCTGTCCCTGCCTTTATCGGCACAATTTTATAATGGTGGCACCCTTTCCCTCACGATAACAGTTTTCACGAAGCATCGTCCTCCTGTTTGTTGCCATAAAGTGACTGATTTAGCTCGAAATATTTAACTAACATCTCTAAATGAATTTTAGAATAATATCACCTTTAACCAGCTGGCAGTCAGTGATGTGCCTGGCATCTATCCATGAATGCTGGACGGTGGACTGCATCCACAAAGACCAAAGAGGGGAAACAGCAAATCACACCAACAACCCACACCCCCAAGACATTAATTAGCAAGACTTTAATTAGCCTCCACAAAATGTCCTTACTAAATGAAATGACATTATTAAAAAAGGGAAAGAAGTCTGCAGATCTACCCTATGATTGCATTGTATTCTCAGCAGTCAATTGGTGCAACTCTACTTTGCCATTATTCTGATTTGCCCAAAGAAAAGAGCTCCTGCCTGCATTTCCAAATCCAATATTCAAAAACCATGCACTGTTTTGCCATCCAAATTAGAAATTAAAAATTAAAGGGTCAGGGTTTGCCTTATCGTATTATGGTATTATAGTATGGGCACAGAAGTCACCTGAAATAAAGAGCTCCTCTGCTAACAACCATGGAATATTATTCAACTTGATTAAATTTATTAAGCTGCCATGAAAATAAGCTGAGACAAGGCCGCAGCAAAGGACACATATTCAATCAGTGAGGCAACTATTTAAACAGTTATCTAGTTAATAAATTGACAAAGATGAAATACATCACAATTACTCTGATTTAGATCTGCAGGTGATCGATCGCCCTTATGTTTGCGATCATTAATAAGAGTAGTGTATCACAGTGTTGGGGAAAAAAATAGAGCATCCCAGTAAAGTATAACCATATCTTGACTTTGAGTCACGCCTGTAGGTCCAAGATGCAAAAATTGTGTTAAAAATAGTGTTGAAAAATATTTCAAAGATATTTCCTATATTTCTAACGTTCTAACCTCAAACCAAGAGGTTATTTTCTCCTTCAGAAGCACAGGCTGAGCAACACTCTATCACCATTAAACTGATATCCAAGTGTAGAAATCGGTGGAGTTCTTGCTGAAGCAAACTAAAAAGCTAAAAGATTTTCTGATAACAGCTCCACGTTGTAAACAAGGTTCTCTTTTTACAGCGTCTAAACATCTTAAAAACCAAGGTTGTCCTTTACATAAAACTTCCCCACACATCACACCATGCTTCACCAAACCTCTCACTCCCTGAGCTCATAACTAGCTTCCCTGTTCTCTCAGCTCATAAGCACACACTGCCTGCTACAGTTTCTGATAAAGATAAATGACGGTGCCTCACTTGCTTCTATACAAAACAAAAGTGCACACGCAAGCAAACATTTACATGGTCCAAGGAAATTAATTTGCATACATACTCGAGGATAATTTCGGGCTGCATTACTTTCCCAACTTTTCTCAGACACCTAAACTTTGTGTTTTTTCCATGAAAATAAGTAATCTCGCTCAATCTCTAAGAAGAGTTAAGAGGAGTGCATTTGGGCAGAATGATGCGATAATTGTCTGTCACCATTTTGCCTAAAGTAAGGCATGGCTGCATTGACAGGGAGGCAGAGTTGGAAGGAGAGGTTGACAGGTTTATCACAGCTGCCCGAGTTGCTCAGAATAGCCCTGTGAGCAACAGCAGGGAGCTCTTACAGACATTCTTCTGGTCCCCCTGAGCTCCATCTCACTCGCATTGCATTTGGTCACTTATACATTGTAACAGCCTCTCTCTGGTGCTCTTCAACTTCAACCCTCTTTGGCTGTTCTCTGCCATCCATCTGCTGCAACTATTCCCTCCCTCCACGTTGATGGCCTCACCCAGTTTCACTGTGATCCCCACTGTAATGTCACCCTATCACTCTTTCCATCACTGTGAGACTGAGTCTGGGTATCACCCCCCAAAACAAAGAATTTCCTAGTCAAGTAGTTGTTAGTTCAGGCCACAAGTTAACTACTTGTTGATGCATATATAATATAAATATATATTTTTGGGGCATTTGTAAATTTGAATGCGGTCTTTGTGTCTTTCTCGTCATTCTTATGGACCAAATTGCTAATCGGACTTAGTATATCCATTATCCAGCTGGCTATACAGGAAGCCTCAAAACACTGGCTGTTGCCCCTCGAGGCTAAATCATTGTTAGACGATAGCCACTGGGTTCTGAGATTGACTTTTCCATGGCTACTACCTATATCAGTCGGTATGACAAATGAATCATTCACTGATAGTTCATGTGCATCACGTCTTCAAAACATACATTTTACCATACCAAGTGGATAATCTGTTTGTTCTACTGTAACTCTTGCAAAACTGATATATTTAAGATTACAGATTTTGGGACCCATGGGATGTAATTTGTGTGGACTGTTTTTGACTTCCTTGTTAGAAGAGAAAAAGTCCATGTTGCAACTGTCCCATACTTTCATCCCGCTCGTAACGACAAAGTGCAGAACCCGAATGGAGGTTGTTGTTTTTTTTCTGCAACCAAAAGGCCTAAGACCTGGTTAATCATCATTATCGACTAAGGGTTTGTTCAAACATTTGAAGGCAGCCTGACAGATAACGGGTATAGCAAATGGATAGAGGGCTGGATATAAGCGGCTATAGCTAATAGACGGATGGATGGATGGCTGGATATAAGCGGGCATAGCTTTTGGATGGATGGAAAAACATAACATTTTAATATCCAGGCTGTTTGACTGTCTGAATGTAAGCGTCTCTCATTTCATCTCTCTGCTGCCTGGCTGATTCTCAGACTGACTTGAATCTATTTGGGGTGAGCAAGGAAAGCACTTAGGAAATAATTATTGTCGCCATTTGCATGACAACGCCACAGCCTTCAGCATTCCCTTCACATACTGCAGTCTAAGATGAGATTAATTCTGGGTTTCTATTCTATTGATTGTCTCTTATAATGACAAACCAGTCATAGAAAGGGTTATCAATCAGCTCTACTCTCTGCTGTCTGTTCAGCCGGACTAATTCACAACAAAAAGAAGCTGAAAAGGTTTCTTTCACCTATACTCCTCAATAAAGATATTTTTCCCTCATCAAAATCCCTTTCAGTGTCAAAATGAGTCGATACGTATAGGCTACAGACAATAAGGGTCAAGAGATGATAACATGAGATGATAGAATGTTGTCAATAAGCAAAGTTTCAAGCAGGTCAACAATTATTTTAATGTGTATAAGGCCACTGAATGAGCAAGATTGGTCTATATCCATGTTAGTCTGCATTGCTCTGGACGTACCTTCTTTTGTCAGTCATTCAATTTAATTGATTGATAAATGGACCATCTACAGGGTTTCCCAAAGTGTTTTGTTGGAGAGGCTAGCCTAGCCTGAAATACAGACAGCTTTTCCTAATGTCCTAATGTCAGGCGAACAAAAATTTGTGAAATAACAAACTTTTAGCAAACAAGCAAAGCCCCTAAATCACATAAAGACATAAAATCACAAACTGTGATGGAAGATTTCATCTCTCCTTTAAGTGAAGATTTCAGCTGGGATGGGCTTCAGCCCCCCCCCCATGACCATGTAAATGATAAAGTGGGTATAGCTAATCGATGGAGATGGAGGGCTGGATATATGTGGGTATACCTAAAAGATGGATGGATATAAGTAGGTATAGCTAATTGATGGATTGCTAATGTATGAGGTATAGCTAATTGATGGATTGCTGATGTATGAGATATAGCTAATGGATGAATGGCTGAATGGATAGTTATAAAAGAAGATAACGCAGTTCTAATTAAAAAGAACTGAATCATACAAGCAGCCCCCGTGGCTAGACGTGCATGTTCGCAAACATTTACTGCTCTGTACTAACACAGAACTGAAAATTACCATTTTTTCCTCAGCTGACCTGCAGCTCTGTATCTGTAGTCGTATCAAATATTCATTTATATTTATGCACACAGTGCATGGTTTGGGGCTCTCTGTAAGTGAATAGATTTGATTATGGTAAGGGTATTAATGGCTCTCAGAATGACTGTGGTGCAGCCTAGGAGTGAAGAGGAACCCGTATCTGGCGGGGGGAAAGTTCATTCAAAGTACAATGGTGTAAGTGTATAGCAGAGGGAAGCTAATGCTCATTCTAGCTTTATCAATGCTCTCAATCCTGAGGCTGCAAGATATGAATATGTCTGCTGCTTCCTGACTCCAGTAACCCCTGACCTCAAGCCTCTGTGTCAGCCGCTTCCACAGCTTTAGGGCTCACAGGTGGAGGTTCAATGAACAGTACGCAGGAGAAGAAGGAATAAGAAGTAGTCTGTCAAAAAAAGGGGAGAATAGCTATGCTATGAGGGTGGAAGAAGATGAAATAAATTACAGGGTAAAAGAGGATGAGAAGCAGCACAGGAAGAGCCATCTGAGAGAACCTAGTACAGCAGAGAAAAGTGGAGAGAGGAGCAGAATAACAGTAGTTATTCAATCTACAGTCAATTATGTCCTATACATGCTGCTGTAAACACAATGTTTGGTACATTATATGAGTTTACTATACGTAAAGCACCCTTTTAAGTTTGGTGTATAAACTGTAGTCAACTGTTTTATTCATGAAAAATTGATCTTCTATTTTTGATGTGGAAATACTTGTTCTCTGGTCGATCTTCACTTTGATGAATAAAAGAATAAACTCTAAGTCCCAGTTGTTCTTACTTGAATATACAAGTTTATTACAACATGAATCTGATATCAGAGAAACCTACAGGACAATGTCCCCTGTGAATGGGGGTCACAATCAATCCAAGTAACAGACATCAGGGTCAGACGGACCACTAGATGTTAGATGAGGGAACTGCTATTACTGCCACTGTACAGTGACACTTTGAAATTTGTACAATAGTAGTTCTTGAATATTAATGTATTAATGTTTATACATACTGTAGGCCAGTGTTGTGTTCACACATTGTAAGAGCTACCTCAATTATCAGATCTCACTTAACGAGCTAGTTCATGCTCATTTCTTCCATTTTTTAAAATGAGCTACTTTATCAAACTGTTGACTCATGATTTCTTAATGAGTCTGTAGAAGCCATTTCAACAGGTAAATAAATGTTTGTTCAGCAGGTCACACTTGGGTGTTTTTGTGTTAATTCGGGGTCATTTATATAGGTGGAGCAGGTGTGGCAAGGCACAGGAGTGTTGCTAGAGGAGGAAGCCAATTAGTTTTTGACCGCCACGCCATGCTACAGGTGTATTTGTTTGTATGTGGTAACTGCTTGATGGAGATAAAGGGTGGCCTTGATAAAGGATCCATGTCATTGTTGGAAATCTTGAGAATACACTAGGGATGTAACAGTTACCGGTATTACGGTAATTCTTCGGTGGATTATCAGGATATGTAATAACAGCCTCATCCAAGTCTCGTAAGCAACTTGCAATGAAGGCGTTGCGTGAATGCATAGCTTGTAACGTAGGCATCAAGAATGAATGCATGGCGGAAAGTGCTAGCAGCACGCAGGACATTTTTCCACCCCACTAAAAGGACGAAATCCGAGGTCTGGGCTGGGACAGCTGGTGGAGGACAATTATCCTGTCTGCACAGCAACTAAGAATATCGCGATAATATCGTTAACCCTGATAATTTGGTCCCCTCTGTGCATCGCACAGCTGCTTAAGGTCTGGCTAAGCAGTTACAGATTCTTTCTGATCGTAATTTACCCAATGAGCCTGCCTTTCACCATTTTTTCACAGACATGATATAAAATTTTCAGTAGCTCAGTCTGTTGGGACTTGGCTTGGGAACCAGAGGGTGTCTTGTTCAAGTGTGTGTGTGATTTTATTTGTGGCCAATATCTGTAAAACTTCCATTTACGGGACAATAAAGTTAATCTTATTCTCAGCCCTCTACAATTCTCTGAACACTGCAGGCTGGATTATCCACTAACTAGCGAGACTATTGGTGTTGCTGCAAAGATTTGGCCAAAACATTACCAGCTGAAGCACTGCACTGTGTATGCACAGACAGAGTCACATACCAAAAAGCTTCAAGTAGCATTACATTCGCTCAGGTTTATACTCCAGGTCAAGATCCTTCCATTACTAAGCGAGTTGGGAACAAAAACAAGGTCGATCGTTACCTCCAGACTCCCAGAGTCTGATCACATAAAAGTATTCCAAGTGTGAAGGACAGTGAGGCTCAATCTGGTAAAGTTACCATGTCAATGCCCAAAATCAACATTCCTTCACATCCATCCACGTCTAGATGATGAATGGTTTAATGAAGAACAGTTATTGGAAGTGAAATTGTAGAAAATACTTAATTGTGGACATACTCTACTGTGTGTGTGTGTGTGTGTTTTACACAAAGCAATCAAATGACTGATCACAGATAATAACTTTATGTATAACCTTCACATTTCAGAAAGAACTACAAACACTGTGGCGCCAAAAACAGCTGTGATAGCCACCATGCCTAATCAGAACAAGAAAGTACACCACCCACATACTGTAAACCCAAATGTAATCAACAGATAATGCAAAGAAAATCACACAACTGCCCACACGGCATCACTGACAGTTCATTTATGGGAGGTGCAGTGCAAAAGCATCACTGCAGAGACAGCTTGGCATAGCCATCAGATTTATGGAATAAGTTCAGCAATAAAATGGGGATATGCCATGTTTTTTTATGTAGATTTCTTGGGCAAAGACAAAAAAAAAAGGAATCTAAAAGCATTTGATTCGATCACTTAATTAGCAACTTGTTCCAGTTAAAATACAGCACAGAGAAGAGATAGTTCCTTCTTTTCTATTTGAGGTTTTCAATATTTCACACTATTCATCATCTATCTGCACGTGCCTGGAATCTATTGTCATCATTTCACATTTATTCAGTTTGAAAAATGTTCTTGTCAAGAGGATTGTGCCCTGTATGCCTTCTTCCTTCCTCTGCGTTTCGCAGTGTTAAAATATAGAGTTGAACGGAATATATAACATTGGGTGTCGTTTAGGCATAGCGGACAATATCTTGCGGCATGTGGTGCAATAAATATATTTTTCTCTCCTTATGTGAGCAGGAGGGTGTTTGTTTGTTTTTACCGAGACCAACACATATTCTACCTAAGGATTTGTCATGACAGTGAGGAATGCCGGTGTGCAAGCCAGTCCATCAAATCACAGCTGAGATACACATGTCAAACAAAAAAAACAACACTGTGCAGAAATAGAAGTGAAATGATCTGATGTTGGTGGCGTCAACAGTGTCAGTTTATCACCAAGAACGAACACATGCTCATTGTCAAATTCCTGCAAATCAGAGATTATTTACTGAATGATCAGACTGATTAAAAATAGGCAGGGGGTGTATATACAGGGGGGGGGACATCACATGAGCAAAGATGAAATGAAAGGATGTCTCAGTCCAAGGTCACTAAGGACTTTTCACCTCGTACTGAGAAAGCAAGAGAGCTGAGGCAGCATTTATCACCTCCAATGTTGAGGACCTGCTATTCACTCTGGGCACAAACGTACAATTAATATGAAGGCCATTTGAATGGCAAGCTTTTTACACCAGGTCAGTGAATAGGCCCGTAAACTGCAGGTCCTGTCATGGCTTTAATTGAGTGAAAATGCTAAAAAGGGGGCACAGAAAATCCAATATGTACACACTGCGGCTGAGGAAAAAGAGGAGGAGAGCAACACACACACAGCCTAAAACAGCCAGAAGGGACAAACACAAACACACACACACACACACACACACACACACACACACACGATTCAATATTTACTTTTAAATTAAAATGAAATGTTGATTGCATTATTTCCCTGTAATTAAGTTGCAATCATCATCCATCATATTCCACATCCATTTGTCATTGTGTTCAAGGGAATGAAAAGCTCATTTTCAACTGATTGCTGCACTGGTGTGGATTCTTTGTTTTATATAAAAGGCACAACAACAAAACATTAAATGAGAGACAAAAGTTTTGCGTTTGAAACATAAAGTGACATATTTCTGATAAGAAAAGGGGAGAAAGATATAAGTAATAGGAACATTTTGAAATTGAAGGTTTGAAGGTCAACAGGGAAGATATTTTTTCTTATGACATGACTTTATAGGAAACTAATAATATGGGAAAAGAGAATCCTTGACATTTAATTTCAGTTAATTATGCATAACTTTAAGCCTTAATATATTTTGAACAGGTGAGTTGTATAAAAAATTTGACTCAGTACAGTTGTCATGAACAGGCAAATTAGCTATAGAGACCAAAACTATTTTTTGTACCAAGCTGTAAACATGTTTATTTTTGCTGTAAAGTTGGACATTTTAACATGGGGGCTTATGGAGACTGACTCGTTCGGTAGCCAGCCCCATGTGGATGTTTGAGGAACTGCACTTTTTGGCCACTTGGTAGTGATTGTTGCGTCTGTCCTGCCGACATCCTTTTCAATTGAAGCAGTTAACATTTTTCACCTTGTTCAAAAGAGACATGTCGAGATATTTCTGTACGGTTCGTAGAGTTCCAAGCTATGTCAATCTCACCCATTATTGCGTCCCATTCATACTTACAAGAGCCAATCAGCTCTTGTATGCAGCCTCTTACATATATAATGACTTTTTATTACTGTGATCTCGTTATTCTGTCACTCAGACCTTCGGTTGTACAACCCAAGGCCTCCCCATCGGCAACTTCAGGATTTTTCAAAAGAGTTTAAATCTCCCATCTATGACTCTACTTCACCACGAGTACTTAAATGAGCTGAGAAAAATCAGAAAAAGAGGGATAGCTTTAAAATCTGTTCTGTCCTTGTTATTCTTGAATTGATCTTGTGTTTGTTTACGAACGGCTGTGATGGCGATCCTGCGGATAAGATAAAACAGGAGTTTATGTCAGGCTCGCAGGAAGATTTCTTGGCATCCATTTCAAGCCATGATGTGTAAGTGCTTAGCTGTCTCACTTGGGCTGATAGCGAATGTGTTTCGAAGTGCCAGAGATATTAACATTCAGAAAAGATGATTAAGGATCACAATTTTTCAAATGAACCACATAACACATTAAGTTTTGTTCGTCAAGTCACTATGATTAGATTCAGCTCAATTAATCTGTCAGTCTCTAAATATCCTATACACATGAGTAGAGTTATCTTCTGCTGTACATGTTTTAGAACAGGGTTCATCAGCATTTTCCTGCTGTTTAAAGGGCACGTTATTCAGACAGTAAGATGCACCTACAGAGACAGGTCGACAACATGTGTTATGCACGCATGGACGCACAGCAGTGCCCCTCATCCTCAATTAAATGCATTTGCTCATATTCAGTCAAATGCAGTTTTGCAGTGATGTATTATCAACATCACAAACCAACTTTTATGTATTTTTTTATTTTTTTTTACATGATCTACTAAAATGCAGCAATTAATGTGACTCAGGCAGGTCTGAAATGTTTGATTGAATGTACGAAATTTACCTGGAATAAAGCCTGTCCTGTGTGTTCTCCACAACCGGCTGTGTGTCAGATTATTTCCCTTGACTTTATTAAATATGTGCAGCATCACAGAGCAGCAGGAACGATAAACTGAGAGTGATGTGTGCATCTACGCATGTGACACAGCAGCGGCAGCTTCATTAACACACCGATCGGAGAAAAATGTCAGTGAATTGGAGGAAAGCGCAGACTTTGCTTATCCCGGGTGAATTTGCTTCATGAAACACAGACAAGGGGGGGGTCATTTTTAAATCACATGACGTCTCCTGGTGATACTATTCCTGTGCATAACCACAGCGGTCTTGCATTTCTTTGCAAATGACCAGCCTCGGATACCTTGGAGGTATGAGTGCAGAGGGACAGCTGGCGTCAGTCTCCATATCATCTGACAGAAGATTACAGATGTTGGTTACAGCCTGGTGAGATACGCAAGGTGCACCTGGCTTTAAAGGGAATGGGAGATGACGCTCTAATTGGTACACCCATGCATTAAAAACACCTGTGATTAAGAGACTAATTACAACTCCCTTGGGCATTACTTTCCGCACAGATTATGTGCCATTTAAACAAAGGTGACGTTGGGCACGGCCTGAATGCTCACTAAACATAGCCCTTAATGTTTAATGGTGGGAGCATTTTTGCGTTTTGGTCCTTAAACCTCTCCTGTTAATAATCTCTTGAGATCACCTCCCATTTTATTTGGACAATGGACACTAAGGACAGTTGTCAAAGGAGGATCGATTGCCAGCATTTAGACTGTAAATGAGGCTGCTGATCAAGATATTTGTCACATTGAAAATGTTCTTCAGGCTGTACAATAAGCTGCAGTGACAGACACGGCAACTTGCACTTTTAAAAGTCCCAGTGATAGGCGACTTCTCCAAAAACTACTTGAGATTTTATTATTCTGAACCCGTCCTGGGCAATAACACAGAAAGTGCTCTTACAAGGCTCTGCTGAAACAAACCAGACAGCTTTCAGACAGCTGAGACTGATGGTCAAACTACTAAACAGCACCGCACAGAGACATATTTATGTCATAGGCAGAGCCCTACTGTTTGACATGAATTTATTTCTGCTCCTCTTAATACTTACTAGACTCGCTGTTGAAATTACTGTAGGTCGCCTGAGTCAGTCCATCATGTAGCTTAATTATCTTTAACTCTTGTTTTGGATTTATGAGTAAATACCCTATGACACCGCGGTGCGGTTTAATGAGCTTTAGCTACATATGCGCCAAGAGTCTTGTTTAGAGAAGACTCCTGAGACCTCATGTAAATGTAGCCTCGAGGTGTAATTGATGTGCGGAGTGTGCTTTTCTGAAATATGAAGTATTAACACAGATAGTGCAGAGAACAGAGAACTGCAAACAGCTCATAGAAAACACACAGAGAATTTGGATTTTATTGAGGAAGAGCCGCTCTTATTATTCTCCTAATTCTCTTGGTCAGTATAAAAGACAACCGGCAACATGTTCAAAGCCGCAGTCACAACAGGAAGGGATCAATTCTTGATTTAAATTTCAAAGAGTTTTAATGAAAATAATCTCTGTCGCTTTGACAGCAGAGCCTCATTAACTGTTTTCTGAATCAGATCATTCTGCTTCTGTGTTTTCTCATCACTTTACAATAGGTTGTAAACTGCACACATATTTACTGCCTTTCATTGCAAGTGGTTTCGGTCTAATTTAAAGTAAGTTTTTCTTTATAAACATTCATTTTCACTAAGGCTTGACCTTAGTGTTGGCTCCTGTCGCTAAATAGTCGTGTAGCTAACAGGATAAAACAAGCAACAACTAATTATGAAAAATGTGCTACGCTCACGTATGTACAACCCACTAAAGAAGTTACTTAAGTCTTTTTTTCTTATACACACACACACAGTTCAAGTGGGGTGACAGCAGGATTATTTTGTAAAGAAATAAGATATTACCTCCACTAACACTTTCTACTGGATCTCTCCTTAATTAGCTGGATTATCTATTCGATTTTGGAATGTGTGCAATTATTTTTCTTAAAGATAGGTTAGTGCTGTAATTCCTTAGTTGCTAATATAGGCTGCTAAAAGTCACCTGTTCAATAAAAAAAGTTTAAAAAATCTGAACTAAGACATAAAGAATATATAAATATACAGTACCAGTCAAAAGTTTGGACACAGCTTCTCATTCAATGTTTTTCTTTATTTTTATTTTTTTAGATTAATATTGAAGAGATCAAAACTATGAAAGAACACATGTGTAATTATGGAGTAAACAAAAAAACAAAATTTTACCTGGAATGGTCTTCAATGGTAATTTGTGTAATTTTCTGCCTTCTTAATGTTTTCGAGACCATCAGTTGTGTTGTGCAGAGGTAGGGTTGACCCTATTCAGCTTCTGTTTTAATCCATATTATGGCAAGAACCACTCAATTAAGTAAAGAGAAACGACAGTCCATCATTACTTTAAGACATGAAGGTCAGGCAGTCCAGAAAAAAAAAGAACTTTGAAAGTATCCTCAAGTGCAATCTCAAAAAACATGAAACTCTAAAATGAAACTGGCTTTCACGAGAAACGCCCCAGGACAGGAAGACCAAGAGTTACTTATGCTGCAGATGATGAGTTCATTACAGTTATCAGCCTGAGAAACCGCAAATTAACAGCACTTCCGATTAGAGCCCACATAAATGCTTCACATGGTTCAAACTGCAGACACATCTCAACATCAACTGTTCAAAGAAGACTGTGTGAATCACGCTTTCATGGTATTGCTGCAAAGAAACCACAACTCAGGGAGACCAACAAGGAGAAGAGAATTGCTTGGGCCAAGAAACACAATGAATGGACAGTACACCAGTGGAAATCTGTACTTTGGTCTGAGATTTCTGGTTCCGTCCATCATGTCTTTGTGAGACACAGAAAAGGTGAGCAGATGGTATCTGCATGTGTGGTTCCCACCATGAAGCCGGGAGGAGGAGGTGTGGTTCTGCTTTGTTGGTGACACTGTTGGTGATTTTTTTTTTTCAAAATTCAAAGCACACTTAACCAACATGGCTACCACAGCATTCTGCAGCAACATGCCATCCCATCTGGTTTGAGCTTTAACAGGACAATGACCCCAAACACACCTCCAGGCTATGTAAAGCTGCTTCAGATGACCTGGCCTTCACACCATCACCCATCACCCTAAATCAACCTAAACACGAATGAGATGGTTTGGGATGAGTTGGACCATAAAGCAGCCAAAAAGTGCTCAGCACCTCTGGGAACTCCTTCAAAACCGTTGGAAAAAATCATATCAAATATTAAATATATTCTGGTTTATTTAACTTATCTTTTGTTTCTCTATAATTCCATATGTGTTCCTTCATTAATCTAAAAATTTAAAATAAAATAAAAAAACATTGAATGAGAAGGTGTGTCCAAACTTTTGACTGGTACTGTATATAAATAAACCATACAGTGGTAGTCAAGAAATCATCGTCAGATGCTCAAATCTAAACTTGAATACCCTGTCATATATACAGTATATCAAATATTTAGTATAGTATAGAGGATTTTACTGTGGTGCAGGTCATTTTATCAACATGTATGTAAGTCGTCTTTAGTTATCTTTGTCTTCTGTGGGTCTCAGAAAAATTGGCAATGCATTGCAGACGCTAAGACTCCAGGATCTTGATCTCTTGGACGTTTTCCATACAAAATGCCTAAAGTACTGAATTGCATTAGTTGCGCTCATTTCTGAGTGGCTCATTCTTCCATGATCTTGCCTCTGCTGTTTTCTATTCACACAGATTACAAATTATCTCAAACATGCATCTCTGATGACTTATATTCAGACATATTTTAGATTCATATTTTAGATTCAAGCTAAGGTTTGACAGAGAACTGGTTCAAATTAGTTTCTCATTAAACCTGATGAGCTTTACTGAGAACCCCCTCCCCATTTGTCATGGGTTATAAGCTCACACCTACACATACACACAAATGTGTGATAACAGCTGTGTGATCCTGTTCAACGAAAGTTGAACGAAATATTTGTGTTGCAGTCAGCGTTGTGTTTGTATTTTGGGGATGTGTGCAGGTATGTTCATGTTTCTCCTTGAGTTATTCAGGTAACATCAATATCTTAAACAGGAACAAGTTGCACACTGCCGCTGATGCAACGACTATTCACAAGCTGTTTCCACAGGAAAGCAATCATGGCGTAGGGTAGGGCCTCAATATGTCCATGGTACCAACTTAAATATGTCTGCATCGACTTAACTTGAAGCCTCAGGAAACCCAAGTTAACAAAAGCAAATTTTGTAGTTTACGATCTTCTGTACAAAATCGTAAGCATCTTGATATATTGTAACTTTCCTGATATCAGTTTCAACTGGGTGTGGTAATGCAAAAAAATCCTAAAAAAGAAAATCCATGTGAGTTGTCCCATAAAACAAACCACCTAATCAGCCTCAAGGCCAGCCAGAGGCGAAAGAAACCAACTTTTCTGTCTACGTTGTAATAAAGGAAATATTCTTACACATTTAATAAGTAATGAGTTAACAAAGGAAATATAACTCATATCTTGGTTAGTCTATCCTGCTGTGTTTAACAGAAACAAATAAAACAACAACAAGAAAACCCCCACAAGAGACTGATGGTGTGGGTGTACTGCTACATGTACCAGTGAGAAGATGAAATTCAATCCAGGAAGTGCAGTTTCAGTAACTGATCCATTAATTTAAAAGCTTATTGGAAGCCAAAATGTGGTAGTGGCCACAGTTGCAGCCAGGATTTTAGAAATACATATTTACTTATGTATGTACAATTCTTGCTCATTTTACTAGTTCCAAAGCCCTGTCAACACTGTCAGGTGGAAAAGTGTTTAAATGTAGAATATAAAGTTGCACCGGGTTATTAAACCTCAGTGTCCTTATCAGCTCTTACAGCGCTGTCAGTGGTCTATAATACTGCAAGGAAGAATGTTACAACTCTGGGAAGTTATCGTGGCAAAACTCATTGAATCCTCTGTCCTGACAACTGCAAGGTGAAACAATTACAACATTTAGATTACACGTCAGAGTTGCAGGATGACACTGAAGTGTTTTGCATCAAAGGTTCTACTTCTCCACTGTGTATGATAATATTAGATGGAGGTGAAATGGAGTAGGAGGAGGAGAGTTATGTTATTTTGACAGGGGAAAAAGAAGACATAGTTCTACTTTAATATAACCTCCGTTGTCAAAGTGCTGAAATTTAACTGAAGAGGACACCGCTTTTTTTTTTTTTTTGACGCAGTACTAATTTTGGTGCAAACGAGACCTGAGTTGGTTATTTTTTACTTTCTTCTGACATTACAAACAATTTACAAACATCAATCCATTAATTCAATAGTCGATCGGCTGCAAATTAACCAGCTACTATTTTGACAATCAGTTCATTGTTTCAGCCACATTTCAACAAACATCCTCTGATTTCGGCTTCTTAAATGGAGGATTTGCTGCTTTTCTTTATCATATCTAATAATAATACCAATATCTCTGGGTTTTTGGACTGATAATTGGAAGATGTCACCTTGTACTCTGCTAAAACTAATGTTGTAATGACACACATACACCCACCCACGCAGTATCTCTCTTTCTCTGTCACACAAACAAACACACAAACTTTCACTGACTATTCATCTTCTCCAGTCCTGCCCTTATCATGCAGTCAGCCAGCCGTGAGACGGCACCACTTTGGGTGTCAGTGGCCTTCTTCCAGCCCACTGTAACATTAACGCACACGTCCAAACTGAGCTCAAGCTGCTCTTCTCCTCCATCCCCGCCCAGCCCGCCCGCCTGCCAGTCGTCCTCACGCTGAGTAAATGTCCATTGTAGATCTCAGATCAAAACACTGCCTCTGCTGCTCGCCTGCTGTCGGTACATATTCATAACAAGTCAAGTCGCTACAACCACCAACCTTCCCCGCATCGCTCCTGATGCTGACAATGAGCTAGCACATTCGCTTCACAGGGATGCACTCATCTCGTCAGGAACACCAGCCGGTATCACTGCCAGCGGTACGGGAAGTGTTGTTGTAGCATGACATGATAGAGACAGTTACTAATGGTACTAGTAACCCTACGGCGCCGCATGTGGTATCTCAGGATGGAAGTTTGGATCCAGATCCGTGGACATCCAAGCAACCACTCCTTGAATAATGAATGGGGAGGGGAAATCAAGGCGGCAACTGCCAAAGAAGAACGTAGCGTGGATGCTGAGGGGAGAGAGAGTAAAAAAGGCAGAACTGACAGATACTTAGCAAGATATTATTAGACTGAATCGAAGATAGAGGTCAAGTAGTAGAAAACATAAGGTGGCCACAGAGTAAAGCAAAACAAGTTGACACTTGTTTGCCCGGCTCTACTGCTGCTTTTTTATGTGTTATTCACAGAAATGCACAAAACGCAGGTTTGTAAGCAAGGATTAGCCTGGGTAAAACGCTAAGCTCTCCAGGCTCACGCGAGCCTATTATGTACATTATATCGAAGGTCAGAAGTTCTGATTTATGTGTGAGGCAAAACAAACGTCTGAGATTAGTCTCTTGCAAAAGGCTTTTTGTGTTTTTTCACCAGCATGCTCAGTAAACAGCAGAGCATTTCATCACACAGATGCTTCAAACTCCGTGTCGCCACCGCCCGCACTTTGCCTCCTCTATGTGAGGAAATGGGGACATGCTGTCTGCTGCCTGCACTATCAACTTGTGTTTTCATTCTGCTGTGTTGTTTATCTCCGGTGTCCCCATGGTAACAAGTCTTGTGTAGCTGGTGTGTGCTTTTTTTTTGTTCATCTGAAGGTAAGGTCTAGGGAGAGTATAGCAGAGAGAAGAAGGACTGAGGAGACAGAATACAAAGTCCATTCATTCAGTTGTTTCTAATTACACAAACAAACATTAAGGATACAGGCTTTTTCTTCCACACCGCAGCTGCCAAAGAGGAAAGCAGCGAAGGCAGCTGGAAGTGAGACATTACCAGGTCTCAGCAGAACTAAATTTTAATATTTAAAAACAGCAGTCGACATCAAGTTTTGGGGTCAGTCGCTCACAACACAAAGAGTGAGAGGCAGAATAAAAAGCATGATGATGAATGTTCTCCAGACTGACAGACAGACCGGAAAACACAGTTGCGAGACACGTTGGGCTTTGAATCGAGATTTAATTACATGCTGGTTACCTTTATACGCCCTCATGCACGCACACATAGCAATAATTTTACTTTCCCTCTGTGGCTTGTTTAAAAACTTAAGAGTAAGTGTAGCATTACTAATTGAAGCAGGAGCAGACAAGGCAGTTTTGGGAAAAGGTAGGACTACAAAAAGTGAATTATAACACTTAACTGCAAACATCCCCTACTCTACCCCTCTGATCGCTCCGATCTGGTGACCAATTACAACTCTCCATTCCATGTACCCAGTTAAAAACCAAAGGCGATCAAGCGTTTTCATCTGTCGGCCCAAAATTGTGGAATAGTTTGCCACTAACAATTAGATTTTTCCCCTGCGTTGATATCTTTAAAAGCCGGCTAAAGACCTAGCTCTTTTCTTTAGCCTCTCTTAATTATCATTATTAAGATTACTATTAATTTATCCTCTTATGTCTGTGTTTCTTTGATGATTCCTGTGTTTTAATCTCTGTAAAGCACTTTGGTCAACATTTGTTCTTCTTGAATGCGCTCTATAAATAAACTTGACTTGACTGAAATGAAAAGTGATGTCTTTGGCTTAGAGGCAGCGCGAACAAGCTAAAAACATAACACTGATATATTCTCACTTTATAAGTAGTCATAGCAAATATGTTATGAAACAGTTGTCTATTTAGATCACCATCACCAAGCACAGAGCATCATTAGCATTCTGTTTTTGGCTTTTACCAACTCCTGAAGGAAATATTTGACTCTTTAGCAGTCAAATGTTCCACTATGTTCACCAGCTAGCTCACCAGCCAGTCGCTCACTTTGTCTTTGTCTGCAATCTGGAGCAGGGTGGGTAGTATATGGTGGGTGTTTGGAATAAACTGTGGGCCATACAACTCACGGACATGTTGCTAACATCAACTAACAAGATGACTGCATGATGAAGTCAGCTGACTGCAAAGTTTAAGTGACATTAAAACACATGTATCATGCCTTAGTCTTGTTATTTTTCTACAGTGGGGGATATATTCCAACATGCAGTGAAGAGAAAGACTCAAAACAAAGAAATAGCCGAGACAGAATCAATCCAACTTTGGCCTCGTGGGGCCAATGTCTACGATTTCAAGTCATGCTGTCCTGCACACAAGTGTCATTTTGACAAAAAGAACGCACATTGTCCTGACACCGAGGTGAGAGCCTTTCCAGGAGGACGACAGCAAACGTACCTGGTGAGAGGGAGGGCCGGCGCTGGCAGGTGGTACTGCTGAAGGGATATCTTGACATGTTAAGTTTTAATCTTGTATTTCTGGAGACTGCAAAGTCACATTGTGAGGTGGGGAAAATGTACTGCAAATGCTAGTGTCTCTACGAATATTGTCAGGTTCAATAATATGAAACAGGTTTGACTAAAAGCGGTTAGTACACGTACATTTGATTCTGGCAGAGGCATATGTCCATATAAGTCCTTATCTTCACTCCCAAATTGTAAAAGTGCTTAGTGAAGACGACAAAAGACACTCTGATTTAACATATCAAGGTATCCACTTAGGCAGTGGTCACTTTCCATTAAAGCTGCTAAACCTCTTTACCCCAGCAAACAGGCCCACGGGGCCCCGAACACACAGCTCTCAGGTGAGTCTGAACGCTGAGATCAAACGAACTCTTGGGCAGCTTACAGAGATTAAAAATAGAAAGACAAAAAGACAGTCTAACAGAGTCTGTCAACCTGTTCAAGGAGAGCGTGTGATTTTTTTTTTTCCCCCAACAGCAGCAGTCAGTCAGGTTTGCGCATCTAACACCCAGGTCAGACACTGTGTGGTAAATTATGGAGTGAGAAAGGAGACATGTAAGGTAAGAGAAAAACAGAGCAGGACCACTGTGTTGATTAAATCCACAGAGCTATCTGTGGAATTATTCATGAAGTTATCATCTGCATGTATACATTCAAAGCTGATTGCCATTTTTCATTTTTAGAAAACACTCAACATTTTCTTCAGCACAACTCACCTATAATTATGAGAAATAATATTCACTCCTCTGCCCACTCATGTTCACCTGTAAGATGTTTTGATGTCAGAGTATCACTTTTCCACAAAGCATTTCTATTTGTCATTTTCTGTTTTAGTATGATGCGTTTGTCTGAACTACCGGTTGTTTCCACTTCTATCTGATGCTAAAATCAATTCAGTGACAAACTGCAATTAAATAAGAACCAAATGTTAAGATTCAGTTATCACTTATCTTATCCCTACTTATCATCACCTAATTATGAAGTCTAACTTGAGTAAGCCATGTAAAACAATTCTACGATTCCCCAGTTGAAGAACAATGCTAATGCGGAAGTGCTGAAAACTGCAGTTCCTCAAATGGCCACTTGAGGCTGGCTACAAAACAAGTCAATCTCCATAATGTCATAATAATCAATCTTGCCTTAGAGTCTATAGAGGAAGTGAGGGAGAGGAGCATGTTAGCAAAGTTGACATCAATCATGAACAACAAGAACAACAACAGCTCCTTCAGCAACGGACTGCTACTCCCACCATGTGAGAAGGAGCGCTACCACAGGTCCTTCATTCCAACAGCTGTCAGACTCTTTAACACCAGCGTGACTTTCTTGAGCATGACTTTTTTCTATGTATTTCTTACTTGTGATTAATTTCTTATCAACCTTGTGTACAGAGCTGCTGTGACAAGTGAATTTCCCCACTGTGGCATCATTAAAGTCTATCTTATCTTATAAGCCCTCATGTTAAAATGTCCAACTTCCCAGCAGAAATAAACATGTAAAAAACTGTTTTGGTCTCTTTAGCTAATTTCATGGCAACTGTACTGAGGCTAATTTTTTTTTTTGTTAACTCACCTGCTCAAATTATATTAAGGCTTAAGGTTACACATAATTAACAGTGTAGCTGCTTTGATTGACAGGTAGGTGCCATTACAGATGGCAGATGATCCACGTCAAGCTTCAAAATGGCTCTTCAGAAACCTGTGGGTGACGTCACTGATACGCTTTCCATTTTTTTCATTCAGTGATGACAGAATAAAAATACATAAATTGATCATGCACTGAACAATAACTTCAATACATTGAACTTAAATTCTGACTTCATCAGTAAGACATGAGAGATCTAGATGACTTTGCCTAGTTTGATTTTGGATATTAAACCTCTGTTTTTTGTTTGGTTTGTTTTTTTTGGCCACTTGGGGGCAGCAGATACATCACACTGACCTATCAAGTTTATTTTATTTATGTAGCACTTTCAAAGCAAACGGGTTTTTGCTTCACAAAGACAAACACACAGGTTAAACAAATCATCACCTTGCTTAGCCTAGCAGTCGTTTATTTACACATCCAGCAAGGCAACATCATAATTCATTTGGAGTCATGTTGCTGCACAATTGTAAATCCAATCTCCTGTCGTCGTTTTGGTTGACCAACTCTGCTCCACTGTGATCATTAACTCTCTGTCTGAGCAGGTAACAGGCAGACAATGGGTTTTTTTGAGCTTATAGAACTTAAAACATCAAACTGCAGGATCTGAAAACAGCACGAGAGATGTGATGAGAGTGAGCCACAACAGTAAAGATGAGGCCAGACAGCTAAACAGCTATGAACTTAATCTTACTGTAAAGCTCTGTAAAGCTAAAGGGCAGTTGCAGGTTCTGTAATAGGTATCTGGAGGTTCATTACAGTGAGCAACTACTTTGCCATTGTTTTTTTCCAGTTGTAGTTTGATACATTGCTGTTGGAAAAAATATTGATTCTAGCTGCTTCAAGCTCGAGTGGCTAAAGCCTGAATTTAGCATGCACACGGTGAACTGTAAAAGTCATTATCAGTCGAACACCAAAAACGTGAGCACGTACAGTTGTACTTTGCCTCACTCCTCAACAGAGCTGCCAGTTTCCGAGACAGACAGAATATATTTTGGATGCTGATGATAGCCAAGCTAATGATAATCTTGTTGCACATTTCGATTTCTTTGTTTTCCAAGAATTTTCCAAGCTGCTAGCTTCCTAGCTGCTTCTCAAGCTGTTCAGGAAACTTGTCAGTCAGGTTATGTTTTCAGTAAACTGTATGTTCCAGCGGGATATTTTGAAAGCCTATCAAGAAAACACTGTGCACCTGCAAGGATCCAAATGTGATGCCAATCTCCAGTAGTTCCTTGGGCACCCGCCCACGCAACTTTGTCTGACAACAACCAAAAGCATTTCATGAATTTCTCTCACCAAAACATCAGATCGATGATTTGCTTCAGCTTAATGAGGTGGGTGGCCGATAATTCAGCAGAGTCACCTTCAAAATAAGAGCTCGTTTAAACCCATCACAGGATCAAACGAAAAGAAATGTTGTGCGCCATTGTGACAGGTGACGCAAGTGGCTGCAAGGAAGTAAAACTCATTCATGTGCTTCGTGTGGTGACCACACAGTCTTTGTTTCTTTTCTCTCCAAGCCTTATACATGCAGAATTTTGTATATTTACTGTTATAGAGTTGTTTTTGAAAAATAAAATGCTATTAAGTAGGCTATAGGTGTCATTAATAACGAGAAAGACTAACACAACTGTCCCAGGATGTTGCTCTGTAGCTGATGTTACTATCTGCACAGGGAGGTGAACAAAAAGAGGATTTCCTGAAGCAGACCAATAAAGCATAGCTTCCAAGAAGCACTGTGCCTTGCATGATGATGAGAATGTTAACTACTGGTGCAAACAAGCTCACAGCATCCAAACAAGATCAAGAGCAGTCAAGTTAACTGGCCGGTTGACCTTTCATTTTAGAGCCATTAGTCAATATCTGCTGAAATTCAACTGATAGCTAGCGCATCGAGCAGCCGCAACACGCACACGTGCGAAACAAACCAACACTGACTGCATGTGACAGCACATTACAGCACAATGCCACACACACACACACATGAAAATATAAACATACCCTCCAGCACATTAAAAACACACACTCATGAACAAACACGCACACACGCATCCCATCTCCTCCTCCTCCTCCTCCGGTGGCCGTGATGAAGTAGGTCTCCAGACAGGCTGCTGAGGTAATGGGCCGTACTCCTCTCCTCTCTTCCAGCTTCCACTTCTCTCTTTGCTGGTGTGAATTCAAGCCAACATGCAGAGTCAAAACATGACTTCATGTCCTCACTTCTCCTCTCCTCAGTCATTGACTCAGCCACAAATCCCTCATTTTCTACCTTGCTTAAAACGCCAGCGTATATATAACATGTATTAGTGAATTACTGGATCGGGATAGGAGCTGATTCAGCCATTTTTTTTTGATGGATTGGTATTGACAACACAAAGCTCTCTTCATTTCAAAACTACGATTCAATCACACTGTGCTCCGTCGACTTCACAGTGAAGTAAGTGCACAAAATAATTTAATGCATTCCAGCAGAAGGCTTGTTTTATGTCTATTTCTGCTGCACTTCAAGGTGAACCACACTTCTAAAGTTTTGCTCTTGGTTCAAAGCGTATATGAAACTACTGTTTTGTTCGTGCTGAGAATATAGTTTCTCATGCGAAACACACCAACACAGTCTTCATAACCACCAAAGAACAATATTACGCACAACTTTTGGCTTATGCTCAATATCATAGATGGACAAAGTCACTATTTTTGTGGGAACGGCCAATATGTGTTCATTGAAATCTGTCAAAAGAACCAAAAGTTTAGTCTCAGGTCAAATGTGTGCTCTTAATCCAAGTCTAGACTATTTTATTGAAGCAAGGTTCTTGTATGGCTGCTTGTGTTTAAACCGATGACAGTATAAAGAATGGACAGAGCCTGAGTGACGTGACCCAAGTGGTCAAGTGGAGTGAGTTAAAAAAAAAAAATTTCACCCCCCTCACAGTTGTCATGAATGTTGACATTAGCTATAGAGACCAAAACCGTAGTCTGAACCAGGCTGTGAACATGTTTATTTCTGCTGTGAACTTGGACATTTTAATACGGCCGCTTGTTGATTCACTTCTGCTGCCTGTCTCAAGCGGTCGCTCAAGCAATTACAGTTTTTGCACCTCCAACATTGGCTTCATTTCCCAGCACCAGAGGTTGCAGCCTGGTTTCAACTAGGGATGCATCGGCTGAACATCGGCATTGGTTGATGCTCGCCTCCTTAACTGCCATCGTCCATCGGCAAATAAAGATGACATTCACCGATGGCAGTGGCCATGTTAATTTACATGTCGCATGAGTGCATGCTGAGGAGAAATCTTTCTTTTTTCCTTTTTTTTTTGGACGCTCCGAAACCCCACTGCACACATCTCTGGCACGTCGTGTATGCGCCACGGTTTTGGTCCGTCCTGCCCGCCAGACTTTGTTCACTTGCACAGATTTGGCCATTTTCTAAATATGCTTCTACATGTGTAGGGACCCTTCAAGAAAGATTCACGTTATGAGGTTTGCAATACATGTAACAAAGAAAAAACATCGGCATCGGCCAAGTTGTTATTTTAAACATCGGTATCGGGCCAGAATTTCACAATCGGTGCATCCCTAGTTTAAACAACATTTAACGTTAGAGAAGTTTGTTGTTAAATGAAAATATGTTTATATTTCCTAAACTAAGGTATCAAAAAAACATCTTGGAAAGCCCCTCAAGAGGAATGGGAGCAAAAATCATAATCTGGATATGCCTAATGCTGCGTTCAGGCAGACATTTGAGGGCAAACAAAACACCATTTTAATGGACAAGAGCAGGACGATAAAATTAAGTGAGGCCAGCAGAGAATAGCAGAAACTAGAGCCTGACCAATCTGGGATTTTTGAGGCAGATACCAGTTTTATTAGATTAAAAAATAAACTTTCTGTAACTATAATGAAAATAGACTTTCTCTTTGTGAATTGTGCGCCGATATGTTACTCAACAATGCTGTTTTCTTGAACAAAATCAATAAAATAAACTTTGTTTAAGAAAAAGTAATTTTACGCTGTGGACCAGTTCTAGATGACATTGCTTCTTCTCCCTCACTCTGTACCGCTTCGCACAGTCTTGTAAATCACAGTTGACTCTGCTGGATAAACCTTGCAGTGAGACTAATATATTATCACAAGCATTTCTGCATTATAAACCAGAAAATAAAAAAACACTTTTCATATCAGCGCATATCAGAAATCGCATATTATACAGCCTATAATATGGGCTCTGCTGGAAACAGTCCTCCATGACAGAATTTACAACCACGCGTTACATGGCTCCCTCACACAAGGAGAAAACATGGGCGATATGGACAACAAGGAGCTTGTAATTTTGGTGTAACAAACTCGGAATTATATGATCAGAGCTTGAAATGCTACTGAGGGAATACAAGACAAGCTGGTGGAATACCAGGTAAAGGAAGAAAATTAAAAAGCACAGTGTGAACACACTATTCCAGGGGTGGCCAACAAGCCAGGGACAAAAATTCTTACTGTGGTATTGCAAAGAGCCATTATGCACACACAGACACACACACACACACACACACACACACACACACACACACACATGCACCCTCTCTCTCCCTCATATACGAATACACACACACACACACACACAGAATGAAATATTAACAATTTTCCATGTCACAAATGTGACACACCTCTCACTATGAAACAGGAGATTGCCAAAAATGGGCTTAAACTCATCCCAAGACTACAGGCCAGACTTTTGCTCAGCCAGATTCACATCACACTGCAAGTCCTGCCTACCAAGACCAGTGGCCAGTTATTTCACTCACTCATTCAGTCACTCACTCATATTTCAATCACGTCGGTTTAATAAAATTTCCTTCGTTGTATGTTTTTTTGGGGGTTTTTTTTTAGCACGGGCAATGTTACATGCCACTTTGTAGGATGCAAAGTAGAAGTCACTGTCTCAGCATGCTTGGCATATTGTTGGAACATCTGGGTCTGTTTTTTTTGCCTGACTTTTCAGCGTGTTTAATTTGTGCTTGCGAAGTTCAGTACCTTTCAGGATTTCCTTGTCCATGTTTGAATGGAGCGTGCTGAAATGGCGCTGAAGATTTGAAGCTTTGAAATGTGCTAACGACGTGTCACACATCAGACAGAAAGACTCGCCTTTTGGTTCAACAAAAAAGTAAGCGTCCTCCCGGTCCTCAAGAAATGTCCTGTGCTCGTCTTCATATTCGCGCTTAGCTTTGCGTTTAGCCATTTTTGTGAATGAATCACAGCTTGCCGTGCGAAAACGTCGGAAAACTTGTGCGCGCGAACAGGAGTGTGCAGTGCAGGTTGTTCCCCCCCTTCCACACCCCACCTCAAGATAATTGGTTCCATGGCATGTTTGTGGCTCTTTTAAGCAGTAATAGCCCAATACACACAGGCATAACATTAATTATAAGGAATAAGGAGAGGAAAGACACAAAATTTTTTTTTTTTTTTTTAAGTTGGAGAGCAGCATTCTTATTGGCCAAGAGCCAGAGCCGCGGGTTGGCCACCCTTGCACTACGTTATAGCTACATGCATTACTAAAATAAACATATTTCACGTATTTTATTCCATTCTTTGTCGTCTGCCTGAATCTGAGCATAATATGCATAATGATAAAATGATCAAAGTCAATATTGTGATTTGTTACACGCTGTATGGTTCATATACTGCACAGTTAAACAAGTTGATGCAGATTATGCAGAAGCCACTATCACAAAGACCAAAATGCTGACTGATACGTTTACAGCAGCTTAGTTTGCCACAGCCACAGTGTTCACTGTATCATGGTTTTCATGTTTAGTTCAGGTCAAAAGAAAACGGCACGGTGCACCGTGAACCATGCCATGGTTTGGTATGAAGTAAAAAATGTGTTCATGTATTAACCACATGAATCATTTCATTAATCACTGA
Organism: Miichthys miiuy; assembly: GCA_036365135.1. Lineage (NCBI taxonomy): Eukaryota > Metazoa > Chordata > Actinopteri > Sciaenidae > Miichthys > Miichthys miiuy. Next base: position 17,472,317 of record CM071622.1, read on the forward strand.
GCTGATACATTTACAGTACAGTCTAAAATCACTATCAGTTGTTTGAGGGTGAGGAAAACCCTTCAGCGAAAATTGCTGCTCCTTTAAGCCTCACCACAACACACACACACACACACACACACACACACACACTATATCATCAGCCTACCATAATCCACCACTGCAGACAGCTGCAGTGTCTACCACATGAGCACTATCCACACACTGAGCTGTCTGTCCGTGGCTGCACTCCAGCTTTTCTTCCAAGCTGGTTAAATAGCACAGGTTGTCGCTGCCTCTCCGGGGTGTTTCAGAGAGACGGGCATGTGGGTGGTAGTTTTGCTTTCCATGCCCTTTAAGACACTCAACACGTCATGCCTGCCGGGAATATAAAATGCCATGGTAATGCCACATTAGTGATTAATACAGGACGTCCACTAAAACCCTAATGTGATGCAATGGGTGTTCAAATGTTGAGAAATGAATCCGAAAGTGATAAAATGCTGTTAGTGAGATGGAGCAGCCACAGGAGGAGAGAGGAGAGAGGGAGGGAGGACAGATTAAAAAGCAATCCACCACGATGGGTGACTGACAGTCGTCTTGTGCTGCTCCGCTGGCGAGAGCAAGGACAATCTGGTCATGTAATAATCAGCCACTGACGGCCACAGGTTGTGTGTTATGGCTAATTGTTGTTGCTGTAAACAGCCAGAACCATTACATTGGCAGTGCTGCTCCAACAAGGCTCTGGTCAGAGGAATAGACAAGTGGCTAATTAGTGTCTGTGTGATACAGAGCTCAGGGTCTGGCTGCTATCAGGTTTCACATTAAGGCTGAGAGTGTGATAGGGTCCTCGCTGGCCTGCAGTGCTCCAGGGGTATTTATATACTGTATATAACTGATGCACGCAGCGAGTGCAGCCCGAGCACACTGAGCTGATTCATTCAGACAGACTCTGATGTGGCCTGTCAGTGTGATCAATCAGCTTTTAATAACGGCTGTAATCACGCACGGTAAAACAAACACGGGCGAGGAGAAGTCCGATAGTTCAAGTACGCAGGACACATGAAGGAGCGAAGTGATGAGGCACCGAGATCCTCATCTCATGTTCGGTTTAGTTAATAGATGATGATGATGGATGACTACTTCAACGATCATTGCACTCATTAAATATACAGCCTTTGCTCTTTTAAAGTGTATTAATTATAAATGAGAGCAGGCGAGGTGATGTTTTGTCGTGTAGGTGTCGATGTAGGGTTCAAAATGTTTATTTTGAAATGACTGTCATGTTACACACACGAGATGCCTGTTCAGATCTGTAATATTCTTCACATACACTCTGGGTTCTTAAACTCATATTGTGATATTTTAATGACGTTATTGACTCCCATAAATATCTGGGGTATGATGATTTCCTTACTTTTTGTGTTTGGTGAAAAAAACAGATCTTGACTTGTTGCTGCCACATTTTTACCTCTATTCGATTACGGGGACCTTTTGTCCATGCGTGCCCCTGCTCAGGCATTACATATGACGGACACAGCTTACCATGCTTACTGTAAAGCCCTGACTCACTGCTGTTAACTCCATGCTCGGGTAGGATGGTCTGGTTTAGCAACCCACAGACGATTCTTGGGTTGCTCCCATCCCATCTATGTACTCAGAAGCGTGATGGACAGCAGTCGTTGCAATCAAGGGACTTTTATAAGTTGTTTGCACCAAATGTTCGCACAGAATTTTGGGATATTCTGCACCCTCGGATGGGAATGTTTAAAATCAAACATCAGATTTCTTTCACTGTTTTTAAATCCATAATGAAAGACAGAATCATTGGGGTGTCACTGCTTAAACTGATATTGTTGAATTCATGCCTTGTACTGCACTTTTATTTATTTATTTATTTATTTATTTTTTGGATTGCTATGTGTTGTAATACTGTCTGTTTTGTTACTTCTTAGTTTGGGTACTGCCTGTGTTGGCCAGGACTCCCTTGAAAAAAGGTCCAACAGGACCTTTCCTGGTTAAATAATAAACTCTGTAAGAGTATATGACAGATACTGTATTTCTTAGGATGGATCAATATAGACACTTCCTTTAAATCCCCTAAACAACTTTATTTACATACATATTTACATGCACAAACATATCTTAAACACCAGTAACTGTTTTTAACAACAGTTTGCTTGGAATCGTTAATTTAGACTTCTGAATTTGTAAAAATAACACAGTATGCTTATTTCATCATTCTGTCCAAGAAAAAACAACCGATAACTTGGATTTTATGTATTTTTCCACTTCTGTACCACTGCTTGTTAGAATTTTTCAAGAACCCAGTCACTCCTCTTTAAGGAGCTGTACTCTGACCACTCAGCATCCTTGCAGAGATGCTGAAATTGAAAGAATCTCTGAACAGGCTTTTGAATTGTTCACCAGCTCTGCTTGGATGCGAGCATGCTGCATTTGGCTCGAGATGTGCCCCCTTTTCTTGGCATCCCTGAAAAAAAAAAAAAACAAGTGTACCAAAGTGCTTATTTATGAAGAATCATGTCAGGTGGGTTGCAGACGTGCTCCCGTGTGAACATAAATTAACGAGATGAGCGGTCGAAAAAGTATCCGAGGTGACACATAATACATGCGTGTAGGTGGAAATATGCACACTGATGCCGTTTTCTTTTTGTGCAGCGCTCTGCTCCAGTTCCATCAGTCACATCACACTGACTCCCGTGTCCCCACAATCCTCCCTGCGGTCATTCATCACAATGTCAGTCAAGCGCTGACTCTGGTCCCAGGAGTGCCATGGTAATGTTGTCCCTCCGTGTATGTGTACTCATTCATGTATTTTGGTGTGTCTGTGTGCATTCACGCATGTGTTTGTCTATTTTTAGGCGCTCGTCGTCTCGTTCTGTTGTTTTAGTTTTGTTTTTTTTTGCACTGGAGATATGAAGGTGTGTCACTGCAATGACAGAGGAAGTTGACGGAGAGGAGTGAAGTCAGGAGGAGTGAAGTCAGGAGGAGCTCGGCGGCAACAGGCAGAGGGCAAAGAGGATGACAGTGCCTTCTAGTAACCTCTGTGTCAGAATGATTATGTTTAAACCCAGCTCGGGGTCAAAGGCGTGTCACACAACATGCAAGACAGTTAGTAAGGGGAGTCAAATAGAGACTCATTGGGCTGCATCTTAAAGCAGTGACAGCGCCGAGCTGGCTTTGCGTTAACTCCCTGAAGATTTAGCAGAATGAAATTATCAATGTCACGTGTTCTCTTGGCAGAAAATAGCAGTGAGATGCTCACTTGTAGCTCTCTGCGTTGTGAATCAGAACTCCAGGGGAAGCATCCTTCTGTAGGGATGAATAGAAAAATCACGTGATCCACCGCTGTTGTTTTTTCCAATTAGCGCCTCTGCATTGAGTATCTCTCAGGCTGAAAGATGAAGATATCAGTCCAACGGTAACACACACACAGACCTGGACGCTTTGGTGTTTTAGATTACGCACAGTTGAGTTGCCGTGATGCTGCTGATGTGCTCTGTTAATGACGACGGAGTTTACTCTCTGCAAAACGTTGAGCTCATCACAGCAGATCACATCCCAGAGGCAGCCCCGTAGTGCTGTCTGCATCGCGCGTGCATCGCCGGTCAGTTTTGAGGCCGGCAAACAAAAAGAACATCTCGTTAATACGGATCTGTATCAGCTGCGATGTGTGCGGGCTTTAAATAGGAAATCAGGCTGCTAGTTAGGCAACTGCCTATTACACGACCCTGTGCGAGCCTCTGCTGCATGTAAAAGCTGTGTTTTAGAAATCAGAGTGCATTTTCTTTCCGCTGTGCCAGGAGGTCACTGATTTGCATTCACTTCCGTGCGGGAATCTTCAATCTGTTACAGCGAGCATCAAAATGCCTGGCTTCAAAACAGCCGACATCTATTTCATTAACAGGAAAATAATCGGCGACTGCATATTCTGTTAATCATTTTACAAGCAGAAATTGTATGAAACATTCAGCTTGCAAATGTGAATTGGGTTTCTGGTTCCTTTCGTCAGCTATGACGTTAAATGACATCTATTTGTTGGGCTTCAGGAAGCAGCGATCAACACTTCTATTTTTTATGGACCGAACTAATAGACTCATTTAGAAAATAATCAGTTAATCAATAATGAAAGCAATTGTTGCAGCCTGACTGACTGCCTGCCATTAACATCACAACAGCACCTTGGATCAGGACCCCTGCCTACAACTACAGTCTAAATGATCGCGTCGCATCGTTATGGTGTTCAGTATAGCATACTAATATTTTTAGCTCACCGACAAACAGTTCTGCGTCAGGACTTCCGTATTTGAACTGAAGGAACTCACGAAAAAAACAAGGTGTGAAACTGCACAACACCTAATGATCTAATGTGTGGGCAGGTTGTGAACCAAATATAGATTTTCGCTCAAAGTCATTGATTACTTCCCTCACTTGTAAATGATGATGAGCTCTGGATACAATAAAATGCCATCAAATCCCAACCTGGTCATAGTTACATCATTATTACGAGGCGATGCTGTGAAGTCTTTTCGAAATCAATCCGCACTTAAACTGAATTAGCACTCAATAACAATGCAACACCAACAAAACGAATGCAGACTTAGAGTTCAGTGTGATGGATTAAGCAAATCAAGAGTCTGCCAACAGGCGCAGGGCGGAATAAATACATCCAAAAAGCGTGCGGCGTGCATTTCAGAATGGTCTGCAGCTATGTACCAGACAGGATGTTCGTGAGGGTTAAACTGGTCCTTCAAAATACCACCAACGAAATCCTTCTTTCTTTTGCAAGCAGCCTTAGAAGATCTAAGAAGTCTGTTTTGTCAGTGAAGAAAAGACGGACAGGATTTCTCTACATAAGGTCAGTTCTGTTGATGGAGAAATCTTCCCTTTTCAAGCATCCACGTACTGAAAGCAGTGTGCTCCAATGGACCTAATTAACAATCAGTCTAAGTATGCAACAAGTGGGTGTTAGAACAGTGTTTCAGAGTTAAAAAAAACAACTCGGGGCCAGAACTTGCTCGCATTGATCTGCCAAAAAAGTAAAGCATGCCCCGATAAGTACTGTAAAGGCCTTAAATGATCTGCATTTCAGTTTTATCAGTGCAATAAAAGCAGACAACATTTCCATCACTGTGTCAGCTTTTACAAGCACAGTATTGACACAGAACAAGCAGAACAACAGGCCGCTACACTCAAGCATGATTAACACAAGCAGCCATTCAAATAATGGTACATTATTTGGCTGTGTTTTTCTGCAGACAGACAGTCATCACACAATCCACAGGCACACAGCAATCCTTTGAATGTTTTGATTAGTTGTACAGAAAGAAAGAAAGAAAACTCCTTGGCTGGAGAAATAAAGGAAGTGGCAGAGGGACTTGGTTAAATTTACTTTTCACTATGGTCTGAGACAAAACAATGACTTTCCTACAGTGACTAAAATGCAGTAGACCTGTTGCAGCAATGTATGTGCCAGTAGGGACAATGCTATTATGTGAAGGCTGAGGACAGCAACAACAACAACAACAACAACAAGGCAACAGCAGAGGAATGTATTTGCAGAACAAAGCTTGAGAGTAAACCTGCGCAAACCAAACAAGCATCACGAGGAGAGACTCCCAGCAAGAGACTCCCAGCAGCGTGGGAGGAAAAGAGCAGCCATCAGCATACATAAAGTCACTTTACTGGAAAAATCATCCACCTCTGGAAACTGAGGACCTAGAACATGCAACCCAAACACCTCACAACCAGAGTCCTCTGAGAGCTCGGAGGCTGCAAAAAGCTCTGACCCCTACTGATTCCAGACCAGAGCTGACATTTAAAAAAAGAAAACATGAGTGGACTCACGGTTTTGAAGTCGCTGTGGCTGCACTCCTGGCCTTGATAGCGGCAGTACAGCATCATCTCTTTGAGGTCGTGGCCGACCCTCTCGATGAACTCCTTCATGCTGAACGCCTTGGGCCTGTAGGCGGTGAAGTTGGCTTTTTCCTCCAGGAAAGCGAGCACGTCAGGCTCGGCCAAGTGCGGCTGGGGGATTGTCAGGTGCACGTCGAGCAGCGCCAGCAGCTCTCCGGCGTGGTACAGATCGTTGCGCGTGAGGCGGCTGAAGCGGTAAGCGTTGAGGTTACAAATGGTCACGGCAGGGAAGACCAGGCTGCTCGACACCATGGCGTCCACGCTGGTCACGTGAGGGTAGGAGAGGAAATAGGCCAGGCGCTCTGCGCTCTCCAAGGCTAACAGTCCCACGCAGGCCAACAGAGCTGCAGCCCAGAGAAAGCGGCGTACGCTGGGTTGACCATAGGGGAAAATGAAGCGCAGGCCATGCAGTGTGCTGCTCTGAGCGAAGGCCTGCCAGGAGGTGGGGTGCAGGCTGGAGCTCTCTTGGCTCCCCTGACTGCCACAGCTCTCCTTTAGATCCATCATCATCCCTCCAGCAGTTCAGCCAGGGAGCCCCCGGTGCACTCACACCTGCACAGGCAGAGAGGGAACGTCAATAGATTTTCACAGCTTATGATCATACGGAGCATAGTGATAAAACGAGAGAAGGTGCCGGAGTGAGAAAGAGAGAAGAAAGGGGGGAGGAAAATAGAGACGTAAAAGGCAAAAGTAGGAGGTAAAAAAAGAGACCTGCAGCAGTGCTGAGAGAAAACATTAAAAAAAAAAATAGCAAAGACAAGCAGCAACTGACAAAAGTGAGGTAAAGATACAAGAAGGTAAAGATCTCCACAACCCAAATCACTACTACAAAGAGAAAGAGACAGAGGAGAAAGATGCTCCCTCGGGGCATCCCTCTCCTCTCCACCTCCACTCTCAATGACTCCCTTGAGCTGAGAGTTACTGTGGCTGCCAGCCTGCCTGTGGCTCCTATTGCACCCCCAACACACACACATAACTCACACTTACACACACTACCAAAATCCCAACCTGCCCCTTTCCCATCCATCCTCTGTCACCCTCTTTGACTGCTACAACTCATTGACAAGAATCCCAGAGGTAAGTCCTCTGTGACACCCGGAGCGAGAGGTGAGAGTCACTTAAACCACAAGCCAATCAAAGCTGCTCCTGTGTGTTTAACGTCCCGACTCATCTCCATTCAAAAACACTCACACGGTAACTCTCTCATGCATCATCTCTCGTGCACGCGCGCGCGCACGGCCAGGATTCTCAGGATCTCCCGTGCCCCCCAACTAATGACAAGCCTAAGCACCTCTCTTGTTCAGCCTAGCGAGAAGACATCCAGCCAGTGCGACTGTGTGTGAGTCTGAGAGCACACGTGTGTGTCTGTACGCGCGTGAGTGTGTGTGAGTGTGAAAGAGAGAGAGACACACAGTGGAAGAGAGAGAGAGAGAGACGTTGATGATCAGAGTCGCTGGTTAGTCTCGCCCGCCGGTCCAAACTCCTCCCGTTTTCCTTTGGCCAGATACATCCGCTTTCCCTCCTCTTCCCAGCTCATCTGTGGCGGCGGCGAACAACAGCGGAGCCGGGAGAGACGGGAGGCGCACACACCAACACACATGCTCGCACAGAGAGAGAGAGAGAGAGAGAGAGAGAGAGAGAGAGAGAGAGCGACGCTCTCCTCCCTTGCTCTCTCCACAGTTAAGTCTCTTATTGAATATGTTTCCTCCCTCCTCCTCCTTCTCCTCCTCCTCCTCCTCCTCCACCTCTTCCAACACCGCCAGCTTCCCTCTCATTTGTCTCTTAGCTTTTCATATTTCCACATCTCGTCAGCGCAAACAGAGTGATGGATGGATGGAAAACGGGAGGCTGTCGGAGAGACAGATAGTAGAGGAAGGGAAAACAGTGGTGGTTGCCTGGTCGGAGAGGGGGTTGTATGGTCATGGGAAGTGAAGCAGAAGTGGAGATGGAGGAGGTTGAAGGGAGGGATGAGGACAAAAATAAGACGGGAAAACTAGAAAAAAAAAAAAAAGCAAGCGAGCGGAGAAGTGTGGACGCGGCAATGTCACACAGAGGAAAGTAATTCAGACACATAACGTCACCCGCGCAGGAGGGGGTACAGATGTAAAGGGAATAATAAGTACACAGAGTGTGTTTGTCGGGCGTAATAAAACACTATGAATCTATTTCTGTAATTTGAGGCGGTTTATCTTCGTGAGTAGCAGCGTGTTCATCAATCACAAGTGAGAAAACTGCCAGTATGTGAAGAGCTACGGGGGACACAGGAGGAGGAAGGCAGCGAGAGGAAAATAAAAGATGAGCGTGAGAGTGGTAAAAGGTGGTAAAAAGGGAGAGAGACACAGAGACAGAGAGAGAGAGAGAGCTTCGGCGTGTGTTTGGACTGAATGGAAATGAGCGGTTCGTCAACATGAAATCTGACAATAAATCATAATTTCGCCTCATCGCTTTCAGGCAAAAGAAAAGTTCAAAGCTTGATAAATTGGACTGTAGCCGAGAGAGAACTGAACACTAATGGATTTTTTTCTTTTGTATGATACCAACCCTTGATTACGACAGGTATCAGCGTCTTTTAACACTAGCAGCAAATTGGAAACTGAGGATTTAAATATGGATCAATACCAATCATAAAAGAACACAAACCAAATATAGGAATCATTCATGGGTTGAGTTAAATAGAAATACAGCCTCAGTACGAAATTAGCTATAGAGATTAAAACGTTGTGTTGTACCAGGCTGTAAACATGTCTATCTATGCTAAGCTTTAACACTTTAACACTGACTCTTTCTGTAGCCAGCCTTTGAGTGAGGAACTGCAGCTTTTGGCACATCCGTGTTGGCTTTACATCACAGCCATACAGGTTGCTGCTTAGTGATATGGTAAAATAAGCCAATCGTGCTCTCTGTAGAAAGCTACAGTAAAAGTCATCATCTGAACTTACAATCGGTGGATCATCAGGGCTGAATTACAAACAAATCCACCCTGCACACACATAATATATTTACTATATCTACTGAGATGAGCTATTATGTTCCAAAAACTCATGTGGATCACAATGAACAACACTAGCTGGTGATTGCTGAGTCATTAATCTGATATTTGTTAACAAATTAGCAACAAGTGGCAGACTCACAATAGAAACATGAAATTCAGGAGCCAAGGTTCAGGTGATGAATCTATAATTTACCAACAAACAGTCTATGAGTGAACGGCACAGAGTCGGTGGGTGATGGTGTGCAGCTCACTGCGCAGTTTAAAAATTCTGATTCATTTTTGTGAAAAATCTCAACATGCTGAGAGTCTAATTTTCTGAAAATCATTAGGCAATTACTGTAAACCACTAATTAAGTAATTAAGACATAATGGACAGCGAAGATGAAATAGCCAGTCATGAAAATGTCCTCAGAGCTCGAAAATAAAAGCTGTCATCAGTTTAATGGACTGCTTTCCATTTTACACCATGTAAACTGGCGAATAATGACAGTCAAAATAATAATAAGATACAGAGGTGGATCCATCTGCACCTGACTTGAATTGACTGTGTCAATTACAATTCTTCATTTGTGGTTCTCACAGGATCATACAGTTTATGATACATTTTTGTTTAGATTAAACTACCCAACAGTATGTACAGTAGATACAAATTGCACTTGGCTGCATTAAAATCCAACATACACATCAAGGCAGCAGTAATATGAATCCAAAAAACATATAAAAGAGTAAAATACCCTTTTATTTAACAATAAGTACTTTTTTTTTGACATTTTAGGCATCATTTGCTGATAACACTTTTAATTTGTTGTGGGTTTTGTAGTGGAGTGTTTTCAGTGTACTACTACTTGTAATCAAGCAGCTAAATGCTTCTTCCACCACTGGATTTAATAGACGCAAACATGAGGTTTACTCTTTACCTAGCTTTAGTCAGTATTAGCTAACGTTTTTAAATGCTAATTTTAAAAGAGCTAGTAAGGTAACGTTAGTACATTCATACGAAGCTAGCTAAACTCTTGTTTGTCCAGTATTGTGAGCACTAGCTGCAGTAATTGTTTAAGAGAGTTAAACTTTCTGCGTCACACTCGTCTGTAGTTTTAGTCTGTCTTGCTAACGTTAGCTCAGCTGTTGCGTTTACGGACCTCGCGGTTCTGCAGCAGGTTGCTCACTCCTAGCTCTTTGTTTTAATCCTCTTCAGCTCGTCCTCTTCCACATAAATAATTCCTTTGCATGAAGCCACGTACCGTTTCTGTTTGTTTAGTGGTGCACTGAAAATAACTCTGGAAGGGGGCACTGAATAATATACAGATAATCCTTTATGAGCGTGAATCCACCACAGACCATCCACCTGCAGACCAAATTCCCAAACTGATTAATTAAAACATGGCGGCCAAAGAAGAGGTTGTTGTTTGAGGCATGCGAGAAAATAATTAGAGAAAGTTTGTTCTTCTTCTCTTTCTTCTTATTTTCTTTGTTGGTTTTCAGAGACTGTTTGCATCTAAAATGCCTCACATAATCAACCTTTTTCACATAAAAGTGAATGAAGTAGGGCAGTGTTTCTCAAACTTTTTACACTGCAGAGAAAATATGTATTGCATAGTTTTAAAACTGTTAACTTACCTTCACTTAACCATCTCACGTTACATTAAAGTTTATAATCATGGATGTATGCGCGCACTGCATGAATGAACATGACAACTTGTCAGGCTGATATTGAAACAAGATATTTCAGAAAATGCTTATTTTAAGTAACATTCCAGTGATATCTAAGTTTATTTCATTCAAACCGTTGTAGACAGTTTGATGTGTTTTTCAATTGCTTTATTAAAAAATATATATTTCAGAGATTCCTCCAAGTGCCACGACTACAGGAAGGTCACGTAACACCAGTGGTACTCATGCCACAGTTTGAGAACCACTGAAGTAGGGTACACACAGGTGTTACCAATGATACTAATTAAGGTTCAGTTCCATTCAGGTCAAACAGGGTCAGGGTGCTGCACTAAATGGAACTGAACCTTAATTAGTATCATTGGAAACACCTGTGTTGACCCTACTATTTCATGTCAAAATGGCTGCTGTGAAAAAGTTATATTAAGTAAATGAAGCACATTGGATTAATATAGACATTTATGATGGATTTATGATTAACTTTGTTCAGCTGAATGATAAACATGCTTATTTAAGAGGCACGAAGTTGTGGGACCTGTGACAGAACAAACTTAATATGTCACATTATCAACAACTTTTTTTGTCAAGAAAATCAAATACACCTAATTTGTTTTGGAAGTCTAGGACACATCAATACTTGACATTAGGTAGCCCTTACTGTCGATATTCCTGCACACAGTGTCAGAGGGTGTGTGTGTGTTTGATGAGCATCTTCCTATCACTTTGCACATTAATTAAATTAATTAAAAGTAGTTATTTAGTAGCTGTCAAACTCCCACACACACACACACACACTGTCAGTCGATCACACGGTCTTTCTCCCAGATGAAATTTGCTGTGGTCTCAGACAGCTGCAGGGTTTGCTGGTTTCTTAACAGCTTAATTAAGCAAATCTCCCTTTTTCCGCCGAGGTAATGAGAGTAGTTTTACAGGGATTAAACAGTCTCTAGAGTTGAAAATAAGGCTTTATGCTTTAGCAACCTTATCTGCCTTTATCCATCCAGCCAATTTTCCATCCACAGGATTATTAGAGGCAGAAACCTTGTTAGCCTTACCATATTCTTTTGTTGTGTCAAGGTGCTGCTGTTTCAAAGGTCGTGGATGAACTTTCAATCTCACCTTTAAAGGCGCTGTGTATAGTTTCTGCTGCTCAGAGTCTTTTACATCAAAACAATAGCAAAAGATGTCATGAAGCAGTGTGTGATCCTGGGAGTTCACGGACAGGGTAGAGCAAGTTTCTTTCAAGTTATGTTAAATCACATTCACTGATGTCCTTCCTCACTCAGATGTAGACTGAACATTGTTGGAAACCTTTGAGATAATGGAACAATTCAGCAAAATATATAACAATGTTTTTAGACGTTGAAAATGTTGCATATTAATTCAATTTTATTTATATAGCACCAAATCATAACAAAAGTTATCTCGTGACATTTTCCATAGGGAGCAGGTCTAGACCGTACTCTTTATAATATTATTTACAGAGATCCAACAATTCCACCATGAGCAAGCACTTGGCGACAGTGACGAGAAAAAAACTTCCGATAAGCCGATATTTTTGGATTTGACCATGGAAACAGCAGTTGAAACAAAACAATCAACGTCCATTTAGTAACTCTTCTAGTACTTTTAATTATGTTTAACTAACAGATGAAGTCATTTTTAAATCATTAATTCTTTTTTTAAAACATTAATTTGATAACGAAACCAATGTTCCAGAGCAAATAAATGGATCCTGAAGTTTGAACTTCTGAGCCTCAACATCAGTTTTAGATGTCAACTGAGCAAACTCTATTTGCAGGATGAAGATCATGTGATATGACTGAAAGCTCCAGAACAAGCAGCTAAATTAACTGAGACAACATTGTTTTTCTCGCACTCACATGATTAAACACTCACTTTTTGACCCATTTATCTATTTTTTTTCTATATATATGTACACGCATATTTGTCAGAAGCTGATGAAGTTATATTACACCTGTCCTGCTATGGTCCGTTTTTATGACTGGGCCACATTGCTTTTCCTTTCTTAGCTTCTTTTGTATCAAACTAAAAGAACATTCTATAATAAATAATAAGTCTCTCACTATGATTGCCAGTTTTCTTCACCACTTCTCTAGAGGTTGAACTAAAAAAAAAAGAGAGAGAATATGGCTCCTGGATATTTCAGACCTCTCTATCTAAATCTCTGAGTGTTAACAGTACTTTACATCAGAGATGAGAATGTTCTCTTAACTCTTGGGGCTCTAAACCGAGTAAACCACAGATAAAAATGCTTTTCAAAAATATTTTTTTGATTTTTTTTTTTTTTTTTTTTTTAAACGCATGACAAGACTGCAAGAGTAATTACACTTTCTGACTATCTTAATGGATTATGAAAAATAATAAGCTCTTACCAGGAGATAATTAGAATGTGTAAGTACCAGAGTTGCTGAGACTGGGCACGGCTGATTACCTCTGGCGAGAGGCGATTGACGTTGAAGGGCAAATTAATCCAAAGTGTGAGCACGAGCTGCAGACTTGCTGGAACCAAGCCCCATTTTTGTGGTCTTAATTGGTAGATGTGCAGATAGGGGAAGGGACCCCCCTCCGTGCACACACACACACACATAAAGACAGACAGTTTCGAAAAATTAAGTTTCCGTCCAATTAAGAGTTTTATCATTAGGACTTTTAACTCTGCGTTGATGTCTCTCATAAACTCACGAGTTTGACTAATGATGTCCACTGGGACCTCAACTGCCAGGTGTTAAATGCTACCCCCTGCTGGCATTAAGATTAGTGTAACATATTCTATGTGCATGCACAAATACACCACAGAGGATCACAACTTTTATTGGCTCGTCACTAATTAAAATAAAGCCATGTTTACTTGTAACTCCGACTGAGCTGTTCAAATAAGGAGGGCCTGAGGAGGAGACGGTGTTGGTATTTTCCATGAAAAAAAAAAAGCAAGAACACAAATGCATAAATAAATATTTGTCATTCCTTTAATTATCTAGTGCAGCGTCTCTCAGCATAGGGGTCACAATCGTGCTCTGAATTGTTGTGAGACGTTTAACAGCAGAAAAACACTTCTGCACAAAGAAAATCTACTTTTACCTCCACGTCTGTAAATAACTTGCGATTAGCTATTTGTTTTATGGGGGTCGCAAGCCAAACTGGGCAGGAACCACTGATGTGGTGACCCCTAAGATGCATTTTGGGGTCCTGTAACCCCGGTTGGGAACCACCCCGAGTATTTAGACTGACATATTTTGTTGTTTTGGCTCCATGCACCCCAGTACAGTGGATTTGAAATGAATCAATGGCTGATAAATTACAGTTCTGACCTTCAGTTTACATTTTAGAGAATTTTAGCTCTGCTCACCGCACATTGACGTAAATCAAGGTTGATCTATTGAATTTATTTACCCAGGATTTGAGATTTCTGCCACTACTCATTCAATCGAGGTTTGTGATAATTAATACATAAAAAACACATCAGCAACATTTAATTGTCCCAGTTACATTGGATAACCCACTGTAAACACTTTTCATTCAGCTACAGTATAAAGTAGCCTCCCCCTCTGGTTTTTCCAGTGTCTTGAGCACCTCAAATAAAGTTAAGAGACTTAAAGTTGGATATATAACACCAAAACTGTCTGTAAGGCAAAAAGTGGATGAGAAATGTGGGTGAAATGTCCCCTTAATGGTGTAATAGTGATGACAAATGGCCCTTTTGTCGAAACTTTCCACAGTTTTTGAAGTAGTGGGAAAATATCAAGCCTACAGTCCGACACTGTTCACCCCGAATAGATGTAAACACCATCAAATTTAAGCTGAAAGAACACTGCAGCAGTACAGAGCCGAAACAACCGAAACTGTGTCCAAGCTGGACTGTGAACTGTAAAGTAAAAAACATTTGGGATGAGTGGAAATACATTCCATTTCATCATTCGCTTTCTCGCTCTCTGGAACATAAACCAGGTGATTTAAGCAGCTGCATTATACACAAAATGACAAAGCGAGGATGGTGGAGGATTAACCTGAATCTGTTACAGTGAAGCTGAGTAGTGGAGGAGTCTGGATCCGGGGCTCAGATACTGTCGGGAAAGCCTTTCTGAGAGCCTGTTAGTCATGCTGCGACTCCACCCTGATGCTGTGGCTCTCTGCAAACAGGGCTGAGTAAACACTTTTTTTTTTTAAGTCAGAGGAACCTCATGGGACTCAAACTACTTCCCTGCAAATCCCTGCCCCAAAAACCCTCAGATACACCTCCTAATGCATGGTAAACAAACCCGGGTCACAGTTTATCCACTCCGCTCCGAGGCTCGGAGGAACAGACGCGATTGAGAATGGAGGGCAGGGATGAGAACGAGCAGACAAAGACACCTCACCTTGCTTTCATCTTGCACAGTTAGCAAATCAGGGCTGTATAGATTAGTCCTCGATTTCAAGGTCACTGAAACAAACCGCTGAAAGAAAAGTGAAAGGATTGTACTCTTAAAACACACACACACACACACACTAATTATAGTCTTTATGAGAATATAAGAAGTCAAGCTGAAATAAACAGAGCTGATTTTTAGAGCTTTGTAATTAATTGATGAACATGAGTTGGCTTCGAGGGACTGCTTTTTACAACACATCAGCCATCAGTGACGCACGGCAATGACACAGTAACAACAAATTAACTCCAGGCTATTCTCTGTGGTGTGAATGAACCGGATATCCAGCACAGACGACGGCATGTACACATTATCAGTGCTTTCGTGGTCAGAGAATTGGGATTTTTTAAAAAAAAAAAAAGAAAAAAAAAGAGGTGATATCAGGAAAACAAAGGCTAAAGTCTTTACAGTTAGTCAGTCAGTGGAGACAGTCTGTACAGGAGGTTCGCTGATGTAACGGTACATCAAAGGCTGTAGGTGTCTTCGGGTAACTCTCCCAGGAGTTCATCCAGGTCATCATCTGCACAACCGACACAGAAAAAAAAAAATCATCACATGAAATTCAGCCAATATGGTTTAAAACTAAGAAATCATTTAACTGTTGAAGGCATTTCATGTCTTTAAACAGACAGATTAATGTTGTTTTGTGTGTAGAATAAGATGTATAATTATAAAAAGCACAATTGCAGTGATATGTATTTTGTGAGCTCCTACTATACATGTTTAATGGGACTAAATAATAACACAAAAAAAACAATAATACTAAAAGAGACTTTGTAAATTAGCACAAACTGTCCAAGATGTCCAGACGGCGGAGAAACAAGTGTTTTATGAGAGAAGAGTCGAACTAATCAGCTCTAATTTGGAAGCTGAGCTAACTAGAAGTTAGTAAAAAAAAAGCTGTACTGGCTGAGTCCAGACCTTCGAATCCACTCCACCAAGCCAACAGATACTCTTTGAATGGAGTGAGTTGACAGTTCTGGCTGATATCAGTGCTGTAATCATCATTACACACCAAAAAAAACAGCTTGATGGATGAAAAACAAAACAATAAATGTTTCCTATTATTACACTTCTGCTGGCAAAAATGGAAAATGTGGCCGTGGTTCTGCCAGACAGTCTATCCTGTCTACAGTAAATGTCCTGCGTTTATATATATCGCTGTTATTCAAAGCGCTTTACTCTCATTTACCCATTCACACACACACACACACACACACACACACACACACCAACTGGCAATAAGGTACCATGCAAGGCCTGACCACCGGGAGCAATTTGAGGTCGAGTGTCTTCCCCGTGGGCACATGAACAGGAGAAGCTGGGGATCTATAGCTGAGCCGCTCTTACTTTCTGAGCCGCGGTCGCCATTACAGGCTGCTGGGCTGACATTTTCAGATTTTATCCAATGGTAATGTACAGCACGTTAGCGTTAATGTAAGAGAGAGCGACAGGAATCTGGTGCTTAGTTTCAGAGGTGTCCCATTATGACTTCTTTTTGGCTTTCATGTATGGATTTTATTGTTGTTTTCCTGCTGATTTCGGAGGTCTTTTCTTATTTTGGTCTGTTGATGTCACTAGATGATATGAAAGAGGATCATCAGAGGCATAAGAGTCATCCTAATGACAATCCACTTAGTAACAGTAACCACATAGTAAAATTTGACTCTGGTCCAGTCTGACTGACAGACTAATTGAAAGACATAGAAGGTCTGCGGAGGCGGTTCACTATTGTTGTAAGTTCAGAAATGCTGAACCTTGTTTGTCTTTGTGTTTCATATCATTACTAGGTGAATATGTATGAGTTGGCTGCAGATACATAACAAATTCAGACTCTGCTGCTTTGTATTGTGACTCAGCATTTCTCATTTATATTTTAGCTATTTTTTAGACAGTGTACTGACTGAATAACAAAAAGGAAAGAACTGATTAATCAAAATGAAAACACTGGTTAGCTGCAGAACAATCTGAAGCCTCTTTGTTTTGCTCCACATCGATTGGATTTTGGGGTCAGAGAGTCAGCAGTCAGACAGAGTTACTGTTTTATTCAGCAAAACTTAATTTTTAAGAGTCTGACGCTTGAGAAACTCAAAGATGTGACCAGAATTCATCTGTCTTATCACCACACGAAGGTCCCCACCTGCATCCCAGCCCGAGTCCTGAGGCGCTGGGTTCCCAGCAGGGCCTCCGCTGGAGCTGGCTTTAGTGTCTCTTGAAGTTTGGAGGTCTTCGCCTCTCCCTCTCTCTCCTTCGTCATCCTCCTCGTCAAACACCAGGTGCATCCGTGACACGGGCTCCTGGAGGACGGTGGAGGACCGAGAGGGTGACGGCAACATCGACTCCTGATGGGGGGAAAAAAAAAATGGGGGAAAGATGTTGTGAGGGGACGGCTGACAGGTTGTCAGGTTTCATATTTGTCGGAATTCTAATGTGCTATTCTCGTTTTCAGCTGACGGTCGCGGCGCTCACCAGGACGAGCGGCGGAAGCTGAGTGGAGGACATGCAGACTCCGTCAGGGGCGTAGATCCTCAGCAGGTTGTTGGGCGTCACGTTCAGGTAATGGTTACGATGGGAGGGGGAGAACACGCCCACCTGACCACAGCGGGAGCAGAGACGACGGACATAACATTTAGTTTAAGCTAAAAAAAAAATACTAAAACGGAGCCGTCATTGTGTATTAAATTAAAAGGTGAGTTTTACCTGCTTGAGCAGCAGCACGCTTCCGATCTTCAGCTCCTCCGCTCTGTCCTCGAGGAGACGCCGATGCACAGTTCCCTGAATCTCCCCTTCAGTCCAAAATATTCCCAACAGAACAGAACAATGACAGCAGTCAGAGGAATGTCCTTTAAAGACAACGAACTCCACTTACCGATAATAATACAGTGAACACGATATATCATTAAAATAAACATTTGTTCGACCTTTCAACGCTAAATATCATCAAAGATGTCGTATTTAAGCTAATTTCCGCCTTTATCCTCTTCAGTTCGCGGCTTTCCTTTTAGAAGAGCACACCGCCCATTGAGAACTGCACTCCTACACTGTCACTCACGATGGACAATGTGTGGGAGAAAAAAAAAAAAAAAAAGATAGAAATCGATGAAGCAGAAACAGATGTGTCTGTGGGCTTGTGTTGCTATCTTTGTGGGGACCAATTTCAGTTTTTAAATCACCGTAGTGAGGACGTTTAGGCTGGTCTTTACTGTAAGGCTTGATATTAAGGCTGAGATGTGGGTTAGTTTTAGAGGCTACGGAAAGCATGACCTCAACGAGGGTCCTCGGGATACAATGAAATATCAGAAAATGGAGGGAAAGGGCCACAATTTTCCCAATTTGCTTCAAATTGCTCTGATGAACAATCAAAAAACCCCAAATTACAACAGGAAATAGAAAAGAAACAACTTTCTTTTTTTTTTTAAATTAAACATCTACTACTACTCTCCCCTACTCCCCTACTGAGGATGTTAGCAAAGCTGACATCCATCATGAACAACTCCTCTCACCTCCTGCATGAGACTGTGGAGGCCTTAAACAGCTCCTTCAGCAACAGACCGCTACACCCACCATGTAAGAAGGAGCGCTGCCACAGGTCCTTCATTCCAACAGCTGTCAGCCTCTTTAACACCAGCGTGACTTCATGACCTTCTATATATTCCTAATTTATGAGTACATTCTCATCCATCTTGTGTACACGAGCTGCTGTGACAAGTGAATTTCCTCGCTGTGGGATCATTAAAGCCACTTAACGGTTTGAGAGATGACTCAGGCTCTCACATGTCCTGCTGATCCATTAAGCGACCGATCTTCTTCAACTAGAGCAGCAACGATTCGTTGATTAATTGTTGACTAATAAATTAAAGGCCGACAATTTTGGTCATTGACTGATTGCTGTGAGTTTCTTTAGTTTTCGATGACACAAAGCTGAATATCGTTGCATTTCGGACAAAACACCTGGAGGTCTGAGCTTCGTGATCCATCGTGATCAACATTTTCTGCAAAACAACTTATCTCGAGAATGATCGACACATGAATCCGTGCTGCAACCAGTTAGTTGCGGCCTTATTTCTGACACGAGCGCACAGTCGGCAACAGGCTGACAGCAGCTTCTGCTTACCGGAGAAAAACCTTTCAGCAGGTGGGAGGCACATTACTGACAGAATGGTCCCTCGTGCTGTCAGAAGCACTTATTAACATCCTCCCACTGCTGATGCCAATCTACGGCAATTGAATCACTAATAAGCACTTAAGTCCGGTGTTGAGTACAACATCCACTCCTGAGTGTTAATAATCAGTGCGCCTTGTGTGTCTGCTCTCTGGGGGCCATGGCAACCGGCTCGGCTTAGAGGTGGATCAGACAAGAGAAGGGTGGAGGCTTAAGACGGAGGGGAAAGAGTGTTCCTGCTGTAGGTGTACAACACATGTGAAGGACGTGTACACACATGTGTTATATACGTGTGTGTGTGTGTGTGTGTAATCAAACATGTCACTGTGGCTGAACTCTGCTCTCGCACGGCGCGGACCTCAATGAGGCGAGGCGAGGCGAGGCGAGTCGGTGAGCGTATGTCAAATGTGAAGCCAACACCTCACACCTTTCTTCCTCACCATCACTTAACAGTTTATTCTGAGCCTGGGGTGTTTTTGTTTTATGAAGTGCGAGTGTATCCGCTACCTGTTGGGTCTTTGAACACAGCCTTGGCATCAGCGTGTGTGTGGATGATGCTCTTCAGGAGGACGGCCATGTTGGGCACTTTGTTTTTCGCCAGCTGTTTTAGAGCAGCCTGCGGCGACAAGGGGAGACAGACATCGTGTTAGTGTTATCTCACAACAACTCGGCGACTCAACCCACGTTACTGTCGTGTGCAACGTTCTTTTTTTTTGGAGCTTTAATGGCTGTCAATTAATCTGAAAGCATTTTGCTAATCAGCACAGTCTTTTTTTCAAGCTAAAGTGTCAAACGTTTGCAGGTTTGAGGTCCTAAAACACACAGATTTGAAGATTTTCTGCGTCATATATGAGAGTAAATGGAATATTTTGGTATTTTGGACCATTAAAACAAACTATTTTAGCTTTGGGCTCTGGGAAATAGGCTGAGCATTTCTGTGTGGAGTTTGCATGTTCTCTCCGGCTACCTCCCACAGTCCATGCAGGGAAATTGGTCAAATTTGGCCGTAGGCGTGAATGTGAGTGTGACTGGTTGTTTGTCTCTATGTGTCAGCACTGTGATGAACTAGTCCAAGGTGTACCCTGCCTCTCGCCCAGTGACCCTGGTGAGGAGAAATGGTTGTGGAATGGTTTCACAGACAAATTATCACAACTATCTGAGAAAACAATGCTCGCATTAAATCAATCATAAAAGAACATATTGCTCAAACTGGGGGTCACATTTATTAGCTAGTTACAAACACTGTAACTGTGAGAGTTTTGCCTGCCAGACTTGGTTTACTTGCTCAGATTTGGTTATTTTCCCAGATATTTGTGCTTCTAAATATGTAAAAATGTAAATGTGCTGCATAGTTTAATTGTTTCCTATTTGGCCGTTTTTATGACCGGCGGTTTGCACGGGGTGTTTTATTCTGAAAATCAACTCTATGCTGTCTGACTGTGCAGAAATATAAAAATACAAATATTGACTAGAGCTGCTGTAATAACTCCGGCAGCCCAGAACGTGTCACATCTGTGCCCGGGAAAATCTTTTCCCTTTTCCAGGCGCCCTCTGGTGGTAGTATTGTGGTATTGGCGGACAACAATTCACAAAAACTACAGATTATTTATTGAAATTTAAGAGCCTGCTTTGGTCAGTTTGTCAGATTACCGCTCGCCTCACACACGACCCTGATAACAGCAGCGAGCGATAGTCACTGTTGGCATCAGGGAACGCGTTATTGTTCAGCCAACAGAAGAGGGGAGGGCTGCGTGTTCATTTGTCTTAATCATGCAAACAGGGACTTTAGGAAGCGGTGGTTCGTGTAAACAGCTTAACCCGGATGACTCTGAGCGTGTAAACGCCGCCTGCGTCAACCGCCGCAACACAGACAAACGCGTTTAAGAGCTCGCGACGGCTGCCACTCAAACGTCACCGGTAAGCTTTTCCACAGAGGTCGACCCACACGCAGTGAGTCTCCATTAAAAGGATTGATGAGCGATTGTACTGTGTATAATTACACAACACCTCTGCTACGGCTGCTTCATTTGTCCTGATTATGCTAATAGACCTCCAGCAGTGACACACGCTCTCTCATGATGGAGGATGAATAACGAAAAAACAAAAAAAACTGCTTGACCTGAAAACAAAAATGCTCAAACTGAGAAGACGTCGAGAGTAACGCTGATGGGAGGTCACCTTTCGCAGCACCATGACGACGCTGTAGGAGTGCAGGAAGCACGACGGGTTCCTCTCGTCCAATCCCATCTCTGCCTTCATCGCTGCCCAGCCGCCGCCGCTGAAGTCTTCCTCCTCAGTCTGAGAGCTGGAGCCCTTTGAAACAAGTCGAAGAGTTCACACTGTAACTACTGTGTTCATGACATCCTTCACTTAAAATGAGTTGTTTCCCCTCATGCTCCGCATACAAAGAACGAAGGAAACGAGCCTGCGACGCGCGTGTTTGGTCAGTTATTGCTTCTCTTGTCGTAATCGTTTGTAAAAGGCATCGATCCAGTTTCTGCGCTCACTGAGATGTGGAGCCTATACCAGAATGCACTGGGTGAAAGGCAGAGGAGGAGGCCATTGTGACGCTGCTACGCCTTCAGCCTTTATGTTCCCATTAAAATGAAGAATAAATGGTTTCTTTAGATAGAAGCAGAAATTTCCCAGTAGGACCTGAAGGCAACACAGAGTGTAATTCAGGGTGGATCTGATCGATACGGGAAAAGATTATAGATTATCCAGTGTTTTGTTTTTCATGCGATGATAAAAATATTAAATTAAAATAAGCTCTCCTGTCTCTGTGCCTGTGTGTGTGTGTGTGTGTGTGTGTGTGTGTGTGTGTGTGTGTGTGTGTGTGTGATTACCTGGCTTGGCAGCCGAGCCACGGCACCGTGAGCAGGGGTCACAGCAACAGAAACCACCACCTCGTCCAGGTGTCGACCCTGCGGCTAAGAGAGAAAAACCTGATTATTACATGATGGCACCGTGGTGGAAAAACAAACACATAACCGTTAGATTTCCCTGAGAGTCATTTCATTAGAGCTGAGGTGACAAAACCTCTGAGCAGTAGCGTAACGGGACTAAAAGAGACTGTAAGCGTGGGGATTACGTGACATTTGACTGCTCGACATTTGACAGATCCAGACTGAGAGACTGGGACTAACCTGCTCTGGAAGGAGTCCAGCAGGACCGGGGAAGCGTCGGGTCCTGTGCCGCTGAGGCTCAGAGCGAGGCCTCTTCTTAGGAAGCTTATTGGAGGCTGATACCAGCTGGACCAGGCGGTTGGTGAGGACCGGTGTGTGAAGGGGATGAGGGCTCAGAGTGGAGGTGCTCACAGACGGTGTGGAAGAAGGCCCAGGGGAGACGGTTTCAAAGAGACCGCGAGCCTGAGGGGAAGGTGCTGGAGTTGCCCACTGTCTCTGTGGCTGCTGGGGCCTGTGGAGAGTCTTGGAAATGGGGCTAGGGGCTGGGAAAACATTTGGACTCTGTGGGGGGGCTGACGGAAAAGGAGGACGTGGATTCTGAGATCGCAGAGGGGTGGAGAAAGTCCGAGGTGGTCGGTTATGACCAAAAGATTCAGATGCCTGCCGTGCAGTGCTGAGCTCTCTCGGGCTCTGGTCGGGTCTTGTCTGAATCCCTCCACAGGTCGGAGGTCGCAGCGTCTTTGCTGAAGACGCAGGATCGACGGCGGGCACGGCAGGCGCGATTGGAGAAGGAGGTCGAAGCTGCTGCGCCGTCTGTCGGTCAAACTCATCCAGGTCTGCCAGGTCCACATCCCAATCATCAAAATCATCCTGAGCCGCGCAGGGCTGACGCTGCTGTGACGCCGAATCAGGAGCGGAGTTATTCAGAGCGGGAGGACGGAGGGAGGAAGAAGACGAGGAGGAGGAGGAGGAGGAGGAGAGCTGTCTCAAAGCCGGAGCAACAGTTTGTCCTGCAGCGGTGTGCGTGCTGCTCCTTGATGCTGTGCCATTACACGGGGCAGCTGATCTCTCTCCAGTTCGCTGAAGGCAATTTTTCTCCGGCTCTCTGCGAGCAACAGAGGAGGCCCGCAGAGCACAAGATGACACAGCAGCTGCCACATCGGCTTGTCCAGACGTTGAGCGGACAGCCCAGTCTGTCCCCAGCAGGTCCTGGGAAACACACACACACACACACACACACACACACACACACACACACACACACACACACAGTGTGAACAGAAGGAGGATCACTGTGTTAGAGCATGTGACAGTTAAGTAACAGTTGAAATCAGGTGTGTTTGAGTCTGCTGGGAAATCACCTCATCATCAAAGTCTTCGCCAATGCTGAACAGGCCACTTAATTTGCAGGTCTGTAACAGAGACAGAGACAACAACACACTGATTAAATGTCTCCACAGCATGTACGCCTATTTAACCTCCACATGCAGCAGGTGGAGGTGGGCATGAACGAGTGTGTCACCGTGTTGTTAGCACGTTAGCTTAATTAGCTTAGGTTGTTTTCAGTTTGCTGGTTTGGGTCACTTACCATCGCTGTCATGAGATATCGCGATGAAAGCCGTTTTTCATCAGCCTGGGCAGACAAACCAAACTTACTGACACATCGAACGCCATTCACTAATAATCAATATATACATATTTAGTTGTTTTTACGTTAGCTTTACTTCACTTAGCCAGCGAGCTACATGCAAACTTTAGGTGGGCAGTGCTGCTGCTGTTTGGTGCCGCGCCGCCACGTTCAAACACGACGTAATGACGTAATGACGTAGGAAGTGTTTTTTTTTTTTACAAAGAGTGTTGACGCAGAGCGAGAGAGTTCGCCCCCAGTCACGTCCGCATCCGCTTCACAGGGCGCTTCCTTTTGGTTTTTTGTTTGTTTTATAGATAAAATACACCAAATATACAGTTTTCTCTGTATTGTTATGTTGAATTAAAACTATCGTAACACAGAGAGTTCAATAAAAGAGTCACACATTGACACCTTTAGTGTGTGCAGAACTTTGACACTGTGGTCTGCATTATTCTATGCAGTCGCTTCAACAAACTGGTCAAGAGGGCCAGCTCTATCCTGGACTGCCCCCTAGACTCCATAGAGGAAGTGGGGAAGAGGAGGATGTTAGCTGACATCCATCATGAACAACTCCTCTCGCCTCCTGCATGAGACTGTGAAGGCCTTAAACAACTCCTTGCTACACCCACCATGTAAGAAGGAGCGCTGCCACAGGTCCTTCATTCCAACAGCTGTCAGCCTCTTTAACACCAGCATGACTCCAAGACTTTCTTCTATATATTTCTAAATTGTGAGTATTTTCTTATCAACCTTGTGTATACGAGCTGCTGTGACAAGTGAATTTCCCCGGCGTGGGATCATTAAAGTCTCTTATCTTATCACAACATATTATGTCACCATCAAAAGTGAGTGGACTCCAGCTGAAACACAGGAGACAGAATGTAAAGTATAACCAAACCTAAAATGAACAATGTAAAAACAAAAAGACTAAAATCACCTGTTGTAAAACAATGCTATAATAAGCTGCAGCCAAATTAACTGCATTGTAAACACTGATGATGGTATAGTACCTGAAACAGTAAATTAATACCAATTGAACTCAATTATCTCAGCCTACATTAAACACTATGGCGCTGTCATAATGTGCTTGCACCTCATATATTACCCAAACAATAAACTGTCAGTCTCTAGTCGGCATGGATCGTACATATTTAGAGAACACATCTATCATGATTAAGACATTTTCTCGTCCATCAGACAAGAATTCCACCACAATGAAGTCTACAGATGAAATGTCACTAGGCTCTGATGCTGTTAAACGACCCATGAAGGTCTTTGGTTGGATCTAACATTCTTTGGACGATGTGCAGCGCTCACAAGCCCCGCAGTAATCCTCGGTTGTGTCATTCAGACTTGGCCGGCAGCACCTCCTCCTATCGAGGCTCCTCGTAACCGGTCTGTTTCACACCTTGGTGGCCACGGTTGTCATGGAGGCTGAGGTGGCAGCTTTTGTGGTAGCAAAAACCCATTTTAAGCTGGCCCCCCTCTTTCTGCTGTCTCCGCCTGCCTTCTCTCTCCACTAATCAATGCAATTGCTTCACTAACCTCAGCACCACAGGTGACGCTTTCCTCATCTCTTTTTTATTTGGTTGTTGTTAAAGTGAAACTTCAAAGTCCTCTACCTGCAAGAAAGAGAGGGTAGTTTCATGGTGTATATACTTTGGATACACAGTTTGGAGAGGCCACTGCTGAGTGCTGCTTTTGCACTGCACACTTCAGCTCCTCTGAGAGCATTAATGCTGGAGCAAAAGATACTGTCTGCATCCAGCTTCTGTTTTGTCAGTCAAAACATACTTGTAAAGCACAATTTGCTTAGCTACCTTTGTATCTGATTTCTTGGGAACAATTTGCCATTTCTGAAGCCTACCTTTGTTTATCTGCCACAGTCTCTAGAAAGCTGCGTCACTTACAGTATATCTGTCCTGTAGAGTTTTGACTCTTTTGTCTTTATTAGTCAGATTTGCAGCCAAAGAGTTCAGAGGCAATTTGATAAATCCGAGGTGAGGAATAATTTCCTTTGCCGACCTTATCTGGATCAGTGGTCATCCCATCTGCAGACACCACCGTGAGTTCAGCATGTATTCATTTTGACCTTCAGGTTCTCTCTCTGCAGTCATTGCAATACCAGAACCAGGGGTACAGCAGAGGGACTACCGCTTTCTCTTTGATTTGTGCTCTCTCAAACTGTGACGGAGGGATCATAGTGTCCACCTGAAACACCATGGTCAGGATTATTAACTTAAAGGTTAAAAAAATATAAGTATTATAATAGCATAATTATAAGTATAATAATAAGTATTAACAAGAAATTCAAACCTACAGGGATGAAAATCTTCAAATGCTCCCATTCTTTGACATCTGGGTAAACAAAGCTTTCTATATGGTCCCATATGGTCTAGCGGTTAGGATTCCTGGTTTTCACCCAGGCGGCCCGGGTTCGACTCCCGGTATGGGAACTGTAGTTTATTGTTTCAGTGCTTATACTCAGACAAAAAAGTTGAATAAAAAAAATGCCATCTTGAAAATTAAGGACTAATAGCAGCAACATCTTGGTGGGAGGTCAGTGGTTTGATTCCTGCTTCCATCCAATCTGCATTTCCTTGGGCAAGATCCCAAAATTGTGTGAATCTGTATGAATGATTAACTCCTAAAACTGATGAGCAGCTGGCGCCTTGCATGGCAGCCAATGCCATCAGTGTATGAATGGGTAAATGAGATATGTAGTGTAAAAGCGCCTTGTGTGAAGCTATATGAGTACAGTCCATTTACCGTGATTAGATCGAATGCTCCCAAGCAGCTACAAATAGACCTTGTTTTGACTATATCGCCACGCTTTTTAGCTTTTGGAATTCCCAACCATATTTTCTGATGGCCAATAAACAATGCTCAAATTTATCAAAATACCATCTGTTTTACATCTTAAAATGATGTACCTGTAATGTTGGGTAATAATTAGCTCATACACTATAACAATATTTAAACATGCAAAACAAATCATGACTTTCAAATCAAATCAGCTGTTACTGGCTGATGTTTTATCAGGTATGGTTGCTCCAGAACAGCATTTCCACATTTACAGTATCACACATAAAAACACTGTAATAGCCTTTGAACTCTAGAGGCCTGTTGTCTATCTTGACATTTCTTTGCTCTTTGCTTTTTCTGGAGACATAAATACTGGATCAATGCTGCCCTTTGGTGGCCATTTTGGGTAATACAAGTGTCAGCTTGCATTCTGATCTATTAATAACTAGTGCTGAAGTTGTGTTTGAGCAACAGCCTTGCGGCTGAGTCCACCAATAAAGGACATTTCATTTGAACTCGTTCTTGTATTATTTTACGTACAAGTGAAACAAGACTGATTTGAAGTGATGAGAGTTTTTACTTGATGACAGCACGGACCACTGTGACTCACTGCAGTTCCAGTGAAGGGTGAGTAAAATCCTGTTGGCTGACATTTCTCTCAACAGTATTCTTGCTTCAAAGGCAAGACCCTGCTGCTTCATGGGGGTTTCTGTATGGACTTGTTGCTCAGATGAAACAGGAAAAACATAAAATTGTTTACTTTCAAACTTGTCAAATATTAGCTTTTTGATGTACTCTCTCTCTCTCTCTAGGTGTCATGTCAAAGGAGACATTTCCGTTTACTTCTACCTCGCTACGCTCTCTGAGACTGGAGCAGGAGCTTCAGGAGTGGGAGGATGCTCGACGAGCGTTGGCTCAAAGAAGATCAATGATCAGGCCTCCGCTGCCCCGTGCCCCCAGGCCTCCTCCCAGGCAGCAGCGCCTCCAGGAAGTCCGAGCACCTCCACCCCAGGTCCGATGCAGAGACACAGCCGTTCACAACACCTTCATGTTTGGGGATATGAAAGGGGTGTATGCCGTTCTGAAGGACCCTGCCATGGTCAACGCCCTGATGGAGACGGTGCACGAGGAGATGGTGTGGACTCCAGAGATGGGTATGAGTTCAAGACCTCTTTCATTGATCGTCTTACATCAGTGCTGATGATACTTGACATCCTTCGTGTTCCTCTGTCAGGCATGTGGACGCTGAGCTCCAAGGTGAAGCAAACTTCAGCGTTACGCCTGGCTGCAAGCAGGGGACACACAGGATGCGTGGAGGAGCTGCTGTTTCGTGGGGCTGAGGTGAACGCTGACCCCGGAGGAAACACCGCCCTCCATGATGCCTGTATAGGCGGCCATGCTGCCTGTGTCCAGCTGCTGCTTTCTCATGGAGCAGAGCCTGAACTGCTGGCTGCAGACGGCAGTGCTCCTCTTCACCTCTGCACATCTGCCCAGTCATTCCAGTGAGTGCTGACAGAGCTCTACTAACAGATGTTTTTGCAAAGTAGATGCTTAAACATGTGCCTTTTGTTCCAGGTGTACTGAGTTGCTGTTAGAGGGAGGTGCAGAGGTCAATGTGAGGATGAAGGAGTCCAGGCTCACACCTTTGCACATTGCGGCTCGGCGAGGCCTGGAAGAGCACGTGGAGCTCTTCCTCAGCCACGGAGCGGACGTGCTGGCCACAAATCGAGAGGGGGAAACCCCTCTGAACGCCGCATGCTCCGCTGCCGAGAGGCCCTCTGAGGCCGGCCGCTATCTACGCGTGGTTCAAAAGCTGCTGGGCGCAGGAGCTGACCCCAAAACTGCAGGCAGGAAGCAGCACACACCTCTGCACAATGCCTGTGCAAACTGCAGCCCCCGGATTGCAGAGCTCCTCCTGCAGCATGGAGCCAAGGCAGAGGTTACCAACTGTGCAGGATACACACCAATGGACTGTCTGTTACAGGTAGCTCATCAAGGTTAGGGTTAGTTAGAGTTATGTGAAACAGCAAAGACAGTGATCAAGAAGAATTATTAATTTATAGCTCAAGTGGTGGGATAAATGTTGTACTGCTTTTGTGCTTTAAGGTGCTTGAAGATTACCCAGACCAGCAACCAGAAGCAATAGCACGCTCACTTCTGAACTATGGAGCGAAGCCTGTTTGCCCAAAGGTTAGATAAAACAAGCGCAATGAGAGAATTTGATATTGATACATGAGAATAGCTAGTTTGAAATGCAAACTTGGACAACAGGTGAGTGAATGTAAAAGAAATAGTAGATGTGACATTTTCTTTCCTCGCCACAGATGTTGAAGCAGTGCGTCCTCTCCGTTGCCACCCTGAAGGTGATGCTGAACTCGTACACTTCTGTCCCTCCCTGTGAGTGGATGGACTCTCTGTCTGCTGAGATATATGAGGTGAGCTGTCGACCGTGTTAAATCACTTCTTCTCTTCTTGTTTACCGTCCAGTGCTCGAGACTTTTTGTTTGTTCCCTCCTGCCTCAGGAGAACAGGCCCTTCTTCGACTTGGTACGTCAGCGGAGCGGCCAGCCTCGCTCTCTGCAGCATCTCTGTCGATGTGCTTTACACCTGCACCTCGGAGCCCGATGTTCCTCAGCAGTCACTAAACTGAACATTCCCAGCTCTGTGAGGGATTACCTGCTGCTGTGCGATGATGGGACGCTCCTGTGACTTCATCCTGTACATATATATTTTTAATCGCATGGTGCCTCTTTGAAAACTTATTTTAGAATATAATAACCTGTGTATGTTTATTTTTGTAAACTAACACTTGAAATACTTGTATTAAGAATTATTTGGTCAAGTTTAAGTGAAACCATGAAGAGCACTTTGACATGGAGATTCACAACTTTACCTCCTGTTGGATTATAATTTATTATATTTAATTTATGAATCCTTAATTTATATTTTATCGGTTGGTTGATATTAATGTTTTAACACTAATTAAGGCAGCAAAGTGCTTACATAAAAACTTTATGGCATTACTGTTGTATGAAAGTGCAATAAAAAATAAGTTTATACTAACTATATGCATAGATTTCTTGAATTACACGATGATACAAATTAAATATTATATATACTAAAAATATGTTGCATTATACTTCTAAAAACAGGAGGGAGTAATATTGGGCTAAACATAAGAATATCAGTGTGCAAATATATGCTCATGATATGCTACTTTATACTCCTGCTTCACTACAATTCTAGAGGGAAATATAGTACTTTTTGCAGTTTAACAGTTACTTGATACATACGAGGTAAAGATTGAGACACTGGTCACAGTGATAACACTGCTGAAGCTGTCACACTTATGGTTTTGGCGTGGGACACAAAGATGCGCCAGCAACACCCATCCACAGCCTCATAGACTGCCATGTTAAAAAGGCGGGAACATTTCTGGAGGAAAGCAGAAGTAACGTTTCTTTGAATCGCTCTAAAGGTCACATTTCTTCATTTTACTGACACAAAATACCTATGTAGACGTTCAGGAAGAGCTCAAGATGCTAAAAGTGAAGCCGGTTCAATGACAGGATATACGGTTTGGCCAGAAATCCTTCCTGTTCGAGGGGTACTTTCAGCGTTTCTCTCTCTCTCAGCAGTGTCAAATGTCATAGGAGCAGCTGCGGTTGATTGCTCTGCTCTGATTGGTGGGCTCCACCTGGCCCCTCTCACACCCACACACACACACACACACACACACACACACACACAGACAAGACAAAAGTCTTTCAAAATAAGAGTCCCTTCAAAATAAAAGACTTTGTAAAACTCTCTCATTAACAGACACAAGACCACACAAGCATGCGCACACACACACACACACACACACACACACACACACACACACACACAGACAAGACAAAAGTCTTTCAAAATAAGAGTCCCTTCAAAATAAGAGCCCATTAAAAAGGCAATGATGACACAGTTTATGGTATTAATACTGAATTTGCTGAGCAGTGTCAATAATAATGTATGGAGGAGAGTCAGGTACACTCAAAATTTTTCTAGTTACACTTTACTGACAGGGGCAAAAACGGCTGCATAAGGAGTACTTTTATTTTGATAGTTTTTGGACATTTTGCTGCGTATTATTATTTAAGTAAATGCTTTTACTTTACGTTTACTATTATTTGTAACTTGTAACTAAACCAAAAGGTGTGAACACTTCACCAACCCACTGTTTAAAATACCACCAGCCTAATAAATGCACACATAACCCCCTATCTACAGCTGTTATTAAAGGAGCACGGGCGGGGCGGAGGGGGGCAACAGGCTTGACCCATTTTCCAAAACAAGCGCCCTCGCTGACCCGTCATGGCGTGATGACGTCACGCCGCCTCGTCGCTCCCTGTGTTTATTATGTGGTTGTTAAGCAGCAGCTGCTAACTAGCATTGCGCCTCGTCCTCAAACATGCTCTGATTTTACAGCTGGCAGGTGAGTTCATTTGATATGTTTGAAATAAAGACGTTCACATGAACTCTGTGCTCCGTCTGATAAACCGCCAGGGACGAAACGAACCAAGCAGAGAGAGTCGTAAACAGGCGAAGGTCGGTTTTGTTTTTTTCCAGCTCAGCAAGGCTGGGCTAGCTCGCAAGCTAACTTAGCTCGCTAACAGCAACATCGGCATAAAGTACAAGTTAGCAACACAGAAGGCGAGGTTGCATAAACAGCTGATGTTTTATTTAAAAGCTTGATATTCGAGTGTAATGTCGAGCATAAAAACACGGCTGACACGGCTCTGAACAGCTGGATGGTTTTGGACATAGCTTCACAGCTACAGGACACAGCTGTTGAGCGGATCTTTATGTTGACCACCATAACACAATCACGACGATACCTCGCAAAACACCACTGTTTCTCTGCCAGTGTGATCCAAACATCTGTATGTAGCTAATGAACTTCAAAATCCAGTGTTTGTTGTGTGTCTAGATGTGAAGAAACCCGAGGTTTGCGTAAACTGTTCATGTCTTCTGTAAAGTAGCTTTGACCGGATGTGCAGGAGCTCATTTTACGTGATCAGAATGCAACTTTATTGTTGCTGCAAGGTCAGAGCTTTCGAAAGATTGTGATGGTGTCACTTTGCAACAGAGATGATGCATTTCCTTTGAAAAATAAAAGAAGGAGGAAGCAAGAAACCTCCATATTGTGACGTATTGTGTAGAGCCCAAACAGCTGTTGATTCATCAATTAGAGATTGAATCCCAAATAATTAAATAAACCTAACTTTTTTTTTTGTGCCATGTTCCTCTCGCTCATCAGGTTCGGAGGACAGAGATGGCAGTGTGTGCACTGACCATGTTGGACGGGGTGGAGGAGGAGGTAACAGCAGCAGGCGGGGTGTTGCTCCTGGCCCTGGCCCTCATCTTGGCTTGGCTCTCGACCCACGTGGCCGACAGAGGAGACCATATCCTGGGCACCATCCTCACCGTGGGCGCTCACGCCTCTCTGATCGGACTGGGAGGCCACGACAGCTACAGCGGAGGGTCTCCCAGCGCTGACGCCCCCGAACAGCAGACCCCGGCACCTTCGCAGGAGAACAAGCCGGACGACGGCGAGCCGGGGACCGAGAGAGGAGAGGGCGAGGGGACAGGGGAGGGGGCTGAGGGGGTCAGGACAGATCTGCTGCTGG
The DNA here is from genome assembly GCA_036365135.1 of Miichthys miiuy. Lineage (NCBI taxonomy): Eukaryota > Metazoa > Chordata > Actinopteri > Sciaenidae > Miichthys > Miichthys miiuy. The sequence goes on from CM071622.1 coordinate 17,504,495, forward strand.
ACATACAAAGCAAACAACCACAGGCTGGAAGACTTCATACTTCGGACGAGGAGGAGGATGAAGCTGACGAGGAGGAGGAGGACGAGGAGGAGCTGGAGGAGGAAGATAAAAAGATTTTAAAGCGCATTCCAGTGTTGCCCACCACCACCACCACTTGCATCTCTGTCCGTCTGAAGTTTTTAAATGACACGGAGGAGGTAGCTGTTGTAGAACCGGAGGATACAGTAGGAGGGCTGAAAAGGTTGGTAAAACTACCCCAAACCAAGCGCAGACTGTTGAATGAATCATTGCACATTCTGGGAAATCTGTTTCTTCGCTTACTGGCAGAGAGTTTGATGTGGAAATCAACAAGACTCTCATGTCTGCACTGTAAATATGAAGCTACAGCCGCTTAGCTTAGTTTAACAGAACTGGAAACAGCTAGCCTCATTCGCTAATTAATGTCTGATGTCTGGTTAAAGTGTAAAAACAACAAATAGCTGAATTGTTTCTTAGCCCAGAGGCGTGTCGTCGCTGTCACGTTGCCTGACAACCAGCAGAGCCTCCAGGTCCGTTAAAAACCACAATGTGTCGCTTTTACAGTTTGGTTTATGACACGTTTAACAGATATTGAGGCTGCAGAGCCAGGCTAGCTGTTTTCCACGGCTCATAGTCTTTATGCTAAGCTAAGCTAACAGATTGTAGCTTCCCATTTACTGTGCAGACATGAGTAGTCCTCTAACTCGCTGCACTAAAGCAAATAAGCGTATATTCCAAAATGTCCCACTGCTCCTTTTAACAACTCTTCTTTTCCTGTCTGTCGTCTGCTCCAGTAAGTACTTCTCAGGTCAGGAACAACAGATAAAACTTATCTTCCAAGGCCAGTTGCTGCAGGATCCCAAGAGGACCCTGTTATCCCTGAACATCACACACAACAGCGTGATCCACTGCCACATCTCCCAGGCCCTGCACGAGGCCACTCCAGAGGAAGGGGCTCAATCTGGGGCCGGAACAGGAGCCGGTTCTGGGGTCTCCGGAGGGTTCAGGGCCGCCGGCTTGGCCATCAGCACCGGCAGCTTGGTGGTGCCTGTGTTTGTGGTGATACTAGCTGTGGTGTGGTACTTTCGCATCAACTACAGGCAGTTTTTCACCGCCCCCGCGACCATCTCCCTCGTGGGAGTCACTGTGTTCTTCAGCTTTCTGATTTTCGGGATGCACAGCCGTTGAAAAAATAAAAAATAAAAATGGCAGCGAGAGCGAGCACATGCTTACAGCTGAATGTTGTGAGGTAAAATAAAAATAACTACAACAGTGGGTGGCGTCTGGAGACACGGACTAATCAAAAAGGGGCTCGGTGCAGATGCCACAGCTGATTGGATTCCTGTGGCGTGTGCGCGAGTGTCTAGGCGAGCCTGTTTATGCATGTACCAAGATAAAAACAAAAACAGGTGAGTGATTGTACAGTACACGTGAGGTCAATAATAATCTCCAGTGAGTGCAGTTTATCTAAAACTGAACCACCATTTAGCTTCTCCTCAAACTTGACGTCGTGGTTCACACCATGTTTAAACACTCTCTCGTCTGCTCTTTTCTTGTTGCTGAAGATTCATAATGCTTTCCTGTTCCATTGTTTCTGTGTTCAAATAAAAAATATCTAAGATTAACTGATAGATACAAGATCTAAAAATCTTTTGGAACCACTCACCGTTGTGCTGTGTGTGCCAGGTTAACTCTTTACCCTTTATTTTGTGTTATTTGAATGATTCGAGCTCTGTACAGCTGCCTCAGTGCTACGCTGAAAAATTCAGATATTTTTATTGCTCAAAAACAGTTGCTATGTAGAAATAGGCTAATTTAAATAATCACTAGTCATGAAAATAGACACTTTTTGGTGACGATATTGTAAATATATTATGTATTTTCTGTAAATAAAATGATAGATTGAATCAGATGAACCTGCATCTGGCACTTAAAGATTTGGAGGGAGACCATGCCCTCCTGATTATGCTGGACTGCTCTGGCTTCAGTGATGTCTCAAATTAAAAGCATTTCAAACCAAACCTGTTTGACTGTGTGTCTGTGTGTGTTTGGAGTCTAAAGAAGTGAGCCTCTGGGTGGGGTTTGTGTTTATTTATATACAAACACCAGTATGCATGGCAGTGAAGAAAAATATATCAAGTTATGTTCATATACAACAGTCATTCACGCATGCACAGATTTGTGCATGGAAAAATATCGGAAAACTCACAACATCGCATTCTTTGTTATTGCACTCGTACTGCACACAGATACACAGAGAGCGAGCCACGGCAGAACATCAGCTGTTAGCTTCATCTACGAAAGGTGGCTCGAGAATCTAATCATATCTACCAAAGTATCTCAATAACAGTTGATTTATCTTTAGTGCACATCACAAGACTGTACTGGAAAAGATTTAAAAGGGCACGTTCAGAGTCACTACAGACCTTAACAGAAACGGGAAAATGTTAATCATACTGGAAATGAAATCAGGTTTCAACAGATTGCCACGTTCATGACATTTGAGACAAGTGAATGCACTTGACATCAGGGACTGTATGAAAATTACTGGGGTGAGGAAAGGGTTCTATTTATATTTCGCAATCCCTGGATATTATTAATATTTTCTTTGGACTCTCCTCTTTGAAAAAAAAATAAACTAAAATACAAAATCATTTTCTATTTCTAAAATGTTTTATTCCACCAAATGAGTCAATCAGACTCTGATTTTTTGGTCCTATAAGCTAGCTGATTTTGATGAGGAAAGGAAAGTCTTGATATGGAGACCTAATGCTAGACACATGTTCCTGACCCCATGACATGCTGTTTTTTCAAATGTACAACGCACAAGAATGTAATAATATATATTAAAAAAAACCCTTTCCTGCTGTCATAAAAATGTCAATGAAATACAAAAAGACAATACATAAAGGTCAGATTATGTATAAAAAAAAAAGAACTAGTTCATACAAAGCGTCCTCAGCTACGACAGAAGGCAAAGGGGTTTGTAGTTGTTCCAAATGGATGTCATGGAAGAGATAATGGTGCACATTTTCAGACCGGCTCTCCTGAAAGGCATTTATAATGTCATACTTGCTGATTCACGAAAAAAAAGTTCTGTCACTTTTTATGTAAACAACCAAGAAAAACAATAAAAATGCTTGAAAGTGAGAGGATCAAACCCTGACTCCTTTGTCGGTTCTGGGAAAATGACAGGAATTGTGGCACACCGTCTCCACAATTCTGACATTAGAGGTTTTTGGGAAGGTGGTTTCCAAAAAGTATTCCATCCATCAAGCACTCTGGTGGCGTGTACTTGCAACAACACCCCAATTTCAATTTTCATACAGTCCCTAAGTTTAACAGCGATGTCCTGATATATATACACAAATAAAATACATTATCCTTGTAATCAACTATGCACTTTTGACTCTGCATTAATATCTGCAACAGTTTGTGAAGCCGATTTATAAAAGAAACGTTCATGAAGACATCGACTGTGAAAAGTTGCAAGCGCAGGATTAGTGAAATAGTGCATTTGACCGCTAAAGCATGTAATATATCTTACAGCGTTTACATTAGACATTGTTGGTTATAGGCTTATAAGATGCGGACCTCTCACTCATGACCATGAATGACAAGCTGAACTGCAGCACTGATCTATGTCATGTATGACGCGAGCTCTAAGCAGAAACTGAGTGAAAATACATGTGAATAAAGTTTGTACTGAGGAAAGAAACTTACGCTGGATTCATGATTCATTTTCCATCACACATCATATATACACGTACTGTACATGTGCCCCGAAAGCCTAGTGGCTCATCAAATATCAAAATCTGCATTTACACACAAATAATATACATATCGAATCGCTGCACAGGCAGCGACAAATTAAAACTTAAATATATTGTTGATGTAAACAGGAAGAGTTAAATATTTAAAATGGCACGCATACTTTCACAAAAATGTCACATTCTAGGATGCATAGTTTTATGAAAATATAAATGATTACATACGCACCCTCTAACCACACATACTCACACGCACGACACAAAAAAAAGTGACGTTCACACTGAATGCGAGTCAGCATACAGAGGCACTCCCACACAACTGTGCAATACGATGCTAGAATTAAAAAGCCACTGATGAGTACTCCAGTATACGCGAGTAAAAAATGAACACACAGTCCAAAAAGGGGGGACGGCTCACAGGGCGGCCAACGACGACAGAGTACCTGAAGGTTTCAGAAAGCCAAATTCAAATTCATTGTTCATGCTTCAACTTAAAAGTAGTTTGAAAAAACAAAAAACGTAATGAGAAGAGGCATGTTGGATGTCCTCTCTTAAGACTCTTTACAGGTCTTTTTCACAGCAGCCATTTTGAGTATCACTGCAAACACCTGTGTTTACTATTTCATGACAAAATGGCTGCTGTGAAAAAAGGTCTATGAAATGAATTCAGTCAATAATGGCTGTGTTATCAGTAAAACAAAGCATGCACAGTGGCAGGGCCCTGAAATCATGAAAGCTAAATGGAGTGCAGCCCTTAATAATATTATTAATTAAACCTGTACTTTTCTTGCCATATTATATTAAAATGGCTGCCATGAAAAAGGTCATTTATGGTATTGTTTTAGGGGTCCCAGTGACACCACAAATGTTTTTCCTATTTTGAATTTGAAAAAAAAAATGCATTGAACAGCAGAGACAGACTAAAGAAGTCTAGTTTATATGGTCAAAAGAATGTGGACACCCCAGACAACTTACCTTTGTGTACCTAAGAGTCTGGGGCTGGTTTTTATCAGTAGTACCAATTAAAGTAAATGAATGATGTTTTAGCCAATAGTGTGCTTCAAAAAGCCGTAGAGAAATGGTTTTCCCAGTTTGGTATTGGAAGAAGTGGAGAGAGCCCTGATCTTAACCCCATCCAACACCTTTGGAATGAACTCACGTGTGAGCCACGAAACATCAGTGGTTGAACTGAAACCACTCAAATAAGCAGCAGGTGAAGTCTGTTTTAGGGTGGAGTTTTCACAATGAGTTCCTGTAGATACTCTAGATTGGACTCTGTGACCATCCACAGTTTTTAGAAAGCTGTGTTCATAATACACAAGAACAAATGTTCATTAAACTGCCTGATTTGTCGAGGCTGAATTAATAAGTCAAGTTTCGTCCCATCCTGTCCAGGCCTGTAAATGTAGGTATGAGTGGAGGGACTTCATAGAGGATGCAAGAACTGGTCTGACAGACAGGGTTTATGTTAATTTAAGTCATCATAGATACTGGAAATAGAAGGTGCTGAGAGTTTGGGCCTCTTTTTTTTGGTCGATAAGCTGATATTACTCTGAGAGCTGCTGCTGCTGCTGCCGCCGCCGCCACCACCGCCTCCACTCAGACTTCCTCCTCCTCCAGTCAGACTTCCTCCTCCTCCTCCTCCTCCTCCACTATTCATACCAAGAGAAGTCCTCTTCTTTTTCTTGGGTCTCCTAGAATCTGAATGATTGGTGCCTGTCAGAGAGACAGAAAATGTATCTATCAGCTGTCTTTTATTTAAAAAAACGTCTTTCCGTGTGATGCATGTTGCTCTCTTACTGGCTTTAGACGAAGCAGAGTCAGCGGGTGAAATATCAGGGGAGTCTTCCCACTGCAGCCGGCTCATCAAGGTCTGTCCATCTGGAATGTCAAAGCTGTCGTTCTCCACAGCAGCGTCGGCATCAGGCAGCGACGGCCTATTACATGACAACCCAGACAGGGAGAACCAAATTCAGGCATTTCAACTCAGACCGACCACAGTAATAAAAGGGTTCCTTCTACAGACCATCTGACATACATATAAATGCCATTTTCAACAAAAGATACATAGAACCTGTTTACATAACACTTCCCTCGGACCTCTGGCCTAATTTGCTATGAATAAATTGCTATAATTGTTGCTCCATCTACACTTATGTGAACTTTTTCTCTTGGCTGATAGCATCCTGAAGGATTTCAAGAGATCTAACAAAGTCAAAGAGCATGACTGTAAGTTTAGAGCTGACCTCAATCACTCATGTGAGTGATGCAAACGGGAACCAGATACTCATTTATATATGTTCTGCACTTTACATTACACAACTTTTGCAAATTCTAAACACTCTCACATGTATGTAAACTTAATTTAATCTCTACTTGAGCCAATACCACCATAACTGTATATGGACATTGGGTTGAGGAGGTCATGCTTTACATTCAATTAGAAAATATTTGGTACTTTTATGAAGTATCAGCTCTGAATCAGATAAACTGGACTTGTAATTTTTTTTTTTTCTATTTATCTATTTAGTTTTTGTCTTCTGACGTAGGATTAATTGTTTCATGCACAAGTTATTCTTAATATATTTACTATTGTTTGTCTTATTGTTCTTGTGAAACGTATGTTTGATATCTGGGGCGGCTGTGGCTCGGAGGTAGAGCAGGTCGTCCACTAATCAGAAGATCGGCATGTCGAAGTGTCCTTGGGCAAGATACTGAACCCCAAATTGCTCCCGAAGGCTGCGCCATCGGTGTGTGAATGTGTGTGAATGTTAGTTCCTTAAACTGATGAACACTTGGCACCTTGCATGGCAGCCAATGCCATCAGTGTATGAATGTGTGTGAATGGGTGAATGAGATATGTAGTGTAAAAAGCGCTTTGAGTGGTCGGAAGACTAGAAAGGCGCTATATAAGTACAGTCCATTTACCATTTCCATTTATCTGTATGTTGTCCACTTGTTAAAACTAACTAATTAAATCTAGCTAAACCTCTGAATATAAATGATAAAAAAACAACAACTTTGTATTAAGCAGTTTGATATACAGCAAAGTATTTATGATGTAAATATTTACAGATGTATGTATTTGTCAATATCAAAACATGCACTTTATCTTCTGTGTTGAACCAGAAAGAATATGTTGTAATGTTATTGTAATCTTTAGTATATGCTGTGTACTTTAAAGCAACCGTATGTTGATCTGAATTCTAAATTGCAACATAAAGCTTGAAATATGATGTGGCCTTGGTAGTCAAAAGTTATTTGTATAGGAGGCATTAACACGCCTGCCGGAACGGTGAATCACGTGTAACAAGATCATTGGCTCATGTGCCCCTCCAATGAGACCCAGTATGGTCCAAGAAAAACACTGGTGGTAATGGATAATCTCACTCAGTCCCCCTTTAGCTGCAGTGTGCTCTTCTGTTAGAGTCACAACTCGGCCTTAGTCAGAGATTTTCCTCACAACACTGACCAGCAGCATTGTTCTATTCTATCTGGGGCAAAAGCTGATCAGAAAACAGTGAAGTGTACCAGCAAAACATCTACACCATGAGGATCACAGCACTCATTCAAACATGACTTTTGTTAAGTACACTTGTGAGCGATAGGTAGGGGGGTGAGGAAGGGGACAGGGCACACTCACGCGGACGGCCCCAGGAGGAACACCCTGACGGCCCTCCTCTGTTCGTCCGTGTGCTGGGGGCATCGCTGAGACCTGGTGGGACACAAGGTGGCATTATACATCCCTGACTGACGGCCGCACAACGGCGCACAGCTTCACGCGTCACCCTGCCCCTGCATGCATACGGCCACAGGGAGGGAGAGAGGTGGGATGGAGTGCCGCGGACGCAATCAGTGACCAATCAGATGGAGCGGAGCAGCAATGAGGTGTTAAAGGTTATGCAATGTTAAAGAGGTTGGTCACTGAGAGGGTCCGCCATGGTCTAATTCAAAATCTCTCTGCGTGTAATGTTTCGGACACCTTTGCAGAATTTAGAGTTTCATTTTGGGAAGAAAAAACAAGTCAATCACTGCGTCCAGACAAATTTCAAACAATGAAATGCAATGAGTTGCCACCTGTGTACCCAAGTTAGTCCCGACATATGTGATCACTTTCATAAATGCACGGATGAAGCTGATCATGTTTCCAGGTTGAGTTTCAGACAGTGACTTAGTTTTTATGTAAGTTTCATAGAGGGGCCAAACTGAGGTACATAAAAACACTGACCTCAGGCTTTGGATAAAATAACATCACACACAGCCAGGTGTTACAGTGCCTGAAACTATCCCGCATTATTCCAGAAAAGCTGTTAACCCAGAGTGGACACGTTTCATCACTAGTTTATCTACGTGCCAGTGGATTATACAGTAATTACCTGGTGCACATCTTCTTGGTGTGCTCAGAGATCACCCCACATTGCTGCAGAAACAAACACGACATTAATGATTAACATCTGAGCAATAAAAAAAAAAAGTGTTTATCCTGATAAATAGAGACAGGTGGCTCACCGTTGTTAAAAGGGATCTGACTTCATCAGGGCCTAAAGTTTCATAACTGATGCCGGTGTTATAGTTGTACTGAAATGAAACACAAGCCAAGAACCGGTATCAGTATTTTGCACTGAACAATACAAAATGTATAACCTTTGTGATCTTGCAGGCAGAAAGAACAAAAGGAGGATTTGTCACCTTGTAAGGCTCTGAACTGACGCTGCTGCCGAGCTCACCTAGAAAACAAAACACATAACTGTTGATCCTCTATATTTAATCACATGCACCATTAAAAACATTAAAACTTTAAACATCTTCATCAAAAGACAAATCATCCCTGCTCAGATTATTTGAAGTCACTTTCAGTTATACACTTAGCTAGCAGTTAAACAGATATTATTTATTACTTCCATGTAACGCCATAAAACCTCCTGTAAATGGTTGTTTTGACACTTCTGTTTTGCAGCTTAATATCACTAGTTACAGCACATGAAGTCTGAATTGTTTCAGCTGTGCACCATGACATGAAGTGTTCTTTATTAACCTTATTAACAGCAAATCTAAAAAAGGTGAACATTTCACTCGTATAACCTCCCTACACCACACTGTAGTTGACATTATGCTGCAGATGTCCATATTCAACTTCGTGCATGCTGAGGATGTCTTCTCAAGCTTCAGGATTGCTGAACAGACCAGAGAACCAAACATCCAGCAGCAGGACCAGCCCAGAATCATTTCACAGCGCTCACAGAAAGGTGCACGGACCAAAACGTCATCGATACACGAGAAACTAAATAGCATAGACTCACCATTTTTATGTTTTATGGATTTGGATCGTCTTGGAGAATTTTGATTCTGCACAAAGAAAATCATTCAGATCAGATTAACCTCATTACACACATTGAAAATAAGCATAAAATGTGTTCTAATATCGTCTGTCAAAGGGAAAACAAACGCAAAAATACCTTATCTGACTTTTTCTTCTTGGCTGGAACATTGAAACAAGAAGTTTGTTTATTATGTGGAAGCAACTTGGAGTTTTTCTTAATTATTCTGTCAGCACAGTGGAAATTTAAGTGGAACTATTTTTAAGCGCTCACTTTTTTTTTCTGCCCCGTACGACCAGTCGTTATCATTGAGGTCATCATTGTCTTCCTGATCACTCTCTGATTTGCTCATGTTATTATTGCTGGCCAGCCTATTTTTCAAAAGAAAAGAATTAAACAATCTAATCAGGTGTTCATCAACGCGATAATCAGTCCTGAATGATCTTTACTTTACTGACTCACCTGCGGTTGGCGATGCGACTGCTGTTGCGTCCCATGCCGAGACATTTCTCCAAGTGCGGGGCGAAGCGAGAAGCTGCTATCAATCTTTTGCAGTTCGGGCACTCGCACTCTTTGTTTTTCCACTGATTGTACACTTGGCCAAATATGTCCACTCCTGGCTGATCCACAATTTCTGTAATAAATAAATAAAACTGTAAGAAAACACACCAAAGACAAACAGACTGGAACACATTAGAAAAAAAAAAACGTATCACCGACCGAACTCCTTCATGCTCTCTTGGTCCGTTTCATCCAAGAAGAAATAGCCCTGTTTCACGGCACGATGTACCTCAAAACACAGGCCCAAACAGGCATCTTCCACCAGCTCAGAGTAGATGTCATGGACCAAGGCCTACAACAGGACAAGGTCAATTATGCCACATAAAAACAGATGATAGACACAAAATCAATCAGCTAAAAGGAAGAACTACACATTCTTCATGCTCACTCACCTCCAGCTTGGTGTTGTCTGGGCCTGACAGGGGCATATCCTCCATTTTCATTTGAAAATCTGTGTGGGAAATCTTGATAGCAAGGTAATGAGATGCTGACCTGCGGATTTTGAAGAGAGAATAAAAAAAACAAACTTTTATGACGAGAAGGTCAACGGGTAACAGATTACAGGAAAAAAAAGAAATCCTATCTGCCATCAAGGGTCCAGTTTATGATTATAAAATACTTACTTTTAAAACAGTTATCAACACTTGTTGCAGATATGCCTTCATTCTGTTGAAGGGAAGAAAACACATGAGTTAGTAAGTGTTGGGAGCTATTTTATATGAATCACGAGTACACACACAGTCCAACCATTAAGGACGCATTAGTAACATTAATATTGTGGTTTTATTAGATACCAGATACATCATATAATGTGATAACAATGAAGTATTTTTGATGTATAACATTAACGTTACATCTCAGTGCGTCAGGTGTGTTTAACAGAGGTCCAGTGAGGCTTTATTAAACATAAAACACCAACCAAACGACGTCACCAACGACTAGCTAACGTTCACATGAAGGGAAGAATATAAAGGCAGGTAATGATAGTTGTTAGCAAACTCAACCAACATTACTTTTTACTGTTAGTATCCGCTCCTGCTGCTCTACCAGCTTGTTTTAGATGAAATAAAAGCATATGTGAGGCACACTGCTGCGCGGATATAATGTACTGGCGTTATATTTTTTTATTTCACCATAAAACAGTTTCCTCTTACCCTGTCATACCGAAAACTCAGCCCGAACCAGGCAGTTTCTGTGAGGGAGGCAACATCACCACCGTGTCAGGTCAGTCCGCAGAAAAAATACGTTAACAGGAAGCCCGGTGTTCAGCTACGTTCATCCTGTCATCGTCGGTGCAAACAAAATCCTCGTTTATATTGTTTGTTGTCGCAGGTGTCGATTAAATTAACGTTACAAACCCGCTTGACAACGAGGAGGCCAACTACGTAGAGCCAAACCGAAAAATAAAACCGACTTCCGGTTTGAACCTTAAAAATAAAAGCCTTGCATATATGCAAATCATTAACAGTGGTAAAAGAGGTACTATATATATATTTTACCACCGTTTAACAATACTCTGTTAAAAGTAAAGATTTAAACTAAAGCACAAAAGTAGCCTATTATCAGCTAAATGTATAAAGTATCAAAAGTACTTTCAAAGAGATTGAATATTATTGCTGACGATAAACACACAGCAGCTGGTGGAGGTGGTGCTAATTTTTTATATACTGTTGAATAGTTTCACCTGTAACTGATACATTTGATCATATGCAGTGCACACACTGTAGTGGTTGCTGGAGAAGTGGGTATATTCTTAATTTATAACCCAGATATTAGATAAACACCTAGTGTTATACCTAGTGTGACATAAGACTACTTTTGCACCCTTGATGCACATGTACTAGAGTATTTTTAATTTATACATTTCACTGGGATGAAACATCAAACATCATTTTTACTCACCTGCATTTGTTGGACAACTATACTGATTATTCTGCATACAAAGGACATGGACATGTAAGTTGATCTCTTGCAATACAGCAAACTACAGTTTCAAAAGCATTTCAAATTAGATCTACCTAAACAAGCTCAACAATAATCACATTAGTAATTTATTACTGAGTTGTTTATTTTTTATTACATTTTTCTGCGTAACAATTTGTTTTTTTTTACTTCAGATAATGTTTTATACTCCAAGATTTTATAGTTGTAGGCCAAATATTGTATGTTACATCCCCTCCTCACCATACATTTTCAGAAATGTTACCAAATGCGTCCCACACACATGCTTTTCAGATATCACTCTGCTGGCCTTGTTCCATCTATATTTAGCCAATATTTTTAATACCAGCCAATAAAAGATGTGGTTGCTAGGAGATTTTATGTGACGCAACTCAGGCACGATTGAAGATTTTATTTTGAAGGCACAATCAGCGTGCTTCCGGTATAACTGACAGGCTTGACGCGGGCCGGGGACGTTTACCGTCGATTTAAGACATTAATAATTGAAGATGAGATTTTCGCTTGCTATCTGTCATCAGTTAGTTGTGCCTGACTGGTTGAATGAGGTCATCGGTACCAATAATGCGCACTACATGGCCAAAAGTATGTGGACATCCATATGCGCCTGTAAAACATCTTAACTGAAGACCATAGCTGTTAAACTGCTGATATAACTGTTTTTACTTGTCTGTGAAGACTTGATTAGACCAGATTTGGTGCCTGGCTGCAGGAATTTACTCCTTTTAAGCCACAGTGAGGTCCAACTGTGATGTGTGGTGTTCAGGTTGGCTCACAGTCTGTGCTCCCCTTCAAAATGATGCTGGATGGGGTTGAGGTCTGGGTCTGGGCCTGGGTCAAGTCCACACTGACATTCCTGTATGGATCTGGCTTAGTGCACAGGAGCATTGTCATGTTAAAACAAGAAAGGGCGTTCCCCTAACTGTCAAGGCTGGATTACCAATCGGGCAAGGGAGGAGGCAAGCGCCCAGGGACCTCAGAACAGCAGGCTTAGTCTTGAGCAGGGTCATTTTGTTAAAAACTTTTTTTCTAAACCTAAAGTTTAATTTGGTTTCCAAACCTGGGACTCCTGAAGTGGGCACAAAATCAATTTCTGTGATAGAGAGACACACAATTCGTATTTTTCCCCTTGAAATACTGCATAGTTTTACCCTTTCGTGTCTGTAAAATTTGTTCTAAATAAAACAATTTGACAAGGTATGATGTTTTTTTCATGACACAAGCACTTGTAATAAATGGTCACAGGCTGATTTGTTTTTTGAGGACACACAGGAAAGTTTGAGGATTGGGAGGTTACCATGGGCCTAGAAACAGGTTAATGTAGTCCTGTAAAGCTCATTAGGACTGTTTTTATGGATTCATTTGTTGATTATTTTGAATTCAATAAACTTTTAGTCTATAAAATATTAAAATTAGTATCACAATAAAGAGAAAAAAATGTACATTGTAACATTTCAGGTACCAAAACTAGTAAATTTAGTTTTTTTATGCCCACTTGGGGTCTGCTTGTATGAGGTTACAACACACACACGTCTAACTGTTAAAGATCATTTTTTATTTGCCCAAAGACTTGAACTACAAGGACATAAGAACACCCTCAGCTATAGAAAACATCAAATTTTGTCAAATGATCAGCAGTACAAACTTGTAAAGCTTTGCTGTCTTAGATATCTCTATAAACCAACAGAAGGGAGAGAAGAAACAACTAAAACAGGTGAATTAAACCAAAAAACTCTCCCGTGTGAGTGAAAAACTCACTGGCTTCAGAAGTCACAGATGAGGGTTTGCAAACTTAAAGCACTAACAAAACAATAAGCACTCAATACAAAAACAGTATTTACAGAAAAATTACAAGTTTAACCCAAATTCCTCTGGCAACTCAGTTCCTCGAATCCCTTTTACAAACTCCCCTCGATCGATATCAGCAATCGCCTTCCTTTTCCCTCCCCCAAATTATTTAAATAGTCCACGCTGGTTTTGTTTCAGACAGTGATGAGATTCATAATGATCAAAATCAGTCCATTTCTAAGAGATTATTTATAGTTGCCAAGTTCTCATCTGCCTATGGACCCAAAATGACAGTCATGGAAGTCTTGTCATTAGTCCGTTTATAGGTAACCAATGACACGACAGCGCAGAGCAAAAATTTACTAAAGACCTTTGGAGAAAAAAAAAAAAAATTAAAAGATTGAACAATATCTACATTCATGGTGTTGGTAAGATGTCCCCACACAGGCACAAACATGCACGCTGCAGTCACATCATGGTATGCAACAAAAACAGTAAAAACAGCACACATTAAAGCAAAGAAACACACACTCGCACCCTCATATATACACAGTTATGTGCATGCATGCACATAAACTCACACAGAGGGACAGGTTTACATTAAGTGCACACTTTTTTTTTTTTGGGATAAGCATCAGACTAAAACCCATTCGAGTTGCAGTCAATACCATTAAAATTTCAAAAAAAAAAAAAGGAACGGGAAAAAAATAAAATAAAAAAATTGATGAAAACCATTCAGTTCAACATCCACAAATGATTCCAGATGGATCAGAACAATTAAAAACAAACCTATTAACAATCTGAATAAACCGCGAATGAAACGTAAAACAGCGGTTCAGAGAAGAAACATACACAGACTGTGTGACATATTCTTTAAAAACAGAGTCAGACGGAGCTCTAAATGTGGAAAACAAATGTTATCCCTTCAATGACAAATGGTCTGGTCACACAAACACTGTTTATTACTGTCAGGCCAGAACAAACTGCTGAGTCAGGCAGACTTGTTTCAGACTGATGGATTTCTGTGTACAAGACGTGTCAGTTAAGCTTCATAAATGACAGACACATGGCAATGGATCCTACAGCGCCTATAAGAAGCCTTCACCTCCCTCGGAGTTGTTTTTCGTTTCACAGTTTTGAAGCAAAGTGGATGTAATCAGCCTTTTTTCCCCAATCAAATCAACAGACTCTTAATGTAAACATGAAAACAAATCCTCACAAATTAAACTAAATGAAGTTGAACGGACATCACTTGTGTGTAACAGTGTGACCAGTAAATACAGCTACAGTTATTTTTTTCTAATAATACTTTTTTTTTTTTTTTTTTTAAACACAAGTTTGCCGTTCAGGGAAAGGTTGAAAGAACAAGGCACAGAATAGTCTGCAGACGAGTTAAGTCGATTATTAGAGGGGAAAATCTAAAGAATATAGCACAGCTGTAAATCTGCTTATAACAAGCTGTGTTGGTCGAATAAACACAAGAGTTACTAGGTCAGACTTTCATCTAACAGAATCGTGGCAGGAAACCACTGCTCGTTTACATTATATTTACTCCTCCGTTGGTGTCTCTACTAAATATTTAAGAGAAAACTAAAGTTTTTTTTAAACTTGCACTTAATTTAGATTATTAAGTAGAGATGTTTATCTTGTGAAACTACAGGAAAACGAGTGAGTCAGTGTTTAAAAGACTGCTGCACCTTTAAACACACCCAACATCACGGGCTGGCCAACACCTAGATGTGGCAGTATTCCTTTAAAAGAAACACTTTAAGTATGGAAGCCTCATTACATCCACTTTAGTTCAACGTTGTAAAACGTGACAAAGCCCAAAAAAGGGGGTGAATGCTTTATGTAGGCACTGTTATCTTTTAGTAACAATATCTAAATTCTCCAGCAACAAAAAGACATTCATAATGGCTTGATTTTTTTCCTGAAAAAAATACCACCTCTTTAAGAACCAAATGATAAAATCTACATCATAAATTGAGAAGAGAAAAAACACGACAATGTTCTTGGAAAAAAATAATAATCATGGAAACATTCTGAAGAGTGCAATTTTTCAGTACCCTGCACACCCCCCTCCCTAAAGTGATCCACCATACTATGTTCTTTGGCTATATGAAGCCACCTGTCTTCAGCTAATTACCAGAATAATAAAATAAACACTGGAGAGTTATCAATTACCCTCAACATTAAAACTCTAACCTTAAACCATTGAACCTGTAAGTCAAGATCGAAACCAGCGGCAGAAATGTTCATGACATCACCAAACCAGTGGGATGCTGTTTTTGGCATAATGATGACCATCACACCGGGCAGGGAATGAAACTGATTTTGGACATAAGGGCGGGGTCCCTCCATCAGAAAATCGCCAAAGCAAAAAACACAAAATGGGTGAGTGTGAAGTGGATGAGGCAATGCAGGGGCTCCCCCTGGTGGTGGGAGGAGAGCAGGGTTGGCACAGTGGCAGAGCTCCCTTGACTCTTGGCTCAGCTCAGCGCTGCTCAGTTCGTCTCACGACGACGGTGACGACCTCGGCCCGTTTCAGTCTGAATCAGAGTCTGATGACCCCTGTGAATTCGATTCGCTGCTGCTGTCCTCGGACTTGTTCTCCTTGTCCTCTGCCTCGTCGTCGTCATCATCGTCTTCATCTTCGTCGTCATCCGCCTCCTTCTTAAACCAAAACAACACAGAAAACATATTTAGCACACTTGACCTCCGCTAGTTGTCGTTATCTCTGCGTATCGGCGCAACTCACATCGTCGTCGTCATCATCATCGTCGTCCTCGCTGGACGAGTCGGCCTCAGAGGAAGCCTTCTCCTGCTCATCATCTTCGTCGTCGTCATCCTCCTCCTCCGTGTCCTGTGAGAAGACAGATTATCAGGTGTGAGTGACAACATCACTGCAGCTGATTTACGAGACGAGAAAAACAAGAATTAGAGAGTCGGTGCTCACAGATTTCTTGGTCTTTGCTTTGGGGCCTCCTGGTTTTGCCGTAGTTCTCCGTTTCTGAAACATCCAACAGTAAAACCGTTTTAAATGCTATAAGATGTTATACAGGACAGTAAATATTCTAATCCAGTTTGGGACAGCACAGTGCTAAAAGCATGACAATGAAATAACTGACTTACTTGTGAATTATATTCTTTGTAAGTGTTTCTCTCTTGTGAAGACAAGCTCTGGGAAAGGAACGAAGTGTATGTTAGTCAAGACATCTTTGGCATTTAACTAACGTTACCCATCAAACAACCACAAACACTTCTTACAGCGAGCCACTGTTCCAGTTGGACTTTGTACTGCCTCTGCTTCTCCTCAGCGATCTTCTTGTAGCGGTCCTTGTCCTTCAGTGGTAACCTCTGCCAGCGGCTGCCGATCTCAGCCATCCGTTCTTTCATCGGGAGGTGATTCAGCTCTCCGTTGGACAGCATCTCCTGAGAGAACTTCTGATATCCGTTTCTAAAAAGTTAACAGTGTGCAAAAACCACGTCAAGCTTTAAACAGAATCCACAGTGAACGGGCAGCACAGACGAGGTGGATGCAACAAACTTACGATGGTGGTTTCTTGGGTTCACCCTCAAACTTCATCTTCTTCCCTGGGGCAATGGCAGCAGTAGGTGAGCGCATCTCACACAGGTCTCTCTGTTGAGGAGAGTTACTGTTAGCTCTCACTGGTACTGATACAGATCCTGTGGTTGTACTGGACATTGTCAGTGAATTGGCACTAACCTCGTATCTTTTCTGGTCCTCTGCTGCCTTTTTGATCCACATAATTTTCTCTTTTTTCTCCATGGTGCTCCAGGTTGTTTCCATGGCTTTCTGCGCCTTTGGCCGGTCACTCTGCAAAGCACAAGTTCAGATTAAATGACCTTATTTATAGTGTAACTGCTTAAAACAAAATGTTTTATCCTTGAGTCTTAGAGTCGTGCATACCTTAAACCTGGCCAGGTAGTCTCCGATGACACTCTGCTGCCAGATGTCCTGCGCAGTCTTGGGTGGGTCTGGCAGACGACTACGATCCTCCTTCTCCTTTTTCTCTGATTCCGCCTTCAGGACGGTTTCTAAGCGTTTATATTTCTCCTAAACGACAACAAATCATGAGACAATTAGACATACCAGCATTGTTTCACTCCTGTATTCTACTGGTCTTACATTTCCTCTACAGTGCGAGATGACATGACATCAACAAGTTACCTTCTTCTTGTCTGGCAGCTCATTCCACATGCGGGCCAGGAGTCTTGTGAGTTCGCTGTCAGAAAGGTCTGGACGCTCCTGCTGCAGTTTAGGACGCTTCTCCTCAGAGAAGATGAACATGGCTGAAATTGGCCTTTTGGGTTTCTCTGGATTGGCCTACAAGTCACAGAGAAAGGGAATTTCAGAAAAGGACACAGCATTGAACTTCAACTGTGTAAAAGTGAGCTTAACACACTATAGTTTCATTTCTTTTGATTTTACCTTTGCTTTAGAGTTCTTCTTTTTAGAGGCAGGACTGCCGGCTCCACCGCCTCTCCTAAAACCTATCTTCTCCTCAGACAAGACCCGCTGTTGCTCCTCCTCTGACAAACTCTGCAGATCCAGAGAGCAGAGGAAAACATGCATGAGGAAAGCTTGCAGTAAAAAGTATACTACGCTAATGAGAACAGTGACGTGCAAACCAAACCAAACAAAAAATAGAAACCAAAAAACAAAACTTACACTGAGAAATCTGTTCATCTCAATTTCATATTCCTTCTTCCTCTGAAAAATACAAAAGGGACACGTTTAGATAATTGAATTTGTTGTGTTTTTTGTGTTTTATTATGTGACCTGTTGATTCTGAACTCACCATTTCACAGCGTTTCTGGTAGGCGTCCTTCTCACCCTGTTTCAGCAGCTTCCACCGCTGGCTGCACATCACCATGCGCTCTGTGCTTGGTACGTCCTTCATGTTCGACATCAACTCGGCACAGAACATTGAATAGCCATTTCTGAAAGCATTTGCACATAAAAGATTTAAATAAGTCACTTTCAGGGTGGTGGCCCACAACCAGCATTGTGTACTTGCAGCTGTGACTCACGGAGGAGGTTTGTCAGGCCTGCCGTCAGATTTGTCTTTCAGGTGCCTCTCAGCCTTGGTCAGGGTGGACTTTACGATATCATCTTGGGTCATGTTTAACTCTGGATGCTGTTGGATGTACTCCCGCATTGTCCCCTACATTATGGCAAATAAAGAGTTAACATTGAAGAAAGATGGCAGTTATGTCATTGTTGAAGTTATGCCACAGTCACCTAAGTCTCACCTCGTACAGTTTCCTCTGCTCCAGAGACTTGGTGATCCATTTGAGTCTCTTCTTGTCAGACAGTTGTGTCCATTGTTTACCAAGACTGTCCTTAATGTCTTTGGTGGTCGCCTGGTGTCAGACAAAGGAAATTAATATCTGTGGTATCAGGCAAATACAGTTTAGGAAGGTCCATTTTGTGTAACGTATTGTACACTCACATCTGGGTGTGTCTTAAGGAAGGCCTTTTTTTCATGGTTGTACCACAGCTGTTGGGGTGTCTTGGGCTTCTCTGGTACATTTGAACCTTTCTTGGTCATGCTCTCCACAAGGTCTGGGTGTTCTTCTCTGCATTTACACATCATAAACCAACATTTAGGCACAATCATCATCCTTACAGTGTAATCCTAATAGCCCCAATATTTATAGCATGTAATTATAAATACTAGTGATCTCACCTGAACTTCATCATGCTTTGCACAAATGATTCTTTGTCTCTTAAGAAGTCGTCCACATATTTTTTCTTTAGACATGAAAAGAAAATGCTTTTGTTAGAAGCTGCATCAGACAGTACTTGGGTCAAACATATTAGTCATGGCATCTGTTTTTGACTGACCTTCTTCTTGTCAGGCAGCTCCCTGTACTTCTTTGAGAGGATTTTAGTTAAGTCTAGGTTGCTCATCTCAGGGTGCAACTTTGCATACTTGGCCCTCTTTTCCATGAAGAAGCGGAAGTATGGAGTCAGGGGCTTCTTGGGGAAATCTGGGTGTTTCTGTGTATCATGGGGAAATAGACTTAACCGTTGAGCTCCACTCAGATGTTTTTCATTGGTTGTGTGAAATATCTATTTTAACTCACCTTTATTTTCTTGCCCTTGTAAGGGTTCTTGATGTAGTCTTGGGCATCAACTATCAGCTCGGTTAGGGTCCTGAATTTACGAATCTGTGAATAGGGCAGACAGAAAAATTAAATGATGCACAAAATACAATGAACAAAAATGACAATGAACGACAATGAATGTGAATATCAGTAAAAAACAAAAAAAAAAAAAGACTCACCTCTTTAGAGACCTCCTGCCACTTCTGCTTACACATCTCTGCTGTGTAGGAATTGAAAGCCACCTTCTGCCAGTCCAGGTGGGACTCTGACGTTTTGTATTTAGTCAGGTCTTTCTGAGGCAGGGCCACTTTCATGGCCTCCAGCAGTTTTAATAGGTCATCCTGTGTCCACACTGTGATAACAAAAACAAGAGAGAGGACACACAAAAGAAATGATTACTTAAATAATCAACACTGGGAACTGTCTGATAAGTTATAAAACTAACTATAGTATTCTTTTTTTCTCTAAGAAATCACTTTTGTATTCATATAGTGAATTTAAAGAGTGCATATGGAACTTTTTTTTTTTTTTAAATCACACATCAAAGTACATTCATAAAATTGTATCATAATAGGATTAATATATAAAGTTTTCATGACAGCAGATGGATTGTCATTGCTTTTGTGTTTCCATGGATAAATTGTAGGATATATGTCAAAAAAGCTGCTGCAAAATCTCACCTAGGACTTGGGTCGTTGCCTCCATTTCTCCATTCATTTGTGAATATACTGTATTGTATCTGCAAAAGCCACAAAAATCAAGTTGTCAAACACTTCCAGTAACACAAACTTAATAGTAAAGAAACAAGAAAAAAAACAAAAAACATTGAGTCCTTAAACGTGTTCATAACTGTGTTTTTAAACCACATCTTTTTTTAATGATAATGTTATTTTAATGTGTAATGTATTCACACGATCGACTGTGATTTGTCAAATAAAAGTGTTTCGTCTGAGATATAAAGTAAGTCTGTGTTCAAATGGTCGAATTTAAATTTGCCTCGACATAATGGTTTATGTTCATTACACCGCCCCTTAAACGTTTACGCTACATGGTGAGACATAGGCTATTGCTTGTGACGGCTTCAAATCTCAAATAACACTGCGGAGGGCTTCAACTAGCACAACTAGCGACGACAACAGGAGTCTCAGTCGAGCAAATTTTGCCAGCCGGAATTTGGCGTATTAGTACTGTCCTTATTCCACAACTAAAGTATCGTGGACGAACAGGAGCGACCATTTTCTCGCTCGGTCCGCTCGGTAATGGAGGCTTTTCTGTCGGAAAGGAGGTTGGGGTGGATACACGGAAGAAGGAAGCGAATGGACGTGGACGGACAGGCAGCTGTAGGCGACCAGCTGACCACGGACTGGGGGATCTGCTTTCGGTCTCCGACAAGGGGGAATGGTGGCTTGGAAGTACTGCAGCCAAATGCGCCACTCGGTAGAGGCGCCTCATCACCGATGGACGCGGATCTAGCTCCGCCATGCAACCCTATAATCTTCTCTTCAAATGTTTACTAAGACTGGAGCGACGAAATCGAAAAATATTCGTTTGCAGTTAATAAATGTGTTTCAGGAGTATTTACAGGCCGCTTTATTCAGGCTTTTGCCGTTAAATATTGTGTTTAAAGACTAAAACTCAGTGCATTCTTCAGCGAGGCGTAGCCGAGCTGTGCTCCAATGATGGCGGCTGCTCGTTGTTCATCGTGTCCTTGGTGGCCCCAGCTCACTGTGGTGTCCACGGCGTGACCTAGCTGTTTTAAATCTGTAGTTATCAACATTTATGGAACTAAAGAGCTGCAATAACGTACACCGGGAGCCGTTAGAACATCATATATACATTAAATGTCAAATATAATATTACAACATATGGTTGACAAAATTGGGAGCTGAAGTATCACATAGCCAAGGGCAACTTGGCACGACAGATGAAAATTAAATTGGGACTTTTCGCGAATATATTTAATACCAATTTTTTTTTTTTAAAAAAAGGTTAGCATTTAATACGAAACTTCGGGCTTGAATTTAATATGAATCTCCCGTTTCGACCTGGTAACTTCGACCTGGACTCAACGTTAATGTTTACAAGAAATAATTTAAAACAGTTAACGGCTATAATTTTAGCAACCGTTAAACGTTGGTAAACTCAGAAGACTTAGCCGCGTTTTGGAGGAAAAACAAGTTTTAACAAATTGCAGTGATACTCGAGATACATTTCATGGTGGTGGGTTGGAAGGACTTACGGAGGCGCAGGAAGAAAGAAGAAAATGGAAAATATTTTTAACGTCCAAACGTTACAACCTCGACCTTAGTTAACGAAAGAGTTCATTTTAACGGTAGCTGCTCGGTCTGCTGTATCGCGCGGTCAAACCGTACATAAAATGTTAGCCTCTAAAAGCTCAAAGGAAACACGTTAACATCCGAGGCAGAGTGGCTTCACTGGCGCGATAAACAGCTCCAGGTCCGCCATGCTTCAGCTCTGCTCTACAAGGAAACCTACCGTGACAAGGTCCAATGGCGCACTGCAAACACAGAAAAACGGAGCTTAAAGCTAAAGCCAGGGCGTTGCAGACTCCCTTCTCTTGGTCCAAAAGCGCATAAGCGAGATCAAGAAGGCGGGTTCTCCGAGCACGGTCGTCGGTGGTTCTGGGATAGTCAGTGAGAGAGAGAGGGGGAGAGAGAGGGCGAGTCTCTGCACGGTGAGATATTAAACCGAGATCCCTGATGGCTAACCGAGAGAGGCGGCTGGCTGTTCCGCCAACAGCCGCATGGAGGTCTCGGCGCGGAAACCACCGTTAATTTCCCCACGCAAAAACCCTAGTTACAGCACGAACTGTCGAGTTTCGGTGACGGGAATTAGCATAAAACAGTCACTTGGTGTAATTTTGAGCAAATACCACATTTACCTCCGGGTCTTACATCCAGTTTCTTCCCCGCTGTAGAGGACAAGAAATTCGGCTATGGCCGACCTAGTCTGTACCCTGCCACAGCGGTCGGTTTATTTCGCTACTACAAAGAGGCTACCGACCGAGGCGCTTTACATGAAAATAAAAGCAAACTTTAACGTAGATTAAGTGTGTTTTATAAGCTTATTTGGGTTTGTTTATCGCGCTCTCTCTCAGTATTATGAAACCGAGCGGGTGTTTTGTTGGCTTACCTGTCTCTCGGCGTGAGCCTCCGTGTCGTTGTGGAGGAAGAAGGGGAGGGTTGAACGATAGCCAGCACTGCGCCGTCGGTCCTGGGCTCCAGTCCCCGCAGAGATGGTCCTTCCCCCCCGCCTCCATCTCACTCGCCGTCTCCCTCCACTCAACGCGCAGCAGCTCCTCTCTCTCCATCCAACCATTTCGCTACGCCGAGACATCCACGTTTTTTCCGACCTTCGCACCGTTGTTTCTCAAACCTACCGATGTGGCGTTTAGTTTAGGCCGACCATGTCAGATCTCCAGCCGAAGTTTGCACCACGAATATTTTATCAGGTCGCTAAAAGTTTCATGAAAGCCAAAGTTGTGCCAATGGTTATGTAATTTAAGTGCATCTCACATACTTCCACAACTTAATATAATTAACATAAAATCAATTGTTTTCAAAAATGTATCACTTTGACTTATCAATGTCAGATTTCCACTTGAGAGAGAACTATCTAAATCTTCATAGCAGCCTCCATGCATTTTCACATTGCTCTGTTCCTCTTTTAGCAAATTGTAAGAGGCCGTTTGACAGCTTCATTTTGGCCCATAATGTTTTTTCTTTGCAACTCCACCTTGTGTGTTTGTGGGCGGAACCCCCGGCCGTCCAATCCAGTCAGTCCGATTCACGGAAAACAAATGACTTTCAGGCACCCGGCCTTGTTAAACTGTGCTGCGTTCCCTTGCTGTCGGAAATATTGCCACCATTGCACCAGAGCAAAGACGAACATAGAGGCTGACGTGGTTAAGCGTTCAAATAAACATTAAGACATATTGATATAAATAATAACACGAGCAAATAAGTAATATAGAACATGGCCTTAACTCGGGAAATAATCTAAAGCATTTGTAAAACTCAGCTCTTTTATTTCCCCCAGTTTCTAATTTTAAAATGTGTTTCCATAGTTTGTTTAATATTGTACTTTTTTTCCCTCAAACACGGTTTAATTTCATAATTCCACAATTACAGATCAGTTCAGATCAGTCACATATTTGCCCTTGTCCTTTATATAAGACTTATTGGAAGGACACAGCTTTATGAAATAAAATAATAATAAATGATAAATAGAAACTGTTTGACTGAAACAAAATTGACCTGTAATGAGGTGTTGTGGAAGTAAGCAAAATAAAATAGCACAATAATAAAAAATTAGTATTGGATGTCATAATTTCATTGTTGTATATTTTGTTTGTAGTCAGTTATACGATTACTTATGTAATAACTTTTTTTATTTTTATTTCTATACACTGGCTCTCCATGCACAGTATATTGTATTTTGGTGTATTGTTTGTGTGTGTGTGTAATCACATCTGATTTGAGTAAAGTAATTAATAATGTACAGGTCTGACCAAATTTTGTCAGCTACTTAATTTTGTATTTTACTTGATCACCCTAAAGGCAGCATGCAGCTGAGTGGCAGACATCTTTGTCCAACTGAACACCCCTCTCCTGTTACTCATAGCTAAACTGATAAAAGTGAAGTGTGAGTGATGCAAAATATTGTATCTAATAACGCACTCATTAAAAAAAGGAGAAAAAAAGAAACACTTTAAAAGGCTTTTATTTTGAATAAAGTGAAAATCCAAAGCATGTACAGTGTTTCAAGCACACAAACACGTGATACACAACATGAAAAGGCATACTAAGACACATTTACAAAAATATTTTAGATTTAGATTTAGACTGATTATATGATCAGTAATCAGCTCAAACAAATATCCAAATATCTCATCATTCATTTACCCATTGTGAGGAAGTGCTAACTCCCTCACATTTTATAATAATTAAAAGCAATTCAAAAAAGATATAAGTGCATTACACATCTTTCTATACACATTCTAAACAGGTCACCTGAACAGGAAAGACCAAATAGTTCACTAAACCAGACACAATATGTCATATGAGGCAAACTTGAGAAACACAATTTAAAAAACTAAATAAGGGAAAGGCAACTGTATGGGGAAAAGGTGTGATAGTCCCACAAAAATTCATCATTTGTGCATGTGTAAAGAGCGGAATAAATCAGTTTTGCTAAAATAAAATAGTCAACATTAGGTTAGGTAGAATCATTATTATAACATGAGCAGATCTAGTCACCTTAAAGCTATACCATAGTTATGCACTAAAAGGAAAAACAATGTTATAAATGTATTGAAGGTAAAATACCTCTCATTTAAATAAAATCAAACAATTCTCCTGCATCATAAAAAAAACTAAACAGCCTGAAGTAATAACAAAAGGGAAGCATTTTTTATAAACCCAAACTAATCACAAGTCACATGAAAAGATGAAATATGAAAATGAAATGAAAGAAACAAGAGTGCTCAGGACCTGTTACACATCTTGATGGCAATATGGACTATATTATTGGTTCTCTGTTGTGGTTCAGGGTCACAAACACAGATTCAGCCACAAGAATAATGTATGAATTCTAGAAACGAGAGGTAATTTCCTGTAAAGAGAATAGTTTGAAACTGTGTTTGTTTACCAGCACTTTTTTTTTAAAAGACCTGATTTCTGGCAGTCAAGAATTGAGTTCTTTGAAAGTTTGTGAATGAAACATTAATGACGTGACATTGTTCACGGCAGTGGGGACTCATCGTACACATCCTTCCCAGGTTCCTCCTCAAATGTAACTTTGGCATCATCTGCATCCAGCTGCAATACAAACACGTCCAGTTACAACAGAGAAACCAACACATAACAGGATAAAGTGTGTCCGGGGTGGGTTGAAAGTAGCAGATACAGAGAGATACTTACACATTTCATCTCCATGACAGAGAAAATCCTGCCGGTCATGAACATGCGCAGAGGGATGGTGAGAATGAGGACAAAAGGCAGAGCCAGAGAGAAGGGACTAATCTTCACTATCCACAGGACAGCCAGGCATACAAGCTGGATCACAGTAAAGAGATGCATCCGCCATGTCTTAACCTGCACAAATGACAATAGAGGAGAGTGTTAGCAGGGGAATGCAGGATACTTTGGAAGATTGCAATAAGAACAATAAAATATAAGGTAAATTGCCTACAAATGTGACTGTCTTGTATATAAAAGAATTTCTAAGAAGGCCTAAGCCCCAAGTTTCAAGGGCCCAGAGCCTTCATTTGTGAATATTAACATTTCTTGTTGGAAGTCAGTAAACTGTCTCTTAAGAGACACAAATAGATCACAGAGACCCAAAACAACCTCAAAAAGATGAAAACCACTATAAAGAAACATAAAATGACCACAAATAGGAAAAGGATGACCACAAAGGGATGCAAAATGATTGCAAAGAAACACAAAATGACCAGAAAAAGAGGCAAAATTACCACAAAGAAAATTAAAACAACTGTGTTTTAGTCTATGCAATGATACACTATTAAAGTATGCAAAGACGCGCTGCATTTTAACAATGGCTTATATCCACACGTAAAGATATTCCACTGACAATATATTAATAATTACAGTGAAGTTCTGAACTGTATTCGATGCATACCCTGGTGGCATAGGCGTCAGAAGGATGGTATTTCTTTGGTGTAATCAACAGAAGCATCCTGTCCCACATCTGGATTCCACTCAGAGAGGTGATACCCATGTAGAGGAAGATACCGAACAAAGCTGTCATAGGAATCATCTTCAGAATAGGCTCCATGAAAATAGAAACACCTGGAAGTCACAGAAAGTAAATGATTATTAATGCAAAATTGTAATTACTTGTGACCCTGCTGTGTCTACATCAGCACTGTAGATGGCAGCACCTACCAACCAAAATGGCCACAAGAATGCCACTGATCCGCTGCTCGATCACCTTCTCAATCTCTGGTTTCGGTCCTTTGCTCATGACGGTGAGAGCATTGGCATGGGTGACAGATCGCACGGTGGCAGCACTCAGCCAAGGCACCCCGAAAATAGACGAGATGCCCCCCATGGTGACCAGGATAAGCAGATCCCAGTGAAAACCAGATCCTTTCATCATCTTCCTTTCAGGTTTGCTCACAATCAGCCTTGCAATCCACAGAGAACATTAGAAGGAAGCCCTATCTTCATATGAAGTATTATTGGGAATTTTATTTATAGTGTCACTCACGTAGTAATCTGGGACTCCAGGAAGATGAGGATGAAAACCAGCACTGCTGGTACACAGCAAGCAGCCATCATCCAGATGGGGAAAGACTTATTCATTCCCATGGGGTTGATGAACCAGCCTCTGACTTGGGGGTTGGTCACCTGAATACCTTTTGGCACAACCAGTTTCTACAAAGGGACAGAATTACATTTAATCAGCTCATTTCTAACCAAGAAATCACAAAATAACAAATAAAAGGTAGATAAATAGACAGGCATGCCAAAATATTCTTAGTATATGCTTTGATTTCTATCAAACACACAACACTTACCTGAGTGTAAGCATCCTCAATGCTGATATCCACAGCAATCATGAAGAAAATAGCAATGGGGACACCGAAATCTCCAATCAAACGTCGAACCTAGTGAGACAGAAAGCAAAGAATACTTCATGGTCAAAATCACAGAGTCAACTTGTTCAGGTAGAGTCTTTTCAAAACCAACACAGAAAGTTAATCTTACAGGGCCGGGGAGGTAATGACCATTCTTGAAGTGGCGGAGGAAGTATGCGATGAAGAAGCAACCAAACATCAGGCACATGGACAGGAGGGCAGTGTTGGGGTAGGGCCTTTCAACCTCCAATTGATGGAAGGTTATGTTGCCATCTGGATGGTACTCAACATGCTCCTTGAAGACTGTCTGGAAGGGGTTGTCCATTGTGCTATTCAGATGGTCGTAGTTCAGAATCAGAGGGTGGGTTTTGAAGATCTAAGATGAGTAGTCAGAGGAAGCAAAGTAAGACAAAACAAATGAAGAAATTACAGTGGTGTCTAAAGGGAAATGGTGTCTATGATGTGAAATGGATGAAAAGGTGAATTTAGGAAACCTTGACAAGTTTATTGAAGGTCTCGTAGATGAAAATGAGAGAGATGAGGATGGAGAAGATCTCCTGAGTGAAGCGGGAGATGAATCTGACCAGGAAGCTGCCTTCTACGGCCACTATAATGACCACGATCACTATCAGCCACATTCCAACCCAGATACGGCCCACAACGTACTCAATGCCCTGGGCCTTGCAGAACTAGTATGGAATGAACAAAGGAAATAGATGTTAATAAAGAAAAAATAAGGATTAGATGTAAAGATTTAGGAGGATTCAGGAATTTTAACACATGACCATTCATACGTACAGCATAAAATGCTTCCTCAAACACCAGCAGTGGTCCAGAGAAGCCGATGACGAGGACAGGTTGGGCGGCGATGAGACAGAAGATGACACCCTGGATGCTGGTGGAGAGCATAAGCTCTGACACACCCATCATTTTCTCTGTTTTGTCAGCTAGTTAGACAACAGAGAGAATTATTAATAATATCAAAAGTTAATCAAAAAAGCTGCAAATCAATTGAGCATCTAAAACTCTCTGTTACCCAGAAGCCCTCCAAAAGTGATAGCTGGGGACAGGGCAGCAAAGTAGATGAAGATGACGGCAGCAAGGACCTGAGGGTTCAGAGCATCTGTGTAGTCACTGATGTAGTGACGGTAACGACGCTTCAGGTCCCTCACCATCCCACCGAAAGGATAGCCAGTACGGACCAGAGGGTCCTCCCGTGGCTCCTCTGGAAGTTTCTCAACTGGACAAGCAAATAAATCAAACTGACATTAATATTATTACACTAAATCTTTCTTTTCCCCATTTCTTTTAAGATAAGGTTGTTGTGTTTTTGTAATTTCTCCTGCACAGGCTACATTTGTCTGTTTGTTCTGTTTTTTTTTTTTTTATTATTATTTTCCTGTTTGGACTTTAGCTTGCACAGAGTTAGGTAGGAAAATTGATACTGCTGTAATATCTGTCTGTTAAGGCTACAGCCAGCAGTCAGTTAGCTTAGCTTAGCCAAAAGACTGGAAACAGGGAGAAAAAGCTAGCTTGTCTCTGTCCAATGGAAACAAAATCCACCTACCAGCACCTCTAAAGCTCACAGTTCTTCAGTACTTCAATACTAAAGTTTTATACCCAGTAATTTCTTGGCTTAGGTATAGTCTGGCACATAGCCTCACAAAAATGATGAATTGCTGTTTTTAAACAGAGCTTAAAGCTTAAAGATGAGCTTTAGGAGTATTTTGTTGCAGTTGGACAGAGCCCAGCTAGCTGTTTCCAGCTCAGCTAAGAGAATTGGCTGCAGGCTGTAAACTGAAAAGTATTGAGCATATTTCCCAAATATCATATCATAAAAAAAAGAAATTGTTTGTTTAATTGCTTATAGACTGAAATGATTTTGGCATGCAATTCTGCAGTACAAAGGCTTAAAAGAGTCGCAAATGGATGACAAAAATAAGGTTTAAGCTGTTAATCTGGGCTGCTGTGCACTTTAAATACTGCACTGTATGCTGACCTTTGACCCTGTCGCCAAAGGCAAGACGGGTATCGGCGGGACGCAGTCTGTCACGCAGCATCTTCTGCTGGAAATTGACAATTGGTGCAAGCATTGCCTGATCTTGGATCTGAGTGGGAGGAATCACAACGCTGCAGTCCATGAAGTCAGCGATGGCATTGGTCAGATCTTTGTCATTCTGGGCCAAGAAGGCCTCCAGACAGAACACCTGTCAGAGCACACACAGAACACAGAAAGATCTCATTCACCTGCATCACATAAAGAAGGTTAGTGGGACCTCTTTGTTGTCTGATCTCTTTGCTATAGATGTGCATCTATTTTTTCCTTCTCTCTCACCCAGTCAGCCATCAGAGCACCCATGGCGCGGCCACTCTCACTATAGTTCATTCCACTCTGGCTGGGGCCCACCAGCACAAAAATGAAGCGAATAGGGATGGGACACTCCAGGGCAGACTCCATCACAACAGAGTCACTCAACCTCACAAAAGCCACCACTGGTTTCTGCAGGAAGTCCAGGGCACCTATCGAAAACACTCCAATTTTAGTCATATCTGCTCCAGAACTGCATACAAAACCTTGGAACCACATAACAGCATCTGAATTACACAAACATACCTGAGAGGACAACTGAGGCCTCCATGTTGTCAGAGCTGTCTCTCTGCAAAAACAAGAACAGTACAGTCAGTGTAAGCTCACTGATGTTAATACATGATGTTGACGATCAACCCACGGGAAATAAAGATGTATACCTTCTTGGTTACAGAAAAGGTCTGCATCTCAATGTCTCCAGAGGGAGTAACCACAGGGCTTTCAGACTGACTGGAAGGACAAATATGATGATGAAGTGAATTTTATGGCATTATCATCTTGTAGGAAGAAAGGAGGAAATAGTGGTTGCCACGGATTACCTGCGTCTCATGAGCAGAGCTCTCAGTAGGTCATCTCGGTCACTTGCGCGAATCTCATTCTTGTTTAGCAACTCATCAGCCACCTTCTCAGCCACAGCAGACAGGCTGCTGGCATTCAGGTCAAAGATGACAGCACCTAAGTACATTTGAGTTGCTTTTAATTGGACATATCTATTAAGCAGACGCAGATTTCCACTTCATTTAAGGTTCTGAAGTCACCTGTGCTCATGGTCTTGCGGAGCTGGATCAGACTCTTGAAGGTGAGATAGGAGACATGAGAGGAACCCCATTTTCCTGTGGCCGGGTTAAGGTTCTCCTCGTAGCCCACCCAGCGGCTTGTCTCCTGCCAGCTGTTGCCCTGGAGCTCATTCAGCTCCACATAGGCCTGTGGTAATGCAATGTGGTTAATGAATAAACAGACTGAAGAGATTTGTATTAATGAAATTTTATATGTGATGTATGAAGACTAACTTGAGCATCCCCTCTTGTGGTGGCATTGGTGTTCATGTTCATAAAAGCTGAAATAAAGAGACAGAAAAAAGATTTGTACACACATATAAAAAGTCAAATCCTCCACAGAAGCAGGGTCTGTGAAAGGAACCTACCCTCTGAATCACTGGGGATGAAGATGGCCTCCATAGGTGGTTCATTTTCCTCCTCCTGCCTCCTCTCCAGATCATAGATGCCACTCTGGCTTGGTGGAGTCCTGGTGGTTGTGGAGAAACAGAAGCATTAGTAATGAGGAATTGGTGCTTCTCAACACCTCCAAACTTTCTTACTGCTCAGCCCTGATAGAAGGGATTTAGAATTTTTTTTTTTTTTAAAATACTTGTTTGAAGTCTGGCTTAAAATCCATCCAAGAAACTGTTTAGGTTTAGGCTGAAGTTTTCCATAACTGTCAAATTCTGCTATTTGTGCTATTCTCTTCTTGGCCACAAGAGGGAAAGATTGCTCTAACTATTTCTTATCATTGACCAGGTTGGACAAATTGGTTTTGTGCCCTCTGTTTACATGTACATACTGTATGTCTGTGAATTTTATATTTTATATTATTTTTATATTTTAAAAGTGAATTAGCTAGTCCATATCCATAATTCAATGTATCTACACCCTGATTTTATTTTAATTTTGGTAATTACTTATTTATATAACTGGGAAAGCTTCTCCAACCAATTGAAGGCTTTCCCCGACCTTAAATCTATAGCCTCCATTATTTTTTTTGGCCACTTGGGGGCATTGCAAAGCTCTTAACATAGCATTGTCCCCATACACTGTAGTTATGATAAACATGTTACAAACAGTTAGGCTATTTGCATTCAGACCGAGAGAAACAATAGCTTTCATTTGAATTTCTATTTCTGGCTATCTGATGAATGCAAGGCTTGTATTCTCCTTTCAGCTCAGGTTTGGTCTGCTATGACTATTAAATATCTGACTCTTTAGATCTATGGCCTAGATGTAAAACTGTGTTCATGAGCTGGTCTGCTGTTTAGTGCTGGGATGATAGCAGATTATCTGAGCTTTTTATTTAAAACAGGTAAATGAATCAAAGCCTTAAAGTTACAGTTCACATAACCAAAACAATTAACTTAAAAGAGGCAAAAATGCTCTGCAGAGCGCTCTGTGCTCCAATAACAGCTGAGCAACTTAGTTACCTAGCTGGTTAGCTAATAACATTAGCTAAAGATGTGACCATATTTTTGTCTCTTACATTTTCAAAATTTGGAAAAGCGACATAGCATATCTAAGTACAGGAAAGGTCAACGTTGAAGTTAAATCTGTATATAATCACTTGACATGAGTGATTTGTTTGGGTGGTACATATCTAATTTTGGGAACACTGTCTGGCATCCTCAGTTCAGGGCAAAAAAGACCCAATACCTTTGTCTTATCAGAAACAGGATGCAGAATTGCATCATGTATTTACAGTACATATACACAGAGATATAAGAATGCTGAGACAGAGAGGCTCAAATGAGACAAATTACTCACAGTCTCATTGGAGAGGGGTAGGCAGAGTCTTCATAGTCACTCCCCTAGGCAAGCGGAAAGTTAAAAATATTTAATGGAAAAAAGTTAGATGAAGATCAAATGATGAAGGAAAAATACATATCTTTGCAAGATTTACTGAACACACTGGATTCCACAGTCCCCATCCAAACACATTTCTCAGGATCTTTTTTTTTAGAGTGCAATATCCTGAACTGTGGAGCTTCAATATTACATTTTTTCTTGGAGGAGTTATAAATGTCCTGAATCTTAATGTTGAAGATGATAGACTGTTAAGATTTGAAAGGGAAAAAAAACCAACCTCATCAAAAGTGTAATTGTTGTCCATGAATGTTTTGCAGATGTTGAACACTCAGCTACTTTTATGAATTCCCTGAGACAGAAAAAAAGTTAGTTAGTTAATTGTTTTTAATGATGCTTTGTGAGTCGTGGGTATTGAAATTTGATGCAGTCAGATTCACCAGCATCCACAGAATGTGGGAGAAATATAGATTATATTCTTGTAGCAGTCATATTAAAAGTACCGTTATTCTGGACTTAAACTTGGTAGGGTGTTGAGGTATTAAGGAAAAGGTTTCTGAGCCACTACAGGCTGCATTGATAAAGATACTGCCATCTACCATCACACAGTTGCACTGAGTCTGCCTGCAGAGCCACGGCTCAGGACAGATAGTCAATTAGCCGTTGAGAATTCGAACTACGTTATAGTTTAAATAGAAGACGCACAGAGCCTTATCTCTGGGTTACACCCTTCTTCAAGCAGACCCCTCTGTTCTATTCAATAACAGTACAGTGACAAACTTTAAACACAGTGTACTGTAACATCAAGTAATGCAAACGCATTTATATATTTATATTTCACTTAAGGTAAAATTGTGTTTTGTTTTTGGTGGATAGCATTTCAATTTTAAGAAGACTGATAATAATGCTGAAAAAAGAAACAAATCTACAGATGTGGACAGTGCATTTGAGCACGCCATGGTGCTGCATATTAACACTTTGCCATTTAGTGGTAACAATTCTTGACTCTTGACACTGAGAATATACAGAATTTAAATAAGACAAAATAAACAAGTGGAACATGTGCAATAATGCAACAGATGAGGAAAATCCTAATTGGCTCAAAAAGTTAAAAAAAAAAAGCTTGGATTATCTTTGCACACATCTTTTTCATCTTCACACATTTGTTTGTAAGAAAGTTTAGATATTTTTCCTCGAAAATTTCAGCTCAAGAAATAATAATTTGGACTGATCTCCTGCTCTTATCTCACAAGCATGGCAAAGACGTAAATGGTTAGAATATGCTCGCCTCCTAACAGTCAGTTATCTATCCTGTTTGACCTCTACCCTCTAGTCCAGTAGTGCCACAAAGTGTGTTTGACCCCTGTCCAGAGGAGGCCACACCCTTACCTGCATGCAGGTACTCCCACCTGGTCCCCAGCACTGGAAACAGGACGATTTCTTTCCAGTCAAGACGAGTCCGCTGATAAAGTGAGCCAGGACTAACTAAAAGATGAGTACAGAGAGAGAGCAAGAGGAGCGGGAACACCCATATGAAACTACGTAGACCCTAAGAAGCGACATACCCCTCGAACCGCCTGGTTGCTGGGCAACCTAGTGGGGGTGGGGAGATAAGGCCTGTCTTACAGAAATGCAGTACTATCGGCTATGGACACCTTGATGCAGGGATATCCCAACCCTAGTTTGCCCACTCCGCCCTCTCAACATGAACCACAACTGAGTTTGGAACCTGTTTGGACCACCAGGCCTAACTTCATCATGTTTGAGGGCCACACTGGGGTTAAAGAGGGCAGGAAAGGGGGCAACATACAGTATCAGGGTAGAACATCTCAGTACGTCATGTTGTTTACTGGGGATTCCCTGACGAAGTGTGGGGTTCCTCTGACCTTGATTATCTTGAAAACAGTGATGAGATAAGCACATTAAACTCAACTTCTTTCATTACAGCTCTCAAACTCTACTACATGTGACATGGTAGCGACAGGGTTCGACACCTTATGCAGCTGACTGGAGGCGGGCACTGATGGTTCAAGCCAGTCTGATAACAGATACTGACACAAGGATGCAGACTGGTGTTAGAAAGAGGAAAACATCAGAAGTTGACACAGATTATTATGAAGAACCAACCTGAAACTAAAAAAACATACCGTTGTCTGCAATGGCAGTCAGTGCAAAGTTGCTGCAAGAATCAAAATGTAATTAACAGGACTCATGACTCAATGCAATTCAAAATAATTGTATTCATTACCGAAAGCAAGTGGGTTCGCAAAGACAAAAACGATTACATAGACACATTAATGAATGCACGAGAATATAAGTTGCATTAGTGAACTTTAGAGGTGCTGGTAGGTGGATTTTGGGTGGGTTACAACCAGTTGTTTTTGTGAAAAATAAATATATGCTATCTTGTTGTTGTTTTTTTCTAAATAATGATCTGAATTCTAGACCAGCATTATTTAGTTTGTCATATCCAAGCTACTATGCCAACGGTTCATTTACAGCTACGGTAATATAAGCTTTTATTACAATAGTGTTGTGGAGAAAACTCTTAGAAAACTTGATTTAAAAAAATGACACGGAGAAAGCTGCTTGCGAATCTGAACTCCTTTACTCAAACACTTCACAGCTTTTTATAACCTCAAAAAAAAAAAATCACTGTTACCTAACCAACTCACCCAATATGGACCCAAACACCCTGAACTTTGTTACGATCACGTAGTGTCACATGAAATCCCCCGAAATGTGTAGTACTGTGTGTGTGCTTCCCATTAGTGTGTATGGTATGTGTGTGCTTGACTTCTACATGATCTGGTCAAAATGTCCTGTTAAAGACAAATCAACACTGGCGCTGAATGTTCAATAATGGCAGTTTTCCCAAACCGTGATATAGTTGCAATGCGGAAAATGCGCTGACATGCAGCTGATGTGAGCTGACAGACCAGTGGGCGGTGGTCTTCAGAAGCACTTCTGATGCTCGCTCTAGTAAAAGACCAGTTTAAATTGCAGAAGAGCTTAGTATTTAGAACAGCTGTCACATTAAAACCCAATTATTTTGCAATTATAGTTATAGTTATTCCAATTTGAGATGCATCTGGAAAAAAAACTTCATTTTAAATACTCCAGCCACAAATTATGACATCCCTATCCACAGTCCACAATCCATACAGTAATCAGAAAATCTTTTCAGAAGTTTTAGAAGCCTGACACATCCGCATCCTATATGATTTTGCACTTACCTTTCCTCCATCTGGCATGGTCCACTTTTGCCACAGCTTCCGTCTGTGTCAGTTTGCAGACCTCTTCCATAGCCTTTATTGTTGTACTTTTATAGGATGTTTCCCAACTGAACAATCGATGAAGATGTGTTTAATGTTTCTCAAGAGATAAACATAACCTTTTTACTTTTTTACTGTTTTGTAGTGAGAAAGAAGATATTTTCATGTCCATTCGAAATGAGATGGCGAGAGGGGTTTCACATGAAAGAAAAGATGTTCAAAAAATGGAAATGTCCCGTTTTTGTCCCTTTATTTTCAATAAAGGTTTCACAAATCAGAGTGTGTGTGTTTTTATGAATCTTCAAGGTCTGTAGATGAATCCAGTCCAGATTTGAGAGGTCTAGACACAGTGGTTTTTGATCTGGACCTGGTCTAATGAGGTCTTGGTATAAAACAAAAACGGTGAAATCTCCCCTTTAGCATTTTCACAAATAAAATAAAAGTTTCACAGATACAATAGTAGGTGTCAGGCAAAGCTGATGTCTTGCCTAAAATGTCTAAAAAGTTTTCACATCAAGAAGTGTCACAAAAACAGCCAATCAGTGGACAAACAGAATCAGAGGCTGGCGAATCGGAAGCCAACTTCATGTACTTGGTGTATTTATGCATCTCTATGTGTGCTTTTGTCACATTACATTTAAACATATATATGAGACACTCAAAACACGACAATAGCTGATACCCTTTTGCATCCAGTGCGAATATTATGTAACACAACTATCAGTGTATAGACAATATACTGTATCAAATGTAAAATGGTCTTGCTGTGTAAATTGGAAATTGGGGTAATAACAAAAACCTAATGTATGGAATGCGTGGATGTACTACATATAAAATGTCAAGGGTTAATCATCTTGTTGCTGGGAACCTACTGCCTTTGGCAAAACATGAGTTGGTCAGCGTGAACTGGTTAGTCAGAGTGTTTAAAGACGGTAATTCTTATAGACAAAAGCCTCTATTCTGTGTGTGAAACACCAAGTCCCCGATAATTGATTTTCAGCCTCCAGTTTCAACAAGGTCATAACTAACTGGCACTTTCCTGTCTTTATGACCGTGACTTCCTTGAACTGTAAAATTATCTTTAAAACTGACAAACATCACATGTGTAATTTATGTCAAACACGGTCAAAACAATCATCTGTCTCTCACCATGGACTACCGTGCATATTTTTTTCGGAGGCATGGTGCACACAGGAAGCGAGGGACTTCACCTCTCCATGAACTCTAGTTTTTACACTGCAACTGGTGTTTTGTGAATATGAAGAAGCACACCATGCCATGCTAACATTCTATATTCAACACTAAACAAGTACAGCTGAGGCTGATGTCATTAGTTTTTAAGGTATTGTGTTGGTCTTGTATTGGACAAATAAAAAAAAGTCATAATATGAGGGACATGGATATCTGTACCAATCCATCCAATAAAAAAACAAAACAAAAGTGGACCTTGAACCCCAACACAGAGAAAACATACATACAGCACACAGTGAGGAACAGTGGGCCCCAGCTAAAGACACTGTCTCGACACAGGCCTGTTATCAACACTTGTGGAAGCTATCTGCTGTGTCCATATGTCTCAACATACAGTACACAGACCCTCCCAGTGTTCATATATGCATTTTCATCCAGACAGACGTGTTCACAATCTTTAGTGTTAACACATTATTTGAGGAGTTTTGTTGAATGTAAAGCAGTCGATGGCAAATTGAGATACAAAGTTTGATATTTTGCTCTGCAGAGTGCAGGATTTGAAAAAAAAAGTGGGAAATGTGTAGACAATATAATGTATAAGGTACGTTATGACAATCTATAAACAGATATAACTAAAAGTACCTATATCACAAGCTGCAGGCATGTGGATGAAATGTGACTTGGACTTTCTGTACTCATTGAGAAACTTGGAAAACAGGAAGAAGGATGTAAGGGAAACCTAACTGATTCACGTCATGTTTTACTGTCTCATAACATAAATCAGAATAAATTGAATGTGTTTTTTTTCACACAGATCAACAGAAAAATATATTTTAATGAAAGCAGATTTCTACAAATTACAAATAAGTATTCACCTCCTTTTAATAGAAAAGCACCACTGGAAATCATCTGTGTGTAACTGATTGTAGTATAAATACACCTGAATCTGAAGGTCCAACTTGAATACTTTATATAGGTACTGTGTATTTTCAAACTTCTAATTGGAGGACTTACTAAGGCAGCGCAGATGGTCTCTATCAGCATTAAAGCAGGCTGGTGTGAGTTATCACTCAGAGCCAAATTGCGAAAACACCCTCCAGGATTGAAGCAGTTTTTCAGACCACTGCACACTCGTGTCCTCATTTGAATTATCTCTGTGTGTTTGACTTCAGTGTCACAGTATGTTAAGTTTGAGTTTGGGGCTGGGTCTTCAGCAGGAGGTCTATGACTCCTAGGGGGTTCTCTGTGTCACTGCATTTGGGCAACCAGATTATTGTTTTGTCATTGTTTGAGGTGTTTTCTGAGAGGCTACACTATCATGTGAGCTAGCGCTACAGGACATTAATGCAAGCCCAGTTTAATATGCAACATATTTTTATACATTATATGTTGTAATATAGGTGTATGCTCCATCTTAAAGAACTATGAGCTACAGCTTGCCTGCCACATGCTGAAGATGGCAGGCTGAATTTGGCGCCCCTTAGTGGACCCAGTATGGCAAAAATACTGCATGACAAATACACACAAACACAAACTGTATTTTTTGTTGTTCCAAGTGGTAAATTAAAGATCCAGTAGAAAAAGAAATAGATAAGAGTTCATACATACCATTTAACAAATTACTACAACACTGGACATTAAAGTTTGACTTAAATCTTCATTTATATTGTCTCAAATGTCATTTCTGTGTAGGTGCCCACAGCATTCTTTGACTCAAGCAACTGTTGCCATGCAGGCTGGTAACAAAAACAAAAACCTGTTTGACTTAAAATGATTGGTAGTTGCTGGTCAGCATTACCAAGAGAGTGCTCCTTATGAGCACCCATGGGAGTGAATGTTGCAAGGCACCACACCCAGGTAGGAATATGCAAATATGAGGTGTGTATTTAACAATTCGAACCTCTAAATCATAGAGCACTATTAACCTCTTCATGTCTGTGTCCCTTCAAAATAATGAAAGTCACTGAGAAATGACAAAAAAAAAAAAAAAAAAAGTGACACTTGGTACTTAAACAACCATTATCTTTATTCAAAGGCTACAGTTTTGACATCCAAGTAAACAATGCAAGATGATTTGTGGAAAATGTGCTGACATGCAACTGATGTGAGCTGACAGACCAGTGGGCGGTGGTCTTCAGAAGCACTTCTGATGCTCGCTCTAGTAAAAAGACCAGTTTTTACCATGTTCCATTTGAACGGTTAAAACTATTCCAATTTGATATGCATCGAAAAGAAAAAGCTTCATTTTAAATACGCCAGCCACAAATTATGACATCCCTATCCACAGTCCACAATTCATACAGTAATCAGAAAGTCAGAAAAATGCTTGTTAAAAGATTATTTAGCATAGAGCCGTGCACAGGCAAAGTTTCCATTTACAGTAAAGTTATCCAGAAAAGTTATTTGCATACGAGCTCAATAAACTAAGACTTGGAAACCAAGAGTTAGGCAGTTAGAGAGTGCTGGGCAATGAGGCTGTAGAGAGAAAAAAAAAAAAAAAAGCTCCCTCCAACTCTGCTGCGACATCTTCTACCCTGTCTCAGCTCCCATGAGGACACTCCAGGAATGGATTCATCATACCGCAACCTTTAACTTTTTAGGCTACAGTAATCATTAACAGCCTGGAGCTCCACAATGAGAACAGAGAGGGGAAGCCAGAAGTCACGAGCAGAGTTTAGCGATCTGCATCAAAGAAAGCAGCTAGTGGTCAGAGTGCATCTCGTCGGCTTCGTATAAAGCACGCTTTTCCATCCCAGCCCACTTCAGCAGTGTGGAGGTAGACCGGAGGTGGCATTGGCAGTTTACAGTTGCACTGGCCTCTCTTGATGCTGCTGATGGTAAAGCAGGACCGAGGGGAGGTTTACATGATGACGCAGGGCGCGCGGCTTTTGGTGATCTTCTGAACGGGTTTCCCATCGTCGGCGCTCTGGACTGCGTTCAAGATCTGCGACAGAAAACAGTGGCAGGAATCAAAGTCTGTCACTGCGGTGACTTACATGATGAGTTTAAACCCGTTTGTTTACTCACATCATCCTCATATGGGAAGCCACTAGTCTCAAGCTTGGAGAAGATCAGCTGCCCGTTGATTTCAATCTCGAAGCTGCCTATAAATTCATAAAAATAACTTTATACTCTCCTCCTTTAATAATACGTGGCATCACCATCCTTTATAATGATAAACAAATGGTGGGTGAGAGTTCAGCCGTATGCTCCCTCTCTAGCTATCCCTCCACTTACCCTGTCTTCCCACGAAGCCTGACACATCCGCATCAGGAAACTCAGCCTTGACAACCCGGGCGAGCTCCTGATAGCGGGGTGCGTATCCTCATGCGCCGCTGCGTGGAACAAACACCCGTCATTTAAAGCACAACACATTCAATAAGATTAGCTTAGCCGCGAGCTAACTATGCTAACACAGGAAACACCCGTCTTCAAACTGTGATTTCCGGGAGGGGCTCAGTCACAAACAGGCACAGGTAAGCTAACACATTCACACAAAATAGTGTGAGTATAATAAAAAAAAGATGTATCTACCAGTATTCGACTCTAATTGTCACCCCCATTGTTGCTGTTCTTCCTCCGGCTGTGTCAGCTGAAGGCGGCTCGGTGTGGGTGGCTGGATGGGTGGAGCGTTCGCTGATATTTGTACGCTGTGCCGCGGAGCGGGGCGGGGTTTACTCCGTGAAGACGGCTGACATTACTCAGACCGGAAATAATAATGAAGCGAATTACAGTATTTACAGTGTGAAGGAATCATACTTCTAGACACATGACTACACATGTCTCTTTAGTTAAAGGTGCAGTGTGTAAGATTTGGGGACTTTATTTGCAGAATATGCAGACATGGAATATAATATTCATAACTATGTTTTCATGCATGTATAATCACCTTAAAATAAGGGTTTTTTTTGTGTTTTTGTTACTTAAAAATTCTCTTTTTATATTTACAGTGGGAGTGAGTCCTCTTTCATGGAGGCCGCCATGTTGAAACACCGTGTTTGTACAGTAGCCCAGAACAGAAAGACTAAATGGACCTTTAATAGTTACTTTTTTTATATACCCTTCCTCTCTAGTAAAAACGTTTTTTTGATGAGTGAGGAATGCCATCACAATTATTCACAGCTCAAAGAGGCACCTTTGTAATATCTTGTTTTGTCCAACCAATCAACCAAAATGATTCAAACAATTAATCCATTATCAAAACAATCACTGATTTAATTTAGGTACTTAACAAACCAGCTAACCAATTACTCAACTAATCTAAGCTCAAATTTTATATACTCTTTGGTCATTTAAATTTTCAAAAATCAAAAATCATCATCAGCATTTATTTTGTATTTGAAATCTTGATTAAGTAACTAGTAACTAACACTGTCATAAATGCAGTGAAGTAAACAGCACATTATTTCTCTCTGGAATGTGGAGTACAAGAAAGAAGAGGAAAGAATGCTCACTATAAAAGTATTGTTTTGAAATATGTCAGAGGAAGCCAGGTCTTTTATTGTCTTTTTCTGACTTTACACAAGTCAGCATGATGAGTGGATGAAAACATGTACAGGGTACAGACCCTTCAGAGCCTTTACTTAACTAAAAACACAGATACTACATGGTAAAAATACTCAGTTACAAGTAAAAACTCTACATTTAAAATATAAAAAAACACAAAGCAATTACATTTAGGGCACCAAATTGGCTAGCAGCGGCCCTATATTGTTGGGTTAGGTTATCCATCATGTTTTATAACTCTACTACTATATTACTTCAACTGTAGTTGTTAATTTAATGTAGTGGAGTGGAACAAGCAACACTGACTTTCAAATTGTACACTACCTGTGTGAAGTCAAATTCCACCACTGCCACATACCAGAAAACTTTCCTGACTTGAACTATTCGTGTTTACTTCATTTACTTACTAAGGTAACACTGATCCTGATATTGTCAATCTTTGTGTACACTGATTAAGTGTCGGCCTTTCTGTCTTGACGATGACTCAGACAGACCATTTACACTTTAATGACAGACCCCCTGTGGGTGAAAATCATGGAACAATGCATGAACAACTCATTAGTGAAGCCAAGACATGTGAGAGGACTTAACCCCCTTTGTGCTTTTTGTCATTACAACTAAGATGGGTGCGAATGGGGATGGAGTGTTACAATTTTTTTCCCCCTGCAGCCCCTAACAGACCCATAACACATATAATTAACACATTATCATTCACAAGCAGAGCATTGAAATTAAGCATGTGAGTTAATTAATTTCATTATCTGAATAAAAGACACTTCCATCTGACTGAGCTAAAACATGTACAGAGGGTAAATGAATCATTGCAAAACAGATAAGACACACTTCATTAATTAATTACAGTAATAAAAAACTGTAATTATGTAGGTGTCCAATCAGAAGAATCATTATCACTCAATTTAAAATAATATAAAATAAAATAAAATAAGAAGATACTGTGAGGATTCAATGTCTCATGGTTGTAAAATCCATTGACACACTGTATCAGTATATACAAAAAGAACTGTGTGTACTCTGTTTCTTTTCCGTGTGGACTGTTGACCTGCTGCTGAGAGGTGTGGTTCATACTGTCTGCTGCTTGTGTGTCTGATTACTCATTACAGACTCATAACCTTCAGACTCATATACACATAAAACTTCCGCTGCGACTCTCTGTCCACATTTTTCACAGCGCGCACAGAAGATGTGGACGTGACATATGGATAAATGATGTTTGTTTTTTCAAAATGTACCAGCTTATAGATGAACGTGAGATGGCAACCGGTGAGCTGTCAACATGTAAG
Organism: Miichthys miiuy; assembly: GCA_036365135.1. Lineage (NCBI taxonomy): Eukaryota > Metazoa > Chordata > Actinopteri > Sciaenidae > Miichthys > Miichthys miiuy. Next base: position 17,546,879 of record CM071622.1, read on the forward strand.
TTTTGATGTTTCATAATAACTGTGTTACATTCAGGATTATGTTTTAAGATTTTCAAGGTATTTTTATGAAAACATAAACAACTTCCTGCTTTTTAGACCAGTTAAAATGTCTTCTTAATATTTCATACTCATTTGATTTGTGGCTTTTTAATGCCATACTCCTCCCTTGTTATCTTCTGTGCGTTGTGATTTCATTGATTAGCTATATATTTTATTGCTTTTATATTACAGTCAAAGTATTCTTTTAAGTTTCATTTAAAATGGAAGGATTTAAGCCATTAATATAGTTTGAGTTCACTTTATGATATTTATAAAGTTGTATGTAGTAGTTTTATGTCATAATGACGCCTAATGTTATACCTTTTGTACCTCATTTTAATCTCAATTATTTGATTAATAGCTTGGTCTATAAAATGTCAGAAGATTATAATTCCTCAGAAGTTTAATCAGGCTAACGGCCCCCAGAAACCCTCAAAGATATTCAATTTAGTACCATAAAAGAGAGAGAAAATATTCATATTTGAGAAGCTAGAGACAGGAGAATTCACAAGAGAACATGTTTATGCAATTACACTGGTTCTAGCATGCAATCATGTCCACACACTATGTCATAAAATAATTCTTCCTCCTTCATAAGAATTTTCATGATAACTAAACATGAGCAACATGTAGCATTGTCCAAGTGTACTTAAGTAAGAATAAAAATACAACTAAAAAAAGATGTATTAATGACGACCATCTTTCTGTCTGCTTTAAACTGTAATCTCGCTATGATTTTCTCCATGATAAAGACCCTCTCTGCATTCTGTTGTGATGGGGGAGCTGCAGCTTCAACCAGAAAGCTGTAATAATTTAATCTTTGTTGTCTATCATAGTATCTGGAGTTACACTTAGTATGTAAAGTGCAAAATCTTAAGTAAAGCTAAAACATGTTTAATCTACTTTTGAATATTTTTACAGAAATCTACAATTTTTGGTCAATCCCAAAATATATGTGTAAAGTCCCAAACCAACCCACAAATTAGTTAGTTACCTTATGTTCTGTGTTAAATGTTTCCTCCCATTGGTCATCTGTTATTATAATAGTTGTTTCCACTTCCCATGAACCAGTGTAGTCTTTCTAGCACTTTTGCTTGAATGATTGATTCTCAGAATTGCTGTCGCTCAATTTTCTGTCAAAGATGTTTGATTTACTGTCATAAAAGAGAAAGAAAAACAACAAATATTCCAATGAAGGAAGCTGAAACTAGAGAAAAAAAAATTAATTAAATGATTGATTTTCAGAACTGCTGCTTAACTTTCTGTAGATTGATTAATTGTTTCAGTTTTATCTTGAAATAAGATTAGCATTAGATGCATTTTTAAAATGTGAATTTATCTATCTGAATGAAAAATGTGATTTTAGTCAGTGTAGCTTCATCCTTGTTTCCTCTCTCTGTGTTTATTTCTTCTTCTTTGTCAGGGAACAGCTGGTGTACATCGTCACAGTTGAAGATTGTCCTTCTTGGTGGCAGAAATTCTGGAAAGAGCTCCCTGGGGAACTTAATCCTGGGCAAGGAAGAGTTTGTCACCAAAGAGAGGACGACGTGCTCCTGGAGGCTTGGTGTGGTGGCCGGACAGTGGCTCACAGTGGTGGACACTCCTGGCTGGTGGTGCGACTTCAGCGCTCAGGACACATCTGAGCTGGTGAAGAGGGAGATTGTGAGCAGCGTCTCTCTGTGCTCACCAGGCCCGCATGTATTTCTAATTACAATCAAGGCAACCTCGGCCTTCTCTGAGAAGCGTCGCAGGGCTGTGGAGGAGCACGTGGCTCTGCTGGGTGAGAGGGTGTGGAGTCACTGTGTGCTAGTCTTCATCTCTGCTGATGGATCTAAACACAAAGAAACAGGAGAGCTTGTACAGGTGGGGGGAGAGGCCCTCTGCTGGCTCATTGAGAAGTGTAGTCAGAGGTGTCACACTGTTATCTTGAGCGATGACGCTGGAGGCACCAAGCTGCTGGAGAAGATACAGAAACTTGTCGCAGAAAATGGGAACAAAGTGTTTAAGATGCAGGAAAACATTTTACAGGCGGCTGCAGAGGAGAGGAGAAGAGTGGAGGAGAGGGCTCGGCAGAGGTTCATGAGAATGAAGAAACACAGGTCTCTCATGAGAGGTAAGTTGATCTGAATCTTTGGAAAGGTTTTGCTTATTTTGGCTGTTTTATGACACTCCACTCCATCTGACACCTTCTCCACATTGCTTCATTCCTTCAGAGCGGTTGCGGCCCATTCCTAATATCCAGATTGTGTTAGTGGGAGCAAAGGGTTCTGGGAAAACTTCCACACTGAACACAATCCTGAGCATCGAGAGCAGCCAGCCAATGAGGAGAACGGCCCAATGCCTTGTTGGATCAGGAGTGGTGTTTGGGAGACAGGTGACTGTGGTGGACACCCCGGGCTGGTGGATGAACTACTTCTGTGACGAGAGTCCAGTCTTCGACCGGAGGGAGATAGCGTTCAGTTCGTCTCTCTGCCCTCCGGGGCCTCATGTCTTCCTGCTGGTGATCCGTGTGGACAGAGCCTTCACCGACACCTACAGGAGAGCGGTGCAGGAGCACCTCCAGCTGATCAGCGAACACATCTGGAATCGTGTCATCGTGCTGTTTAGTTTCGGGGACTGGCTGGGAGGCAGCACTACTGAGCAGTGCATCGAGAGCGAGGGAGAGCCTCTGCGGTGGATTCTTGAAAGATGTGGCAATAGGTATCATGTCCTGAACAATAAAACTAAAGGGGATGGATTTCAGGTTAGAGAACTGATTGGGAAGATCGAAGAAATGTTGGCCGGCAGTGAAGGTGGCCAGCATTATGAGATAGAGAGGAAACTGATGGAACAGATGGAGGAGAAGATAAGAAGAGAGAAAGAGAGAGCCAAGGAGAGACTGATGAAGAAGGAGAAACAAAGGCAGATGGCGAGGTCTCAGCTGGGTGAGTTAGATGCATTTAAAAGTGATAAACAATGTCAGTGTGATCTTGTTTCACTTATTTAATCAACACCATTTAATTTAGCTGATTTTTTGGACACAATTCATCCAGAAGTAGTTTGTTTGCCATGTTTCTAACAGATTTGCTGAATTTCCTTCCAATAGAGAAGTTCAACCCTCTTCCAGAATTGCGAATAGTGCTTGTTGGTGGCAGGAAAACAGGCAAGAGTTCATGCGGAAACACCATCCTGAGAAGGAGTCCTTCTGCACAGAAACACAAACCACTTCCTGCTCTGAAAAACAAGCCAATATCAGTGGCAAGACGGTGACAGTGCTGGACACACCGGGCTGCTTCCCTGTGACCTCTGACCTCCTTATACCATCCTGTGCTCTCCTCCTTGTTGTCAATGTGAGCTCCTCATTTAAAGACACCCACAGGGAGGCCATAGAGAAACAGCTGGAGGCAGGAGGAGGCCAGATGTGGAGCAGAGCTACAATCCTGTTCAGCTACGGCGATTGGCTGGGCGACACGAGCATCGAGCAGCGCATTGAGAGTGAAGGAGGACCGCTGCAGAGGCTGGTTGAGAAGTGTGGGAACAGATATCATGTCCTGGACAATAAACACTGGGGAAATGGAGCTCAGGTTCATGAGCTAGTTGAACTGATAGAGGAGATGCTGGTGGGAGAAAGGCTGGCTTTTCTTCACAGGGGCGATCACATGTGGACAAGTGTTTTTGCAGCAGGAGAGCGGCAGACAGACGCAGTGAAGCTGTGTAAAAGAGATTTAGACGTGCCTAACAGCTGCAGGCATCAGCTGCCCCACCACTGTAAGTACACCTCATGCGCTGAGGTTTGTTCCAAAAACCTCATCACACTGTTTTTTCTGGACTGGTTTATGATGACATGTTCTTTTAGAAAAGTGGTTCCCAGCTTGGGGGTAAGGACTAAATCTGAGCGATTATGAGACACTTAATTTTATTTATTATTCAGACATTTCACCAATCTTTGCTTTTTTATTGTATAAATTAATCATACTTCCTCAGGCTACTTGGAGAATCACTTATCAGATTTCATAATGCTCCATATTTGTAGTTAAAACAAAATATTTGAACTACAGCACTTTCCAACCTGGGGTTACAACCCCCACTAGGGGTCACCAACGCTTAACGAGAAGTAGCGAGGCCTTCATGATTTTAAGGGGTGATTTTAAGACAACTACAGTAGGCAAATATCTCAGCATTACATTCATTTTATTCTTAGAGTTTAGATTATTATGTAAGAGACCTGAACACAAATATATCCCCTCTATATCTTCACTCGCTGCTAAACAAGCCTCGTAATGATTTAGAAAAGCACACAGTTAAAAATCTAAGAGCTAAAAGAACAACGAGAAAGAAACATCAAATCTGTCATAAAAGAAGCCTAATAAATATGTATGAAAAAAAGTTATTAATACAGAAAATTCACGAATAAAACTGATGAAATATTCACAAGAAATAATCGCTTGTTCTTGTCACTCTTTGAGTTAATTATACAGTTCATCAGTTGTTCTGTTTTTGTTATGCACTGAGCATAATATGAAATATCCATTAAAAAAAGTCAGTTTACTCAATGATTGAAAGATTTTAAAGATATATAAACTTTAATTTTAAAGATATTTTTTGGCCTTTTCAAGCTTTATTTTTTGATAGAGACAGCTGAAGAGTGACAGGAATGTGGGGAGAGATAGAGAGGGGGAACGACATGGGGCGGATGCTCTACCAACTGAGCTAATCGACACCCCAGGAAACGATTTTTTGAGGCTCTTTTCTATTAGGGCTTTAAACTTTAAGTTTAAAGCTCTAAGTAATTAAAGAATATGCACTATACAAAACATCATTATGCTATATTATTAGGTACTACTTGAGATATGTAACAGTGAAGTGTAGAAAACACAGAGTAAATCTGTCATATCAGGTGTTGTCATGAGGATTGATCAAATGAGGCCTGGTTTATGGCGTAAACAGGGAGGTAGTAGTACCTGTAGTAGAGAGATAAACAGATTTCTATCTTGGTGGGGATGGTTGGAATTTTTATGGCTCTCATGAAATCACACTTTGTTTCCTTTACAGTGACTGAATCAGCCAATTCCACTGCTCAGATATCACTAAGCTGCTCTGATAATGGTGCTCAGATAGTGGCACTACCAGCAGAAAGATCAGGAAGATGGACTGGACCCTCCATCCTGGACAAAGATAGCTTCATGTCCTGTTTGGCCTCTATGCTCTCTGGTAAACAAGGACTGAGGTGGACCATAAATCTGCCTGCCTGGCTTCCTGATGATGATCTTCACTTGAGACTGAACGGTGAAAGCCAGGTCCATCTGTTCTCATCCAGACGTCCAAAGAAGCTTCTGCTTTTACCTCAAACAGAACTCAGGATGCTTGCGGAGGAAAATGTCATCAGTGTGAATTCTCTCTGCCATCCTGCACTGAGAGAGAAAACTCTCCGGAGGCTTAGTGAGGCTGGAGGTCTGCAGGCTCTGATCGACCAGTGGGACCACAGCAGCTTGGAGGAGCTGGAAGCCTTCATCGACTTCTACTTTGAAATGGTTTGGGAGCAAACCATGGGGTCATTTCAACCAGCTGAGCCTGACTGTCCCACCGCAGAGCAGGATGCAGTCGTCGAGGAGGCTGGACCGGAGGAAGTGCTCTCATCCATCGACAGGAAACTTTCAAAGCTGGAGCTCCTTGAGGAGATCCAGAGGGATATGGCTGAGCTGAGGACGAGTCTGGAGCAAAGCTGGAAGGCCATACAGGAACTGAGAGAAAAAAGTAAAAATGATGATCATAATGCGTTGATGCAAGATGGAGTCAATTAGCTTATACAGCCAAATTGAAATTTAATCTGTGTGTTTTTAAATATCAAAAAGTAAAAAATAAAAAAACAACATTATTTTCTGTAAATGTCATGCAGGGTCACAATTGTGTCATGATAATTCTCCACAAGGGGGAGCACTTGTATAACAATAGGTTATTTATATTACGTAGCCGCTGAAATGTCATACTTCTGCAGTTATGGAAAGTACTCAGACCTTTGACTTGAGTAAAAATAGTAATACCACAGTTTAGAAATACTGTTATGAGCAAAAGTCATGCATTCAAAAGTATTAGTATCAAAATATACTTAGTAAAAAGTAAAAGCAGAATAATTCATGTTATTGGAATATATTTATTGATGTATCAATGTGTTCATCATTTTAATGTTGCAGCTGGTAAATGTGGGGCTAATTTGAATTATATACTAATATAACGTAACTACAGTTATCAAATAAATGTAATGAAGTTAAAAGTACCTCAAAATAATGTAATGTAAGCACACTGCTTAGCGTTCTGTAACATCACAACCAGCTCTTTGAAACATCATCATCATCAATCATAGAAGAATATGAATTCAGGAAGACGTCGAGCAACTTCCAGGTGGCACCAAAGCATGTTGGAGCTGAGACAAAGGACACACAGGAGATGAATATGATGCATAACAATATTCACAGAAATGTCTAAAAATCTTTAAAGAGTCAAGCTTTTAGGGCGAGGATGAGTTGGACGTGGGTTTAGAAGCCACTGTATGAGTTTGCTCTGTAACTGAGGATGAAGAACTAAGCGTGCAGGCAAAGATCACAAGCTCATGAAAGTCGTGATGTGCGTCACAAACATCACAAATTTAATGGGAGGCCAAAACACAGCTGTATTGTGGTAGAAGAGGACAGATACAGGATCTAGACAGTACTAAAAAACAAACAAACATATCTTGTTAAATTATTCCACATCTGTTTGACCCTAGGAGAAGTGAAACCGGAAGAAGATATCCCAAAAAATAGAAGGAGAGGATGTGGCTACATGTTTCTCTAATAAATCAGGTTTAAATTAACCGTGCTCATCTGTGCACATGTGTGCTTCTCCCAGTTTACAGACAAACACTTAAACCAGTGCCGTAAACAGGATGTCGATCCAGAAGACCATTTTCTTTGTTGAGAAAACAGAGAATCTGCACAGCTTCCATGCAAAGCCTTTATTTCCAGAGACTTTCAAGTGAGTCACGCACACACACACACACACACACACACACATACTACTGCAGCATACAGAGGCTGATAGAGCTTTAGCAGAGTAAACACTGTGTCCTCTGCTGTCGAGGCCCTTTTTTTTTTTTTAAAGCCCAATAATAAATATGTATGGTAACATCAGGAGGCAGGTGGCCATTTTATAGCGTAGGTAAAGTTGTTTGATGTCGTCTCCCTATCCGGATGTGTGTATAAATATGAAACCGGTGAAATATCTGAGAGCTGAAAGCATCATTTTTCTATTTTCAGTGTAATCTCTGTTCAAGTCTGATGTGTATATCATTGTGTTTCTATCCGTTTTAAGCTGCATTAGGCAACTTTGCACGTCTGTGGCTCCACGTGGCCGTGAGAGATAACCGCATGAAAAATGTAAACCTCAATAACCAGATATCATGATTCACTGCTGTTTAGGATTTTGACTTTTGTTTATCTGCTCCCTATGTACAAAACAGCCAACAACATGATGAAAAAATAGGACTTATAGAAATAAAAATATGGTACCATGCCATTGTTCTGACAGCTCATCATTCCAATACCCCAGTAATCTGAAAAATGTCCCATTGGACCAACAGTCCGTTATCCCCAAACAAGCTCTCACTTAACATGCTTTTTTTTACCAAACCATCTTTTCCGGAACGTAACCAAGTATATTTGGCGCCTAAACCTAACCAATCTGTGACCATTTCACAATGTTAATCACAAGCTTATTATTTTTACCGTGACAACAAATTTTTACCTGACTATGATGATAACAGGCTATGAGACAAGTGGCCTTTTCAGTTTCTGAATAATGGGCCGTCAGAACACTGGGTTGTTCCCAAAAAGGTTCACAAAAGATGACATTTTGACTTTAAATTAAAATTATGAGTCATAATTGTGTCTTTTCGTGTAAAACAAAAACATTTTTTACTCCCTTATTGCAAACTGTTGGTTTTGTACTGTTCTTTGTCTTCATGTTATCTAGTTATCATGTCGCTTATGAAAGTAATCATTTTGTATTTTTATTTTTGTCTAGTAGGATTGAGCCTCTGTAGAGAGGTAATTGTAATATTCATACTCACTATGTGACTCTTACAACAGCTGCATTTTGAGATGAAAGCCTTGAAGTTCTGCTCAAAATATAAAAATATAAAGTATTTCTCCTCTCGCTGTACAAGTGAAGTTTTCCTTTCTTTGCCTCTTATCTTCCACGGTGTTGTTAACAGATAACTCTTCAGCCTAAAAGCTCCCAAAATGTTGAGATACCTGTGACAAAAGACAGGAGAAATCTCTGCTGAGGCGATACAAAATAGGGTCGGAGGCATTTTGAGGATGGACTTACAAGAAGCATAATAGCAAAGGAGTGATTTGTAGGCAATCATGGTCTATTTATCTCTGCCATTCTTCATCTCGGGGCTTTCTCTCTTTGCATTACACCTCTTTGAATACCATTACTGCTTCAGTCCCCTCTCCCTGCTGTCTTATCATCTGTCTTCCTCTGTTGTCAACATGTCATTCCTCTGCTCTATTCTCCTGCCGATCATTTTGTCTCAACCCATTCTCTCTTCTCTATCTTCCCCATGTCTTTTCTCTCTGCAGTTCTTCCCTCCTTCTCTCAAATCAAGTCGTGAGTGCTCAGCCCCTCGCCTCCCCCCCTCTCATTAAAGGAGTTCTGCAGCCCGGGAGTAAGCTCAGGAGAAATGGATCTCTCTCTCTCTCTCTCTCTCTCTCTCTCCATCGTGGAGGCTGTTTGGGAGACAATTTTGAGCCCGCATCCATCTCCATTAGCGGGACAGCGCAGCGACCGGTACGACCCCCCACTCGCTGCCTTGTATATCACGTTTCAGTGCCTGCTATTTTTCCAGGTGGAAAAAGAAAGCCAGTCGGAGAGATGGGCAGAGGCTGGGAACAAGGATGGAGAAGAAGGAAGAGAAGGATGATTTAGACCTGGTGTAAAGGAATCATCCATCCTCCACTTCCTTCCATGCTCTGATACAATGACGTCCCCCGGGGGTGATGTCTGGGACATGGTACGGTGTAGTCCAGTGCCCCTCAGCGGGAGAGCTGAACTTTTCTACCTTTTCCAGCTCATAAAGAAAGTCTGCATCACGACCTCACAGTGATACACATTACACAAGAGTTTTTAGGCTGAAATTGAGAGTACAGTATAAAAAAAAGCTCTATCAGGTGATGAGGCCTGGTGATGGTTGTGTGATGCAAGTTACTGATCCCTATTTAGGTCAAAGTGTGATAAACAACAGAGACTGTGGCTTTGGTGGGAATTAAGAATAAAATATCTTTCTCTTTTTCTTCAAGTGTTTTGGCCACGTCCAAATCAAGCCAAGTCCGAGTCATTCTCAAGCAATTCAAAACAAATCCCAGTCAACATTCATAAAACACAGAGGTCTTTACAGGTTGTAGGGGGTCTTTTGGGTCAATTCATCAAAGCCCAAGACTTTAACTTCTTCTTAAGCAAATTAGAAGTCTTCTGAAAGTTCTGCATTCACTGAACTTCTCCCAGGAGGAGCTCTGGAGAAATACCTCTGGGCTGCCTTGCAATGGAGAATGGATAGACTAAGAAATAGATGTACATCAAGTAAAGACAGTCTGTCAGTCAGTCTCAAGTAACACATCATCAGTGAAACAACTGACGAAACCATCAGTAATGAAACCATCAACGAAACACAAGGCATTAATGTAGGAGCTTCAGGCCTCTTTGATCCCCCATTACAACGTCACCTTTAGCCTGGTGGGAACTATTTTTCTGGAATGGTTCAGGAATAGTTTGAATAAGTCCAGACTTCAAGTATAGAGGTGAGGAGGAGTGTGTGTCAGAAGTAAATGAGGTACATTTTACTTTGCTGCCACCTGGCATGGACTAAAACAACCAAACACACACACACATTCACGCTCACACTCGTCCATCTTCCCAAATCCACGTCTGTCATTGAGTCCCATCAGGATATACCGGATCAGGGAAAACCTCAAGGGCAAAGTTCAGGAAACAATTAAGGGAAATAACTGCACACCAGTGGACCGAATTCCACTTCCATTTTGAATATATGTCTGTTTCTCAGAAGGTCTCACTCGTTAAATCATTAACCCCGCGACTGGAGACCACAAAAGAGGAAAAGCAACATGGTTGTATGTTAAAAATTTAGACGCCATCTGCTCCGCAAGTGGCTATTACAAGAGCTATTACAGAGAGGGATCAGAGAAGAGCCCCCTGTAAATCAATGGAGGCTTACTGGGTTTGTGGTTTGACCCTGAAGTCGATTTCACCTTCAGATATTTAGCTCCCAACAACGGCCAGTGAGTCAGAATGCTTTCACAGCGTTTTATCACTGCGATATGTCAGAAGCACTTAAATAAGATGTATGTCATAGAGAATTGAAACATCTGTGCTCTCACAACATCACCGCTATCTGTGTGAAGGGCTGCAACATGAAGGGTGTGAAAACAGGGTTTGGGCTCTAAATACACGTTTATATTTAATGATTTGCGTTTTTTCAAACCCAGAGACCCCGTTAAAGGGGTCACAAGAAAATTGACATCAGATTTTTAGCCATGCTAGCAGCATAGCCTGGGGGTCTCAGCGTTGGTCTGTCGGACCAGCACTTTGGTTTAATTATCTCAATAACCATTGAATAGATTACTGTGAAATTGTTCAGACATTCATTGTCCATTAGGATGAATCCTAATAACTTTGCTGATTCTCTGACTGTTTATCTCATGCCATCGGCAAGTCAATCTTTGTGTGTAACTAAACATTCCTATCACTTTCAGCTGTACTTCATATTTAGTGATAATTACCAGCTGTGGCAGTGATGGCAAGTATTTATTGTAACCTTGGGGGCTGTGTGTGTTTGTCATCATGGTAAAATGTGCTCCGGGAGGTGCAGTCCAGTACTTTGGTAGGTTAGTCTGTCTGTGAGAAGTATCTCAGATCAGTCTTTGGTAGTCCGTCTTCTAAACTTTGTAGTTTTACCACAGATCACGTCAATAACATTCGCAAAATGATGTACCCTAGTACACTGGTTCCCAAAGTGGGGGTCGGGACCCCCTGGGGGTCAGGAGGTAGCAAAAGGGGGGTGATTTTCAGAAATCAAATAAAATTAGAAAAAATTAAAAATTAAAATTAAAATTTTTAGAAATATCTTTTTTTTATTTCGATATTCTTTGCCCTTTCTGACTCCTGATGTGATTGCGACAGATTAACGACATTAGCAGCAACAACAACATTAGCTAAGGTCTATTAGCTTCATGCTAAACATTACGACATGTAACAAGGACAAATCATCTGACATCTGGAGATAGTGGGGGTCGCAAATCACTGATACCATTGTTTTGGGGGTCGCAGGCTGAAAGGTTGGGTTGTCGGATTCTCTGAACACTGCAGTCGTCTTCTGCTAACTCCGTATGAATTCTCCTTCACATCGTTCTTTGACCTCATGACAGTTTCCATCGAAGCCTAGGAAAAGTGTTTAGGAAAGGACTTGAGAAGTAATTTTTTTTGACTATTCGACTGTACCCTATGTCTTGTATTAACTTTCAGCGTGTTTTTTTCCCAACCTGAATCCTTGGTTATGTAGGGGATGGATTAATAACAGATTTCCTTCTTTTCTTGCGAAAGGAAAAAACTCCTTTTACCTCCTAATGCACCCAAAGGTATTCAAAAGAAACAATCTCAGGAGGAAAACTCACTTTATGGTTGAACTGCACATAACTCACATGGTGACATGGAGGTATTCATTGCTTCATTTCAATAGTCACAAAACCAAAGAGTCTAGAAACCACTGTGTTTATAGGCTAGAACATGTTTGTATTTATTTGTTGTGCCACACTAGCATGCTAATAAGGGTTATTTTATACATGGCAGCATTCATGAATTTTGTCTGGCACTGATACAATCTTTAACATCATATTTGGATGACTGCCTTTAATCATCTATAGCTATATGATCCAGCAGCCGCTGGTCTTTTTCCCTGAGAAAAAAATGTGTGGTTGAGTGGAGAAGCCTGGGCCCTGTGCCTTGAATGACAACAACATAAAGGGACGAAAAGAGGTTATTGAGATGCATGTTGTGTAAAGAGAAATATGTGATAGCGCTTGCTGGAAAACAAGATAATGGAAAAACCAAGAACAGGAAAGACATGCAGGCGAATGAATCCAGATTTTATGCTTAGAACCAAGATTTATAGTGGACGGACACATAATACATGGACTCATGTGTAAGCAAACACACACACACATACTGCAAAGGTTTATTTTATGTCTGTTGAGGATTTCCAGGACATTAGCAACCAGCCATGTACGCTGGATGAGTGAACATGACCGACCTATGCAAGGTTAAGGCCTTTGATCACTGCCAATGAGACAAAAAGCACGGTGTGATGGAAACACAACACGACTACACATCCAACAAACATTATACGCAACCGCAGCTATTAACCGTGCGTGCAGTAATAAAATCCAATCAAGACGAGGAAATCCCAAAATGCGCACATGGATTCACATGCACAAAAAGTGATTAAGCATCTCAATTACAGCCTTCATTACTCACTATTATTTAATTGTATTGAGCTGTTTGTGGAAGTCCAAAGCTCAGTATGATCACATTCTGGGAGTAAAGGATGCTTGGAGGGAGGTAGAGGAAGAGGATCAGGTTATCTATGATTGCTATTCAATACCATCCAACCAGCTAATCGTATTACTCCCCTTTCTGTGTCCTGCTGTCAATACTCATCCTCTGGTTCCTCTCAGTCAACAGCTGACTTTTTACTACCCTTTTCTCCTCCTCTTTGCTCTTAACACCTCTTTTCATTTATTTCGATTTCTCTCTCGGCCTCTCATGCATCCCTCTCTTCTCTCAGCATGATGTTAACCTTCCTCCAGGTGCTTAAGATGTCAAGACTGCAGTGGCCTTTATGATCCCAGGATGCTCATACAGACCAAAGAAAGCCTAAAACAACAATGTCCTGTCTTATTCGCAGACGAACCTCTTTGATCCCAGGACGTTTTGCTCGCATGAGACAAAAGGCAAGTGAAATGTAAATGTCTCCGCCTGCAGGCGTTTTATGTAGATTTCTTCTGTTCGAGAGAACACCAAGAATATAATTGCAACTCTCTAAGTTGAATATATTCGAATCACAATTTGTGTATCATAACAAAAGCCGTCCTGATTGATGCAGAGGAAACAGCACATTTATCTACTGCGGTGCCTGATGCACTCAAAGAGCACTGAATAACGTCTCCATAGACGTCAAGGTTTAAAATCACACAGCGCCATCAATTTTCCATCACCATCACCTTGAGTGAAGCAACTCATCCATTTGGCTGATTACAGTGGTTTCGCTGAAGCGTCACCATGAAGAGGTTGGAGAAAGGAGGTAAGAAAGCACATAAGTACTACTTCTCTCGATTACAGTGGATCATAAATGGTCTTATCTGAGTCAGGACTTCTCTTTACTCCAGGGAGAGGAGTGGGTGACAAATACAGCAACTGTTTCATTACTTACCGGCAAAGGGATGCTCTCAAAAACACTTAATAAAACATCTCCTTATTGTCATTTCCAAGAGGAACAAAATTATCAAGGCAATAACTCAGACATTAGACAATAAAATATGATAATCAAATTCAAAGTACTCCTATGGGACAATAAAAATAAATTATCAACAGGAGGAGAGAAAAATAAAGGCATCCCAAAATATGTTCCCCTGAACAGTAGAGCAATGTCTATGTAGTCCCCAACACTGAAAAACAAGATTAAATAACTATTGAGGGTTAAATGAACAGTTCACCAACACTGCAAAAATACATATTTTCTATGCACTGTTAATTTATGATTATCTAAAAATTTTTCATACAGATATATTTCTGTTTTACCTTCTGAATTTGAGCGATCTATATCTTTCTGCTGCTACTGTATAACAACACAGTGAGAAAAAAAGCCACAGACGTCACTGTCCACACTTTTCATTTCTTTGTCATAAAATAGTTCCAACGTTTCAACAGTGAGGTCTGTGATTGAACCAGTACATTGCTTTGACACCACAAGTGACAAAATGTGTTTTGGCAATTATTTGGTAATTATTCAACTGAATTAAATGTTTCTGACACTGTTTTTTTTTTCAGTTTCTAAACTCCTGACGCTGCAGAGGAATAATCTCCTGAGAGAGATTCGTCATTTGTACAAAGAAATAAAATGAACTGAGTTGTTAAGATGCACATTTTATGCAGTTTATGAGTGTGTCAGTAAAATGATCTGTATACAAGTTTCATGAGCGTCACCTGTGCAAATACAACCTGTCTTTGTTGCACCTTTCTGCTTCTGGTTCCCCGGTACATCTGGGTCATCTGTTCTGAGAGGAGGGGGGGGGGTTTTACATGTTTTACAACCTGCTTTCGTGCTACTGCCTCCCCCACATCGTGACAGCAGGAGATCTGAGGGTGAGTCTGGAGGTCAGCACGCCAGCCATGTGGAGAAAGAAACAGGAATGTGACAGTGCACCTGCTCAAAGATGTGTCTGTCTGATTTTGTCAGGTATGAAAAGATTGGTGTTTAGTGTCTGTGTGTGTTGGGTCAGTGATATGACAAGACTGAGGCTGGACTCAGATGCTTGACTGCACCTCTGTTGCACCCTGTGGGAGTGCAGAACATTGATTACATTAGTTGTAATCTCACCTTGCTCCAGATTGCTGGAAGTTTATTTGTTTTTTTCTGCAGGAGATGGGGGAAGTTTTCTGAAGCAAAAAAACACATTTCATTCTGAAAAATGTGCTTTCGCATGTAGAAATAAGAGAATGAGGTCTGGAGATCTGGTGTGCAGTTGTGCTGGAATAAATCAACTTTTTACAGTCTAAATTGTTTCTCTGATGAAAAACAACAACAACTTCAAATAAAATCATTCAACAGAAAAAACACATAAGTAGAGATATATATTGTATGTCATCAAAACCAGATTTTACATGAGCAAAGCACTAATTTTACTATGTGAGGCTGGAAAATTAGCCATGGTCTGTGCCAGGAAGGGTTTTATGCTTGTTACTGGGAATGAAGGACACAAGGCATCAAGATGCTAGCAGTTCTATGTACTTAGGTGCAACTGTGCTGTGAGCTTTATGCTAACATGCAAACATGAGAATGGTGATACATGCTGATGTTTAGCAGGTATAATGTTTGACCATGTTTGCCATCTTAGTTTAGCATGTTAGCATGCTGACGTGTGCAAATTAGCACTAAGTGCAGCTGAGAGGAAATTTTAATTATAATGATGTTGTTAGATTAAAAATGAAGAGATCACAAGTTGCAATGTCCGCATTCCAATGTCCTGGCAAATGTCTCCAGTGTTGGTGAGTTGGCGCTATAGGAAGCGTCACCAAAGTCAGTAATATTCATCCTCTGGGGATGACGAGACCAACACAGCAAGGTCTATAAAAATAATAAACATAGATCACATTTCTATGAATATGTTGATGCAGATCCAGAGCTAATCATTTTATACTAATTACAGAACATGTTCTGTCTTTTTCAGAAGCTACTTGGTTCTTTTTGTGAATTAGCCTTTAGTTCCTAATGCATTCCTTGTTTCTTGGCATCCACTACAGATTTGTTTGATTTATGTAAACTGTTATGCTGGTAATTTTACTTGAATTCTCTGATGTCGGTCTCCAACTCGGCGTTTCGCATACGTGAGCTGTTGGCTGCAGGTCAGCTCTCCTGCTCCGTCACAATGGAATGCGCAATAGAAGTATATGGCTGAAAACAATGCTTTGAACATCCAAGAACAACAGATGAGAGGAAAACTGCATGATGAAAAATTTGGACTCCCTGCTTTGATTTTGTGCAAAGCAGTGTTTCCAATAAATTACTCTTGAACTCAGAAAGAAAAGATCTGGCTTTGTAAAAAAACGCAGAGTAAACATGAATCATTGAAGCTCCGGGGGACAGACTTTCACAAACACAGAAACACACCCACCTTATGAAAATAACATAAGGAGAAATTAGGGTTCAGCCTGTTCAGTGGTTTCAAATGCAGTGGAAGTCTTTAATCATTCACCTACTGTAATTAGCAGGGGAGTTCATTTATGCTTAAGTAATTCACTTAGCACTGCTCAGAGTGAAAAGAGCTGATAAAAACAGCGCGGTAATGTTTGTGAGAAGCTTGGAAATTTGTGCAAATGTTTGCAAACTAAATATAACAGCAGGAAATGTTGTTCATTGTCGGGAAGCCGCAGGAAAGAGAAACCCCTAACACTGGCCAAATATTCAAAACCAGGGTAAAAAATAAACCAGCGATTTTGAGATGAAAAAGTTCACAATGCTCAGCTGGCAATTACTGAATCTGTTTTCCATAAATATAAGTGATATATGGGGACTTTTTGTTGTAAGAAAAGCTCTCTGGTTCCTGTAATAATGGTGTAACAACGACAGCTTAATGACTCTGATGGGATCATCTGCTTAAAAATCCATTTTTATTCTTCTCTTTGAACCTCTGATATCTGAGCTTAACATTCTGGATGTGAGCAATCTTTTAGAGTTAAAGTTAACCAAGGAGGAAAAAAAAACCCGAGCATGAATATGACAGCGTAAAGACAGCCTGCCAGGAGAAAAGTGTACGTTTGCCTACAGCTCTGGCTCAACTCCAGCTTTCAGCGAGTACTTTTTGTGGTTTATATTTGCAAACGATTTGTGAAGGGTGAATACATCTCCTCCTCTGTTTTAAACGGGAACTGTAATTCATGTTTTTAGATGTGTAACCAGTCACAGGTGATGTCCTATCCCCTACTTGGCAGGCTGTTCAAAAACATATGGTATCTACCCTCTCGCCCAGCAGTTCCCTCAACACATGCTGGGCCATAACTTTATACAGTGACCATCCAACTCTTATATCAGCTCCAATCTGTCACTCCAACCGCACAAACATAAGAAATCACTACACAGTTGTAACATCAAACCAGGGACACACCGTCTTTAAACGGCAGAAGGAGTAGCCCCTTGTCTTGACTCGACTTATCTGTGTCTAAACAGCACAACATCTGTATTTCATATGCAGCAAGATATGCATTAAAGACAAGAAATACCTTCGTGAAGTTGGAATACTCAACTGGTTTCTTTTAGATCTGAAGCCACGTTTTTCACAAAGTGGTGTTATTTGTTTTAGTCCTGCAATCTGGATGTGAACGTCAACCAAGAAGCGATTGATTATGCTGATCATTTCTGCTCTTTACATGTATGGCAAAAAAAAATCCTTTTATGATGTTAAAGTTTGACCAAACCACAGAAAAGAAAGCCAGTCAGATCAGGATAAATACCTGACTGTCAACTATAATTTGAAGCTACTTGCACTAAATTGGGAGAAAAGAGTATTTGCGCTCAAAAATAATAGAGAAATTGTATATAAAGGCCAACAATTCCTACACCGTTCTTACAACATGGAAAAAAAAAACCCTTTCAAACACCCAAAAAGCTGAAAGTCATCACTTAAACCTCTGCCTTTGTTTTATTGCAAATCCAATGTGCTGCAATACACAGCCTAACAATGTGTCTCTGTCCAAATGTTTGATATCTGCAGGCATTTCAACATCTAACAGAACTAAAAAAAATACACAGGAGTTTACTGTATTGACAGATTTTTAAAAAAAAAATATGCCATCCAAACAGATGGAAATGAGTGTTTACTGTGGTTAACAGTAAGCCCTGTGATGAACTGGCGACATGTCCAGGGTGTAGCCCTCCTCTCGCCCAATGTCAGCTGGGATTGGCTCCAGCCCCATGCTGAATGTGGTTAACAAGGACACACAATAGAAGAAAGATGTACAACTCTAGTGATCTAACCCTTAAAGAAGTCATTTAAGCTCAAACATCTTTTTCTAACTTGCTTATTTGAACCTAAACCACAATCTTTCTTTCAACGTAACCAAGTTGTTTTTGTGTCTAAACCTAACCAACCTTAACCCCAGCATTCCCCAGCATTTGTAATGACTTTGAAATGGTACAGTCCTGCTGATGGAGGATTGTTGTGTAGAATCCAAAACAGTTAGCCCAACAGCAATTTTGGATCCCATTGGCTATTGTTTGACAATGATTTAGCCTATGGCTAATGTTTTTGAGTTTCCAGTGTAGCCAGCGGATAGCCGGGCCAAGACTTCCTCTTCAGTCCAGAAGACACATTTTGGCTAATTTCTATAAACAGATTCCTGTATATGAATGCAGGAAAATAGAAAACGCTAATAATAAAATCGTTGTCAGGCGATAGTTTCATATGTACATGTGGTTTTGCTGCTGATCGTAACTTAAGTAAAGTCAAACAAACAAGATCAAGTCAAGTCTTTAGACCGGACTCAAGACTTGACTGTCTTGTTTTACCTCTTAATTTCTTTTTTTTAATTTTCCTTTTCAAAACAAACATTTTTAGCAGCCAAAACGCATAATATGATAGTGAAATGTATTTTAAATGTGAGTTCATCAGATCATCGCATACAAGTTAACAGATAACAGCAATAATGAGACATTTCAACACAGTGAATAAAACCAGGCAATTTCATGTGTTGCTGCCCTTGAGTTTACTCACCGTTACAACTTCCGCCGGGTGGCAAGTCGTCTCCATCAAGATTGTATTTTATTAGTGACCTTGCAGACTGACATGACATTTCCTTTCGCTGACCAATCATATGGCTGGAAATGTGATACGTACGGTGAAAAATACATGTATCCTACCAAAGGTCCTGTCAGCATATATCCATATATCCATAACACTACTAATAGAGCTCACATTCAGAGGACATTTTTCTATTTCTGGCTGTTGGATGGATACATTTCATCCTAGAGTTGTAGTACATCTCTGTTACACTGTTGTTGGAATCAAACAATATCAACAACATGGCTGTCGAGTGTTAATATTAATTATGAGCATCTGTTTGACAGTTGGAGCTACAGTCCATCATCATTGATTTCCTGCACACTCGCCGTGATACAGTGGCTTCACTCAGGCTCTGGCGATTAGGGGTGATAAACACTGGATTCAAAGGACTCGACATGTGAATACAATATCAAAGAGGAGCGTATTGATGGAGAAGAGTGCTGTCAGAGTCATCAGAATGGGGGCTTAGTCAGAGGTGCTGCAAGGGTGATCTCAAAGGAGGATGTAGGAAGTGGGAAAATTGATGTGTCCCAAGATCAATACTGGAGAGCATTCGGATCTCAACAGTGTAACTAAATCACCTTGTGGCTGCTGCTGTTGCTGCTGCTGCTGCTGCTGCTGCTGCTGCTGCTCCTTCTTCTTCTTCTTCTTCAGGGGCATCGGCCCTCTGCATCCCCTGAGTTGGTGATCAACACTGTGAATGTGAAAGCGATGGGGTCAGGTTGATCATACATGGAGAAAATCGGGGAAAAGGTTGGGTGCAGATGAAGCTGTGCATTTTTTTTTTGGTGAATACTCATCGTCACATTGTCTTGGATCAATATCCATCAACACTGGTTTTCCTTAAGTGTAAAGGCTAAGTACCTCAATGAGCATCAAACCCAATTACAATGTTTAGATGTGCATTAGTGGTTTTGGAGTGGATGCACCAAATTTAGTATCTTCTGGACAAATAAAATAATAACTGTGATGCAGCAGGCAGAGCTTAATGGATTAATGTGATTCAAACCACAACTTATGTCAACATGTGCAGCATGTTTCAGGAAAAACTACAGTAAAATACTGTATTATGAAGAGTGTCAACTAAACAGAAGAATACTATTGAGTTGTTGCAATAAAATAGAAACCCCCCCCCTCACATTTAAACACCATTTACAGTGCAGTGCTAGGACCACACGTGTAATCTAAAATATCATGTTTTAATGGAGGCCAATGTGAGTTGTGCAGCAGCATCATGTGAAACCTGAGCTCACTGAAAATGAATCCTTTTCACGGTGAAGTGACTCCTCTTTGGGAAAGAACAACCTCATCCTTCATTGTTAAGCTCATGATCATCACACAAAATGTATGTATGTGTGTGTGTGTGCATATGTGTGTGCGTGTGTGTGTGTGTGAGCTGCTGCTGCTGATCTGAGCTCAGCTGAGTCGCCCTCTTGTGGTAGATTATGATAATGCACTTTGTAAATTGACTGATGGGAGTATGTTTGAGTGTTTTTTTAAAGTAATTTGCAAGGACACACAGGCATTTGTTTTACACAAACACACAGTCACAAAGTTTCATTTAAAAGGTGAGACTTTGCACAACAGATTCATCAGATGCAGAGAGTGAAAAAAGCAGATCATATATGTTCTACAGAAAAACAGAAACACCTGTTATCCCCGCAGTCTTTGAGGTTTTCTGCAGCTATTTGTGTGCTGACCCAATTCTTAGGACAAGTTCTGAGGCTGCACTTTGTGGTGGTCTTATCCCGGAGTGCATTTTATGGAAAGGTGTTTTTAATATCTCGCATGCCTCATTTGCATACGCGGAAGAAGCAAACACTATTAGAAACACACGCCAAGATAATGCAATCCAGCAACGACAGCACATCTTTTGGCACGGTGTTGGTCATAGAGATGTCCACCATGTGGACAAAAGTAAGTGGACACTAATGCCACACTCATATGTGATGGTCAAACCTCCAGTCTTTTGGTTTCAGGCTTTCCTCCAGATTTTTTTGGGCAGATTTTGCACCCAGTCACCCATAAGAGCATGGTGCTTTGTGATAGCTCGGGCATGTCACACTGAAACAGGGTCTTCCTCAAAGCCACATTTTTTGATTGTACAGCATGCTGGGACAGCTGGAACAAACCCACTACATGAAACACAGCAGCAGAGCAAAGGTAGACAAAATGACTTACTTAACTGGGGTGTCTACATACTTTTGGCCACACAGCATATATGAAATGGTCTGTATCTGATGGCGCTGAATCTGTCAGTCATTAATGTTTTACAATAAATATAAATAACTTTTATGCCACTTTTGCTTTGAGTCAGACCTCACGTGAGATTAAAGCAGAGGTAGAGAGAGAGGGAGAGAGAGGAGCAGGTTGTATAGTCTTACTGCAGGAGTATCAGGGTAATAAACTGGAGGGTGGACGTGCCCCCCTCTCTTCCCTCCTCTCGCCTCCTCCGCAGTGCACTTGCAGCTGAGCAGCGCTCCGGACAGGACGGTCTCCTCCTCCTCCTCCTCCTCCTCCTGCTGCTGCTGCTCTTCTTCTTCTTTCTCTCTCTCTGTGTTGTTGAGGTAGTGTGTGCTGGTGGTGGTGGTACTGCTGCTGAGTGCGTGCACCGACAGTCGCATCTGCCTCCAGTCCAGAGGTCCCGGACAGACGCGTGATGGTGCGGACTCATTGATAAAAAAGAAAAAAACAATAATAATAATAATAAAAACAAAAACCAACCAAAACGTGCCGCCGGAATTAAAATGAGCTCTCCTGCTGAGCGGCTCTCCTCCTCCACATAGCGCTGCCTTTTCTGCACTAGATCTGTTTTATGTGACTCCAGCAAGCGACGCAGGATGACTACTACCTTATCGCTGGTGATTTGGTGCGCTTTGGTAAGTAGCCTGCACAGTTACTAGTGTGTGTTGAGTAATATTCTCATAATACTTATTTAATATGACTCTGAAGATGAGTTTTTAATGACATTTTTTTGCACTTTTTATAATTATAATTGTTTATTATAATCCTATTTGGTGCTTGATGATGATTATACCTCTTGGTCCATAGTTAGTGTGAACCTGTGATATTGCGAATTATTAAATCTGCAGTGACTTTACTCTTCTTATTTGAGTCATTTTAAACCCCCTTTGTGATGCCTGTGATCTTTCTGAGCAGGGTTTACCTGTGTCCTGTATCACTGCTGTGTCGTTTCCCTCTAAAAACGTCTCATTAAAGGACCAGTGTGCCTTTTTTTTTTTTTGCAAGTGCTGCATGTACCTACTGTTTTGCATGAAATATTATGCCCAGGTTATTTTATATCCTCCTCTAGCTGCACACATCCACATGCACACTCTCATACACAAACACACACACCTTCCTCTTGGTTTTCATCCAGGGAGGAAAAGTTAGACAGCCCTGCTAGGATTAGATTCTGGAAAAATGAGATTTCTACTTCACATTGGGCTGCATCCAGACATCCAGGAGCAGTCTGCTGACAGGCACCTTGGCCCAGACTTTAATAGCATTAATGAGTGGAAGTGATTTATTTCTAATTTTTAGTTAATTTGCCTCTTAAAGAAAGAAGAGATTAATACGCTGCAGTTTACAGGGAAGTAAATTGATTCCTTATATTTTTATATCCAACATGAGCTGCAAATTGTTGGTATTAACACAAAACATGAGGCTCTTCCGATAATGTGAAAGTTGATTATGGAAGACGGTGGTGATAGAGCACAGAGCACAGGGCACATCCTCCCAATGCTCTGGTATGTCCACAGCAGCTGTTGTAATTGGGCTGTGCAGCTCAGTCATCATGTGAACAGCCCTGGATGTGAGGGGACACTCTGTTATGACAGCTGGTTTAAAGGGTGGTGACGGTCGGGTGCACTTTGGTTGAATTAAATTTAGAAATAAACTCTTAAATTGACCATGAAATTGAGGAGACTACAAACCAAGCATGCAAGCAGCTGGGTCATCATAGTTTCTTTCTTTTTTTTTGGGGGGGGGGTGCTTGGATACATGTTCCTGCTGCTGCTGGTAAACATATTTCCCACTTTGGCATTAATCTGTGTTTGAGCTGAGTGATATTCCAGGGAGATGTCACAGGAAAGGGAGCTGGCGCAGCAGTCAGTCAGGGACATGAATCCTTCCCCTGCAGATACAAAAGGAAACCCTCTTGAGGTTTTGGTCTGCATCCTAAGTTCATTTTTGCAGACAGAAAACGGCGACTTTAACGCTGATAATATACTCCAATAAACAGAGAGATGTTGAGATAATGTGTTGTAAAGTCAGGAGAAATGAAACGCACCGCGAGAGCAAGAAGTGGAATGACAGAAAGGAGAGAGAGAGAGAGAGAGAGAGAGAGAGAGAGAGAGAGCTGCTCAGTACATCTGTTTCTGAATGAAAGCAGGGACAGCAGAGAGAGGAGAGAGGGAAGGAGAGAGATGAATGAGAGAGAGAAAGACAGAGAAGACTGAATTGATGTCTCAGCAAATGTGAATTAAGTGGAAATGAGCTTTTTCTCGTTACATAATAACAGTCACAGGACATGAAAGGGCTTCGGTATGATGGTTCTCTTTGTTCTAAAAACGTCTGGATATGAATTCCCTTTATTTAACATGATTGTATACACACCAGTGGAACGAACCTCAGTTCTTTTGCCAGTTGATCTGCGTGGCATTTATATCAGAGAGTGCTGAGAAAATGCAGCAAGAGAAGGGGTAGATAACTGGAGTAGATTAGACAGATTAGAGCGGATGAGGGAGAAGTCAATTGTGAAATTTAAACCAAATCGTGTGTGGAAATACTTGGAAACATACACCAAATGCATGTGGATTTACAACACTATGGTTGCATGCCGCAGGCATTTGAGATAAGGTCAGAATGTGTAGATGTGATTGATATGTGAAGATGTTTTATTGTCTGATGTGAAAACAAATATATCATTTCAGCAGTGAGAGTGAGGTTTGCTTTGCTGAAAAAAGCATGTATGTGTAGTCCCAAGACCAAAAATCTGTCCACATAGTCACATATGGGGACACCGTAGCATGTAGGTTTATAAAACCAAATCCCCACAAAGTAAACCAGTAGATTTTACCATTAAGACTTGGTTTTTGGTCAAAGATAGGGTGACTCAATGCACTGTCCTCCTAAGTTACAAACTGGGGACCGGTCCTCACTTCGTTATGGTGCTGTCACATTATCACATTTTTCTCTGAGCATTTAGGTTTACTGTTAGATTTAGGCTAAGGCATGGATTTAAGCATGCAGTGTGATGCCTAACGTCAGGAGTTATTCAGCAGGGAATGCATTATTCCCACACAAAGTCCTCACAAGTATAGTAGAACAAGTATTTGTGTGTGTACAGAGCGCAGATCGGAAGTGGAGCTTGGCGTTCACAGCTACTCTCACCTTTAGACAGTAATTAGGACGGGCATGTGTATAATGTCGTGCACACATGATTTTAGGGTAACTGCCTTGGCCGGAGCGTGTCATAAGTTTACTATTAGAGCTGATGTGCCTTCAGGGGAGCTATTAGGGCAGTTTAGACGACTGCCTTGTTCAAAGAGTGTCTAATATAGGTGGAGACAACATGATTTATGATGAATCCTGATAGCAGTTGGGTTTAAGCAACAGGTTGGACACCTGGTAGCAATTTTCATCAATTTGTTTTGCTGTGTATGTTTAAGTCACAGTGGCCCTGTGCTGTGTGTGTTTGTATATGTGTTGAAGTTTGCTTTCTCTGCGAGTGCATGTACTGTATGTTCTGCTCTAATGTACTTTACTGCTGTCTCGGCGTGCTAGGTGGCGTTAGCGTTGGCGTCTAAGACGGAGCGGTCGGTGGAGGAACCCTGTGACTCTGGCCAGTACACCCAAGATGGAGAATGCTGCCAGGAGTGTCCACCTGGAGAGGGAGTGGTGAGAAAATGCGGCGCTACGCAGACGGTGTGCGCCCAATGTTTGGACAGTGAGTAGAGATTTTTCATTGTAAACTTGTACGTACAAAACATTGGTGCAACCTTCTAATGAGGGACTTTATACAGGGTTCACAGGTTCTAATTAATGGTTAATAAATCATAAGGTAATGTTTTATAGATCAGTTATTAGTTAGTATAAGCATATCCTGGGCTTCCAGGTTGCCCTTGGCTTAAAAAGGCCTGTTCAGAGTCTGGACCATGTAGCCTATTGTCAATTAATTAACATTTACAACTACAATAATGACTTGATGGCTTATTAAAAGGAGAGAAACTCACATGCATTTATACTAATAGAAGAATAGAAGAGACACCAGCCAAAGAGATTTTTATTGTTATTTGATTGACATATTCACAACGTGACTCTTGCAATAAAAGTGCCTCTTGGCAAATGATTTTATTCATGTCAGTTCAAAGACATTTTTTTCTCTTTAAGGTTAGCAATAGGCAGATCGTTGTAAGAATATAAAACAATGGCACCTTCATTTAGTAAATGAAACAAACTTTGGAAATAACCTGAGCTTTCACACTTCCATTGGGAGAAAACATGATTTTTACAGGTAAATGTAAAAGTTGTTAGGACGTGGTACCAAAACTTTGTCTCATTTTCTTATGTACAGTGAGTTATTACTTTTATGTACTGAGGTTTTGAGATATCTTTGTGCTGCCATTCCCAGTCAAGGCAATCAAGACATGTTGCTGAACAACAGCAACATAATGCAACAAATGTCAACAAACCTCCCTGCCAACAATTTTCATCTTTGGTACAATGTGGTTTCAATCTGCTCACAGTCAGGTCAAAAACATGCTTTTGATTTTATTCACTTGGGTGAGCTGACCCTTTAGGTTGAAGAAGTAACTTTTAACACCAAAATGCCGAAACCTTACTTCTTGAAACGTGTCAAACGTAAAAGGATTAAAATCTAATCTGAAGATAATTAAATACAGTATATACAAAAGTAAACCGAGGCACAGCTGCACAACTAAATGTCATCATCCACATTACTCACACTCAAACCCCGGTTAATACAAACTTTCTGCACTTACATCATCTTAATTTAAACATCCACTTCATTTTCTGTGCTTTTTAATGGTGGCTCGGGCCCTGAACTCCATACAGAAAGAATATTAAAGCCAAAACAAACTCCTATTGTCCAATTTGCTCCTTTCTATGAACAGTCTGCTTTGCCTTTATCAAGTGTCCTAAGAAATAAAACAGGAATTCATATGTTTGATGCTTGTAAGTAGGTCCAAATGTGTTACAGCTCTGCTCAGGCTGTGAACCATTAGCACTCGCGCTACACACCAGAGCTGGGAGAGGTGCCAGCACTGCAACATCATGGAGAAAAAAAAAATAATAGCCAACATTGCAAACAAATGTGTTCTTCTCGATTCAGGCGTCTGTCTGCATCACATTCCTGCAGCTCTTTTTGCGATTTAAGATGCTACGTAGTGAAGTAAACGCCAAAGTATAGGTCAGGATAGTGCCGAAGACTTGGGACAAGACAAATGTATTACACACTGCACTGTTACGTTTTCATAGCTTGTAAAAGCACATGCTAATTGTGGCTGTTTGTGACTGACACAGAGCAGAAATCCAAAATTAGCCTTGTTTAGACGCATAGAGTGACCTCTCTGCTGTACATTGATTGATCGCATTAATCCATTTAGACACCACATATAAACACTAGCAAATGGCGCATGTAAACAAGAACTGGATGTCATTTTGAGGGAAATGATTAAATGCTGGTGGAACGCTTGCAGACTGGCAGGAATGTTTTTTTATCCAAAGAAAATTGATCGTCTGATTATCTTTGAACTTGTGAACCTCTTTGTACAACAGATGCTAATCTCAGTGTTGTGTTACATTATTAAGAATCTCAAGTCCGGCTGATTTCGCCACCTTTGAAGTCTTTTTTCTTCGCCTCGACGAGCTGCAGCAGTGGTTACAGGGGCAGAGAGCTAATTCAGAACGACACTGCCACAGGGGGAAAAAAAAGAATTACTACGAGTCAATTTCACATAAACCAATTCTGTCAAACAAAGTCAATGTTAGAAAAGGTAGTAGCATTAAAATGACATGAACGGGTCTGTGTGCAGATATAAAAGAGGAATGAAGTGGACTTCTCATGTTTTTGCATCAGCGTTGTAAAAGCAGATGAAGAGTGAGTGAGCAGGGTAATTAATAGTCATCATCAATCGTGTGATAGACTGGAGCAGGAAATTAGTTGAGTGGAGGTGCCTGGAGTCTGCAGAGAAACACATTGCAGCATCACGAGCGTCTGGACTTTATCTTCTGTGCTTTGACGTCATGAGGAATTTGCCTTGCGCGTCATATTTCTTTTCATATTCCTGCCGTAAACAGTGGCAGACGATGCGTAGCTGGTAAACCACAGCTCCATTTTCCTATAATGTGGGTTGGCCTCAGGACTGAGTATTTTCTTTTCATTCCCCACCCCTTCACACCAGCAAATCCCACCAACTCTTGTCGTGTCTCCTCTTTTCTCCATCCTGTACTCGCTCCTCTCATCCAGCACCCCCTCCTCCCTGTTGCTATGACTCATCGTCTGTATTAGCGGATAAAATGGTATTAGAGAGCCAGGCACCAAAGGGCACGATCTGCTCATTCATCATGCATACTGTTACATCAGTGCATCTTTACTCATTTGATCCAGCTAATTAAACCATATTGAAAAGCCTATTGTGCCTCTAACATTGAACAATTATCTTGCTCTGCAGTACAGGAACGGTATTCACTGCTGATAAACACTCAACAATTAAGCTCAAATGCCCAGGAGGTTGCACTTAATTTCCGGTGCAAATGCATTTTCATTTGTTTCAATATTGTTTTTGTTTCAGCAGATAAAATCTTAATGTACCTGAGGCCCACAGGAGCACATACACTAAAACAAGACTGAGGGGGATTTATATGGAGATAGAGGCGGCTGAAACACTGACCTTACCTGAAAAACTAAAGCAGTAAATACATTTTCTAAAGTGCAGAAATGAATAATTGAACAGTAAAATTCAACACATCCATTTCCTGTTTCATAGTAAATATGGGTGAATCTTTATTTACCATGACCCCCCCTTAATTCCCCACTTCCTGTCAGTGTAAGCCCCTCTCCTTCATAGCCTCACCATCCCGACTCGGGATGAGTGCCAGCGTCAGCAGTGCTGAAATATTTATCAGTCTCCTCCACTTTTCTCTGCTGTCATGGGAGACAAGACAACCGGCCCTGCTTCACTTAGTGTACCATTCAAAAAAAAAACTTGCCCTGCAAACTGACTGAAGATCTGAGAGAAAAAAAGCAGAACCTCACGAGGCAATGTAGCGTTTAAGAAGAGCCCTGTTGGCCGACTGGACCGGGGATCACTGGGGATTTAAAGAAGGAAGGAAAGTAGAATTGCAGCTTCGTCTGGTGAAGGCTGAAACAGAGCATCTCGAATCGGTTCCAACATTGGATCATGAGGGATGAAGTAACGGGAAAGGGAGATTTTCCTTTGGCAGGTCCGCTCTACCAGTAGAGGAAGATTCTTCCATGCATGGCACCCTAACAAGGCAAAAAAACAAAAGCTTAGCACAGGATACTGTAGAAACTGTTGATTGTTAAATTACATCTT
The DNA here is from genome assembly GCA_036365135.1 of Miichthys miiuy. Classification (NCBI taxonomy): domain Eukaryota; kingdom Metazoa; phylum Chordata; class Actinopteri; family Sciaenidae; genus Miichthys; species Miichthys miiuy. Next base: position 17,575,143 of record CM071622.1, read on the forward strand.
TCCTCCTTTGGTCTCTTAATAATAGCTTTGGTAATATCCTAAAACACCTGTTTCAAATCAGGAGGGAAGTTAAGTGGACCAATGAAGCGGGGCGATAATTACACACAAAAATGTTGAATGTTCAAAAAGAGAAATAAAGCCGTCACGCAGCTTTTCAAATGTAATTCATCCACAGTCAGCAAAAGGTCAGGAAAGAAAATGGTGTCACCGCTGAAACATGGATCGCCGCGCAGTGGGAGAAAGTGCAGTGGGCCGTCCTCGCTAAAAGCTTACACCTAAAGTGCTGATTGTGGAGATCATCGGTCAGTTTCAAGGCCGTCCAGAGCTACATTATTGATGACACTAATGGGAGCGAAACACATCAGTGTTTGGAGGGGGTCTTCACGGGCTGAAGTGGCACATTTTAAATGGATCATCCCCACGGTACAGACACATCTGCCTTTCCTGATGGCCATTTTACCGCAGAACATGAAAAGTCTGATGAGCTGCTGAGATACGCCGATCATCGCTCAACTGGAGATTTTTACAAAAAGGATCATATTTTATTATAGGAGACACTCTGCACCTGATTCTTCATGGCCTTTTACTCTCCTTTTTTAGCTCTCAGATGAAAGCACTGATACATAAATTAGACACGTACAAACCACACACACACACACACACACACACACACACTCCTCTCCTGTGCCTGTCGAACATTCAGTGCATATGGTCGCGTTTAGACGTGTTTACACGCAAAGACTGGAAAGGGGCTCATGCATGCAAGTTAAAATTAGCAAGGAAGCCTGCGCGCTGGGGGATAATTGAAATGAATGAGGAGAGCTTTCCTGGTCGAGCCTGACTGCAAAGAAAACAAAGGCTTCAAGCTCACAAATTCAAATAATCGGTCACCTCTGAGGTCTGTTATTTGTCCGGGTCTGGATCGTTCAGTCGGTGTCACTCTCTTTCTATCGCTTCTGCCTCGGGACAGTAATAAGAGCAAGGGGTGATGACAGAAAAGAAAAAAACAAAACACTGAATCTGATGAGTCTATCGTAGAGGAACTCACTTACATCCTCAACTGCCCCATTTTCCCTGACCCTGCCCAGTTACATCAGCACTTCCTCAACACTATATCATATGTTTTAGTCTCAGGTTGGACTCGCCAGACCACCCTCAAAGTTTCAAACAAACAGTCAGAGAATAATTCGAGCGAATCAAGCAGCCACTCCTTGCTTGTTGATTTGTCTTTCTACCTACCTGTCTCTAAATCATTACTTCCGTTTGCTCCGCTCAGCCTGTCTATATAATGTGACAGCCTTCATCTACACAGCTTCTTAGCTGCGCTGCTGTTTACAAGGTGTTTAGAGCTCCGGTCTGTGCCAGTGTTGACTTGCCAGAGCCGTTTACGGTGCGATGCAGGTTCTGGGATATTACTAAAGGGCTTTTCACACTGACAATGTGATGTTGTGCAACACGACACCCACAAACCAGTTCTCATGAGAAACACACACACACACACTAAGACTTATGTAAATGCAGATAAAAGTTGCGCAAGTGTCCCTTACAAGCATGTGGCTTTACAGTTACACCCAGTCACAATGATTTATTTCAGTGTAAGACAAAGAGAACTTAACCACTGAGGAGAGTTTAAACCACTGACAACTTGTCGCACACGCATTTTTTGCAAGTATTTGTGCAAGAGTGAAACTCTGGTGTTAATTTAAGTTTACAGAGTTGTTTCAACATGAATTCTGGTCTCATAATCTAAGTATTTGTGCTGGATGGATGGATAAATGCTAAACTTCCTGCTGCTCTCTGCCAGGACTTTAATGCTTTCTGTATGCAGCGGGGAGTAAATCGTCTCACATTGTGTTGTTTCTGAACTGCAGCTCTTGCAAAGTGACCGCTCTCGTGTTAAGCACGCCACAAAAGAATCTGAGCTGTAGATTCTTTTCAGATGCTCATCTCCACTCCCATCTCGTTCAGCCACTAAAACACACTCGTACGACACACAGAGGCACAGACCCCTCGATCTCTCTCTCTTTCAATGCATGCATAATTCAGCAGGCATCCAATTGTATCTGAAAATAATTCTATATGAACATACAATATTAATAGATTACTCTGTGCCCCTAGGAACTCTCAGTGTCAGAATAAGCTAATTTAAGGTCATCACTTCCTCAGTGATGAACTCCTCTCCAATCCTCCTGATGCAAATGTTCCTGGAGAGCAAATCTGAAATGTCTAATTGAAAAGCAGCAGGCAATTAGTCGCTGCAGCTTTTACCCCATTCTATTCAGCACTGTCAACTGTGGTCTGCTATCTCTTAACGAAAAATCAATATCACACAGAACAACATTCGTCCCGCTGAGCAGACCAAACCCTGTGAAGGTTTAGCAATTGTTTGACACAAACCAGAACTAAATGTACTTTTTAGCCACACTAGCACCGTGACACTCTCCTCTTGAGATGGACTGCAAAGAAATCGTATTCATCATATTCATTCATAAAGTCTAGGTGAAGAAGTCACCAACTTTGGTGACTTTTCATCTTACACAGTCATGATATCAAAGTTTCATTTTGTACCTCAGCTGCACTTTGTGTTTTATGTTAATTAGCAAATGTTAGCAAGCTAACATACTAAACTAAAATGATAAACATTATACGTGCTAAACATTGTGAGCATGCTAACGTGCTAAGAAGAGCCTCAAAGAGCTGCTAACAGGTCTGTAGACGCTCAGTCTTGTTAAAACAGCTGTTCGACAGTTCACACATATCAATTATGGAAGCCTTCATACCTGTTAATGCTCACATTTTAGATATGCGTGGCACCAAGGTTCTCACTTAAAGAAAGCATTGGATAAAACTGAACTCTATATTCTTTTAAATACAGAGTGATTGAGCCGTCAGAGTCAGAAAATTTCATTTCCCTCAAGCTCCTTACTTCAAAAAGATGACACTGACTTGTGGAAAAGTGACAAGACTGATAGTTGTTAGTGTAGACTATATTTCTTGAAAATTCTCACTTATAAAAACACAAAAATATTTATTAAATATTTGAAAAAATACACTTTTGGTTTCTTTCAGAGAGTTTGATGAAAAGAGTTACACCACTCGTATTTCTTTGGGACACCACATGAAGTTACTGAACTGATCCCACGGTGGATGAAATAGTCCAGCACACAACCCTTTGTACGTTTTTACACTTCAGTACAGATTAAACAAGATAGAATTATTGGTGAGGTAGGGGTGCTGGATTTTGTTACGTTGAACAGAGCCACGCTAGCTGTCTCCATCTGTTTCCAGTCTTTATGCTAAGATAAGCTAATCTGGTGCAGGCTGAAGCTTCGTATTTCTCATATGGACATTAGAGCAGAGAGGTACAATATATCAAATCAATTTTATATTAAGCAATGAATTAATCATGATGCATTATATTAAGGTAATCCAAACTTATATGTGTGTGTGTGTTTAGATAAAACAATTTGAAAGAAAAATGAACACAATTTTTATTTAAGCATCTGAAAAATGCTCTCCGCCCTCTTTGGTGGAATGACTCGTTAAAATTCTCTAAAGCTGTTAAATATACCCCAATGATGGCTTGATCATTTTTTAACATCGCTGCACCTGCACTTCACTCTGTGTGTATAACTGAGATTAAAGCAGTTTACTAGCGCAGCACAAACACATTGCGATCAATATCGTAATGAGCACAGCAGGCTTTTGACTCGCTCCCCAACAAGAGCACCTTTCTTGTCCCGGAGCACAAATCACTAAGAGCCCAGTGGATCAATGTGTCCTCCCTTCTAATGAATGTGCAGTAAACATGATTAATGTCATTAGACTCACTGTTTATCTCCCTGTTTATCTCCTCGTATTTCCTGCTCTCTCCATCTTCTAACCTCCTTTACTTTTTGCCCCTTCTCTCGTTTCCTCCCTCTCACTTTTCTGTCTCGTCTCCTTCGACCTGTCCTCTCATTTGCAGGTGAGACCTTCTCAGAGAACTACAGTCACACAGAGCAGTGCAAGCCCTGCACCGAGTGCACCGGCCTGATGCGGATGAAGACGCCCTGCACCGACTCCAACGATGCCATCTGCATCTGCAACTACAACTTTTTCTTCAATATGTTGTCAGGCCAATGCGAACCGTGTACGGTGTGCCTGGAAGGCCAGGGGGTGTTTGCGCACTGCGAACACAATCACGACACGGTGTGTGAGAAGTGTGTGGACGATACTTACTCTGACCGGGAAAGCTACCTCGACCCCTGCCTGCCCTGCACCATCTGTGATGAGGAAACTGAGAAGCAGCTGGCTGTGTGCACACCAACCAGTGACTCTGTCTGTCATAGTAAGTCTGCCACATGTTCAGGTTCATTCATTCACAGCATTCATACCAGCCAAAATCAACTGACACAAATATATACACCACAGTTTGTCTGAACTGCACCGGTAAGGTGTGAAAGCGCCATCAGAAGAGAGAACAATTACAGACTGCATGCTGGTTGCCAAGAATTTCAAAGCTGTGTTAGAGCCATCATATATGACTCAAGTCAGAGGTCAACCCTGGTCAGGTTTTCAAATGGCAGGAAGCTGAAAGCTTAAGCAAGCAAGTCAAGCTCCTTGTATCCAAGACTAGACGCAGCTTGTAACTAAGGAAGCTGTAAATCCTCTCAGGCTGGACGAGGCGTGAAATCGACCCCATCGGGAGGGCAACAAGGCTCAAATCTGGGAGGTACAATGTCTGAGGTGGCGTTGCTCTCGGATTCTCTGGTAAAAATCTGCTATCTGTTTTTAAATCAATAGCAGATAAATGAGGACTGTAAAGTAACGCTCGATATCTTCAGCACTTGCAAAAACAAACAAACCCTGATTTCAGAAGAAGTTTGTGGTGATTCCTTCCTGGTAAAGACTCTTTTACTTCCATGTGGGTTTTATTGTTATGCAAACTTTGACCAAAGAGCCACTTTACATTGTGGAGTGATTTAATGCTTCTACTTGTAAGAAAGTGCTTAATAGCAGGTGCACTTGCTAATGCAGGGCCTTTTATTGATCTCCTGTGTGCATCATCATTTTTAAATGATACAGTTTAACAGGGGCTTTTGATATGAATTTTTGATATGAATATTTCTCTTTGGAGAGCTGTTTGGATTTAACAGACTCAGATGGCTGGCAGATATTTGGATCTAGCAAACAACTTAATGGACTTCAACAATCTGTCAACAGTCCACAGTCAAAAGTCTGCAACAGCCTGTTGCAGTACAGTAGATGGAGGGTGCAAATTCTTTTAATAACTGTAATAGCACTGACAGGCAGCGGTGAAATGGACTGGAGAAATAACACACATCATCTTATAACACAGATGACTCACCACCTTTATTGCCACGGGTACCAAACACCATCAAAGGAGCTACATTTTGATTTTTATCATCAATAAATCATCACCACAGTCATTTTGAACACAAACAGTGGCACACTCCTCTAATCATGGCAACGCTAGCCTGATTTCGATGTCAGGCGATAACCTGTTTGTCTGTCAATTTCTGTTCAGGCAAGCCACCATGAGTTTGACATTTGTGGTTTGAAGTTAAATGCTTCAACTATCAGATGGGCTGAAATTAAAAATGATACACACATTCATGATGATCCAAATGCTTGATCCAGTGCCAACATCAGGTCAAAATCTGAGACCAAACTAACCACATTCACATCAGCCTTAGCCATCTGCTAACACACTAAACAATAATGGTGAACATGCTAACCAATAAACATCAGCCTGTTATCACTTTGAGTGTATTAGCATGCTGATGTTTGCATTTAACTCAGAGCAGTGCTGTGTCTATTTACAGCTTCACAGCTGCTGACGTGGCCGACTCTTAGTCTTGTTTACAATTTTACATGATTGGAGTGAAAAGATTATGCAAAAAACACATTTGTTATCTTTCTTCTCACTCTGGAGCATGAGCAAATGTTTATTGCGCTAGGTGATGTCCACATCTGTGCCAGCTCAAGCTAAAGTTCAGGCTTGTTGATTTTTGTTTATCATACCGAATAGAAGCAGGACATGGGAGGAAATGCAGTATTTAAATTTCCTGAATAATACAACAAGTTTGAAGTTGGAGGCTCTGTAGAAGATTTTGGAGTCTTGGAGGCAAGTGTGCGTCCCAAATTCCACATGATGAGATACTAAAAATGCTAACGTTTTCTAATGTTTTCCATATTTCACATATATTTAACCAAGACTTACGCTGTGCAGAAATGTGGTCTAGTCAACACTGTTTCTCAGAGAGGAAGCCATGTCCACTCTGAAAGACCAGTGAGGCTCTAACGTGACAGAACTGACAGCCATCAAATCAATCTTATATCTCATGTACAGTAGGCCACAATACTGCCCATTTATTGCCCACCCATGCTGCTGGTCTCACCTTTGACCCGCCTTGTCCTGAGTAATAGTTATGTAGCAACAGTGACGGTGGCGACTGGAGATGGCACGATAAGTGACCTTGTGGGACGCAGTGTTTGAAAGCAGAGCCCTTTCATATAGCACCAGTGGGCCTGTGGGTAATGGCTGCAGTCACATGTGGTGGTGATGATGTTTCCAGGCCCTCCATGGTGGTCTGTGATAGCTCTGCATATAGATATGTTTTCTGCCGCAAACAGGAAGCTGCCTCGCTGGAATTCCCCTCCTGTCTGTGTATTATTTATGGGAGGAAAATATTTTTTAATTCCTCTCCTGCTGTCATTCTCTATCTCCCGCACGTGGTAAAAAAAGACGTGATTGGGGATATTTTCAACTCCCTAAGTCCCTACTTCATATCCAGCTGTCATCTAGTGTCAATTACACGATACAATGACAGAGGCAGAAAGAGGGAGAGAAAGAAATAGAGATGAAAACAGATAGAGAGAGAGCTGCAGCATATGTGCTGTGCTGGTATTCTATGCTGAGGGGTCGATATGAGTCCTGGGATTTCTTCTGCTCATGCTCAGGTTTCGCTGAATGACCTCTATGAGCACCCACACTCGACTGCAGGACACACACACCCTCATAAGCCGAGTCCTCTCCAGCTTCAGACACACAAACACTCTTTATGAGCATCCAAAATCAATAGCGCTGATAGCAGGCTAACACGGCACATGCGTGCTCTTCCACCGTGCCAAGTGCGCTTTAACTTCTGCATTTTTCATTAAACTCCGGACACCGCACATGTGTGAACCTCTTTGATCTGAAATTGAAAACACCTCCTGCATCTTTTATTGAAGGTCAGCGCCCGCTTGGCCTCGGAAAAGCTCTTGTAGAAAACTGCTGTTCAATCTCCAGTTGAGAAGATTTGCATTGAGCGTGAAGTGTTGAGCGTCTGTTCGAGTGTTTGCCCTCGATGAACAAGAGACGGAAAGATTAAAAAAACAGATAAAGGCAGACTTCTTCTCTCTTTATTAACCCGCTCATCTCCCTCCCTCCCCCCTTCTTCTCATTTGCTCTCTCTATCTCTTCCCACAGTAGCCCTCGAGTGGCTGGGCTAGCGGAGTGGTGGAAGGTGGCCAGTGTGCATTCAGCGCCTTCACCGCTGCAGTATAATTACTCCTGCTAATCAGAGCACTTTACAGCAGCTTCTCTGTTCATCTGCACCCCCTCCTCACTCTCTGCTAACACTCTGCCTCTCTGTCTGCCTTCCCCTCCGCTCTCCCTATTAACCCTCCCGAACAGAAGACAGAGCGCTCACTTGAATAATTTGTAGTACGTGTGTGTTTGATGGATGTGTGCGCGCCAGGCGACAAACACAGAGGAAGATTGAGATAGAGGCTGAGCTGAGACAGAGGGAGAGTGTTTGGCGGCTGATAAAGAGGTCATTGTACATGTGCTGCGCCTGATAGTTGCTCATCTCCACCCTGAACAGCCAGCAGCCAGGACATCAACCTCCGCCCAAGACCCTGGGGTTAACTTCACCATAAAGCCCTCAATGGCTCATAAAAATTAAATTTTTTTTCTCCCTCTCTAGTCCACACCCCGCTAATAAACACATCTCCCTGCACACACGGCCTTGCGCTCATAAAATCCTGGGCTAGTTTTATTTAGTTTCACGAGTGTTTTAAACCCACTGAAGCCAAAATGAAATTGTTAAAGCTCCACCGCCGCCTTTATGGTCCCTCTCTGTTCCCGCTGAGGTATGCAGCCTCTGGAGCCTCAGGTTTATCCTTTGGTCTACAGCCAGGGGTGTTTTCTGCGTCAGCCCCGAGAAATAGAGAGAAAGGAGGGGAGTTACAATAAAGATGTAGTTTACTGTACTTCAGCTGCATTACACTGACTCAACACAGAGTCAGTGTAATGCGAGGCACACTCCCAGGAGGGCTGTCATTTTGACTCAGAATGAGACAATTTACAGCGAGTCCTGAGGTGCGACTGATGCATGTCTGCACAGAGACATTCATTGCACCAAAGAAAGGCACTTGCAGGATGACTGATTAGCCAAGTGTGCTAAAGGAAAGGCAGTAAGTATCGTAGCTTCTTTGACAAACTGTATATAAGGCTGGGCCGTCTGGACACTTTCACTCACTTTCACACCTTCCATTCACAATTTATTCTATTTGCGAGCTCGTGTTGCATTGCTAATACCATTAGCCAACCCTGCATTAGCTGGATGATGTATGGTGAGGCTGAGGAAACCTGACTACATCCCAGGAAAGGTCAAGAAATGCTTGTAATACAGACACCCATGTTCCACTCCTCTAAATGCTCCCTCCTTTTAGACAGATCTGAATCAATAGCACCGCTTTAAATAGGCCTCTGCATTATTTCCGTGTTTCTAAGTATGGCATGCACATGTGTTGTATTTTTGTGTCCGTGAAAGATATTTTCTGACATTTCAGTAAACCAATCTCCCCCACGGGAGGCAGGAATGCCCCGTCATCACCGCGCAGACACACAGACCAACGTGGACTCGTAACGACCAAGAGAAGTTTTTCTAATGTGTCCACATAAGTTGCCCATCAAGGTCCCATCGGACTATTAGAGCGAGTAAACCGTGTGTAAATTATGCAACAGATCAATGTGGAGAAACTTGACTATCTGCCATGTCAATGAAAAGACAATATATGAGTAGACAGCGTTTGGTGGTGATTTTTTTTTTTCTTCTCTCTCCGGACTGTCATCTGACCACGTCACTGATGGTCACACCAATCAGTTAATCAGATTTTCCTCCCAAGATTCTTTTTTTTTTTGGGAAACAAACTAATTCTGTTTGTGTCCGAGAACGTGAATTTAGCATTTATTTATGCTCCCAAATTTATGCTGTCACCCCAGTAAAAAGGAGGTGAAATAAATGTATGCAGAAAAATGACATTAATAAAAAAACAGCAACGTATTTTTTTGCAAAAAACAACGTCCCCCCAGTGCTTGCAATGAGGTCGGTGGATTATCCAGAGTAACTACGACATAGTTTCTGGAAAGACACACTGCTGCTGAATTATTAAAATGTAATTTTTCAATGCTGTGAGAAGCACAAATGAAAGTTTCATTCACCCCGAGTGAATTGGGGGAAAATTTAGGAGGCAGAAATTTTTAAAACCCTGGACAAATAAAATGAAAATGGTCTGCATTGCTTTAGCAGTGAAGGTAAATGTAAAGTAAAGTAAAAAGTATTAATGTAAGTAATGTGTATACCTTTTGAAATAGGCTGTAAAAACTTGAAAACACTTGAGCATATTAATATATGTAGTAGGTATGTGAATTCTATCAAAGGTAAACTGAATGAGGAAGTGTACTGCATCCGAGTGAAAGTTGAATCAACCAGTTAGCAATCAGTTTATCCATCAAAAAGAGAAGAATTGTAAAACAGGACGACCCCTAAAGTATTTAGGATACAGCAACCCAGTCTTTGGCCTTGAAGAAAAGCCTCAGGGGTCTCAGTCTCAGCGCCAGTATGAAGCTAATGAGGAGCAGCCTGAGGTTCTGCTGGGGATTACAGTCTCAGATCTGAACCTGGCTACACATTCTCCATCCCCACCAGGCTGCTGAGCTCAGAGGAGTTTTGGTTTTGGCTGGACAGGCTCTCTCCTTGGCCTGCTGTACCGTACCCCGAGGGAGGGAATAATCTGCAGACAGCTCTCTGAGCTTTTCTACCATCTGACAGAATCACTGCAGTGTTACTGACAGTGCTTTTCCAAACAGAAGCATAATATGACAGGGTTGTAGGAGAGATTTGATGGATAAACTGTGTCGTCAGAGTGGGCACGGTGCTGCTGCAACATGGGGAATTACACTGAATCATTAATGGAGCTCACAGAGAAAGAGGAAATAGAACAATTTATGAAAATTACTCTTCTTTCCAGCCTTTGCTTTGATAGAAACCAGACCCATCCAGTAGCACGGAGCCTTCCTGCCTCTCTGGCCTCAGCAAAGGCTACACTCAAAGTGATGACCTCCCTAAAGCCCAAGACTTTGTTCTACATAGATCCATATGGCCTTAATGTCATGCAATGTACAGAGATCACATAGATGGGGACATGGTGAAAAGAGACCTGGCGTGCAGGGCTCCGGCCTTGTGTGGGGTGGGCTGGTAGATGACAGATATTTGCCCCCCTTGTTGAGAAAAATTCCTTTTCTTTCTCCACACAACAGCTCAGCCAGAACCCATCTATCAGAAACAGATGCCACATGTGTGCAGTGTATCAGACATCTGGTTGAGGACTTGGTGACTACGTCTCAGGAAACAAGCTCGCAGAGATAAGATATGAAAGTGTCTCGTCATGATAGGATGGTAATGTTGGTCTGTTGGTCCACCACTTTGTCCGAGACTGAAATATCTCAACTACCAGACATAATTAAATTTAGTACATTCATGGTGTCCAGAGGATGAATCCGATGAACTTTGGTCATGTCCTGACTTTTCTTCTAATGAGGTTGACATTTGTGGTTTTGAACAAAATGTCTCAGCAACAATTTGGATGAATTGCAAAATAATTTGGTACAGATGTTCAGGGATGGCTTGTACTATAATAACTTACATTAACTTTTCATCTTGAATCATCAGCGGGTCCAAATTTTTATTCATGCCAAAATGTCTGCAAAACTAATAAAACTCCCATCAGCCTCAGCTGTGGTAGCGCTTATTTGCATGTTAGCATGCTAACACACTAAATTGATGAATACGGTAAACATTAGACCTGTGGGACTAACTTTACTTGAGTAACTTAAATAATAATATTTAATTTATATGCAGATTCTGATTATTAATAGAAATTATAATCAACAAACAAATTAAATATACATTATTCTGAAATGGCCTGCATAATGAGTACTTTTACTATTTGTGTTTTAAGTATACTTTGTTCCTAATATTTTTGTTTTTTTACAGTACAATGTTGAATGCATGACTTTTACTAATAATAATATATCTACACCGTGGCATTCATACTGTTATTTCCACCGCTGTAAACATCATGTTAATATACTGATGTTAACGTTTCACTCAAAGCACCACTGTGCCTCAGTAGAGCCTCACAGACTTGCTAGCATGTCTGTAGACTCTTAGTTTTGTTTCATTTCTCACAGATGCTCCTTTCTCTATGTTTTTCTCCCATACAGATCCCCTCCTCCCAACATATTTTGCCCCGACCTCAGATATAGGTCTGTCTCCTCCCTCCTTCACCAATTACTTCCCCCCCGTGGGCTCCGACAGCCCGTTACCAGGAGGAGAGACGACCACGTCCAGCGCTGGCTCTCCTCGCTTCCTTGGCCATGGGCTCAACGAAAACCTCATCCCCATCTACTGCTCCATCCTGGCTGCTGTGGTGGTGGGCCTGGTGGCATACATCGTTTTTAAGAGGTCAGTTGGTAGAAAAGAACGAGATGAAAAGATGCTTTGTGGTTAAAGACATCAACACAATTAGGTTTTGCACCTCGGTCACAATATAATCTAGGACAAAACGGTGAACTGTGATAGAGATGGTGGTCTGTGTTGGATAAAGTGACAGATGTTGCCCCGGGCTAAAAAATGGCACTATTATGACTGGTGAAATATTCAGGCCTGCCATGGTTTATAGTGGTTTTGACCTAGTTTGAGAGAATCACTAATGTACCACATGAGTTTTTCTTCAACAAACAAGTCAACACTTGATGCATCACAGAGGTTACTTTAACAAGTACACACAACCACACGAGAGCCCAGCCTAAAACACATCTGAAGCAAGTAAACAAGCTCATTAGAGGCATTGATTGTTTGAAAAGTGCCGACCAGGGGAAATTCAAGTGTCAGATTTATTAGTAGTCACGCACACATCTGGCTAAACTCCTCATGTACTTATCATCATGCATAAACAGACTGCAAATTATGTGAATTCCTTCAACAGCCAATATTTTATAAGAAAACACTTAGAGGTGTTAACTGTACTGTACCACTCAATATCTCATGAATATTTTAATCATTCTTTTGTGAGCCATTCATCTTCTGAAGAACAGCTTTTTTCATGCTTTCTGAACGGTTTATGGGTACCGTATTGTTTTCTATTGTATATTTATGCAAATATGCAGCACATATGCACTTTACGATGATTTACATGGAAATAAAAGACATTTCTGATGTGTCGCATATGCTGCCGCCATTAGACTTTCCAGCAGCAGAGTTTTTCTTGGCTGGTTTCAGAGTCAAACATGATCCAGAAACATTCCCTGGAGTTAAAACAGTGAAAAAAAAAACTGCGTTAAAACTGTGAAACCGTGACTAGGTTGTCAAAAATCATCATATACAGTTATAAAATATGGAGGGCCAGCAAAGCGTGGCTATTCGTTGTCTTGCATCTCGAAAGTCATAAAAGATTTCTGATACTTGTTGATTTCGGATAGAGGTAGACAAAGGAAGGATCCTCATTTCTAGCTGGCAACTATTGATTTTGCCGGCTGAAATGACATCTGTCACTGGCACTTGCATCTTATCAGCTGTAGCTAATTAATTGAGCTAATGTTAGCTCCATTGGTTGGCTGAAAACACTGTCCACACCTAGACTTCATAATGTTTCAAGCTTCTTTTAAAGAACCTTGTAAAGATTATCTACTAAATACTGATATTGTGCAAATAGATGTAGGCTTTTCTAGGCAAAAATCATCCTCACTAGTTGATAATCCATGTAGTTTGTCTTCTTAGCTATCCTACTTATCTAATACATACAAAAAAACTGTGTTTTTACTTTTAAGGTCATGAAAAAATGCTTTTAGGATGAGAAGTAACTGTTGACTGATGTGTTTGACAAACAGTGATGCTATCGCCACTAATGTTGTCTGGAGCATAAACTTTCCCAAATCCAATAAAGAGCAGGAAAGAGAGGCTAACATTAGCCTAAAACTAGTTTCCACACAGAACGGAAATACTACATTGTGTACAAACTAAGCGGCTCCAATAAAAACATTCAGTGCTAAGCAGAGATGCTAAGAAGTGCACCTTAGATTAGAGCAGACTCAAGAAAAGAAAACTTCATGAAGGTAGATGTGATTTAGTTTAATAGTGGTTGTCTGCCTTTCACTATCTGACAACAATCATTTTAAAAGCTGTTATCACTTATCAGTTATTGCTCCATAGCCCATAACTGCTGTGAAATCCAAATATCTAAAACTCAGGTAGGATCACATAACTGTATTATACTGAGTGGATCGTTATCTTCCATGCCACTTCCACAGGTGGAATAGCTGCAAACAGAACAAGCAAGCAGCTAATAACCGTGCGGCTACAAACAACCAGATGGTGACGCCGGAGGGAGAGAAGCTGCACAGCGACAGCGGCATCTCGGTGGACAGTCAGAGTCTGCAGGAGCAGCAGCAGCAGCAGCATCAGCAGCTGCAGCAACAGGCCCAGGCTGAAGTCTCACACACACAAGAACAGATAGGTAAGCCTAAAACTCGCTCTTTATTTTTGTCATAAACAGAAGTATGTGAATGTTTTCATGATGTAACCAAGACATTAATTAGGGCTGGATGATCCAGTATTATTGTAGTGTGTCAGGTTTAATGGATTTAGAAAAACAAAATGTCAATATTATGACATCCAGTTATAATTTAACCAGACCCTAAGCTTTGTCAAACTTAATAGCATTTGATAAATACACATTTAGTATGTGATAACAGGCCAGAACTTTGTATTCAGCACAAAAATTCTAACTTAACATAAGGCTCTCATCCAAGTGCGAATACGTTCCTGCTTCACACTGTTTGTATCCTTGCTGCCAAGAAACGTCACTGTTGATTACATCAAGATACTCTACTGAGATCTTGAGAACATGTGTTTTTTCCAGCATTGTGCAAGCTTTTCGCTCATAGTAAAAGGCACATTTCTGGGGCTTGAGATCAAAAACAATATATCACCTTGGAGGAGGATGAACACTTCTCTGCCAAGAGGAGATAGGTGAGGCCAAATCCTATATGCGCTCATGATATATTGGACATAGGAATGTAGAAACTATGATCATGAGGCCCAGTGGTATCATGAACGTGAAGTGCATAGGAACCATTCAACAGATCTACTTGAAAGCGTATGTATTAGTTTGACTGTAGGCCTTCTAATCACAAATGTTTATGTACACAATCAAACTGAGGCTCAAATATTCAGTGCTGACAGCCATTTGACACAGTTTCTATCTTAGTGCACTGTAAATATGAGGTTTGTAATCTATAAGGAAAGTATGTAACTGCATATGTTTGATCTATATCTGCCTTTACTACTCTTACTACTCCTCTATATCTATTTTTGTCTCTCTTTGACTCATGAAATATTTTGAGTGTGTGTCATAGGGACATACTTTGCCACGTAGACTTGCAAGCCAGACGAAATCTAAAAGGTTTTGTGAGATTAACTCAGTAGATCATGTCTGGCCTGGAGGGATAAAACCAACATTATGCACTTTACTGATCTATTATAAAGCAATTTAACATTCTTAATATACTTCTTTCAGTGCAGTGCACTGAGAGAGGGAGAAACAGTGTAATAGCTACATGAAATGACTTAAGAAAACAACACACGCGGTATGCACAACTTCCCAGTCCCTTATTAAAATTAAAAATATATTTGTATTTAAAGGATACGTCCACAAAAACATCCATAAAACACTCCAACCAACAGTCATCTTTCAGCTTCCTACTGAAGATGTAAATCTTTCAAAATTGGTAAAAAAAAAAAAAGTTTCATTAAAAAAAAAGGCAAAGTAGTATTTTCAGCTGCAGAATAATAAATATTCAGTGTGTATGAATATTTATGACGGCAGGAGTGTATAGCACAGAGGAACAAGCTATATAATTTTTTGGCTACAAAGACAATACCTGGTAGTTGTTTCAATTTATTCTATTTAATTGACTTTTCTTTATATAGTAGCCAAATCATAACATGTTATCTCATGGCACGTTTCATATAACAGGTCTAAACATACAGGATCCAGGTCTAAACATACAGGAAGTGTAGCAACAACTTTAAAAAAAGTGAGTTGAGTCAGTTATATATTTCAGACCTATTAGCATCCTCCAAAACTCTCCATCCAATTACACGTTCTTTAAATCTTTTAGTAATCAGCGTATGTGATTAGAGGATTTTACTTGCTTACACTGAGTACCACCACAAAAATATGAGGCTTAGGTGCACTGCATGGCGGGGAATCTGCACAGAGAGACTGTAAAAAAGAGGATAACCTTTAAACAGCTTGGAGAATAAAAGCAAGTGCTGCTGGAATGAGATGTGACCTCTCTAGAGCTGTCTGGCTTCCTTCAATACTCAAATAGCACTTACATTAAAGAGATGAAACCTGCATTCTCACTCGATCTATACTCATAAACCTGAGAGGCTTTTTACCTGAGGAAGAAGTCTCAAGTTCACTTATGATCTTGTTATTCATTCAGTCATTCATGCTGCTCTCGCTGACTTTCTCTTTAAGGATCTCATATGTTTCCTTCCTGGTATTATTATGAGTTATGGTAAAGCCTAAAAAATAGTCATACACGTAATATTGTATTATAATATTGTGCTAACAAGCAGCTGAACAGGACGACGGCTGATTAACAGCTGATAAATCTTCCCTTGAACAATCCCCACTACTGTGTCTTTTCTGGGATACCCATTACATTCCAATGAGGCTTGGGAAAAGCTTATTTTGTTTTTGTGTTTTCTTTGGAGTCCCCCTTTCCATTCTTCCACTCAACAAATGCAAAGCCTGCTGCATGCCGAAGAAAAGAAAGAATTTCTTTTGGGGGAGCAGCTCAGGATTGGTTCATTGAGAAGATGACTGCACCGTTAACCCTGTCGCCTCTTTAACTGATTGGCTCATTAGCAGGTGTTATGAGACGGGATCCAGGCCCGGTCTTGCTGCCTTTCAAAATCTGATCCTGCATCAGCGTTTAGCACCTGCTAATTGGCATTAGCGCTGTCTGCGGGTGCGGAAGCCGTTAAAAAGGCAGCGAAAGCTCTCGCGATGGGGGTCGGTGGTTCTTCCACAACCAACTGGGTCTGTTAAAATACGCGAGAGAGTGAGAATATGCACAATAAATCCACGATAATCGCAGGGGGTTTCCTGTTTCCAACGAACCATATTTTACAGGCGGCTAAAAGAATGGGAACACCTCCAGTCAAAACAGTCAAATAAGCCTTTAAAATGAGAAACAGAGCAATGAAAATGTCCCCTGTTTTGACTGACAACATTCAGAGAGGGTATTCCCTGCATGAGTCACTGGTGAGGGTTGAGAGCTCCTATACGAAGGGTGCTCTACCTCATTTCTGTCTACTCATCTCTATTAAAAAGAACGGTCTATCTGTGCAGCACCCCTTCCTGCCCCCCACAACCGCTCTTGCTGCTTGCCTCCCCCTCTGCATTGTGCATATTGAATGCGTTTAAAATTCAAACAAAACTCTAAGCCCTCGCTCACATCACCCATCTGTGCATCCCTGTCCTGTGTTTGACCTCACAGTCTATACAAAATGGAGTCAGTCAAGAAAAATAAAAACATGCAGCATACGGTCTTCAATATAAGAAACACAGATTATATTCATCAGAATAAATGAGTAGATTGGTCTTCGTCCGAAGGCTAAAAGAAAATAAGACCCACAATACGAGTTTGTTCGTGATTCACTACGAGAGCCTGAGGGACCTGCAGGAGCTCAACACTACATTCTTCAG
The DNA here is from genome assembly GCA_036365135.1 of Miichthys miiuy. Classification (NCBI taxonomy): domain Eukaryota; kingdom Metazoa; phylum Chordata; class Actinopteri; family Sciaenidae; genus Miichthys; species Miichthys miiuy. The sequence continues at coordinate 17,592,261 of CM071622.1, forward strand.
CGTGAAACATTATCCAGCAGCAAGTTACAGTAATAATGCAGATGAGTCATGTATTACTAATGCAAATTTAATCAGAGAGCTTTGATAAAACTTCTGTGTGTGAAAATATCCTCGCCGTTGTTGGATGACAGCTACATTAGTCATGATCAGTTTCCATATCAGGTGATGAATTTCAAATTCTTCCTCTTTGGTCCTGGCCTACAGTACACGCCGTTAAGCCTTTGGGTCCCAAAGACAGAGCTTTGTTGCTGTTGTGTTATGACGTATTTGTTGGACCTTTTTAACCAAACAGGTTGAGGAACTATAGAGAATAGAACTAAAAATCATTTTTGAACTTTCCTGGTTGTCTTCTAACACAATCTAAAGAACCATGAAGAGTAAGTAGTATTAATAAATGATGAGAAATAAACAACTTGTGTTGACTTGTGTTTACCAGCTCTAATGGTGGAGTGGATAAAGTAGGCTGACCACTTCAGAGCATTGCCAAATTCACTTTACAAGACATAAAAGTAGAGATGTCCCAATCATGTCAATTACTCCTGATCCATTATAATCTGCAGAGACAGAGTCTGATACAGCTACACAGTGCATGCTTTAGTTCAAACTAAAACGTTAACTTACATCAAATATATTCTATCTGACAGTAAAACAAGAAGAAATAAAATAAAACATAATTATATGAAAATACAATCCATTTTATTCATTTAGCTGTCAGATTAGCCAGGAAGAGTGTCTTCAGTCAAAGATTAACGTGAAATCCTCATAGGAAGAACAATCTAGTAAACAAACACATCCAGTGTTCACAAGAATAAAGTGACTCAAAAGACTTCATCCAACAGAAAATTAACAGTTTGCCTTTGCTGTATGAGCAACAGACAGCTTCAGCTAGTGAAAGAGCTAACTTATCTGGAGTCGATAAAAGATGATCTGTGGAAATCAATGCTATGAAAATAGTTCTAACTTTGGAAGAAAATACCGTGTTCCTGTAACATCCCATCACTAATTATCAAACTAATTCAGAACATAAGTTGCCTTAATGACATTATGTTACACAATACCCCTAAAAATGACTGGGAGTGAAGGGGCCTTTCAATGCCCGGGGACCCATTGACTCATAATCTGTCTGTGCATTCTGGGGTTTCAATGGAAAAGTAATAAAATAAGTTGTGCAACTAACCCTGACCCTAACCCCGAGGGTGAGATAAGTAAAGTAGAAAAACAAGTAATATTTTTTTCAAATTAGTAAAACAATCCCAATGTCTCTTAAGTTTTCCCTGGGAGTTCTTGTGATTACCATGAAGCCATCTCAAACTCAATACTAATCAGCAAATTAGAAAGCTTTATCATGGCTTAGGGTCCAATCAGGATTGTCTGAATGTGCTGATTAAAAAAAGAAAGAAGCAGAAGTCGGCAACAAATCTTTGCTGTGATTGGGAGTCCGCATTTCAGAACAGATTGAACTGGTTCAGTGAAAAACAGCTTGTATTGATTCTTGGAATGAGCTTGAACAATATCGGACAGCCATGTGGTCATTATTAGCAACCTCAAAATGAGGTGCAAGGCCAGTTCAGACACAGCTGCATTGAAGTATAAGCATAGGTGCGAGCCACTGTGCGTATGGCTTTGCACTGGGCAGAATCAGTGTCTCTCTGCTTTTTGTCACTGGTGCTGCCTGAAGAGTGTCTGTTTAAACAGGAAGGAAGAGAGAGAAGCGCTATGGAGTGTGGCCATCACTGGACAGAATCAGTGTGGATAGACACTGTGAGCAGAGGGGCAGACCAAGTGTATTTTATAACAGTGAAATATGTAGAAAAGATGGGTTTTTAGGAAGGGAAAAGGAATGAAAACAGAGGGAGGGTATGACGTTATACATCGACAAAAGAGCCCCCTCCCTCTTCTAAAGCTTTAAAATAAACCCTCTTGTACTACACTTCCGTGGCACAAGGATGCATTTATAAAGACAAGAATACACCCACCGGACTCGGGGGTCCTCTCAGAAACGCCTCTACATTCCCGAGCTGTTTCCATGGATTCCTTCAATTGACAGCAGGTTAAGAGGTTTGTGGGAAAAGAGAGCATTTGTCTCCCATCTTCACCCGGCTAATGACTCCAGTTTTAACAGGCTCAGATGAGTGAGTGACACTACAGGGCCCCCTGCAGGGAAAAGTGTGACTATCAGGGGTTTAAGGTATTTCTTTTTGGTGGATATGAAGTTATAATCTTTGTGGGGATGAACAAACACTAATCAAGGACTTCCCTCTTACTAAAAAGAAGTTACTCAGTGGGAAATACAAGAATACTGTGTTGATATAAGTGCAAATATGCAGAACTGTGTGAATAAGAAAAAGGTCCATGTTAAAAGATGAACCACCGCTGATTTAAATATCACCACAAATCACCTGTGTCATTCTTCCAGAGCCTGACATATTTCTCTTCACTCTCTCCCTGCAGTGGTGAGGGTGGATGGTGGACCCCAGCCTGACACGCCTCCCCCTGAAGTCTGAGAAAGAGGAGGAAGAAGGAGACGTCAGAGCTGAACACAGGGAGAGGAGAGTGGGGACTTGAACCGTGGACCAAAAAGAAAGAAAGCAGGGGAGGGCCACATGGGAATGTAAAAGTGACTCACATGTGAAGTAGCCACAGAGCAAAGACTTGACTTGTATGGACCTCCCAGCACCTTTGGGCCACAGTTTGACTCTTCATCCCTGCATATAGAGTCCAACTCTATCTATCAGTGTGCCTGGACACAACATTTACGGCAATATCAACCACTATCTGTACCAACGTCACTGCAGATACATAATCATAGATATATGCCAGTGCATCTCGTATTAACAGACTATCGCAGTATCTAATATTGACATAATTCTCACTAACTGCCAACTTAGTATCCTCTACCCCTTTCAAAGCTTTCTATTTTCCCTCTAATTCATTAGCCATGAAACGTATGTGCCTGAAAGGTAAATAGGCAGAGAGGTTATCCATTATCTCCTCTTTCAAAAGAAACCTTTCTCCTCTCACATCTTTCTCTGTAGCATCCCGCTCTCGGATAATCCTCAGTCTCTCTCTGTAGGATTCACTCTATTAGACCCCCGCCATTGTCAGCGATACAAAAAGCAGCGGGGGAGCCGTGAGTCACTCCCAACTTCATCTGAAGTTTCTTGTTCTTTTATCGTTTCACCACAGACGCATTTCACGGCATGCTGTCTTGTAAAATGTTTGCGTCATTGTTTGAGCTCGCCTGCACCGACTGATGCAAGTGACTCATATTTGGGAAGAAAGGTCAATCGCTGTGTGGCCCGCTTGGTGATCAACTGTTTTTCTTCCCGCACTCCGCAGTCTCTATCTCCTCGCTTACATAGACCTCTTCACGGCACCTCCAGGGATTGTGTTTCAGTAATTTCATGCTTAGAATGTAACACACCCCAAATGTTTGTCTCCTGTTTGTGGTGCATTACTTTCATTTTGTGGCTTGAGTTACATGGCTGATTCAGCAGGGTGCCTCCACAGTCCTCTATGGAGCCTGGATGTGCAACATGAGAGAAACATCTCTGCACTGTGGAGCTCTGCTGACTCACTGCATAGAATTGATGGAAGGGAAGGGAAGCAAAGTAGCTGTGACGCCATCAGTGACCCAGTATAGAGAGTTGCTCATTAAACAGATGCTTAAATGAATTTTGGTACTGAAAAAAAAAAAAGAAGAAAAAAACATGCGTGAAAAAGGAATCCCATCTGTCATTCTTTACACTTACTGAGTGGAAAATTGGGACACCCCTCAGAGGCAAATTGTTTCCACTATCCTCAGCTCACTGACACCGCCACCCGCCACATACTCACTCTTACAGTCTTGCATACGGCTCTGTCTCCGTGATAAACAGGACTGAGGCTCTAATGCACTGGCGGCGGCGCTCACGTCAACATGGGGCCCATTAGAGAGACGTCCTGACAGGCAGGTAGTAATTACCTCAGGGTTTCAGCTTCATTTATCCTCTGCTCCACTCAGCTTAGCCACTTCTGATCGGGAATAATGCTGAGGACGACAGAGGGGCGACACGGCTCTCTTTGAAGCCTCAACGTGACATTACAGACCCCTTATCCAAGTCCGAGGCCACTGACATTTACTATATCACCATGGTGATATAAAAGCACTTAGCAGCAAGGCTGGGTGGCACCTTTTATCACACAGGACCACTTTCATGTTGGCCCCCTGCTGCTCTCAGAAACTGTAAAAACAGTCGAGATAGATATCTTGTAAAAGAAGCTGAGCTTGACTGCACTGCTTTAGTATTCATTCCTACAGGGGCACGTATTTTCTCAGGGTCCCTCTTGTGGTATGATGAAAAAATGATCATGAGATCTGTAGAGGATTTCTGTAAAAAAAAAAAAATCTTTAGATGTATGCTAGAGTAGATAGGTAGACAGGTACAGATGTAAAGCAGCTGTTGATGTTGAAAAAGAAAAACGTAGAACGATACGGGTTGATATGCATCTTAGCTAATTCCATTATGATTCAGACATTAATGGATTTAAAGAAATATGCTTATCTCTTTCTTGTCTAGACTTAGGTGAGAAGATCGATACCACTTTAATGTCTGTACAGTAGATATAGAGCTAATACCAGCAGCTGGTTTGGTTAGCTTAGCTTAGCGTAAAGATTGTGCTCTGTCCAAAAGTAACAAAATCTGCCCACCAGCAACTTGAGCTCGCTAAATAAATAAATCATACATCTCATTTGTTTAATACAGAAATGTATGTGTAAAACAAAACAAGACGTTGGGGCCTGTACAGGTTGGACAAGTGGTACAAATCTTCTCATGTAACTCTTGCAAAGAAAGCAAAGACAACCTACTACTTAAAAAGGAGAAGTAAGATGTGTTTACTTGTCAGCAGACGTTGTAGAGTGTAGTGAGCAATAGATAGATAAGAAATGTCAGGCAGACATAGTGAGTTGTTATATCCTGTGTGATGCTGCATGGATCGGTCACATGGTCACCAACATCTCAAGACAATTAAACTTTCTGCTCTCTTCACTTGTTAATCATCCTGTTACACGGCAGCGTTATGAATGGAAACAAATACAGCGCTGCTGTAATTTCTTGCTCACTGCTCCTCGGTTGATGTGGGCATGCGATGTGGACATGTGACCACACACACACACACACATACACACACACACAGACAGACAGACACACACACACACAGACAGTGTATGATTCATTCTTCTATTGAGAGAGCCGGCATGATTCATCCTGATCCTAGCTGTGGCAGTGACATTAAAGGAGACACTGCTACAGTGTGAGTGACCAGAGTGTTGATTTAAAGGGGAAAAAAAGTCGAAACATACTCCTTGATTCTGTCTCCCCCTGAGGTCCAATCAGCCCTCCAGCAGTGCGCTCATCTACCCTGAACTGACTTATTCTCTTTCTCTAGCAGCTTGTGAAGTGATACACACAATGTAAGAATGTACAACCCCGAATATAAACAGAAATATGCAAGACACATTCAAGGATAAGGTTTTAAATTTGCCCTCATTCTGTTGTTGTAAATTGTTTTTGTCTTTATATTTTCCTGTTGGTTTATATCATGAATAGTATTACACTTTTGGAATCAGTATTTTTTCTAACTGATATGTTATTTTGTAGCACTTATTAGATGTAATATGAATGCACTCAAAGAGTGTACCGCAGTTCAAGTGCCTGTGTACAGTGTCAGGTGTCTTTAAGTTCAGAATTTGACTATATTTTTTTGCAGTTTTTTCCACTTATTTTATGATTTTATGTGCTTTTTTTATATTTTGAGAGCTAATGGAGGTTTTTAGCAAATAGAAGTCAGAGTTATAGATGAACCTTGGAGACTCAAGCAAACTGTATAAACCTGGCACCAATATAGAGAGACTTACAGTACAAATAGGTTGCCAGTGAACACATACTGTATGTTAACATGCTATAAATACTGGCAACTAATAGGGTCATGTAGCATTACAAAAATATTTACGTGTCACCCAAGACTTCTACTCTAAAACTCACATATGCTATTAGTCAATAGAAATCAGCTCTACTGTGCAGAGGTTTTGCATGTACAGTAAGTTTCATTGTGTACCTCCATTTCAGAGGCGACAGGACACGTAACATGTGCCGTAACATGAAATCTATGGGGGGGGGTGGTTCACTGTTCTCTGTGATATTATTACAAACTTGATACAGATAGATCAGGACCCGCTCCCGAAAAAGCTGAATGTCACCTGTACTTACCTACTAATGTAAAATGCATTGTGTAAATGTGAATTTCTTAGAGTTGATACAAGATACAAAAATACACTATAAAATGTAAAAAAAAGGAAAAAAAAGAACAACAAACAAAAGTGTGTGCAAATGAAATGAGCATCTATAATAGAATAAACAGAGATGTCATTGCATTATGTGTCCAGTTTGTCTTTCTAGCTAAAGTATCTTTGTGTTTACATCCATAGATCAGTCAGTAAATATACAGCTACAGCCAGCAGCCAGTTAGCTTAGCTTAGCATAAAGACTGAAAACAGGGGGGAACAGCTAGCCTGGCCTATCAACACCTCTTCAAGTTCAAGTTCACTAATTAACGTGATATCTTTTTCTTTTTTAATTCATTGAAATACTGAAGAGTAAAATATTGGGCATTATGGACGTTATGTTCAAGACTATCTCTGGGCCAGGACCAGTGACTTCCTGGAGTCTTGTTGCCTGGCAACCTTAAAATGGCGACAAGTAAAGAAATAATCTGGCACACAACCCACCTGTGAAACCATGTGTTGTTTTTACACTGTGGTTTTTGAATGGATTAAACAGGCTGATTTTATTACATTTGGTCCAAACCAGGCTAGCTGTTTCCAGTCTTTATGCTAAGCATAAGCGTGCTAAGCTAACCAGATATTGAACTATGCCTTTAGTTCATTGTACTGGATTTCAGATCAAAACATGTAGGCAACATAAGAGGGTTAGTGAAACCTCAGTGAGTTTGAATTCTGGTAGAAAAGCGTTTTAAATTATTTAAATTATTTCCCAAAGTTGACTGCATAGACCTCAAAATCCCCTGAGAGAAATGTCCACAATAAGTCACACAGCTTGATGTTATAGACTTATTAAATGCACTTTTAGTATTTTTTTCCTCTCTTTACTAAACACCCAAGAGCATTTGTGAAAATGACCTCAAGCAAATGAAAATAAAATGTCGAAACCAGAAAGTATGGAGCAACGAACCGGCAGCCAAACCGCAGTCAAAAGCAGGACCATATGTGAGCATCCACTGGACCTGGAGTGTGGTTCCCTGCAGTCTTTATCACCACTTAAACATTCTGGGGTCCGATGGGATTTTTCTTCCTGCTATGTGTCAGAGATGAATCCTCACTGATAAACAGAAAGGACATAAGAGGTGAAAAGTCACTGAATACAGTACAAAGGTCTGCAGTTGCTTCAGATCTGGCAAAAACACTAGAGTTTCAAGAGCACCGCTTCACTTTTGACTTGACAAACAAAGTAAGCAGTCTTATATATTTCTGTACAGCTTTTTCTCCTCCTTGACTGGTTTCTATATGAGGACCTGAATGCATCAAACCAGACGGAGATGGGGTTGACAGATAGACTGCAGAATTTTAATTTGATCAGCAGGGAGCACTTATGTGGAGACAATATTCAAACTACGTTTTTGCCTCTGTCAAGATTAATCAAGAAAGCAAGTCAGCTGAAATGGCAGAAAAAAAGAAGTCTTTAGATAAAAGGGAACAGACATGCCACTTGTAGGATAATCTAAGACATATTAAAAAATGCTTGGGGGGATAAAACTCAAGTCACTGACTCAGAAACATGCACGGTCACCTTCAGCTATAAGAATGCAGGTATCTGTCTTGCTGTTGCGGGCTCCTTTGTTAACAGATAGTTTATTAACAGTTTAGATCATTCTTTTGTTATTTTCAGTCTAAGACATTCAAAGAGTTACACAAACTAACCAAAATATTGCCAAAAAGATTCATAGTCTCTATCAGAACCTGCTGCACTGAAATTTACAACATGTCCAACATGTTTGTTTTGTAACCTGAAGACAGAAAAAACAGGAAGCCATGTTTATCAGTGAAGAAATACTTCTCAAAAAGAGTTTCAAATACTCCCCTCTTGTAGGATTGAATGGTGGCTCTGAAATGTTTTTTAGCTTGTCACTTCATAAAGGACAGCAGCTGTACTCAGTTACATCAAAGCAAAAAAACAGAGACTTTCCTCCTCCATAAAAACCCTTTTCAAAAGCCTAAAATCATCATGTTTACATTCACCAAATTCACCAATTCACAAAAGATCTTTTACTGCTTGTGTAAAGTCGGAAGTAGCATGATCCTGTTATAACAAAATAACACAATGTATGAATGCATGTAAAATATGCTTGGGGTGATAAAACTCAAATTACTGACCCGAAATGTTGCCAAAAAGATTCATAGTCAAACAGGAAGCCATGTTTATCAACCAAGAAATACTCCCCTGAAAATCTGTCAAATACTCATCCCTTGTAGGATTGAATGGTGGCTCTGAAAAGGTTTTTGGTTTGCCACTTCATAAAGGACAGCAGCTGTACTCAGTTACATCAAAGCAAAAAAAAGCCTAAAATCATCATGTTTATGTTCACCTGACAAAAGCTCTTTTGCTGTTTGTGTAAAGACAGAAATAGCATTATGCCGTTAAAAAAAATCTCTTGCTAATGAAATTGTACAAAACAAATAAATGATAATTAATAAAGGAATCATATAATTTTACAACCATCTTGTCAGAATAATATTTTGGATTGTTCATTCAATTATACAATTCAATCTGGCAAACAAAAAACAGAAAGACAAGTCAGGGTTTAGATTTTCTGAGATTTTTGTGGGCATCTAAAAGGGGAAATAACTGTTCATATTTTCATGAAGTGGTTAAATAAGTAATATAGAAAAATGTCAAAGTGATAAAAAATGAACATCTTAATGCAGAAAACATTGCAAACTGTGAATTGTATAGGCTGAAATATGTGCCACCAGAAACTGAATTTGAATCATTTATATTTGAATTTGAATTGCTTAACTTGAATAATTGAATTAAAAAAATGAATTTGAATCACATAAATTGAATTTGTATTGTTCAATTTGAATCATTGCATTGAAAAACTGAATCTGAATTGTAATTTGAAATTGAATTTATTAGTTAGTTTATTAGTAGTTAGAATTTGAATTGTGAGAACTGAATGTTCAGTTTCAAACTAATAAATTCAATTTACCATTGATGGACCTGCTTATTTTCTTTGATTAACAGTAATTTTCCAAAATTCCCCAAAATTGTCCTTAATTTTCAATTTCAAAAGTGCTTTACAAACTTCTTTAAATCAGTGTGCTCCAATGAGTGCACGCACAGTTCAGACCATGCATGCAACAACCTGTACAAAACAAAATAAGTTGCATTTATAATATTTCTTTTAATAAAACACTATACTATATATATATGTCAGTTTGTTTTAACTATGACTGTGATCTCCTAACCCTTAGCACTTCTGTGCCCGAACCAAACCCAACTTTGACCACAGTGGTTTTGTCATGGTTATGTGTGTTTTGGAAGGGAATGCCAAATTACTTATTTTGTCGTTTAGTTGCTGCAAAAACAATGAAAGCCACATTTCCAAAAATATCAAAAATAAATGGCAGGATATTGCCTCAGTAGTAAAGAAGTACTTTTCTCTGACAAGCTAAATTGTGGATTATTCAGTGAAAGTGGTTTGAGAAATATCTGTGGACATTTTCATACATGTTGACACATTTTTCCTTCTATTCTCGAGAGCAAGCTACAAGCTTTTCATTTTCCTACATGCCATATCTGCTACTTGCTGAAGTATTTCTTCAACACACAACTTTATTACAGTTCAAATATTACAGCAGTGCATTATCAACCTTATGTTGTCTGGTCCTATAGTATCTGAATGCACATGTGGTGTTCTTAACTTATCCTGGCCTTTTCTGTTTAAAATAACTGAAGTGACAAGAGGGAGGAAGGAGGAACAGCTTCATCCCCTGAGACAGGAAGTACTACGATTTATGGGAAATGTGTCTCTCATTTTTAAAACATAAAACACTACATGTCGCACCTCTAACTCTGAATTTCCCAGTACATCCAGAGCAGATTGGAGTAAAATCAAAATACTGAGACACATCTGTACTGACATATCATAGACTCTACATCACATCATCATCTGCACACAATGTGAGCAGCCGTCCTGAAGGAGGATATTTTTGGAAAATGGCATGTTTCCACACTGCGGAGGAAGAAAGGTCTTTCAATCTGCTCCAAATGGTTGAACTCTTTGTTGTGATGTCAAAACACCTGACAAATAAATATACAACACACCGAGGAATAAAGTGCTGCACGCAAACACTTTCAGCTGCAGAACAAACTGGAAACATGGAGGCATTTCTACCAAGATCTCTATCATGTTTCGGTGTTTGTAATAATGTTTTATCAGTGTTTTCACTGAGGTTTCTGCAGGGTGAGAAATCCGACCTGAATGCATGCAGCTCTGGATAACATGTGGGGCACATGAGGAAACCATCCGGCACAGCAGCAGTTAACACATAAGCAAATCAACCAATGCACCCCTGGCCTCTCCCATCTGCCTACATCCCACGTAGAAAGAGTGGGGCCACCCTGTCCCAACTCACTTAGTTTTATCCATAAAGTCTGATGGGCCAAGAGACAAGAAAAGAGAGAAGTGGAGCTAGGAACTGAGAAAAAATAGACTTGCGAGTGATGGCGGACAGCTGTGGGAGCCCCATCCTGTAACACCTCACTCTTGTGGATAACCGGCCCACCAAGTCAAACACACCCCACCGCAAACCCTCATCAGTCAGACTTATTTTAATTTATTACATTGCACTTGTTGCTGTGGGACTTCTAAGGCACGTCAGCTGGAAACAAAGTTAAAAAGAAGACTGAGTGTTTTGTCTCTGTCTAGAAATATGACCCTCTGGGTATCACGCGGTATCACATATATCTTATTCTCTACAACCAAATCCATAAATCAAATCCATATGTATACAGACCCCTTCAGGTATTTACACCTTTGCAATAGAAAAGGTAAACATAAAGTCAGCTTCGCTCTTTTCCTGACAGGTAATCAGCCAGATAAATTACTTCTTAAATAAACCTTTTTTAAAAAACTATAAAAATCTCAAATATGTCTCTGTTCAACACTGATGCAGCGATTCATTGGATTTCCGGGCATGGATCTAGTTTGCTTTTTTCCTGCTCTGCTATAAAATTGTGTGGGCAACATAGTTAAACTAATAAAACGTGAGAGTGACACGGTGAGATTTGGTTTGTGGACAACTACTGTATAACTTTACGCCTTGCACCAGGGTGTGGATGAATTATTTTAGGTCAGGGTTAGATTTTTGTTATATTTCACAATTCAACTTCAGACATTTGGCACTTGGCAGAACTGGATTCTGATCCTATGCACCTTTTAAAAAGAAAGAACTGGAAATTCTTATTCTTATTGTGTAGTTGGATTGTTTTCATTTTTTTTTGTGAACGTTTCTTGTTCTTGGGTCTCTCGTGGGAATAAGATCTTATTCCCACAAGAGACCCAGATATCTTATTTTAATAAGATTGCCTGATCAAATAATAAAAAAAAAAACTTCTGGGAGATAAAAAATGAAAGCGGGACCATCACTGTAATGTATGCACCAGTACAAGTCATTCTTTAAAATGTAGTAGATTACATAAATTAAAAAGACAGAAGCAGGAAATGCAGTCTGTAGAGAATCCTACACAGAAGAGCAAAGGCTTAGGCTTAGGTCCCTGAGGACTCTGAGAGTTCAAGGAAGAAGTGGGTGCTGCACAGGCGTCATTTACATCTGGTAAGGTACGACAGCTGACATATCTTAGAATAAAAAACATGGCCTTACCCACTATTGAGGTCCAGACCTCAGTATTTTTTTAAACTGTATGTATCATAAAAGTTGTAAAATACTTTAGTTTCCAAAACATATTGTATAAATGCCAAGAATACAAAACACTCATATTAACCCCCATGAGTCTCCAGCAAAACTACATTCCGGCAAAACTACAATCCAGGCTGAAAGTCTCATTCAGAAAGAAATGAGCAAGCAACATGATGCAAAGGATACTACCTAGGAAGGTGATCAAACAGAGGAGATAAAATGAGTGGTGAATATGTGGAGAACCTGCAGGAGCAGTAGATGAGTCAGAGTCAAGACTCAAGAACCAGAACCCCAGGTGTATGAGGATGACCTTTAAAGGAAAGTCATGAAGCCAGAAGGTCCACAAGAATGCGTCAATCAAGAGGTATCTAGATTTAGTTCATCGTCAGTAACACAGCTAATGCTAATTGAAGAATTCATATGTGTGTTCACAAGTATGGTGGAAAAGTAGATACTGCCATACATGACTTAATGGACTTTGGATGTTTACCAATGTGACAATACAACAAAACAAGTTAAGAGGCATCTATCCTGTAGTCACCAGATGCCAAATGTGTAGTTATCAATATTTGTGATTATGTAACAGTATGTTGGTCAGTACTCCTAATGGTGGTCAGATATTGAGTTTAAACAGATGTTTTGTTTTGCTAACATTATATTCTTTTAGTTGGAGAGGGAGTGGTTGTGTGGGTTGTAGCTCAGGGGGTAGACCAGCGTGTCCATCAATCACAAGACCGGTGGTTCAATCTGCAACTGTTCACATGTAAAAGTGTCCTTGATCAAGACACTGAAACCCAAATTTACTATTTATAAATATGAAAACAAAAAAGCAAATACCTTTGGCCTAAAACTGAGCCCCAAACTTGATTGATACTGGCAAATTTAAAATGTGAAACAGGCTCATTATTGACTCTTAGCTTGTAGGCTATTCTAATCCACTGCATTCCGTCTTTTTCCCTCTTCCTATTGGCCTTTGTGTATCTACTTCCAATTCATGATACACATACAACTCATGATAATATAATTGGAACAGTCAGAGACTGAAAAGGGATTTTTTTCCTTAGTTACATTTAAAAATACAAACCAAAACCGTATCCAACCTGTGCCTCAAGCTTTATATAACCAAAAACTTTTTCTTTTTTCATGTGAGTCACTTCAGCGGAGCTGTTCCTTTGACTTGTTTGACTGGATTACTTATTAGATTTACTATTGTTCACATGTCGAAGCGTCCCTGAGCAAGACATTAAAGCCCAAATTTCTCTCAGTGGGAAGGCCACTTGCTGTCCATTTATGAATATAAAACAAAGGCTCTGTAGGGGCCTAAATCTTGACCCAAAAACAGAACTTATACTGACTAATTTAAAGAGAAAGAAGGTCTGTTGCTGTCTTCTATCAGGCTTTGTGTATCTACAGTACCTGCAAAACAAGATACACATAACACACATAACTGTAACAGTGAGAGAGTCAAAGAGAGAATTTCTTCCTAAATTACATTTAAAAATAGTAACCAAACTCCAATCCAACCTGTGCCTCAAGCTTTATTCAACAACTCTGCACCAACAGTTCTGACTTTTTTCATTTGACTCACTTCAGTGGAGCCGTTCCTTTGACTTGTTTGACTGGATTTCTTATTATTGGATTTACCATATTAGTATTGGGCTTATTTTATTAATCCTTTTGTTGGACTGCAATCACAGTTTTTACATTTTGTAATTCTGTTAACCGTTACAACATTGTGTTCATTGTTTTCTTTTCCCTTATAGACAGTTTGGGCTGGGTTGGTAACTGTTGCCGTTGTGGGTCTGTAAAGCTCATTGAGACATTGAATGTAATTTTGAGAAAGACAAATAAACTTGACTTACTGTATATAACAAACATGAGAGACTACACAGGCATATTTACAGAAATGAGTGTGTTACAGTGTCACAAAAAGGTATTCTGTTACTAAGAGCACTATATATTGTACTAATACTAATATATATTATGCATGGTGCAATGGCAGATATTATCATCTGTGACAAAGTGGATCTGGGTGGCCGACCAAGGTACTGATAGATTACAACAATACAACCACACAGGAAAAGAAAGTTATATCTCTATATATCACTCTGGGGGTGAGACAAATAATAAGGATATCTATATAGACAGCCATTTTTTGGAATGATGGCAAATTTTAGATGTGTATATTTCAAAGAACACTTTTCATTATTAAAGTCTTAAATTATATAATAGTTTGGCAAGAAGTTACCTACAGTAGAATAATGCAATGATATACTTTGTGTGTAACAAACTGTTGTATTACTGCACATAAAATGTATGGTAGCAATGGCTCAGGAGGACGACCATGTCCATCAATCGCAAGTTTGGTGGTTTGATGTCTACATGTCGAAGCGTCCCTGAGCAAGACATCAAAGCCCAAATTTCTCCCAAAGGGAAGGCCATTGTCTTGCATGGTCTATTTGGAGATATAGCTGCCATCCATTTATGAATATAAAACAGGCAAATACTTCCGTAGGGGTCTAAAACTTGAACTTGAACCCATCTGATACTATCTAATTTAAAGAGCCCTCTTCCTCCCAGGCTTTGTGTATGGAACACACGATACACATAAAACACAGATAACTGCAACAGTCAGAGAGTCAAAGAGAGAATTTCTTCCTAAATTACATTTAAAAACAGTAACCAAACTCCAATCCAACCTGTGCCTCAAGCTTTATTCAACAACTCTGCACCAACAGCTCTGACTTTTTTCATTTGACTCACTTCAGTGGAGCCGTTCCTTTGACTTGTTTGACTGGATTTCCTATTATTGGATTCACCATATTAGTATTGGGCTTATTTTATTAATCCTTTTGTTGGACTGCAATCACAGTTTTTACATTTTGTAATTCTGTTAACCGTTACAATATTGTGTTCATTTTCCTTTTCGTGTTAGACAGTTTGGGCGTGGTTGAGAACCACTGCCACTGTGAGTCTGTAAAGCTCATTGAGATATTGCTGATAATATTGAGCAATAAAAGTAAACTTGAGCTGACTTACTCTATATATCCGACGGATGATGCAACTACCCTGTAAGTCTTTCTAGCCACCCAAACCACAATAACAGCACTATACCATATGTTTCTGTGACACCCTCAGGAGGCAAAATGAAACATGAAACCACTAGATCTATAAAGATTTGCAAACCACTTATTCCCAACAATAAAATTTGTGCATAATTTGTGTTTTTTTCCCCCACTAGCTTGTCTGATCTGTTTTCACCACGTTGAGACACCTGGTTTTATGTGCTTCTTTTTAATAGAAAGCAGACAGAAATGATGAGACATCACGTACTGACTGTTTTATTTACATTCTCCTCTGTTTGATTACAAGAAAAGGAACGAGTTCTCATCTCTAATCATCTTGGTGGGGCTTTCTATATGACAAATAGATAAACAGCACACACACAGGCACATGCAAGCCTAAATTTAAGCATTTGCATGGACAAATTAAGCCTTTCTCCTGTGACTGTATCGACCACAGTTGGCTGTAATGATGAGTAAACTACCTCGGGGTACTGAGGCTGATTAGAGGCATCACACCATTTCTTTTTGACATTCTCAATGATATACAAAAAAATAGGCCAAGGTAAAGTGATCTTACATAATTACACAGAACTGAGCTTTATCGAACTTTGTTGATATCAGTTACATGTAGTGAAAGCAGCATAACTCATGCTTTCAAATCTCCTTTGAACAAATCAAGCACTGACAGGGGACAAACAGAATCAGACTTTCAATCTAAGCAAATTTAACAATCAGGTTTGCTAATTACTTCACCATTCTCACCTTGTAATGGACTCTCTTTCTGTCAACAACAATACAGTCAGAGATGTTATGTTCTTCCTGCATTGACCCTCTGCTGCTGCTGCTGGTGCCACTGCAGTACCCCGATGCTTTCAGCTCTATGCCACATGAATACTGAATATCCAGTGCATGCATAAAAAAGGATAGGTGGGATCCCCTGTGTGTTTACTCAGTAAGTGTGTAAAGAAAATGTGTGGGCAAGTCAGCACCTGGGAGTGTTTCTGATGAATAAGGAGTTGTAAATTCGCATGATAAGAAAGAGAAAAGAAGGGATGCTTTTAGAGATAGAAAAGATAGATGGCAGCCAGCGAGGAGTTGGGTTGCTATGGAGCCTCCTTGTCGGGGCAAGAGATGCTGGGTACCCACAGCACGTCTTGCTGCATCTGCACCAGGCTGGCTGTGTGGGTGACAGCAAGCAGACAGTTCGATCTGCTCCACAGCACACCTCAGTCCAGTGAATGGACCTGGAAATCAGTTTTATGATAACCCATTATCTGCTGCATGTGTTAGGGCAGAGACTATTACACTGAGACAATAAAGTAAGGCTGTCACACGCTGGAAGGATTTCCATTTCTCTCTGCTCTTCTCTGAATAAACTCTATTTGCAGAAGTCATCATTCATAAAGGCAGTGACTTGCCTCCCTCAGCCAATTTTTAATACCTGAAAAGCCAAGAATAAGAAAAATACAGTGGTTTTGTCTAAAAATGACAAAAAAAAGCTAAAAAGGCCAGACTTTCTATAGAAAACAGCATTGTTGGATGATAACTTAATGTTGGATCAGGAACAAGAGCACGCCTATTCTATTAGTACTAACATCCCTCCATTGCTAAGCCCTTCCTGTTGCCTTTGGCCTTCTTCTGTTTCTCAGTAAAGGAACCGCAGAGGGAAGATTTAGCCATGAGATGCCTCATCAATGAGACTTTGTGGTTCCTCAATGTACACCCTCAGGCTATTGTCTGTTCTAAATGCCCATTTGATTCCTCATTTATCCCTTGTATCTTTTCTCAACCCTCCATCCTCAACTCTCATTAAACCCAACTACTCAACACTTTGCTTCACTAAATCGCTCAATATATCTAGAACTCGTGTTGTCTTTGTTAAATAGTTTATTATTTTCTGACATGAAATATTTTCCATGAAATTTGGTCCCCAAGCTTTCCAGAGTTTGTCAAGTGGTTTTGAGTAAAATGTCTTAACAACTATTGGATGGATTTCCATGTCATTTGGTACACACATTCATGCTTCCCTCAGGATGATTTCGTAACCTTTTATCTGATGCCACCATTAGGTCAAAATTAATTTAATCTGTCCAATACCTTCCTTTATAACTAAATATTTGCAAAAGTAATGACATTCCCAACAGTGTTCAGCGTTGTGGGAGGAATTATTTCACTATCATTGTGTAATGTATGTCCGTTTGAATATTTATGACATTTAAAATTAATTTAATCTTGAACTATATGGGATTTTATCCCAGCATGCACTGAACTACAGGCGATTTCAAATTTCCAATTCATCCAACCTGCACGTCTTTGCCCTGTAGAAGGAAACCCATGGAGACATGGAGACAATCCAATTTTCTACCTGTTACTTCACCTATTAACACAGCTGTCCAGCTGAAACATGTTGCGCTGTGTGGACTTGCAATAACAGAACAAGACCCAGAAGGAACATATCACTGACAAGGAGGCGAGTGGTGAAAGCAGTCAGAAAAGAGATACATACCACCATGTGATCATGAGGAAAACGTGGAAAAGAACACACAAAAACAGTCAAAGGCAGCGTGACAGACAAAAATGACTTAACAGCTGACAACGTAAACAAAACAGAACAGTAGTCCTCTCTTTCATGTGTATTGCAGTGTACTGTATAAAACTGCTTCTGTCTCCAAAATTTAATCAGGGAAACCCACAGTTATAAACACATTTTCCAGTCTGGTGGACATCAAGAGCATTCATAGTAGAATCAACCAATGTGGAGAATTAACTAAAAGCAACAGATACTGAGGCAAGGAACACAGTACAAAGCAAACAGTAGAGGGAAGACATGGCAAAAAAATTAGACGTGACAAATAAGACGGGATCGCTGAGCTTTTTCTCTAAGTGTAGATCGTATTGAGATTTAATGCTTGAGAGAGGTAGCCTATTCTTATTTGGTTGTACATCACAAAGTAAACATTTTAAATGTCCAGTGTGTAGGATTTAGTGGCATCTAATGATTTTGGAACCAATTGAATACCCTTCACCTCACCCTTCCGAGCATGTAGGAGTATCCACAGTGGCTTGGAAACCTGCGAACAATTGTGAAATGCCCTCTGTAGAACCAGTGTTTAGTTTGTCTGTCATGGGCTACTGCAGAAAAATTGGCAAAAAAAAACTTAACATAGGTTTTAGTAACAAGCCTGTTTGGAGCTAAAACCATACCTGACAACAAGGTACTTAACATCTTGATTATTGAAACAATTTAGGAAGTAATCAATAAAAATCTAACGTATAGTTTAAAGTAACCATATGAATAAGACAGACTTCTAGAAAATATATTGGTTATCTGGTAACCAATAATTATCTGTTTACTGTCCACTTTCAGACTTAACAGGTTTTTTATAAGAAATAAAACTCCGTTTAAATGCTTGCAGTTTCCTCAGCTGTCATAACAAGAGTACCTTTGAAGTGATTAATCATTATTGTTATTTCCTTTCTCTCGCTTTTCACTTTTAAGCATCTGCCATAAAACTTTTGAATTACAAGTGGCTTGAGGAATTTGACTCTGGCAGTATGTTTCTTTATGTTTCACGGATTTCTGTATTGAATTTCTATAAAACTTGCACAGTTGTTTAACCTTTGAATGACATGTGGACGGTCCATATGTGGATTTTTGATCCACAGATATAACATCCAGAACTAAACCGTGCATGTTACCAATATTTGTGGCTTTGTTGATTAGCTGGAAAAGACCTTGGTCTAACCAGGAACGTATGACAAAAGATGTAATACAGGAAAAAACAAAAGTTAAACAATTGCAGAACTTGTATATCAGAGTATGAGAAAACTGTGCTGCTCTAAAAACACACATGGCAATGAAAATCACAATAGCTTGTAAAAACTTTGCAAAGGTGTTTCTTAGATGGAAACTAATGGTATATGGTAAAAGTGAGAATGATTACATACTGTATGTCATACATACTACAGCAGATGTATCGATTAAGAAGAAACCACTTGAGCGGAAAGATAGGTTAATTGATTTGGAGCTGTTGTTACTCCTTACCATCACATGTATGAGAGCTCATTACCTGTCATTATGGGCTGACTTTCAGGAAAAACAAAAATCCCAGACATGCATTTTAGCTGACCATTCAGAGAACATCTAATAGATCTGACACATCTAATGGATAATTACTTCTCCTGTGAAAAACCACACACCGACCACAGTGGCTTTTATTGTTCTGAAAAAGCCATGCTGAAACAATGCTGGATCTCACAACGCGCTTGGCACGTCAACATGCTGCCATAAAAAAAAAAGCTTTATTTTCCCACTCGAATCCTCTGCTGACCAATCCATGATTGCTGACTCTTCTAAATGAGAGATAAAGTGGTGATTAAAACAAAGAGGGGCAACAGGATCCATTATGGGGAGAAAGTAAAAAAGATGAGATAAAAACCACTGCAAGACTTAGTAGGATTTTTTTTTTACTAAAAAGAAAACACCTCCGTACTCATCACCCTTGTGTCTTTGCAGGAAATGAGAGATTTCACTCAAAGGACACCCACATACTGTAGAGGAACCCCAGAGCACCAGTGTGACCGTGCAGTCATCAATCAGAGCTCTGCAGCTTCATCAACACCTTGAGGATGTGGGTGTGTTGAGAAGCGATGGGACTGAGAGAAGGAGAGCTCAGCCTCTCCCTCACCAAAACCTCCTCAGTCAAACATAGGACTTCTTGCATTTGACAGTATTTATAACCTGTTACTTTGCCAAAAGAATTAAGTGCCTTTGTCTGTTCACCACATGTTGGTGTGGCAGAGGGTCGAGGTTTTGAAAGATCAGGTAACAATGAGTGGCGTTTGGCAGCAAGGTAATGAATGGTTCAAGGTACTGAGTAAAAGGACAATACAGAGCATAAGTGCGGCAGTCTGGAAAGTTGACACAAAGTGTGTCACGTTAACTCCCAGATGAGGTCATCAATCAGTGCCACAGTGCGAGGGGGTCTGACAGCTGCTAGTTTAGAGGAAGGGATGAAGGGATAATCTGAAAGAGAATATGACTGAGCTGCGAGGGAAAACATTTTTTGGAATCTCCGTTTTCTTGTATTTGTTCTTTTGTTTTTTTAGCCCCATCTGTCCGATTTTCTCTTTTCTCCACTATTGCCTCTTGCCTCTCACAGCATCAGACGAAGCCTTTCCCTTTACGGGCTTATCAACACATCTGTCTGGAGAAGTTAGCGTTCCCATCCATTTTTAAACCATGTTTTCCTAAAGCGTCACTGGATCCCTGAACAGCTCTGCTAGCTCTCCGTCTCCCTTCAGACCTCCTGGAGTAAAAAAAGAAGAAAACCGGGCGTGAAACTAAAGACCCCCGACTGGCCACCACCTCACATTAAACTCCCTGAACCGGCCGGTCTGATCAGAAAAAGCTTGTGTTATTAGAGCATGGGAACTAATGAAGAAGGGACATGGTGTGATGGATTTCACTGTGGCGTACTGGCTTTGCATGAACAGGTTGATCTATAAATGTAGTCGGTGAACATCTGTTAAGTCGCAATCCCTTGTTAAAGTTTGCCACTCATTTTGGCTCTCTTAAAAATAAACTCTACTTTACCAATGGAAATCTAATAGTTTCCAAATGGCATGATGTCACCACATTTATTTGAACTGTACTGGCTAATTGTGAAGCTTGGTGAACTTATCAGTGAAGTTTCATAACATTCAATACTGTACCACTGTTTTCCATCTAGAAACTGCTCCTGAGACACTGGATGAATATATTACTTTGCTATTGATTTGTTGATGCCAAACGTCATCTGAAAATGACTATGAATAGACCCAGTGTTTTTCTACCCCAAAGAAAAACAGAGAATTTGCAAGCTAAGAAGGCGCATCCAGCAAATCTGAACCTAAGGAGCACTAACTGACGGCCAGACAATTATTTTCTACTGAGCTGAGGGATTGTGCAAATTTGCAGATGCAGCTGTGCTTGTCGTTAGTCAGCCCACGTGGATCCACTCACCATCTTTATGGAAGTGCTCCGACTAAATTGTATTATATTAGACTCCAGCGTTCCTCCCCTCCCTTCCTCTCTGGTCTCACACACTCTCTCTCCAAGTAGCAATCATCTGAAACTGAACAGTCAGAGCAAAGAAAAGGTTTCTTTGGCTTGCTTTTTTGCAACTTCTTGCCTTTGATGACAGCGGGGGAGCAGAGTCTACTGGACAGACGCTGTGTCTGTATCTAATTAATGGATGTGAGATGTTGTAGATGTTTGTAATATTAAATATGATAAAATACCCAGAGGTCCTGTTTACAGCCCAACACATATACAGTTAAGTTGCGCTTACAGAGTCATTAAAACTGCATTATTGCACTAAGTGCTGTGAGCAGAGTAACTAAATGAGCACTTGTTAGCTTTATGGCGCTGGTGTTATTGGCATAGAGTCTGAAACCTACAACAACATCATGTACCACAGAGATTTATGTCAAGCAAGGTTGTCGAGGTCATATTGAACCAATGCTGAATGGAATATCAGCGTTGGTTCAATAGTGCAATGGTTCAATATCAGCAAGGGCAAAGTAATTAGAGTGGTTTCAAAATTGGATTAATGAGTAGGAATTAATAATAAACTCTGGAGGTGAGAATAAAATTAAAATAGTGACAGTAAAGACTCATGGAGAAAGTCAAGATGTGTAGGCACAGCATACACTATGTGATTTGGGGCTACACAGGCGATTTTTCGGTTTCTGACCATCATCAAAGATTTTGGTCTGTCTCACATTAAGGCAACAGTTGTTATAGAAATGTGGTAATATCTTTAGTTAGCAATCCAAAACATTGTTTCATCAATGTAGTGCTATGGAGCCCAAAGACAGCATGCAACCAAAGTTTGAAACTTCAGAACCACAACTAATGTCTACAAACAATCTGAGAATACAGCATGAAATGACACTGAATGTACTAGACACTGTAACACTGTAAGCACAGTTTTTAATGAAAAAAAAGAACATAACAAGATGGAGGCAAAACAAAAGAGGTTTGTGGGAGTCTGGCAAAGAACAAAACACTGCAGAACACAAAAAGTACCAGCACTCTGGCCAAAGCTTGATTTTTCACAACACGAAAACTCTGCCGACTCATCTCAATCTGACATACCTGAAAAGTGTTAGGGAACAGTATGACATAGAATGCAAGCAAGCATTTTATTTGACTCGTCTTGCTCGGTGTGACATGCAGTGAAGCTGTAAGGATGCTGTTATTTCACAGTGCGTGGGGACCTTTAAAGGAGGAGGTGCTTTTTCCAACAGCCTAAAAAGCTGCCCACTTCATACAGCAAAGCATTTAAACTTAATTTGTATTCAGTTCAAACTACAATAACATTACGTGCTAAGAGCAACATAATGCACCACTAATGCACAGCATCATGATAACAGTAAAATGTTACTGTCTGGCTTTAAATGTGTCTGCGCAGAGATGGACGGCTTAATGTACTAAAGAGTCACATTGTGCAGTGAGGTCTGTTGGGCCAGATCTGACAATAAGTTTCATAGAGGCGCTCCTCATCATGAAAAATGAAGTGACTCATCTAAGAGTGCATCTGCTGAAAGAAGTGAATTAATGCATCAGACAGCCGGAGGATGATCAAAACAAAAGACCTGAGTTCTTGCCTACAGTGCCGTCCAAGAGAATGGACATGTTCATCATAAAGGCCACCTTCAAAATATCACTCGACCACATCATGACCTCAGATAAGTCGCCATCTCCATAGTGAGCTTAGATAAGAATGCAAAAAGCGCCTTAATGGGTTTGGATGAAAGCTTCAGTACAGCATAGAGCTCTCCATTTCTGTCTATAATGAGCTCAAAGATGGCAAAGTTAAGAATGTTAGTTATGTAAACTCCACTCTGTTTGGCGTCACTTGGCTGTTTATATTACCGTGGGTTTATAATTAGGATGGTGGAGACATTTGATTTGAAAAAGGAAAAGGTCATGGAGGATTGAGAGTAATAAACTTTAACTGTCTAGAGCCGAAGTCAAAACTAATAAATGCTGAAATGCACAAACGAAATCTTGCACCATAATTTATTCTGGGCTTCTCCGTTGTTGCAGACTCGCTGACATTACTATTTCCAATAACATACAGCCTTCAACATGTAGCACGTGTTGCAGGTGTACACACAATATTCCGTGGTTCAAGAGTTTCTGCGTCCACTACTGTCATCACGGTTGATATATTCTGCAACTTACAGACAGCAGATGCTCTCCTCTGCATGGTGCCTTTGGTGTGGGGCAAGCTCATCTTCACCTTCACCTCCATTTCCTGAAACTGTCCGTCAACTCACTTCAACCCGACGTGATCCAGAACTGGAGAGAACTGCTTTATTTCAAATGTGCAGCTGCCTGGTTGGACTAATAGGGGTGATGATATGATAGATATTTGACAAATGGTTTGAATAAAGCTCAGATAAATTAGATTTCAAATAGAAATAAAACCCTGAAGATATTACCAGGCCCAATCAGGAATAGTAAAAATGTAAAAGAGGTATATAACCCAGTCCTCCTAACTGAGATGTTTTGAATCCAGTTCAGTGGAAATTGTGGCGTAGGGTATAAAAGTGTTGTGGGAAACTTTCTCCATTCCACTGTCTTAAATCTACAGTCAAATTATCCTTTACACCAATTTAAAGTGTTTATTTTAATTAGAGCAATCTTCCAAGTCAAACATCTTGCATGTGTAAAGTCACTGGGCCTGTAAATCCAAAGGTAATTTTCATTGAGAGAAAATGTCACTCCAAGAGTGTCTAAGAAGCTCTTTGGAAAAGTAAGGCAGGCTGCAAGAAGAGAACTGAACTGAACTTGTTGGATGTAATTCTAATGATATAATTTTAGATTTGAAAATTACAAAGTTCAAAATGTTTGGTGCATTCAAACCTTAAACGGTTATTTCTTTTTAACTTTTGTAGTTGTACACAATTCAAATAAATAGGACTGGTCAGAATACAATCTGGCTATTACCCACTGTATGCACATTATCACAGGCCAATTTATAAGAAGAAGCAGACATTTGATTGGTTTATTGTGTCTCAAAGTGCAGGTGTCCAGAAAGGTTCACATATTCAAGGAGCTTTTTTTTTTTTTATATCTAGGTTAAATGTATTGGGAAACACACAACACACATTAGCTGCAATGAACTGTGTTGCTAAAGGTCAGGACCTTTTCTGATTTCATACCCCCTACAGAGGTCTTTAATCCGGCCATGGTTTCAAGCAATAGTGAGTTTAAAACAAAATGTGAGGCTTTTTGTCATCTGTAATTGTTTCATTATTGGCTTAGTTTCACACAATATTAAGCGCAATAAAAAATCTCCTCACTCTTCTCTTCAAAGGTACAACACTCTCAACCTGCCTGGATGCAATTTCAATGGAATAGTTTCCAAATCGTAAACTTGAAATCTGGTTGAAAACATTTGCAGCGTTAGATTAGCATTAGGTGCAATCAAAGCTATCGGCTAACCACAGGCCTTTCAACTGGTTTGGAGGTGGATTCTTCTTTTACTGCAGATCAGGGAACAGTTTGTGATCCCACAAAGGCTGTGCAAAGAACTTTACTGCAAAAGCCTAATTGAAAGAAGAGAGGCCGACAGTTGTTGGTTGTATCTGTAGATGTTATCTCGATTTTTTAGGATCTACATGGTATATACTCCATTTAAATCTCTTCCTCTCTTCATTACTCCACTCTTTGTTTTTTGTATTTTTCTCAGCCACACCTGTTCCTCATCTTTTAATGCCTCCAAGTGTTTTATACCTCCTACAGGAGTGAGGCAACTACAACTTGTGAGGAGGTTCCACATTATCTCAAAGTGGCCTCCAGGTGCCACTGATTAACTCGTCAAAGGAAATGGCTTTAAAGAGGATCTGGACTAGTTCTACTGTTTTGGATGTGTTGATAGAGGCTGGAGGTCTAAAATATTAAGACCAATTTAAACCAGACTAAAAGTCTGAAGCCATGCTAGCTGCTCTGTGAGGCTGCACTTGGGCACAGTGGTGCTATGAGCTAAATGCTAATGCTACCATGCTGATGTTTATCAGGTATAATGTGTACCATGTTCACTTTTTTAGTTACTAGAATTTTAGCAGATAAGTTCTGCTAATTAGCACTAAACACAAACTTCAGTTGAGGCTGATGGCATTGTCTTAGAAATGTTAGAAATGCATGTTGGTCACTGAAGTATTGGAAACATAAAAAATTTAACCTGATAATAATGCTAAAGAAAAAGTCAAGGGATCTTCAAAGTGATTGCAATTCACCTTGAAAGAGGCGAGCACTGGAATCCATCCAATATTTCACTGAAAACCACAAATGTCAAGCTCATGGTGGTCTTAAAAGAAAAGAAGTTGTTAAGCTAAAATCATGTGGGCAATGTGTGTCTGAACATTAAATGGCAGTCCATCCATCCATGGTGACTGACCTTGAGCCATGTTGGTACTGTGGCCAAAAAAAGCCCAGTTTTTGGGAAGATGTTGGGCTGTCTCACTTGCTTCCACTCTAAAGTTACAGTCAGTCGTGAAGACACGCACAAAAGTACCACATTAGGTCAGCATACCAATGTGTCTGAACACACACAGACCAAAGGTCATGCCCTTGTAAAACTTTACTTGACATGAAACTAGCAGACAGGACCTCTGTGTTGTGATAGTTGGAACAGCGGTGGGTGTCTGGATGGACTGACATGTGAACAAATCTCCAAAAAAAGTCACAGCAGGTGTTTCATCTCAAGTCGGGAAAAAAAAAAGAAACCAAACCATGTCAGGTGTTGGGTGCAGACAAGCCCGAATTACCCCGACTTTTATTCCTGACCGAGCCAATTCTTCTACCAAACTGTGAGGTCTCTACTGGGTCCTGCTCCCACTGCTGTTATTTTGCAGCTGTCCAAAGTGATTACACAATAGTTGTAAATAGGTACCAGCTGTCAGGAGAAATAAGAACATAATCAAGCTTAAATGTAGTTCTGGGAATGAGGTTTTCATAATCAGTTTAAAATATGAACAGTTCGGAGAACCCCTGCTCCTCTTTTAGCTTATTTTTTAATTCTCTGCTCTTCACTTATTCTGTTTTCTCAACTCATTTGCCTCTATTCTTGGTAAGCTTATCACACTTCACCAGAATAAAAAGCAAACACCAGCACGAGTTGATGAACATCAACAACCAATCTGTACTGCAGATACCAGTGTACATGATGTTGGTGTGGTTTGTTTGCGCAGCGGTGTGGAGGCTGGAGGTTATTTTCTCAGTGCAGCCATGCTCTCAGCCCTGCGGAGGGAGAAATGCAGTGATGTGGAATAGAGAGCTTTTTAAAAGCCAGTGAATAAAAGCTTTGACATCCCCTCTGCCCCGCGTCCCCGCCGCCGTTCCCATCTTCTGTTTCCTCCAGCCGCCCTCATGCCACTGTTTCTACCAGAGCACACTGAGATGCAGCGAACACAATTAAGCCCGATGTAATGAAATCACACTGTGCTCTGGTTAATGGAGATGTTGGTGAACGGGGTCAGCGAGTGGACTCTGTGAGTGTGTGTGTGCAGAGAATGGAAGCAGCTGTCAGGCGTCTCTTTTATGATTTTACATGGATTACCAGCCTCACCTTTCTCTTTTAAAATAAAGCCTACAAATGAAAGATTCAGGTTAAGGAGCTTATACTAAGGAGGTGTATTAGCTCTTTAAAAAGCCCCCACTTAGATATGATGTTATCTCATCAATATGAAGTATTTATTTGACAGAGATATTTCAGTGTTTTAGAGTGTCCCCATACACATTTCCTTGATTAACCTCATAAAACAAGTGTTTAGTCTAGCTGATGGGCAAAGTGAAGTGTTATATCTTAACCTCGTGCATGCTGCCAAGAATGGCGGCTGAAAAATGACTTCAGATACCTTAGTGCACAAGTTCTTAATAAAGTCAGAAATAACGTTTCCACTGCACGTTGAATAATAAATCTAGTTTTAACATCAGTGCCCGCACAAGAGCAACTCACTAAAAAACACATTACACTGAATGTAACAACACTTCATTATACTCTGCGCGACCTTATCGAGCAACAGCTTGGTGCTGAATCCAATAGATTAAATACTCATTGACATTTAATTCCTGGATCACATCATAGCGAGCTGGTGACCTCCTATTGGTGCAGAATGAGTCAGACTGACGTCTCATTATATGCTGTTCTGTAGATGTCAAGCCCTCACGCACAGGACTGAGCAACGCTCTGAATCAGAAATCAAACTTCTTCCTTGACCTCGGAGGATATTCAAGTGGCTCTTGAACACAGTTATTCTGAGCAGTAAATCAACCAGATAATGAAAAAGGTCCATACGGGCAGCGGCAGAAGCACAAGACCAGATTAATGGACCTAATGAGGTGGATATGTAGCACAGCAGCACTGGGCGGGAGGCTGTTTGGGGGTATTAAGTACATAAGGTCGTTCAGCATGTTCCAGTCTCTGTGAAAATACAAGCATTCCTGCGTTACACCCTTCATACTGAAATAGTGAAAATAATGTGTTATCTGGCAGCCTATTGTCCAGATGTTATTGGTGCTGAAACTAGAAACCAACATTAGAAGTAGTTTTATTTGGATATGGGTTGTGTGTTTTTTTTGTTTTGTTTTTATCCATAATAATAAAAAAGAAGCTGTTTCTCTTGGGTGGGTTGGAAGATTCTGCCAGTGCCAATGTTTAAAACCAGAAAAAGTTGGAGACAAAGTCAGCTTCTGAGGTCTTTACTGGAAGTGACTGTGAGACTATGAAAACTGTATTATTCAACAATAGTGATCAGAAATCAGAAAAAGATGAGTTACTACAAAAGATTGTGATGTGTAAAAATTGAACTACTGCAGTAAGGAAGAAATCTGTATTCATGGATAGGCTACATTGTATAAATCTGTCCTTCTATCAACCTGTTTTTTGCCTTTTCATTTTGTGCATTTAAAAAATGGATATGTAAAAGTCAAAATATTGTAAAAAAAACTTTTCAGCTTGGCTCAGGTACAAACGTTGGTGAATCAATAAAATAAAATGTGACAAACGGTAAATTATGACATGCAGGAAGGATGTGACTCAAGCTTCTCCTCCAAAGAGATTCAACAGTGGCAGATGAACAGAAGATCTGTGTGGAGCGATTTAAAAGATTGTTTCTCAAACGCACACAAACACATTCATTTGCATTTTCTTTTGCAAAATTCACCAGTGAAAGATCAGCATGAAGTCCTGACAGAAAGTGCAACACAGTAGTTTACAACTCATGTAAACTCTCCTGTTGGCTCTGCAACCTGGGCGGACGAGGTTTTCAAATGTTAACATCGGAGTATACCTTATGGAAAAAGTGAACACCAGCTACAATTCCTAATACAGACAACCAAATCCATCTGTATCCATCCCTGCATTCATCTCAACACCAGAGGAAAACATGGAGGGATTAACCACCAGCCACTGAACATGGCCACAAGGATCTCTCTTCTCTGCCAACCTTCCTGCTAGCCAGTGTAAAGGAGCTGGACCTCCATATTAGTCCCCAATGGGATGTCAGGAATTGTAATGACCTTTGTTACACCTAAGCCTAAATCCTGGAATACCCGACAGTGCCATTAAACAAGGAGGAAGGTTCCCGGGTACACCAGACCAGCACTGAGAGGCTTATGAAGAGCATCTACCCTACCCCCTGTGCCAGTAGTGGTTGCTATGGCAACAGTATGTTCAGCTGAAACTAACCATTATGATTTTTATTTTAAAAGGCATCCTAAAACTTTTCTTACTCGACTGTTTTTTTTTAACTGTCTGCCTCTTAGAGTTTCATCTTTTGCTATATTAACTGAGAGCATTAACATTACATAACATTACATATCCTACCCCAAACCTTCAGTGTTTTTCAGTCCTAACCTTGACCACAATTTAACCATTGCACACTGTAAGAATAAATTATAAAAATAAAGGTAAGTTGTCATTTAATGTGATTTAGCGTCTGCACGCCCAATATAAACTAACTGTTCCATTTGGGGAATGGGTTTCAAATACACATGCAGACTGCTTGTCTTTATTTGGCCATGTCTTAAATGTCTTAAACTGGTCTTGACAGATTAAGAGACGCGTAGAGTGCCATTAAAAGACTACCACTAAGGTGCTGTTTTCTGGCATTTGAAGGACGTGCTGCTATTTGTGCGCTGTAGTGTGTAAACACAGTGCCCGACAGTGCTTTGCACTAGTTATAGTTTATGGTCAAGTGGTTGTTGTTTATATGAACACAAATAAAAGTATTACAGTGTCCATGTGCGTGCTGGTGATTTATTGTAGCACACCATTCAGGTCTCTATCCACCCTTCTTTCCTTTCTGACCCCTCCCTCCTCACCCTCTCAGACAGCAGTGCAGCAGTAGTAATGGGCAAGCTGTGGGTTACTGGGTCCTCTGGGGTATTAATCAGCTAACTGGCTGCCATGGAGGTGGGTGAGGCTCCTTACACTGATGCACAGGCTTTTTAATCAAAACTTCCTGCACAAATTGCCGTGTGTTTGAGAGACTGATTAAATTACCGCTTTGATCTCTTGAAGCCAATTTAGCTCTTCCTGCCGGATCACGCATGCATGTATATGTGCAAACAAACACACATACAAGAAGATGCATGTGAAAAATGCACAATCAAGCATGTTGACTCACACTAAAGCTGTATACAGCCCATAAAACCTGGGCAGCAGTTAAGATTTATGATTCAGGAGCTTTAATGTAGCATAAAACTCAACTCTCTTCCTCAAAACAGACCCTGAGAATAGTTCCTTAAAGGTTCATGAGGTGCATTGAACTCCTGGTTGGAAATAAAGCAGCATTTTCATCTGCTTACTGAAACTCTCACTCAGGTGCATAATACAGACATCAATCTAACAGCTCCTCTGTAGCTGATACTGGCTCCAGACCAACATTATTATTGCCGTCTTTATATTTAAAGCCTCACATATGGCTTTATCCAGAAAATGATTTGTGTGCCCAACGTCTCACACTTCAGAGCTTTAGCTTTAGCGATTTTCAACAACACTCACCTGGGGAATTGAACCCAGCGCCCTGTGATCACATGACACCTGAGAAGCTGTAGGACTGATGGAGGAGAGGGTAATCATGAGATATGTGATAGGAGCAGGAAACCATATCTGAGAGCGTTGGCATTGCCGTGATGCATTTGTTGCTGTCTGCTGCTCCGCGTGTGGGTCAAACACAAATTTAAAATGTTTGTTTAACTGTTTCTGAAGGCTTTTCTGGGGGAACACCAGAAAACATAAGGTCAGATGACAATAATAGAAAAAAACAACACTTTTTTGTCTCTACTTGGCATCCTCCACACATAGCTGGTACCCAAGCAGGCTCACACAAAACCACAAAATGTATTTGCAAATACAGTGTCACCCAGCTCTTGTGTGTGCTGTTGAAACTCATCTGTAGTCCATTAAACAGCCCGTTCAGGAAGAGTACTTTAGTTTCACGGAGAGGTTTTCTGTCAGAGCTTGTTTGCTGTAAACTGACTGTCCCACTTTAGGAATTATACAGAATTTTAAAAGTACAGTGAATACATTTCAGATATCAACAACGAAGACAGTGGCCACAGTTCCAACAAGCAAATGAAGCAGATAAAAAGGATCAAAACCAAATTATGGGTGAATTCAATCTCTCCTGTAGAAGCACTTTGTACTGCAGGAATCCAGGAAGTACAACACTTAAACAGAGGAGAGAGTGAGTGAAAGGGTGGAAAAAGAGTGGCTGATGGAGAGGTAATATAAGAGGGAACACAGTGCAGGAGGAATGAAGAGCAGTCTGGAGAAGATGGCATGGAGAGGACTCGTCTTTCTCTGTGGAGGACTGTCTGGATAAATCATGAGGTGGACCAAATGCTGTCCAGTGTAAACTAATGGGGAGGGAATTTATGGTAACACTTAAAGAATGAGATCAATAGAAGTGGTGCTTCCAGCAGTTAGGAGAAGGAGGAGAGCGCTGGTCAAACGGAGGGTCAATATCGTCCAAATGGGATCAGTTACAGTTCTGTTAGAGCAGGCCAGCAGTCAGAGGGAGAGACAGAGGTCAATGCAGTTACCTGTGGCCTTCTAACAGACTAACAAAGTAAATGCACAAACACAAAGTTTTCACTTTATTTAAACAGGACGACTCTGGGCTGCAGTTTTTTTATTTATTTTTTTAGGTCTAATATAACTTCTGAAAGTGTTTCTCTGGGAGCATTTATTAGGCATATGCATTCATGTATTGGTTATTTTGTTTTGTAAATTAGATTTTTGATCTGAAATGTTTTTGCTGCCTGAAATACGTTCGCCAGCAAAGTGTGTTTCGGGCAAAGGAAGTGCAACGCTGATGTACGACACTCAAGATGGATGTATAAAGTGGGTGGACAAAGCTCAGGAATTTGACACTGGAGACTTTGCATCCTGCATCCTCTGTGTGTGGTCCGGTTTAGGCAACAAAAGCACTTTGGTTAAGTTAGGGAAAAATCCTGATTCTGGATAAAAAGTTGTCACAAACTTTAGTCATTGTAGACTTTTTCAGTATTAGAGCAATGATTGTTCTGTGACCTTAACAGAGTACCGCGAGCGACTGAACATGACCATAAATATGTTTGATAAAGATACATTTTTTTTGCAAAAGTGGATATTGTCAGAAACAAACATATAGTCACATATGTTGTCAGTAAATATTTCATTGATACATTCAGTATAAACACTTTGCCACTTGCAGATTCGTTATGTTGATTATAAAGGTAATCTGGGTGACATTTCAAATGTATTTACTGCTGCAAAGTAGTACATAAGCATGATTTGTAAGAAACAGGGTTGATGATGATTTAGCCTCTGGGGCAACATCCAGTGTTTCAGGGCCTCTGGTGCAGCCAGTGGATGTCCTGAAAAACAGATGACAGATATCCGAGCCGATTAGTAACTCTATACATGAGAATGATGAAAGACACATTCCTACTAATCTCTAAAAACAGAAAATAAAATATTAAATTATTGTTGGATGGACGATAGCTGTTAGGTTCCAAGACTGCATTTCAGACAATGTGTTCCACCTCTTTTGCTTTCCACATGGACTGCTGCAACCAAAGCACCCTCAATCATTTTGGTCAATACTACTGGGACTATAAACAAACAACACACACACACACACAAAAAAAAAAAACCAAAAACGCTTCCGGTGCCAAAATCTTGGTCTGTTGCTGACATTCATATGCTTATCTGTTTATAGAGATTTAAAAATTACTTGCAGATTTTTTGGTGGTTCGAAATCAGATTAATTTATTCATTAATAATTAACTGCAATGATCAATGAATGTTCACTTACTTGTTTAAAAAAATAAAATGGTGTCATTTAGTTTTGTAAAATTGCAGATTATGTTCAATGACAATGTTTAGTGTCCAATGCCAAGTTCTTATTTCTACAATAACTGCATATGGAAACTCCAGTATGATTAGGGCTAGGAAAAAGTCGTGGTTACAGTCATGCTACAGTTCTTTTTTTTTTTTTTTTTTTTTTTAAAGAAAAGCTAGAATTAACTGTTAGTGACATGACGGGGCACAAACTCCACTCTCCCACATAAATGTTAGATGTGCTGCATGTCAGCCCGTCACCTCAACTGCTATTCTTTCTGCTTCACTAACTAAAGTGAACACTGCTGCTTCCTAAACCTGCTTCATGTCAGATTCACACCTTGACCCCCCCAGTGGAGACCCTTTCTTTCTGAATCTCATTATCTCCTGACCCTGAACGGTGTTAAAAACCCTGCTACAAGACGCTCGCTGGTCTTTGAGGGGGCTGAAAAGTAAATTCTGTGCGGCTTTATTTTCATTAAAAACAGTCGCACAGGATGAAGTCGTTGCTTCACCTCACAGTGGAATATTTTCTGGTTTTCAACAATAATTATCCAAGGTGTTTCTTTTGATATTCACAGTAAAATGCCTTTTCATTTAATTGCTAATGTTACATTTACTCCAGCAGTGACTGGATGTTTTTTGAAAACATCAGACTGACATTTAAGCGATGGGGTAAAAGCTCTGGACGTGAGCAGTCCTGGTTTTTATTTTCTTTGCTACTCTTTCCCACGTTGTTTTTTTTTTCTTTTCTTTTTCACTCACTGGCAAAAAAAGTACTGATGTTATTGACACAATGGCTCAAATCCCAATCGAACATGTTGCACTGATCACAAAGCAAGATCTACATCCAAGATAAACCTCTCCCTCCTGAGTTTTAAATTTATGACACAAGCTTTGGTCCAACGTCTGTCTCTTTCTTTTGACTTGACTCTTGACTCTTTAGTCAGACGATATTAACCTTTTTGAACATGAATATTTTCTGGATCTAATATGGGGAAATT
Source organism: Miichthys miiuy (assembly GCA_036365135.1). Lineage (NCBI taxonomy): Eukaryota > Metazoa > Chordata > Actinopteri > Sciaenidae > Miichthys > Miichthys miiuy. The sequence goes on from CM071622.1 coordinate 17,625,697, forward strand.
AAAGCCTGGGATATGATCCAAACAGTGCAGACACAATGAGGACCTGAAAGAAGAAAGACAAGATTTCAGACAGCTGTCAGACATTTTATTGTGTGATTTTTAAACTGGACCACCAGCCAGGGTGGTGGCTAAGGTTCTGGGTACCAGACAGAATATTACTTTGTCCCCCCCCACCACCACCAAAAAAATACCCCTGCTTTTAACTAAGATAATCCTCCTGGAATTTTTGTGGGCAATCTCCAGCTGTGGGCACCAAGAATCATGACCACCTTCCTGCCACTGCCACCAGCCAGTGTGTGGATTCAGCTGGTTTTGTTGGCCTGATTCAACATGAACTTTCTTGAGTGAGCACAGTAGGAAAATCTCCATTTAAAAGCCAATTTAAAGAAGTAAAACATGTATTAAATCCTTGTTAAACCAATTTTTACTGTAATTTTAGAATTTACAGGAACAATTTAAGTAATGGAGCATTTGAGGTGATTTTCCTTTGATTTCATTTCAAATGATTGAAAGGTGTTTTCCATGGGGCTCCTTTGATACTTATGAATCTCTTTTGAATTCAAAGGCAACACATGGAAAATGTCATGCAACCACCATGCTGTTATTGTACACTAAGAGCACTGTGGTCTGGAAATGGGTTGGGGAAAGAATCACTAACATGAGACAAAAGGTGTGAAGCGCTAAAGATGTGAACAATATGGTCGTTTATTTCCTCAGGTTTCAGGACAGGCTCTGAATATTTGCACCTCACGGGTCACATGAAAAGAAAAGACTCAAGGCCTTTTATTGCGGAACAGCGTGATTGGTTCAATACATTTTGATTTAGCCTCTTCCTATAAACGATTTTAATAATAAGTTCCATTTTCAAGGACTGGCAAGTCTGCTTGTGATCTAGAAGGGAACACTTTAATTCATGAGGTAGTTTGATGGGAGGTCAGTGCTTTCCGTGCATAGACATAGTAAAGAGTCCAATAAAGTAAAGTTCAATATTATGTCCTGCATGAAGGCGGTTGAGCTGTATATTGACGTTGGAAACAGGACGACATATGCTGCATATCAGAGAGGAGTTACCTGTCTGTCTTTCTTTGCAGTCTAGCATGTGTTTGGCTTTGGTTTGGGAAGACCGGGACCTGCTGTCGGTGTGATGGAGAGTGTTGAGCTCAGGGGGAAGAGAGGGTGATGACAGTGTTTAATCTCTCTCCGTGGCACAGGCCTGCTGTCCACCTCTCCGCCCCTCTGGCAAAAAAAAAAAAAAAAATCGAACTCTTAACCTTGCAACTGAGCACGCAAATGACAATGCTTGGGACGCAGAAAGCTAAGAACAGGGGAGTGTAGTGCATGCGTGTGGGGGTGAAGCACTGAAGTGGATGTCTGGATGGACACCAAGGTTATGTTCTCATGAGCTATGTCTTGATAAAAAATCCCACTACTCCCCTGTGTAACCTTCAGTCTTACTGTACCATTATATGCTTACAAAATCTAACAGGGACCCCTGGTTTCACTCTGCTGTACTGTACAACACCGTGCCCAGCTGGAGGCATGGCATGTCTGTTTCGTTTTAAAGATCCAAACCTCTTATTACAAGAATTCGGGCCAGCCAGGGGCCGCTCTGGGAAAGCCATTAGGAGGTGTGTGTGAGCTGAGCCAGCCTCGGTGCGGTTACAGTAGTGCAGGGCTCTGTCTAATGGCTGGAGTCGCCTGTCTCTGCACTGTAATGAAGGTAGGAGTTACTTAATCTTCAGCCTGACTTTATAAGGTGTCCTTTCAACCCCATTGGAGCAGGGATAAGTGTAACACTACAGATACAAATCCTTATAAATATCTGCAGTTTGACTGACTACACCGAGCAGAGCTGACAGCCTGCTGACGTGAACACTCGCTTCGGCTTGTAAGGTCAGACCACTTGAGCCTCTATTATGAAAACTACATGTTTTATTGTTCCATGAGATGCTGCATTCCATGGCAACAGTGATTGGGCTGTAAATCCACTGATGATGGGAGGAACAGCACAGAGGGCTTGGAGAAGGGGAGTGGGAGGGAGGGGGTTGCAATTAGAGCAGTGAAAGACCACCAGGGCGGCTGCTGCCCACCTCAGCTGCCACACATTTAAAAAATGGGAAAAAAATAGCAGCAGTGACAGTGAGTGAGAGTGAGAGAGGCAGATTGCAATTAGAGTTGTACAAACATTGTTCGGATGGCAGAGCAGTCCTGGAGAAAGGAATCATTTCATTGGCTGAGTTGAACGTCAGAGGGTGGAGACGAAGAAGGGTAGATAAGCTTAGACAGCTAAAAAAACTGTGGTCATCACATGGAGAACAATAGGCACTTTAAAAATAAATGTTTCACTCTAAACTCTGTTTTGTGTACTGTCAGGTTGTTTTTTTTCTGTAAAAGTCAAAAGTCACTGACAGCCACAATGTCTTCACTTCAGCCTCTGAGTCTTATTTTATTTATTTATAATACTTTTTTTTTTTGAATCAACATTTACAATAATGTAACCAGAACAACTTGCAGAGATGCACATTCTGCTGTTTTTTTCAGATAAATGGAAAGAAGAATTATATAAAATATAATAAAATATAAAATAACAAAAACTGTCTAAGAAAACAAACTCAATACACAATAATATTCTGTACTTTAGCAGTGCAAAGATGTATGGCACAGGATTATACTTGGATATTAAAACAGAATTAACTGTACACTGAATATATTTACACCCACAGGTCAATCTCATGTCACCACACAAAGGCAGAGCTTTGTTATAGTGTTCAACAAAATAGTTGAGAAATAGCCAAATGGTTACAAAAGACATTTAAAAAGACATTGATAATAACAACCTTTTGTACATTAGTACATTACAGTATTTCTACAATTTGCAGACCATGCACAGAAATGTATAAATAGAACAGTATAATAAAGTACACACAGAAACATTAGCACTATGGGAAGAACCAAAAAAGTATATTTACGAAGCAAAATATAGAGTTACAATTTTATTTATAACGGGCAATTTAGGGTGAGAAGAAACTAAATAAATAAAGCATATTTTAGTGCAGTATACACAATGTTTAACCGGGAAGAAATCATTTAGAGTAATTTATGGTGGTGAGGAAAATGAGGTGCACGTAGAGCTGAAAGGAGTGATGGGAAAAAAATGTTTTGCCGAATAAAAACTCAAACACAAAAGCACACAGACTGATGATGGCACTGCCATGACTTCATGTCATGTTGATGCAACGAGGAGTGATCCATAAATTTGCAGCCAAGCATCTGTTGGTGATTCTTCTTTTGGCCCCCCCTTAAACTTTAGCAAGTTAAAGTCCACATTCTCCAACCACAGAGCAGAGAGACAGTAAGTCTCTACAACAAAAAGTGAAAACCACACATGGAGAGGCCTAAATGGTCCTCTAGCTGATTGAAACCTATACTAAGAGCCTTCCTGGAGCCGTTGCCAACATGACCTGTCATTTCCTGCTTTTGTGACAGAAGGAGCAAGCACTTTTTAAATTCTATGCATCACAACCAGACAGTTGCCTTTAACGATGGTTGTACTGCTTATTCAACTAATTAGTGTGTTTTCTTATAGTGGAAACTCTACCTTCACTTGGGATTCTTCACAAACTTCTCACTCAAAGTTGCAGTTGACCTTTCGCCATAAGGAGAGCAGAAATCTAAAACGATTAATATGTTTACTTAAACCACAGACCGCTGATTGATACCTTGATTGATTGAGTCCGGGGCCAATTACATGAATCAAAAGATCAGCGCTTTCCAAACAGTGTAAACAAGCCATTACCACTGAGCCTTTCCTTCCTTATAAAGCTCAAGCACAAATACAGGTAGCACTTCCGTCCACATTTGCGATCCATATCCTGTTGGCTTTCCATTGGTTTCAAAGTCTACTTCTGGTCTGCAGGCAAAGCCCTTAATGACCTGAGGTGACCTTTCTAATGGGCACGGGCATTGAAGAATGGACATAGCCATCAGTTCTCCATCATAGTAGAAAAAATAAAGAGGAAGGAAGTGACAACTTGGAGAGGGTTGATGCTTCCCATATGTCAGTGTTACTGGGTTTCTAATCATGGCACAGCCTGGAGACATATATGGTCAGAGACAAACTTTAAAATAAACCAATCACTGGTATTATTCCCATGACGGCTATTAATATACGTAAAAAAATGATGATGAAAAAATGACCAGAAGTGGAAGAGACTATTAAACGAGACGTTTAACCCTGAGGGAAGAGATCTAAGACATCGTACCTACAAACATTAGCCTTAAGTTAACACAAGGCTAATATTCACACAAGGTACCGCAGCCTCATGAGGAAACTACACACAGCCCTTAGAGCCACAGTGCTGTCTTAAGGCAACAGTATTTACATTTCAAGCATGTAGAGGAGTGTGAGTTTATGTCCCTTAGAGTCAAAATACAAAGTGGAAGAAGTCACCACAGTAACACATCAAATTAGAGAGGCAACCATCTTGTCAAACACGCCCAGGAGCAGCCCTCTGAGTGACGACGGTTAACCATGCATGCAGATATTATCCAAGGGAGGAATGCAACATCACCATTAGCCTTGCCTGGTTTCCACCAATTTCTCTCGTGTCAGAATAACCAGTTGTGGTAAGCGTGTTTTCCCTCCCCAGTGAGCCAGAACAAGAAAATTCCCATTTAATAAGGAACCACTTAGAGGACATGAGTGAAGCTGATCTAGACAATTCATAACAAATCTAGAAATACAACATCCTTGACATGAGGACTTAATAGAAATGGACTAAATTAGTTTTACATGTAATATCGGTGCATGGCTTCAACGACCGTATGGCGTGTAGGAGAAGTCATTCCTCACTGTCAATAACCCAAGCTTGCAAGCTTTTTTCCTGTGACCAATTTGTAGCTCTCATAGCCATCGCAAATCAGTTACAAGTGATATGAGGCTGAACACATGATGTTGGCTTAAACACTGTACTTATCTCTGTTTCTGTACAACATGATATAAGTTTGTTTTGTTTTTTAAAAAAAAGGTTCACGGTTCACCACATTGCTTTGGGGCAAGTCCGGCATCAGGCACCTGCAGAGTTAATGTTCACTGGGCTGCATTACCACTCTCAGTGGGTTATAACAGCTTTTCCTGGGACCCCGAAACCATCAAACCTCACCCGTCTGCAGAAAGAAAAAAAAAAAAAACCTTTTAGACTGGATCTCAGGCTGTCAGTGTGGATTATACAACCAGTGTGTCTGATAGGCATGGGACAGGCCCCCATCAACCTCCTAAAGCCTGGTTAATGGTTTCTCAACCAGACCTGGTTTCTGACTCATCCCCCCTGCCAGACTGAAAACACATTTACAAACAAATCACAGAAGCCTCTCATCTGTACAAATCTGCACAAATATACAGATACTGCTATGAATAATACATGTTGTTTAAATCATCACCAGGTGCTTCAGGAGAGAATAAAAATTAAAGATCGGAAAGTGAGTTGAGGGAAGAAGTATTGAAAATAGGATGGATGTCATATCTGTGACATCACCAACAGGTTTCTGAAGAGCCGTTGAGAAGCTCAGCGTGGTGGTTCTGGCTGCCATCTTGGCAGTCCTGCCTCTGCTGCCTACTTGTTAATCCAAAATTTGGTAAAGATGTGGTTGCTCAAATAAGCAGCCTGTAATGGCACCCACCTGTCAGTCAAAGCAGCCACACATTAAATTATGCACAACTTTAAGCCTTAATATGATTTGATTGGGTGAGTTATATAGAAATTCACCGTCAATACAGAACGGGGAAATTAGCTAAAAAGACCAAAACAGTTTTATATACCAGGCTGTAAACATGTTTATTTCTGTTGTGAAGTTGCACATTTTAACGTGGGGGCTTAAATAGACTGACTCCTTCTGTAGCCAGGCTCGAGTGGCCATTTGATGAACGGCAGTTTTTGGCATTGGCTTTATTTCACAGCCACAGAGGTTACCACTTGGTACAGACATTATCTAAAGAGCTTCATTCAGGCTTCGTCATAGTCTTATTAACACAGGAGTGCCGATATTATTATAACCTGACACATCTCAATTTTGCTCATGCCATGCTGCTCAGAGAGCTTAACGTTTTCTGTAAAATCTAACTGACCATATTCCTTGATGTAAGTGCCTCTGAAATAGCTTCATGTAGCTCTAAATGCTGATGATCCCCAGGCGGTTCCTTCAATCCTGCTGCCAAAAACGATGTCCAAACTAACACTGGGATGTAAAACAAAGTTCATGAATCGGGTGAGTGAGCAGACTGCCAACATGATGATAAAAATGTCACCACTGGCACATGCACACAGTGTAACACCTGAGAGATTCTCATTTGATAGCAGAACACGGGCAATAAATAAGTTCAACGTGACTTCTGGTGAGTCTGTCTGTTTGTGAGTTATGGCGGTGCGCTGTTAGCGGTGATCCAAGGGAGGAGATCCCGATAGCTTCATCTCGGGGTCAGTGCACTCAGCGGAGTCCAGTAAACCGTCTTTCCCACAGGCTGGGACTTTAATGACAGAAGTGGGAAAAGCAGGCTCCACACCTGGACACCATCCAGAATGACAACCCCCCGCTAGTTGACTGTAAAGAAAGGCTGTCTATGAACTGTACATGTGTGAGTCAATGATTTTTACTGTACACCCACCAGCGCAGGCGTTTAAGACACTTCACCTTCATGACATCTGCGAGCGCGAACTCTTGATAAACCACTTGAACTGGCCACCACTCATGTTGATGTCGGTGAAGCGTGATATCAACACTGTCAAACATCTTTGTGTGTGTGTTTGTTGTTGAAACCTGAGGTGATGGTTAGTGTGTAGGCTGTTTATTTTATCAGCGCTGTGGGTATCCCGCTCCAAAGCATACTTGTTTATGGAATTTGGACAGAGGTAGCATTGACAGTGCTGACAAAGCAAATTACACAACCGTCTCATTTGCACACACATCCACACGCACACAGTGAGAGGACACATATGCTATATACACTGCTGTTGCTGTTTCTCATTAGTATTCAGTTTCTATTGTGGTTGTCTCATCTTTGTTAAATGGGAATAGAACAAAGTTGAAAGAAACACAATTGGCCTGGGACAATTTAATCAATGTTTGTAAATGTGGACAAATCTCTCCTGGAGCTCTACACTGTCAAGATTTACAGCCTGGAAAAGCTCCACTGACAATAAAATGGAGATTCTCTTTGTTGACTTGTGGAATGTTTTTCGAGTTTAATTAAACAATAGAGCCAACAATTACAAACCAAAATGTGCATCAATACATCCCCAAAATATGGGGACTGTAAAATTCCATATCCATATTTTTAAGCATCTTTTCTAGGCATATTTTATATCAGATGATATGCATGAACAAATCCTTTCTTGGATTAATGGAGATTATTGATCCCTGCAGGGGAGACTCACTCTTCTCTTGCTCACTTCACAAGGAGGGTCAAAGGTCAGGGGCTATAGAACGGTAGCCGTGGAGCTGGCTGAAAGTCGGTCAATTTCATTTAATGGATGGATATGTCAGTGTTTGCCGTGGATTCACTTAGAGATTAGTTTGGGCCATCCATAAACCTTGATGGAGAGATGACAACAGAGCCTTTCTGGTGTTCCCTACGTCCACTAAAGCCCTCTCACTCTCTAAATCAGAGGGGATTGAGTAAGAGGAAATGGTATGCTTTTATCCATGTGGCATAGAAATTCAATCACAGCCTCTCAAGTGGATGATTTAGAGTCAATTTTCCTCAGTAAATATGGGTTTGAGACAAAGCATGTTTAGTGTTTTTAAAAAAAATAGGGTGAAGTGGTATAACATTTACTTCAGCCTTAATTACCAAGTGACATTATGTTTGTATTTTATAGTTATCTGTATATCCCTCAGATTGCATCCACACAGTAGATTGTATAAAGAAAACAAACACATATACCCCACTGATGAAAGCGCAATATACAGAAGAAAGGTTGTGCATATTCAAAGGCATCCTGTGGGTTTTTGACCACCAAAGGATTCACACTCTCTGAATCTACAGATTGTAGTAGAAGACTTACTTTATTGATCCCTCAATGGCAAAATTCTTTTTTTCCGCTTTTCATGTAGAAAAGCCTGAAATGCAAATACACACACAAAGATAGTGTTTGGTGCTTTGTTCAAGGGCACCTTGGCAGTGCCACTACTGGTCAACACTTGCTGGCCACTTTCTGGTTCCCAAGTCCTTACAGACTGAGCTACAGCTGCACGGTGCATTAAGAAATGAAATGAGAGAAGAAGCTTCATGTGTTTGGTGAGCGTTTTGGTTGGTAATGCGACAGCTTTTCTTTTTGATGGACTGGATGTATTAAAGTTATGGCTTTAATGTGACTATGGCATAAATTGTCGATTCAGTCATCAGCACGGCGTCGATGCTTGCTGATGTGATTTGCATCCTGTTCATTCAGCTGAAGTTTGGTTTCTCTAACCATCAGGCCACCTTTACGCTTTACAGATGTCTTCACACTGGCTGTGATTTTCATATTTTTGTTCCAACATTAGAAACAAGCATCTGTATCTGATCTGAAGAGGTGTTATGATCTGCATAAAGGTCTTGACTCGTATGGTCTTCTCACCAGGCTTATGGACCATTTTTATTTTAAGTTCTTGGGACGGTTCCATGCGCATGTTCATTCCATTAACACCTCCTGCCAGCCCACCACCATCACCATCTCCTGTCCCATAACTCCCAGTTAAGAGACGGCCTCGACCTGCAGTCGCTATGGAAACCTACCTGAGAATGTCATTTCTTAAATAACACCACTCTATCAGTTAACTAGTTCTGAAAACACATTTTACAGCTGAACTTTTATAGACGGTCACATGCTAGAGGTCAGTTTTTCACTGGGGTTATAGTAACTAAGGTCCTCTAAACTCTGTCACATATATTAGTCCCAGATGAATCAAGATGAATGATGTATTATTCATCCCACAGGCTTCAACTGAAGTACAAAGGCTCAACAAGTTTTCCATCTTACAGTGCTGCAAAAATGTTTTTTACAGTGAAGAATAAAGTTTCATATCTTATTCAGATATCCACCATCCTAATGCAAAATAGATGAAGTTAAACTGTGAAATATTATGGAAGTTATATCTTTAGTCTCTTCCTAACACAGTAATGTCATTATTGAGAATGAGCTCATTTGTATTTTTGAATTATAACGTTATGAATTATGGAGCTACATTTCCTAAAGCATTTAGGATTCAAATTAGATACAGAAACTCAACCAGATACTGAGTGTGTAAAATAGTTTAGAGGGATGAATTCAACAACAATAAAATGTAGTTTCCGGGCTGCATTCAAACATGCAAAATACAAAATTATATATTTTATGATTGTACTGCTAGAAGTTCATTAAGCTCATCAAATTAAGATTCTTAAGAAACATCCCAGCATGCATTGATTCAACGAAACAAAAACAAACATGATTAAATTTGCTGTGTTTTTGCAACATGTTAAATCATGGATGTTTCTTTTCATAATAATGAAAGCAATGCTAACCATGATGCTAACCATGAAGCTAAAGGATCGTGTTTAATTCAGTGCCTTCCCCTTTACACATAATATGACAAGGTTAGTAAAGCAGATTTATATGCTGTCTTTGTTTTGCCTCTGGTATAAAGTGGTTGCAACAGGAACATTTACAGTTATAAATGATGAAAAACTGATAGTCTGTTGCTGAGCCAACTCAATATCTTTAGTTTATTGTATTTGATTTAATTGTTTTTACTTTTTCAGAACTAAACTTTCAACCAAGGCTGCAGGGGAACTTCTGTTTTAAAGTTAAAGTGGCTTAAAATGATTTACAGTGAAGGAACAAAAAACACAAACTAAACAGCTTATTTTGGAAAAGGCATCCCTCCAGTTGTTCTGTCTGAGGTTTGTTCAATTGTTCTCCAAACATATGGTCTAACAAACATATGGTTTAAGGCCCTGTGCACATGATCAGTAGTATGACATGTCCTCACTGCAAGACAGAGCACAGGGCAGTGCAGTCTAACTACTAAGTGTAACAGAGATTTATGCCATCACCAAACACCAGCTAGCAGAAAAGACAGAAGAAAATTTAAAAGATTTTAGTTTAAAACAAGAGCACGCACCAACAATTTCTTTTGTCAGAGAAGAACACAGGGAAGAACCTGGCAGACATTATATGTTATGGTTCACTTACATCACAGATATGTCATTTCTGGATGACTTAAAGATCCCTGACAAATATGATCAACGTTGAAAACTGTCACAAGGTTAGGTTAGATTAGGCACAAAACAACTTGGTTTGGTTTAGGGTACAGGGAAACAACATGGTTTGGATTAAAATGAGTACTTCTTTAAAGTACGGGGAGCTCAAAAAGACACGTGGTTAACGTTAGGAAACAATCCTGTCCATGCTTTTTAAATAAAACAATGTTGACTGATGGTTTGAAGCAGGAAATGAACAGCAGTGTCCCATGTAAAATTTGTGTTTACGTTGTTCCATCCATTCACACTGACCTCCTCCCTCTGTGAACTTTGTCGCTCTATAATATCACCTGACTTGCACCATATTTTGGGGCACTGGCTGGCATTGTTCACTGGCTGGCCTTCTTCTTGAGAAGACAGTCTTAATTGCATTTTGAGCAGAGCATCGAGGCATAAAATCAGTGTGAACGCCACCCCCAAGGTAGCTCTGTATTACGATTCAGCATCTTCACTCTCTCTTTAGTAAACAGGTCTGAGGATAGACAATTGAGCTATTTAAATACAGTGCCACACTTTATAGAAACATTTGAATAAACACAATAACCCAGAATGATAAACCCAGAATAAAGAACAAGGAAATAAAATAAAAATGAAATCTCTATTTAGTATTCAGACCCTTTATTAAGTACTTAGTAACATCTTTAGCTGCAATTATAAAATTCAAATAAGTGGCTTCGGTTACCTGGATTCATGTGTAGTCTCTTTCTTTATGTTTCTCTTAAGTTACGTCATATTGCATCTGGAGCATGAGGGCTGAATATTTTCTTAAGCCGCTGTAGACTTATCTCCACTAAGGACTTCTTGGGAAAACAGATCAGGTCAAGTGAGAGGGGATAAAAAAATACAATAATAAAAAAACAACCGACGGTTATTTCATTGTAAAAATGCTAATAGACATGCCGTCACTGGATAAATAAGGAAATATATAAACAAGATATACACAGGCAGTGGTGAAAATGCTGAGCTATGTTTTCCAAACACTGTATACATGACAATACAAGGAAAAAATCTCATTAGTTTAAGTCAATGCTTTTCCCTGAGTACAGAAGACACAATAGGATTCACAGGCGGCTGAGTGTTAGTCCGTACGGAGCACTTGTATCTTTAGATATCTTACTTTCAAGGAGCTCTGTGTTGGTTGAAATAACTGCTGTCATTAAGACAGAGAGGCTCCTTCTCTGTGTATCCTTGAGTATAATAAGAAACAGGATGGATCTTCAGGACTACTGTTCTGTATGTATATGTGATTCATCACACACGCAAGAGGAGAAAAAAAAAAAAGACACAGAAGGTCTTCAGCCTTCTGACTGTCTCCTGGGTTTGTGCATCACTACAGTCAAGTTTAACCACCCAGACAGCAGCTTTCAGCTGGTGGGGGAACGAAGAAAGAAGGGAGGGGGAGAAGTGAAGAAGGGATCGCATTCATCTTCTCCTCAAATGGAGATGTTATAACAAAGAGAGTAGCACACTCACCCCAGGGATTTTAGGCTTTTGGACAGAGAAAAGTGGATTGTACACATAAAAACGCATACACTCCTCCACTGTGTGCAGCCCTAAGTCCCCGAGCATGGTGTATGTTTTTTCTGTGTGCTGCATAAATGTGAGCTCATCATGCAGTGGCAGTTTTCGGATGCCTCCGCTGAAACATGCTGCTTTCAAGATGGAGCAAAACATAATTGGATGTGACTACATATGAGGGAAATTGAGATGGATTGGGACGCAGATCAATATCAGTAAGTGACCGGCTGTGCAGCGCCGCTCAGATGGACCTACTCTTCTCTTCTCTTCTTCTCTAAGCGTCCAGCTCTCATTTTCACCACAACATCATAAACCCACTAGGGTGTCTATATAGGCTCATTAGTGGCTGATAGAGAGGGAGGTTTGGGTTGGGTCATAGGAGGTGGAGGGGCAGCAGCCATTACAGGAACCACCTACCCTTTACCCATCACATCAGTCTGCCCCCTGGCTCCCACCCATCATACACACTCTATACCAACCTCAGTCCACTTAAAAGCCCTCTCACTCCCTGTATCTGAAATCCACTTTTATGAGATTAAAGTGAGGGAGGCAGACCAGACACCAGCATAGAGGAGATGAACGATGGGGGATGAGGGGGAGGATGTGGTGCTCAGGGTGGTTGAGTTCAGATGAAGGGGAGAGAAGGGGTTGAAGTGACACAGTCCGACCAGTCTTGAGTTAAAACTGCAAGTGGTGACTAACACAGTGGCCTTCGGTAGGCAGCCCTGTCATCTACAATGAGAGTGTGGGCAGTGGCAGAGAAGAGGAATGATGGAGAAAACAAGAGAGACAGAGGGGTGATTCAACAGCCGTAAATGAATTCTTTATGAGGGCCGTGATGTGCCGTGGAGGCTCCTAAAGACGTGTGATGTCCATCCATGATTTTATATGACGAAGGATGAAACCGCCCGAGGGTTTTTCGGCTCAGAGGGGAATGTGAGACCCGATGTGTGACATGAGCAGAATGGAGCAAAACTCTCGTGTCAAAACTGAACGTTGGTTGAAGCATATGGGCCACACATTTTTTGAGCTGACCATGAAATTATACAAGAAGATGAGAAGACTTGTAAATAATAAGCATCCCAGGGCTACATACATATATAGACATGTGACACTTCAATTGCATGACCCAAAAAAAGTGACTGTGAATCAGTTTTGTAAACGAATCCAATCCTGTTTGAATTAGTATTGCTGACTCAAACCAATGGTGATGATTGTGCGCTGATGCATTATTCATACCTGATGTAAATGGAGAAAATTGACCATGGCAGCTTGATCAAAGACAACAGAAAGCCAATACGTAAGTGTAACATCATATGGTCGACATTAGATTTTGAATAAACAAAACAGCCGTCGCCAGGTGAAAGAAAGCTGAGATTAAATCAACATGTTTCTGCCATTCTTATTCCCACCAGGCAATGACTGTAACTGAGTAATTTGGAATTGAGGACTTAACGGCTTAGTTTTTCCATCTGCTCAGTGGACCCTCTTGTTGGTCAGCACAGTACCCCACAGTCCAGCTTCACAAAGAAACAGAAAAAAACAAAACGTTTCCACCCGTTTTCCAACCATTCCTCATGGGAAAATATCAATGCCGTCCCAGTATTGTTCATAATCCCCTACAAGAACACTGTTTAGATGGAAATACAGATGTGGTTTCACTAACTAATGAGTAGCACACACAGACTAACCCGCAATACACTGTGATGCACAGTAAATATACAATAAGCCTATAGTGTCTCATTGCTAAACGCTATCTCTTCTTCAGCATCTAAGTGGGTTAAGAGTGGTGGAGGAAGTGATTTAGAACAGCTGTGACTGTTTCACAAACCACTTTAAAGATGACGACTGTGATCCTCTGTGGGTAAGTAAGAGAAGTTATTCAGAAGCATGAAGCTATGGACATATTCCATATTTCACATTTTGCACACTCGTGTGCTTTTACAAAAATCATGCATTTGGATATATTTTATATTCATGTTTTTTCCCCCCATTATTTTCAGATTTTAGGAGTTTCTTTGCAGTGCCTTTATTTGCTGTATTTCCATGCCATCACTCACACTGACTGTATACCAAAATTGTGCTTGTGTTATAAATAAATAAATAAACACGTATTTACTCTCTGTTCTGTTTGCTTCATGCATTCATAATTCATATAACACATGCTGTTGTAGTGATCCAAGTGGAGAAGATTAAAATGGCATGTGACAACTTTGCACTGCAAGAAAACTATTTGACTTTTGAAACTTTTCTTACATGCCAGAAATCATTTGATGTCACGCACCTAAAGCCTTCCCTTCATCTAACAAAGTTAAACTGTTTTTCACCTTGAAAACCTTGAAGAAACTCTAACATCTCTGCACTATAAAGCACATCGCTCTCAGACAAAAGGCACCATCCTCACAATTGAATCCTGAGGCATCACATTTATTCTTGTCACCATCAACGCATGGTTGAATCTTTACATTGTCTGTTTTATAATGAATGATTTTACACAATGACTCAAAGTATGTAATTATACACAGTAACTACATGCAATAACAGACGTTTCTTGTTATTGGCAGCTGGGATGCAGCTGGTCAAAGCAGGTCAGCCATCACGGTTGAATCTCTGGACAAAGAGCTCATTGTTATTTAGAAGACAATCTTGGCAGGGTTGTAAGGAAGATGAAGAGCAATTTTCTATTGTTGCCCAAGTAATTTAGACTGATAAGTCAAATTTGGGGTGTAAAATTACATGCTGCTACCAATGTCCTGACATGAAACAGCTGATCAGGTTCTTGTGCTTGTATCTTTTCATCATAAACCACAGGACCACAGATAGGGGAGCTGGGAGGCAACAATAACATAAAAGCCCAGAGATAAAGCAGCCTAATTTTTACGGCTGCCCAGGTTGGTTATGATGGACAGTGCCAAGGTGCAGGCAGTGCCAGTGCCACACTGTGATGAATGGGTCCTGCGGTGCGTCGTGACTCACTCCGCCTCAGGCGGGCACTGTGCCCACCCCAACTCCTCCACTCTTGGGTGCTTTTCCTCCCGTTCCTCCTTTCCTGCAGCAGATGAGTCAGAGAGGCTGTTACAGTAGGAGATGGCTGAGTAAGGAGAGGGAATTAATAAAATAAAAGAATGAGAAGCCTGCCATTAGGGACCCTCCCCGGCATGCACTGATGGCACACTTGATTTAATTTAGGATTTTTAATCTAAGAAGGGGAACTATGCTTTATGTCTCTTTTCATCTCTTGGCAGGCGATGTTTTTGAGCATTCCAGGGAGTTCTAATTGTTTTAAGCGCTTCCTGGGCAGGTGTCAGCCGTGACGGCCTCAATTTAGAGGAGAAAGGAAGGGTAGTGGGCACAGACTTGTCTCCTGTGCTCAGGAAAATGGGCTGAATGTGTCAGAAAGTGTTATAAACCATGTGAGATGTGAAACACGGGGAAGGGAGGGCTTGAGGACTGTAATATCTAACACCTGACAACTATTCAATACAGACCAGCATCAGCCAAGTTGTCTGTTATATCCCCGGCTCTCCACACACAGCCACATGTCCACTGGGCTCACACACAGACACACACACATCAAAGAGTTTTACCAAGTTGGGGTTTACTTGGTGACCTTTATCTTCATTGTGTCCGTCATTACTGAACAGGTGTTACATCGTGAGCTGTGAAGGCTGTGAGGTCGCAGTGAGGAATTTCTCATTTTGCTGGTGTTGAGTGAACGACAGAGCTGTCCTCTCTCTGACTTACTGAGGATCTGCCAGAAAAGGAAGGTAGTTATTCTAATAATATCCATGTTGTTATATATCAGTGACAATGGTGGAATTCACAAGCGCTTATATTCATGTACACCAGTCAGCATAACAATTTCACAAGAGGTAAACAAAATGACATACATATAGAGGCTAAAAGATAACAAGCTTTGAAGAAGCTAAATCACCATTACAAACACTGTAACCATGGTGGGTCATATTTGGTTGCATACCAATCAGCAGCTTCTTTAACCCTCGTATATACAATGATCCCTCACTTTATTAGGTCCAGCTGTACAGTCTAATACAATCCAGAAAAATATTGAGGGTTGATTCAAATGTTTTTGTCCACCTACTTTTTAAGTAATAAGGGGCAAATGATACACTTTATTGCAGGCTTGTCCTGTTGGACAGCATAACATTGCTCATAAATCAGGGAACTTTTATCTACCCTCACATTAAATAGCAGTGCAGGAATCTTGTGCACCTGGAATCTCTGTCACAAATAATTTAGCCTCTTTATTATAAAATAGCATTAAACAGAAAGTGAGTGATATTGCGAAGGTGTATAATTTATCTTAAATCTCTGAAACCATATGTATATAAACTCTGTAGGTCAGAAATCAGCAACCTGTATTGATCTAAAATAAAAATGGTGTCAATTAAATCTGGCAAGTCAAAACTGAGTCACCAAGTGACTCTTTGAAAATTGCTGTACATGAATTTCAGACTGTTTTAGTATTTGGTTTGTCCCCTTTTTGCTTGGATGACAACATATACTCAGGCCGGTATGGACTCGAACCTGATGTCCATGTTATCCCAGCATGCTCTGACAATGTTGTAAAGAGCTTCTTGTGATGTCAAATGTGACTCTTTGCTTTCTGCTTTTGTAAATGTAAGTCATAGATGTCTCCAGAGCTCCATTGTCTTTGGTCTTCAAGTAGTTCTCATACATATTTGTGGTTACTATCCTGCAGAATCCCCCGCAACCTCCACAAAAGATGCAAACCAGAGTGCTACTTCTCTGTGATCAGGGTGGTCAATTCAGTGCAGGTGTCCAACCTAGAGCAGGCAAAACAATCCTGGACTTGAATATTCCCACCATCATGTTTCACTGTGCACTTAACACACTGCAGATCATTCTCTCTTCTGTTTGTCCTTACATACACCCCTCTGCTACTGCCTTTAAATCTCAAACTTAGATTGATGAGTAAATCAGACTTTTTTTCATTTATCTCACAGTGGAAGCATTAGTTCAGCCCAAGTGTTTGGCCTTGGGTCCCCCCTCCAGAAAAGTGTTTTTTTTTACTGAACTGCTACTTGTCCTCTGGGACCACTAGAAGACCTCTTGTCTTACTTTCTTTATTTAGCAAATTCTGTGTCTGTGATGACGTTGTTCTCTCTCAGGGAACTAAGCTTGATGTATTGATCGGCTAATAGTGTGGTCACCTTTGGTCTTCCTGATGGTGCTTTGGATAAAAGTGATCAAGTTTCTGCAAAACATTTAGAGTTGCCCCATTAGAAACCTTAAGTCTAGCCATGATTTGGCACTGAAAAACTGAAAAATAACATTTGACTTCTTACACTTCCACTCACTTCTGAATCTTCAAAGATTCTCATCTAATTTCAACGGTCAAAATCAACATGCTTGTCCTTATATGGTGAAAGTTATGCAATGTTGCTTTAATTCAGTCCAATAGACAGCCTTGTAATTCCCTCATGTTCACCCCATAATTCAGGCATCGATCTTCAGAACAACAGAAAGTCTCACTGGAGTTGACAGCCAGACAAGGATAAAGTTAGATTTTTCCTTTTAAAGAATCCAGGCAAGACTCACTAAAGTTGCAGTAATGAGCAATACATTACCTTTGGTCAGCTCATTAGAGTAGAGCTAAGTCTGACATGGACCTGAGCTTTCATCTGGCTGTTTGTTTGGAGTATAGTGTCTGGGGAGCAGGAGTGTTACTGCATCGTGACCAGTGGTGGTAATTGAGTGTGTTCATGTGTATATGTGGTTTCTTGCACACATGTGCACAACTGATGGAGTGAATAACTCTATGAGCAATAGAGAGAATGACAAAGTGTGCGTCTCTGTGACTATGTGTTTATTTTCCAGGATGTTTGATCCATCATGTTCAATTGAAACCTACGAACCAGCCCCCAGCATGTAGAAAAATAAACCTTGAAAAACAAGAAAATCTTTCCACTTCCTCCAGGGCCTTCACATTCTCCACTGACCCATATCAGAGCCGACCCACCTCGATTCGAACCTCTTCCTCCCTTCACAGCAGCAACAGATCCACATGCTCTAAATCACAACCCCTGCCCCTGACAGCGTGCAATGGTGCTGAAAACATCTTTCCCAGCTTGTGATTGTGACGGATTAGTCAGCGCATTAATCATGCCACAAAAGAAAGAAAGTTGTCTGGGAATACAACAGTGGTGCAAGAAAAAATTGTTGTGGAAAAAGTCGGGGTGTGCTTCAATAACTGAAATGAAACCACTGATGAAATGAGCCCGTTTTTCAATTTCGGACGAAATCACAGTCTCGCTATAAATTGCCGCCAAAGACACAACCCAATCTCTAAATTGACCACCTCCCCCAACATTTTATGCCGCTGGGTAATTCGTGATGCTCACAATAATCATAAAAATGAGATATACATCCAGGGAAAAGGTCAACATTACATCATGATAGTAATGCAGGGATCCATTGGCTGTTTGGCCTTTTTCCATAAATACTGTCAGGACCACAGTGAAAGACCTACACTGTGGTATCCTGTGTTGTGTTGAGATTTGGGGACTGAAAGTCAATAATAGTTCCTCATTTGACACATGAGAGAATTGTTGTAAAGTTACTGAAACTTAATAAATAACAATGATAGGTTGCAGATCATCCTGCTTATGTGAGAGTGTGATTGAGACCATTGAGTCATTCACATACCGGGACTGTTTCCTGTTAGTCCAGTGGTTGATGCATGAGTTAAAGCCTGTGTGCAAGAGGTTGAGAGATGAAGGGATAGATAGTGTTTGTGTGTGCTTGCAAGCATTCCTGGAGATATTAGTGAAACTCTAGTGAGACTATCATGAGAATGAGTGGGAGCAGCAGGGGTGCTGATTGTCTAAACCGATGCCGAGAATTGAAGCAGGCTGTTTCTTTAAGGATCAATTCATTCCCTCCTAGTCCCCGACTGGGCATGAAACACATGGAACCGATAAAAACCTGAGAGCCTTACGGTATTTCTGAACAAAATACATGGACTACATGCAGGGACACACACAGAAAAGAGAGATCACGGGGGAGGGAAAGAAGTCCATTACAGTACGTTCAAAATGGTAGGCTTGTCTTTCACTGATATTTCACAGCAACAATTGGGTCTATTCTCCTTATCTACCAAGGGAAATAAGATGAAGGAGTTTGTGTGGGGTCAGTGAAAACATGACAGCTTCCATTAGGGAAGCCAATAATGTATTGTCGTTTAAATAGAATCATCCAATGAAATGTTAACCCTTGAGAGGGATGCTGAATTTACGAGAATAAAATAAAAAATATATTTAAAAAGTAGCTGATTAAAGGGTACCATAATAAAACTAAAAGTAACCACAATGTACTCCAAGCATTATATAGGATTTTGCAAGCAAAACACGCGAGTAATAAAATCTGTGTAGGGGAATTCGGCATATCACTTCACAGAAAAGCTGCCGTGCATTTTCCCTTTCGCCTCTAACCCTTACAACCGTGGCAGAACGTATAAATATAAAAAGCCTTTCATTGCTCCATATGGCAAACAGTTCAACCAAAGTGTGTTTGCAGAGCCTAATCAGGCTGATGTATAGTTTATCTTACTCTGCTTGCACAGAGCTCGCTTTTGTCACAAATAGTGTTCTAATGCTGTCCGAGCCAAAGCAGAGACGCATAAAGTTTATTCATTTTACAGGGAGTTGTCAGTACCACCCGTCTGACAGGACAGAGGCATCCATCAAACACGCCTCCCACGCTCATTTGCGACAATGCGCTCAACTTTTCTGGAATCACATTCGTGTGTGGAGCAGCAGAAGGTGTAGATGGCAGTGGCGCTACAACACTTTATCCATGACTGATGTAAATCTGCTCCCTGGTGTGGAGCGAGCTACCGGTTCCAGCTGACAGCTGGTAGTTAACACACGTATCGTCTCTCAAACACTGAGCTCAGATCAAACGTTGTGGAGGTGAATGGGGAGCGCCTCCCTGCCGTGACATCGTATTATACAGCTGACAAAAGCACCATATTTAACCTCAGTCATGAGGGCTTTACAGAAACAATGGCTCGGGGGTCACAGAGAGACCAACCATCATTTTTGCATTGGAACGATTGCTAAAGAGACAACATCAAAAGATGATGGATGATATTAGGAAAAAACACATCTTCTTAAATATTTCTTGTGGTATCTAGCCATGCAAACACTTGGGTTTTATGAGCCTTTTGGTTTTGAGTTACGGTATATGATACTTCTGCGACACTCACAAAATAATGGAGATGAATTGAATTCAGTTTGACATTACATTCCTCAAGGTAATCCTTAGTCTCAGTGTCATTATACTATTAATAGAGGCTGTTTTTCAATGAAAATATACATATTTTGAACACCACAAGAGGAACTCCATCCACTCCCACTGTAATGTGTTGGCAGCAGAAATCTCAGAGATGAGTGGTCTGCATGGCTATATATCACCATTAAGGCGATATATTAAGACTAAGTGAGCAATATATTATATTTTTGCACAGTGGGTGAAGTGATCATTTATTTCTATAGTTGTCGAAAAAGGTTTTGAAAAACATTTAGTCTGATTTTTTTACTATGAAATTATTGACATTTTGCACTGGGTTCACATCAAAGTTTGCTACCTTCCGCATGTTTTACGAGGGGAGCTCTAGCCTTGTGGATGCTGTCCTCCTGGATATGATTGACCTATTTTTTTAGTCTTTGAAACTTGTGCCTGGGTTTCAAGCCTAAAAGATGAATATGTGTGTCTGAGTAGGAGTATTGTTTGTACGACAAAGACACAAGATCATGTATAGTAGGCTCTCTGAGTCAATTTCATGACAATATGGGAAACGGAGGGCAGCGGTGGAGTGAGGATGATAAGTTGGTACGTGCTTTAATCCATTGCCCAGCTGCAGGTTGGCTGCTATTGCAGGAGCAGATCTCGATCGATGGCAGCACCCTGGATTGAATTACAAATTGAGTTTAGCGGGGCTGCTTTTCCCCTCTTTATTTCTGCAGTGTCCCCCAGCGAGGCTCCACTGCAGGCTATTTACGGTGCCCTCTTCCTGGGTAAGTTAATAACGTGAGCCCAGCCTGGACGCAGCTCGACACACAGGCCTGCCCTGAGTCATTTGGGCTGGAATTGCTCCGACACACCCAATCAATCATGAAGTGGGAAGGGGTCATCCCCAGAGCAGCCCCACCCCTGCACCTCATGGCCTCTCACACCGGTCAATACCAGGCATTATTCTGATCATAATTGCATTAGATTTTTCACAGCACACAGCAAAACGCCATCCCCTTGGACCCACTTACTGGCAAGAGCTGTAATACGCTATTGTTGATTCATGTATTTGGCTAAATTGCCTTATTGACCATGCTCATTGACTTTTTATTAATGGATTCAGTCTGTTGCACTTATCGTCAAACACACTGACTCTCCACAATCAAAATGTCTAGTGATTATGAAAATAAGCTGTAGCGAACCTGAGGGGGCTTTGAACAAAGCTGAAGTTCAATATGACTCAAAGACTAAGCCTGCAGGTGACCCAGAGCAAACTACCCCAGGATCTGGAGTAAACAAACCATACATCAACGTCACTACGCGAACACAAACACAAATGTTTCATGGAGCATCTCCATTGCTGTGGCAGTGGTATTTGAAGCATGCATGCACAGATTTCCACACTATGTTTGTGTAACATACTATAGATCTCGCAGATTTCAGGCTCAGACGGTGGTGATGTTGGCAGTGGATGTGAGAGAAATTAAATGTTTACTGTCATACTGCCAGGATTATTGGGTGCAATAATGAGATAGTGGTTCATTGCTTGCTCTGAATTTGATGTTAAAGCACTTTTTTTTTCTGCAATTCTGAGCACATAACTGGATGGTAGTAGGTTTGGCTAATAGCTATGTGATGTGTATTTAGGTAATGCGTGGGTGAGGAGTCCAGGGTGTATACTGTGTGGCTCACTGGGGGCTACATACTGCAGCTGTTTATGGGCTCCACCACAGGAGTCTAATGAGGGAGATGCAGTCAGGATAATTACACTAAAGGTCGTGTTTCCCCACCATAAGAGTAAAAGGTATAGAGAGAGGGAGAGGTGGTGGGAGAGGAGGTCAGGCATGAGCTGGCGGTGCTCGGCAGACAAGTGTGAAAAATGTCAGCTGAAGCAGCCAATTTAACAGCCTTTTTTTCACAAAGCCTAAACCACAGCCGACCCACGGGTTGCATGAGTTAACCCAGATGCACCGTTTCCTCTGCCAACGCCCACGCAGCCTTCAGACAGGACTGGAAATCACGTGACAAGACAGGGCCCTTACTCCCTGAAAAGGATGTCTGGGGGCTGAAACCACATCAGCTCGCCACAGAGTGGTGGTGAACGCCACTCTGATCGCAAACACAAAGTGATGAAAAGGCGCTATGACAGCGTGAGAGTGGGAGAGATGCGGCATGAAGAGATCGGTTTGTCTGAGAAATCTGGACTGCAGCCTCTCTGTGTGCGAGAAACAGAAGGGGATTTTCACTGTGACGAACAAGTGCAGAGTGGCCTCTGTAAAGGGTTGCGGTTATACTCTGTAGATTACAGGACTGCACATGAGTTACTGTATGGAAAACACGGAAACATTCAGAGGTCATGCACTTTGTCAGAGCTTTTTTGTTTTTAACCATGGAAGTCAACAAGAGACTTCTTCAGTTCAGCTGACACACTTCACTCTTTCATTTAAAAAATAAATACAGGTCTCTCAGATGTGCTTCACAATGTCCACTAGATGATCCCAGAACTTGGCGTGGTTTGGCATGAACGGAGACATTGTCTCTCATTTTTGAATAGTTTTACTCCATGTACAGTATATATCCAATTTCAATTAGCATTTTTGGAAAACTTTTCAAGACTGACTTCTATTTTTTCTCCTTTTTGTATTGTTTTATTCTGTTTTTTTATATATATTGCTGTGTTGCTATAACTATCCTGCCTGTTGATGAACAGGAACATCACGGCAAAAGTTTTAAACAAACTATACAACCGTATTTGAAAGAGAAAACAAAGGCGAGCAGTAGAAATATTACCTGTACTGTCCATTGTAAACATCCAATCAGCGTTTACAGAGCAATAGTCTGAACCATCGTACTTGTTGTAGTTTTCCTGTGCCATCCTTTGTGTTTTACCTCCACAGACAGTGGTTTAGATAAGCTGGATAAACGGCTGGTAAATGGTTGGTTTATTTACAACCCGCCTGACAGTTCTTCTGCTTCTGTTTCTTGCTCCGTCAGACTTTGTTGTAGTGATGCTGTCAGATTGCAGAGGTTATTTTGGTGAGTGAACAGAAATGACAACCAAATATACAAAAATTAGACCAGAGGAATAATAAACAGATTTTAATTGTGTAGCAATTTGTAACTTTTGTTTTGAAAAGTTCTATGTAAATAAATCTGTACCTACTTACTTAGAGCAATTGATCAAACCATTTTACTGAGACATGCCTGCACTTTTTTTACGCAATACTGGATCAGTCAAATAAAGTATAGGAGCTGTGTCGAGAACATGCAACTATAAATCTTTCAACCTGAGTTAAGCATCTGCCAAAATCAAATGTGCAGAAAAATTCATATGTCGTCACCATCAGTGCATGCTGGGACCGTGTTTCAGGTCAGTGAGGTCTGAGAAGGACTGTGAATCGAGGGGGTGGAAGGATGACGGGACAATCTGTAAGCGATGGAGGAAGACCCACAGTCTCCTCAGTTCAACCACAATCAGAACCACAGTCTACTGCATTGTCAATGTTGTCAAAGAATATAAAGACGGGTCAAAGGTCAAACATGGACACATTATGAGAGTAACCCCGAGATCTCTTAAATCAATAAGCCACTCTCCTATCACATACTTTGATGTTTATCTTAGAAACTCACCATGGAAACCAATAACACACTGCACGGCATAATTGCATGAGAAAACCCAGGGAAGGTCTGCTGATGGCAAATTATTGAGACTGGAGGGGAGGGGAGGGGGGCTTTGGAGGTGATAGGGGAGGTTGAGGCAGACAAATTGAGCAGCAATTACAGTAATCATCATTAGAGATTTTTGTGTTTCATCTGACTAAGAATGAGAAAACCTTGTTATTACACAGACTGGGACCAGGTGAAATGGACACGTTTGTCCGGATTGGGGGGGAAGAGTGGAGACAGATCCAAAGACATGATATTAAGATCCCATTTTATGTCTTCATTAAATAGGCTTAAAAGTTGATTCAAATTTTGCACAATGAAGACATGATCATACCTGATATGCAGCAGTAATCATCTCTGTGTGTGTCCTGTGAGTGGAGACGCAGGGATGAGTCACTGCCTGCAATCACAGACAGGGAGAAAGAATAAGTGAAAAAGGACCTGCAGACAGAAGCTGGAGTGTCCACCTTTGTATTTTCATGCAAATTGTGGTGTATCAAGCTGAATGGGAACTGCAAACTAGAAGTAACATTTTGTACATTTAAAAAATGTAAATGAGGCTGAAAATGTATTTATTGCTGAAGAAATCCTGAATAAATCCACTGCATGATGATGGCTGAGAACAATCAGTCCAACAAATTGCTTTGTAGATGGAAATCAGTTCAAAATTGGCTTTGGACCACAAGCAATTCAGTCTGTAAAATATCAGTTTACAGTGACCTGAGAAATTACGTACACGCTATGTTGTGCTTAAAAATGATCTGGCCCATTAGATGGCGTCATACAAAAACTACGTAGAGGTGTTACAAGAAAAAGATGCTTGACTCACACATGCTGCATCATCATGATGATGATCATACCCCAGGGCTAGAAATAAGACCAACCTGTGATGCTAGAAACAAACAACTTGTAAGTTATATTGCCATGACAACATCTAAATATTGCATCCATCTTGGTGAATCTGATTTAATTCACAGATGATATTTCACCGTAATACAATAATATACTGTTAATCTGTCCTAAAATGACAATGAGGTTCCCATATGAACATTACTTGGAATCATTTCTACTGTTCACACTGGCCTGTTAATAATAATGTGCACTCGGTGTAAGTGAAGGGAGCAAAAATCCACAGTCCTCATTCTGTCCAAAATACAAGGTTTCAGCAGTTTGGCCAAATTATCCACTGATATCCATCAATGTCATGGGTCTTTCACTCGCCCACGGTAACTCACCGCCTCCAGTCATTTCAATCAGGGGAAGGCGGCAGACGTGAAGCAGTTTCAATCAAGCAGTTGCCGCCCACATCCATGCGCACAGATTTTGCTCTGTTGCTCCTAAGAACACTTGCCGCATGGCTGTGTAAAACAGCTTCCTTGATGAACTGTAGCAGAGGGAGAGCAGAGGGAATTTTGTCCCAAACAGACTGTAAAGCTGATATGGCTAATTCAGACTCATTAACTTCAGCTTAACTTTGGAATACTTTTCTGGACATAATGAAGGCTGTGGATTTTGTCCCCTATCATTTACATTGGGATCACAATAGGTAGGGATCTTTTAATAGCCAGTGTGAACAGGAGGATGATTACAGCAAGTAAATACAGTTTCACTGTTTATGACGGCAACTAATTATAGCTTTAAGACAGATTTCAGAGGTTTTGAACTAGCCTTTAAATTAAATTAAAGCAGTTCAGTGGACTTTTCTTGTAAACAAACAAACAAACAAACAAACAAACAAAATTCAGTTTTACTCACCAAAACACATTGTGTGAATGCTTGAGGTCTAACAAATGTTTGAAACATTTGCAAAGCCGATTATGTAAATATTTTAAATCCAGCGTTGCTTATATCCATGTTTATTAGCTTACAGCCTTCATCTCCTTTGCTGGCACTTTGCAGCATGTTTTAGTGCATTACAGCCACCTGGTGATTAGTTGAATACTGCAACTCTAATGGTTGGACTGTATATCGCATCACCTGCATGCACAAGATAAATAAAACTGGGACCACTCATTATGTAAAAGGCTCCATAGCACCACTACAGGTTAAAAACTCCACAGGGAACCTTTAAGCGATAGAACCACACACAGTCTTTAAAGTTAACAGTGTTTTTCTACCAGCATGGCAGCATAGGAAGGAGCTCTTGCAGAGCACTACACCACACCACCTCTCACATTGGCGCCTGCATTGATCTAATTGGGCCTCATATGTTACATTAAACACATGAGGTGAGCGCTGGCACACAGTTTAACAAGGTCACGCTCCAACGAATCTCCACCACCACCACCACCATCCCCTGCTTGCCACCGCACACGCACATACACTGATCCACATACAGTAAGGATACACTTAAACTGCAATGCAATCGATGGGGTATGATATTACGGTAAAACATCACATCGATATGTTAATGCGATATGATGGATTATGCAGTTATGTTGACATTTTATTCATTAATAGGAGTTGACCTGGCTGCTATATGATGTAGGAGACGCATCAAGACATCTGAAAGGATTTGAATTTCATCCGCTAATCAAATCACTGCTTTTTACGTTAAGTATATTTGAGACTGATATTGTGCTGCAGAGATATTCAGAAAATGATAAATCATAATATATTACAGTCTTAAACAGAACTAACACCACTGATAACAGTGGTGTTAGTTCTGTTTGAATCAGGATTGATTGGAGCTGATGCGCAATCAACCAGATCATGAACTGTAAATTAAGGATACAGTAAAGAATTTGCCCTCACACTGTATCTGCACACATAGAACACACGAATGCCATTTAGTATTACCACTAAATGAATTTATACGTAACATGCCACCCTACACCACATACTATACAACTGTGTTCTCTTGATGTGATTAGAACGACGACGTCCAGCACTCAGCAAGCAGAGCACTTCATGCGTAAACATGTGTATGGCACACTCCGCTGGCTCTCCGTAGCCCAGATGGTTCTTTCTAATTACCACAGATTAACGCAGAGTTGAAACACCAGCCGAACCTCAGGAGACGACCGCCCAACGCTACCAAAGCTGCGCAGACCTGGTAGCTCGAATCGAGTGAATCTGTAGGCCGTGGTGTAATGTTTCATTCTCAAGCAGCCGTGATCTGAATTGCGGTTGTACCCCCTTCAAACCACCAGAGTCAACCGTTTACATACCGACCAAATCGGGCGCCATATCAAACACACGTGTAGAACCTGGATGACTGACTGTTGTGACAACCAGCAGATGTATTGTATAGGAAAATGGCTGTGGGTAACGATGCGAGGCTATGGATTTAAGTTGAGATAGAAGGCAGGGTTTGACTTTTGTGAACTGCGTCTGTGTGTTTGACCTTAATTTATTTACTTCACTCATGCAGGGAAGGTTAAGTGAACTTACCTGCTGTTTTCCAACAAAACCTGCGCTCACACAAACACATTCAGTGCTCAGTGCAGCCACAGACTTCAAGTTTAGCAGCGCCACTGAAGCATTTAAGGGTTTGGAGGTGTTTTCACTCTTGGACTGATTAACTGGTTCTGATCTTATGATCATTTCAGAGGTGGTTTTCATCTTTGGAAAATTGCTTCCATGCACAAGAAATTTTTTTTCGTCCAAACCACAGTGTGTTTTTGTGTATCACTCCATATCAACAAAGCCACTTTTGGTGATTTCAACTTTGTTTTTAGCTCAGTTTATTTCAACGTGAGCATCAATTATGTTAAGCTGCATTTACAATTCACTGAAACTGTATCCAGTTTTTTCTTTTGCACTTTACTCATGCATGCATTTGTAGGTGAGCTCATCTTTAGTTGCAATCAGATATAATGCACAAGCAAGCTACAAAACTCTACACTTCCATAAACATTGTGTAACGACAGGACATTACATAAAGATCATGGGATGAGTTGCTTTAACTCCTGCTGTAGACTGGACTGAAACTGGACTTCATCAGTGTTTAAAAACAGTTTTCAGTCCTAATATGTTTCTCAAGGGCATTACAAGGGCAGCTGATGAGCAACAAACAATGTTACTCATCCATGTTTCCCCAACTACCTTTGTTCAGGGATTCAGACCTGAAACCATCCGGTTACAAGCCCACAATCCAAATAAATCAAATTCTCTAATGCATAATGCAGCAAAGCACTCACTTGATTAGTATTACACTTCAGTAAGACTGGCTCACTATGCATTAAAACAGTCCCCTTTGCATAATTAATGAAGCACTTGGTTCCAAGTACCAATTACGATGGGGTACAATGGCAGAGTCCAATTGAACACTGCAGCCATCTGCTCCAGAGCTCGGCTGCCTAACCAGGAGAGAGGCATAAATAAAGCTGGAGCAGCCGGCCCACATGCAGACCCAGACCAGCTGTGTCTTTGTCAATATGGAGCCATGAACAGGATGTTTCCGACTCGGATGCAGAGACAGGAGGGAAGAGGAAGCAGAGGAGGAAAACATGTTGGGACAAAGAGAGGGAGAGAAGATAGAGGACAAAAAAAGAGAGAGAATGCGTTACAGTGAGGACATGTGGATGGGGAAGTTAGTGAGAGAAAAGAAAAAGTTTTGCCCACTTGGAACAATTCGAATAGATGTGACACACAAATTTGAAAATGATGTGTTGGTGAGCTGCATGATTTCCCCAGGTTTTCTCAACATCCAGTCAGTTCAACAAACAAAAAGAAAAGAGCAAACAAATCACAGGGACAAACACACGATGGAATAATAAATAATCCCCTACAGCCACAGAGAGACCAGAACAGATACAACTGCACGTGGTTGAGAGCTGATCACAGATGCTCTGATGAAGAGATGGACCTGGAAAAAAACACAGGTTGAAGCCATGATATTCCACCATGGCAGAAGAATAAAGGAGGCGAGAAAATGGGCAAAAATAAAAGCACAGGGTCTGTTGGGATAGATCAGTGCGTGTAGTTGGGGTTGGATGTTGGAATGTGTTTGACAGTGAATCACTTCCTGTGAGGAAAAGTGAAAGCATAAGGGATCAGAGAGGAGAAGAGACATCTGGGAAGGGGGCTGAGCAAATCAGAAACATCTTTTGATCATTTCATTCAACAAACGTGCCAGGTATGTTGCAAAGCTAGCAAAACAGCAGTCTGTGTATACAGAAACATGATGATGGTGCTGTATACGACTCCGGGGGATGATACAGTAGTTTAAATTGAGATAATCAGTAGTCATTAGTGTTCATGAGTGTTCAGCAGCGATCCTCTTTGTAAGCACGTCCATCAAGCAGCTGCCCGAGTCATAATACAGCTAATCCATCTAGAGCCCTGACAGCTGTGTATTTCAATCATCACAGAGACCCGGAAATTAAACAACGGAATGCAAAAGTCATAAAATCTATTATTTTGTAGCAAATTTGGACTGACTACAAGCTGAGCTCCATGCTGAGGGCGACCACAGTAAACAGACCCACAGACAATTACAACCATCCCACGCAGAACTCCTCTATTGTGCAGCATCAGGTATTTAGATCCCAAAAAATCTTATTATATGGATTACAGCGAAGACACTATGCAGAGATGATTATTCACAAAGACAACACAATAGATGGTACTGCTAGCCGAGGGTTTTGTTTCCTTTCCTTCTTGTTATTTTTCATTCTGTTGAGTCTTGGATGGCCGCCTGGCTCAGCTTAAACAGAAACAGAAGACTGTAATGGAAACTGGCTGCTTTCTCCTAAACAAAGGCATCAAACGAAAATCATCTAATGACTTTTTTTTCAGATTTTTTTTTTTTTGTCATTTCTGATCAATTGCTGAAAGAAAAATGTTTCACTCTCAGCTGTGAAAACTGTGCGTGTGCGAGTGCTTTCATGCATGTGAATTTTCATCTGTGCATGTGTATATTGGTTTGGATGATGCCGTTATGAGAATGATGTGTATGTGTGTGTGTGTGTGGAAGATGGAGAGGACCATTAGGTGCTCTAATGCGCATCCTAAACCTATTGTCTCGGCCCGATCATCGTTCACTCTGATAGCCCTCAACAGCAGAACCTTGTGAGCCTTTAAAAACAGATTAATAAAAATAATTTTCTCCTCCCTCTGACAGCAGCCTGGAAGGCATTACAGCAGGCAGACCCCGGACGATCTCCAGGAGCAGGATTAGCAGCATTAACCAGACAAATTAGGGCCTCAGCTCCTTTACAAAGCCAGGAGAAAAACTCCCTGACGTTCATAAACAAATCTCCACAAGTTGTTAATCTCAGTGCTATCCTACTTTTGAGGCCACCCATGCTCAGCGTGCCCTTACCCCCCACCTCTCTATATTTGGTACCCGGCTCAGCATGCTGGAGTCAAGGTCATTTTAACCTATTTCAACCGATAGAAAAACAAATAGGTGAGCATAAGTGCACTGAACAAAAATGGGTGTGAAAATAAACGACAACAACAGACATTAGACGGCTCGGCAGAACAGTGTTTCATTTATAGCCAAATTGCACTCTCACAGCCTTATTTGCTTTATCAAAGTTTAAAAAACTCTCCAAGCCTTCACAGATGTGACTTTGATAAATCTTAAGCTCAAGGCCATTCTCATTTACATTTGCAATAATACGTCTGTGTGAGTAATGAGAGGTTGTGTTACACCCGGTATCAAAGAACATAGCTAATGCCACATCTTCGAGCCTCGACACCGTGGGTTTGTGGCGCCGCAGAAAGCAGAAGGTTTGTTTCAGAAAGGTTGCGTTGCTGTGGATCACGGTCACAGCTCACCTTCGACTATCCATCATGGGACAGGACACAAAGTCTGGCCAGATCAGGGCAGAGGCCTCGACCCAAATAACATCAGATAAGAAAGTAGAGGAAGTCTCACTAGTGATGAATCACCTTGGTGAAAATGTTCCCCTCTAATAAAAGGAGGCGAAGAGAGTAGGTGCTGCTCTCTGACGTGTAAATAAAACTTTCTGACTGTCCAACATGCCTCCATTCCTTCAGCTCATTTGTCAAATTGATTGTTTGTGTTAATTGTGTGAATTTCAGTGATTGGTTAATATAAACAAAGGATCGGCTCTGACCTGGTCAGTGCTCCATGTCACATATCTGTGTCTCATATACATATAACTGTTTCTCACACTTTACATATCTCAACAGTATGTAATTGGTGACTGATGCCAATGTAAATTCACAGCAGTGTGAAAGACACATGTGTCCAGACAGGCAAATAGTTGTAAGTTGTATGATTTTTGGACTTAAAGGTCCAGAGTGTAGGATCTGGTGGCATTTAGGAGTGAGGTTAATGATTGAAACCAGCTGAATACCGCCTGTCTCACTGCCTTCTTTCAAGAGTGTAGGAGAAACTATGGTATTCCCATCTTGAGCCTGGTTTTGGTTTGTCTGTTCTGGTAGAGAAACATGGCAGGGCAACATGGCGGACACCGTATAAGATGACCTGCTTCCTCTGTAGATAAAAATGCTCAAGTAACACACAATTCTTAGTATAAATTAATAAAATCCTATTTATGAATAATATTTTCCATTTCTGTGATATTGATTCCTCTAAATGTTATACACTGGAACTTGAAGTTAACATTTAAGTAAAAGAGACATAATTTTTTGACTTTTGAAACTTTTTTGTTGTTGTTGCTCAAGTAAACACAAAAACCTGAAGATCTAATATCAGAATAGAGAGAAAATAATCAACTGAAATGATTACGGAACTAATTAATTGCCTAAATAAATAAAACAGTCAGAAACTCAGACACCAACCACAAGTTGTATACACACTGTAATGAGATAAATAGTGAGGCTGATCTATTATAGCCGTCCATCAGTCCATTCCAATAGGACTTCTACCAGCCCACACAAATATAGCAAGACGCCAAGGATGTGGTCACAATACAAACCCATTCAATTTCAGTAGGTTATGGTAAATGTATTCCAGTTGTCACTCAACTGAAGCTTAATAAAGTTCAATTTCTTCCATCTTACCCAAAGGAGGACAAATGTCTAAAGTGAAAAGTTACATTTTACCACATGCAGTGACACTGCTGGTAGGTTCCAATTTGAGCATTTTCAGAGTGTTCAGTGCTGCATGCCTCAGGATGAAATCCTGTAGTATAATCCCATGTGGTCCAGATGTGAATTGAAAACACAATATAAGAGTGAATGGCACTTTTTTCAATAGAAAATATAAGACCTCTGCCATCTTGCTAGGCATTGGCATCAAATACAAAAAATATGGCAGTAACAGGAAGTCAGTTACTAAACATACAGTGTTGAACTTTAACTTACTTAGTTGATTCCTATTTACCTGTTTCCTATTAAACAAAAACAAATGTGTACACTTTACAATATTTGTAGTACTCATGATGTTGAACCTAACAAATTATGAGGCGACACTATGTTGTTTGTGCCTCAAAAATTAAGAACCATTAGTCAAAATCAGCCTAATGAGAGCTGGAATGTAAATTTAGGTTTAATCGTAAACACTCCTAAAAAATGATTTGTGTAGCAGTCAGTCTGAATTTGAAGGATGTGAACACACAGCTGAGTGGGGAAAGAAAATGTAAAAGCAACAGATTGAACCTAAGCTATAATATAAAGTAAGGTGTGCACTGACAGAATCAGACAGAATCAAACAAAAATAGAGACTAAAGTAATCATGGCGGAAAAAATAACCTTCAAGGTTGACATGACAGAAGCTGGTGTTCTGTGGTCCATGTGACGCATCTCCTGCCAAAGCAGAAGAATTATGTTGAGATAAGGCTGGCCTGAGGCGGTAAACCAGCCCCGTGCCCCAAATGCAATCAAACAAACTCTAAAACCACTTCATATTCTTTAAACATACCCAGACTGCAGCTGATTTTTGCTATGAGGAATAATCAATCATACTTGTGAGTCACCATCAGCATCATAAGCACCTAATGAGTCTCTGGGTGACAAAGTGCCTCGAAAACAACTTCTCCTTTCATCAGACAGCCAGTTACGTACACTTTTTCTATTAGTCACCACGTAGAACAAGATAATCAGCAGCACCCACATTTATACATACACACACTATGTATACACATGGCCTAAAATAAGCTGTAATATCAAAGGGGCATGGCTCTGCTGCTCCTCATACACATGTATGGTGCAAGTGTGAGACGTTTCATATCCTGTCATGTTTCTTCGCAGGTATTCCACCTGTAATCTAGTGTTGCGAGCCATCGAGAGAGCAGCTCTGCAGGATCTGGCCTGCCACTGTGTGCAATGCAGAGCGGCCCGCCGTTCCCAGCACGAGCGGCACGACCTGTTCTTCTGACCACAGAAAATTCTATAAATAGTGTGAATTATGAATATGAACAGTCTCAAAATATTGGAGAATAATATCCGCTCTTTGCTGTATTGATTCCAGATCCTCTGTAGCTGCGTGAGTGCTGGATTAGCTGTGTTTGCCCAGGAATTATCTAAGTACAGCACAAGGGCAAAGGTTTGGAGGTTAACTCTTAAATGCATTTTTTCAAACATTCCTACAGAGCTCAGCTCAGGTTACTCAGATCTTAGATAACGCAGATTCATCCATATATTACAATCATATTGCTTGTAGGTCTATCTTTGGCATTTATGACATTTCTACAAGAATTTGTATATATTAGAAAAAATGTATTCATATAGCTCAGGTAGAAGTAGTAGTGGTAGTAGTATCATCTACTGCGGAGGCTTCTGTAACTTCTCATAGACTGGCACCTATTCAAAAGTAATGTTATTGCTTTACTTATTACTCCCTGTCAACAGGGTTCTATAAACTACTATTACTTTTCACCCCAGAAAATTGGTGATTGCGTCCTTTTTCTTAGAAATTCAGACTCTGCGTGTGTGTCTCTGTGCGAATGTTAGGGTAATCACCCAGTGAGCACAGCTAAGGCTTTAAACTAGAAAATTTTTGCTGCAGCCTATGAATCCATAAAATTTACAGGCCAGATGAAAAGCACACCTGGCTCAGAACGATGACAAGAAACAGTCTTTTAAACGTCAGCTAGTATTGCAAGTGATTTTTCACTTGGGGTCAATAGTGGAGACATTTCATTCATCACATATTCAGCCGCAAGTTTCGTAAATTCTTTGCTGCTTGTAGTCTGCTGTTCAAAATTAAAATCAGTTATGGGTTGTTTAGCTATTGTAGGGCTATAGCTATCCTCCACCGCGGCAGACAGCTTTGGCGGGGCATATTTCCACAAACTTTACGTCCTGTGTTGTTGCAGTGGGTGTTTCAGGAGGTCTGAGTCCATGTTTTTTGCAGTGGAAAGTGTAAATTAGGAAATTTACCACTACCTGCACACAATTTTACACAATTTTATTTTTGACAACAATGTTCTTGTCTTCTTTTCTCCCAGTAAAATCAAAGTGATGGGAGTATTTCCAGGCACTGAATGTAAGTGTTCCCATCTTTCATGCTTCCAGCTCACTGCCTGGTGACGTCCCTGTGTGACAATTACAAAAACAAATGTGGATTGTGATTAGATTGTTGGGTTTCAAATCAGTACAGTGGTGACAAAAGTAAGATCAGAAGTAAATCATTTTTGAGGGTGGGAACTGTAACAATATTACTGTAATTTTATTAGGAATGCTTTATACTACAGGGTACTGGTGAAGAGGTAATATTATTACTGTAATTATTACCGGTAATACGTTACTGCCTGACATTGGTCAGCACAGTAATCACAAATCACAAAGCTTGTTTGTGTTGGAGCACGGATGGACAGATGAGGCATCTCCAGCTGCTTTTTGGATGGTCCCCAACTGGACAAACAGGAGGACTTCTTTAGAGCATCCATCTGCCTTCGGAAGACATGGCACCTCTTGTCTTTTTTTCAGCCACAACAGCTGGAGATCTTCTGGGTTCCCATGTTTTGTCATTCTCATGCTCCACTTACGCTTTTGGATGACCTGATTCATACAAATTTGTCATCATCGGCAGCCTCAGATACATCTTCATCTACAGAGCTATTGTCATCAAAAACCTGCACCGTCATGCTACTGTGGCAGCGGGCTAATATAAACAAACGTTTTTATCACTGTGTCTGTATTTATTCAGTGAGAGTAACGTTGCTACCATGAGGCCGAACAGGAAAGACAACATTACTCGCTTGCATTCAGCACACCGCAAATAAAAAATCTTACCCTATAAACTTTTTGGAGAAAAACATTAGAAAAACACGGGTTTGCTTTATTATTTTTGACATTTTGACAAAAGGACATGGTTAAAAACAAATAGTTTGAACAGTATCATGGAGTTGCGTGCTGAATGAAATGAATGAATTAGACAGGGTGAGAGTCCCGGGTTGCTAAAAACCGAGGTATGCATTTAAGGGTTAAAATAGCTGCCAGATATACACATGGTCAACATTAGCACTCTGGGTGGTGTGTGTGTGCATATGTGTGTTTGAGAGAGAGTCAAATTGGTGAAGAAAGATGTGATATTGAAAAAAGCAGACAAAGGAGTTAATGATGACAATGACAGGAAAGGGTAAAAGGTCTGGTCATCTGATTATTTTTGTTGTTGATTTGTTCTTTTGTCTCTGTGGTTATTGGTGTGATGGGAAACATAAGGAATCTGTACATAGAGTGAAAACACACATATATACTTAAACCCTCACACAATGGCAGAGAGTTTGGCTGAGGATTATTTGAGGATGTTATGCTGACACTCAAATCAACAACATGATATTTAAAACTGCCCTGGGCAGCTTCTCATGTCAGCAGCTACAAGTGGCAGTGATGTGCATTTTTTTCTAAAGCTGTTTGAACTTTCCCAGAACTCATCTGATGTCAATAATGTGCCAACAGCATGCTGACGCACACCGTGTTTCCCATGATGGATTAAAGAGGCAAACACTGGAGAGACTGGCTTTCTTTGGACTGCTGTTATGTTTTGATGCTTCACTTCTCGATTTTCTGCCACCAATAATATTAAATCCAAAACTTCTGACATAAAAAGATTTACAGAAGGAACTTATATTGGCGCGGAAGTAAGAGTAATACTCTGCTTGTAGTGAGTTTATAGAGTTTGAAGGGTGCTGTCATAGTTTTTTATCTTCTTCAAAACCCAAAATACATGAGAAAAAGTGCAAGGAATGAATTTGCTATGGGTGCTTTGCTATAAGCGTTAGCATACCCAGCTAACTTGTGTGTTTGTTTGTTTGCACATACATTTTTCATTAACATATTAAGAACATACACTCATGAACGATGAAAAACAAGTAATATTATTAAACTAGCTTAATACCTGAGTAATGCTAATGTAGTGTTATAATCAAGACCGTGGAGCATTACATGGTATACTTTTTGTGGAGCTGCATTACAAAAAGGTCTCTTCAAGATAGTAGTGTAGCCTCCTAGTCATATTATACTTTTACTAGAACTATATACTTTTTACTAAAGAAAGCTTGACAGGTGTAGCAACTGAGGCAGGCATATCAGACAGTCAATTAGAGGTGAAGAGACCAGAATGATGTTATGATTTAAGTTGGTGTATTTTATAGAAAGCACTGAAACTTTCAGAAAGTTTGGACATGTGAAGATTATAAAGCTAAATTATGGTTATGACTGTGTACTGAACCATGAATAAAAACAAAACTAATCTCACCATTGGTCAGTAGCCAGCATCTTGTTGTGGTCCTGGAAGTTGTACAGGCAGATGGAGGACGTGTCCTCTCATCCACCTACAACTCCACAGGACTCAGTGCACAGCATGCTAAGAGAAAACTTGAAGGCCCAACTCTTTGAAAAACTCTGTAAATTGTCTTTTATCTCTCTCTCTCGCTTTGTGTATGCTCTAACTTTCTAATTTCCAGTTCTTCTCCCCTGCCTTGTTCTGTTTGGCTGCTTTGCCTGCAGAATAAATAAATACACTTCAGCGCTATCGGTTTTCCATACAGCACCGCTCCCCCAGACGACAGAAACATGTCAAACCGCGCAAATAAATAGCTCCCCTGTAACCCAAATAGTGTAATTGCCCAGATCCTGCACCCCTGCCTGCTCTCTTCCTGAATATAAGAACTAGCCCAGAAAACTCCCGCTGCCCCCACCTGTGCCTGAGGACAGGGGACTCCGTCTGCCCAAAGCACTTTAACACCTCCACCCACCCAGTCACCCCATTTCCCATTTCTGGAGCAAAACAAGGGGTCCAGTTCACCCATACACCCCATCAACTTCATGTCAAACACTGTGCAACATCAGTTCAAATGAAAATTTAATGATCCCCGCAGGGAATTAAAGGATCATTGCAGCAGCAGATCATAAAACACAGCCAAAAAAACAAGAAACATATATACTAGCAGAGCAGTGGGAGGTGGGAATAAACACACACAACCAGTGATTTGAGCAATGAAACAAATAAAACTGCACAAATTAAATATTTATAATGTGAAATATGATGTACTAATTGGCAGCAAGCTAGATGAGAGCAGTAGCAGTGGGATTGCAACCCAAAAAACTGAATTAAAAAGACATATAGCAACATAAGAATACACACAGCAGGCCAAATAATACACATGTACAGTACATTTAGGAACAATTACACCCTATTTACAGCTAAATTTGCTTCATGGGTACATTTATGAGACCGTCAGCCGAAGTGTCACATACTGTAAATAAATGTGAGTAAAGACACTCATTGTGGAGGTAAACACTTCAGCACTCAGACCTTTAACCTCAAAGTCTTTTTAACTCTGACCTGCGTCTGAACCCAAAACTCACACCTTCTCCCCCAAGTCGCTGCGTGATATTCAATAGGTTCGGTGGAAATAAACTGTGGGGCACAGTAGTCGTATGCACCAGGCTCAGACCTCCTCTACATGACCCCAGAGGCCACAGTAAAGCAGGTCTGCTCCGCTGGACTTCTGTGAGAGAGCGGGATCATTTACCTTCATAGGGAAGAGAGAGTGCAGAGTGTGTGTGTGTGTGTGTGAGAACCGTGTGAGAATCAGGATGCTCTCCAGTTCAAACTAAGGAAATGAAAAGTGTTTTCAAATGTTTTCACAACCCGGGGGAGTTTAAGGACCTCGCTAATCACAACCACACGTCCTATTTTGACACAATCCCACACACCTAATGGACGGACAGCTACACACTGTATTACAGTGTGTGTGAAAACATAGTTTACCAATGCAAAACTATCTCATTCACAAATCTGGTTTCGATAAATAATTGTCAAAATTGGCTAACTTGAATTTCCTAGCTGGAGCCAGTGCAATGTAATATGAACTCCTGTACGATGTACTGACCAGTAACTGAACATAGCTACACGCATTTACTCTGTCATGACTCCAGCATCAAGAAATCCAATTTATAACAGCATCTAATCCGGCCTCTCCCCTGGCTCTTATGAATATTTATGCTTTCCAGTGTGTTTAGATCAGAGTCTTACGCTGTTATCACTGGGGGCATATCCGAGACGTGTAATTGTTTCCATCCCCGTTCATGGTGTTTATGTTACAGAGCTTTGCCAGCAAAATAAATGTTTTCTAGACATGTAAACACAGCAGCTAATGGCAACAAGGGTGGCTCAGCAGTGCTATTATTCCATGACGTAGGAATACAGTAGTAGAATAATTTGGTTATTTAATACAAAGTTAAAGATTTTGACTAAATTCTACTCACCGTAGTGGCCAGCGGACGCCACAGTGACCTCTTGGTAACATCTTTTATGGGATTAAGTGATACATTTGCTGAGGTCATAGTCTGTGCTGCAGGCAGCCTGAAGCACTTCCATGTTCTTCTTTCCATCAGCATGATTTCCTGAGTCTCCACAGGGGCTTCATGCTATAAAGACCAACATACACAGACTGTTCATGAAAGACGGCTGCCTTGTGTTTTTCCTTACACTGTACATTACCAGTTTTCAAGTACATCTACTCCACTTAAGTTCAACTTTAATGTACTTTCCATTTTTCCCTTTCCTTTTCCTTCTTACTTTACTGGTACAAAATGTGCTTATAAAGTACATCATTTAATATAGATTAAACCAGTAGTTCTAAAACTTTTTATCCTCTTTTGTATGCCCAAAATCTGATTCCGATTCACATAAACTGATTCAATTTTTTATCATTCTTTAACACTTGAGTGCATTTCTTTCTCTTCAGCTATATGTGTGTCAGTTTTACCCCCTGTAACTGTTTATTCTTCAGTGTATACGTCTTGTACTTGTATTTTTTTCATCTCGCCCTTTGGATAAATGTTGCAAACCAGGATCTTGGTTGCCTTTCTAGAGTCAGAGCTTGCTTGGTTATTGTTCCTTCAAGATTGAAGTGTATTTAACTTTAGATGCATACACAAAATGCCATAGTATGCCACCCACAGGTTCTATTTGTTTGCATGATAAGAACGTTAAGCTCATTTTGATGATAATACATTTATAGTTTTGCTTAAGTCAGGTTTTTAGGCTGTTGTATTTTCACTTTGCTGCAACTTCACCACTTTGGTTCACTGTCACCGCTCTCATAGTGTCATTTTCAGCTGCAGCACACAGCTGTTTTTTGTGAAATGCTCTAAAAACCCACTGAACACTACCTGCTCAGCACCAAACAGCAGACAGGCACAGTTAGATACTAGTTGGTGAACATAGTTGAGCAGAGCTAAAGAGCCAGATTTTTCCCTCGGGATGAAAACAAAAACAGAGCAAACAGGAGAGTGACTATTGAACTTGCATTCATTATATAACAAGAAACACGACTCTCACAACTGGATGTGTAAATAAGCAACTGCTAATAAGTTTACAATCAACAAGGGGGTGATATGTCAGTGCTTTTTTGGGAACTTGTTTGTGTTGCAAGTGGCCAAAAAAAAAATCAGTTATTGCAGGTTCAAATAAATAATCTGAATACTACTTCCCACACTTCACATTCTAAGTCTGAAAGGTGTAGTCTTAATATTTCAACATGCATTTTCAGGAGAAGTAGCATGCCTACACAAAACAAGCCTGTCTTTTTGGCAGGTGGGTGTCCTGCACTAGTCACTCTGCATCTCCAATCAGCCCAGCGCTGCCCCCCACCTTGCCCCCTTTAGTGGCACACCCTCCTCTAAAAGCTTTTTTAATTATGGCGACCATTAAAGCAAGGCTGGCTCTGGGCCCTGACTGATGGTAGTGTATGCACCGCTGCTCCTCTGAGCCAGCCACATACTTACATCCACTAATATGACCACACACACACGCAGACATGTACACACGGCACATACAAATGCACGCACATATGACATGCACACATGTATATAAATGCACTTGTGATCATAAAATGCTTTGACCAGACAACCTAACTGGCTCCAGTGGCATTAAATCTCTCTAATCATCTTTTTTTTTTTTTAAGTCTGCAAAAGTGATGGTGGCGTGCCCTCATCTACTCAAGAGAGAGGGAACGGACAGCAAGAAAAGAGCAAGAGGGAGAGAGAGCAAGATAAGGAGAAAGGCAGAGAGGAAGACAGAAGAGGGAAAAGGGCAAGAGGGAGCAGAGCTATAAAACACTGTTTCCATGTGCCTCCCTGAAGAGGAGGTGTGTGTCTTCTGCTAGATTGTTCACAGAAAAAAAAACTGTGCTGAAAAATAAATGCAGGGCTAAAGATAGAAAGGGCAGCACAGCCGACTGGATGACTCATCCATTGAAAACAGATAAGTACACTTTCAATTATCGATCTCCTATCATAAAACAAAAATGAAAATGGTGACATCATGTGCTTGATGAGCTGCACTGCTGCATAACTGGAAAAAAAAACTGAAGCAAGCTCAGAGCCAGGCACCGAAAATAAGATGTGTGTGTTTGAGATGTGCAAGTGTAAGTGCTCCCAGGCTACTCCTACCTGTGTGAATATGTCTGTGTTTATGGGATCTCAAGGCCGTCTGGCCTGCATAAGACACTAATCCAATTGTCACCGTTCTAAGAGACGTATTTGACCCCAGGGCTTCACAGGGTCACGCTTGCTTCCTGTTTGGACCAATGGGGAGGCTCCATCAGTGGTCTGACAGGCTGCTACAGCCACTCTCAGATTACACTGCCTGGGTCTGGGAGCCACAGTGCTCCCAGGGGTAGTTTACGGAGGTGTCCATATGTGATGTGTGGAAGTAGGGTGGGGTTCTTGGAGAGTCATGAAGCCACAGAGTTGCAACCCACTTCAAAGGGTCCCTGTCCTTTGTATCCCTGAGGGCACCCTACTGTTTCCCCTCTGTGGCACCCCCAACTGGCTGGCCCACCTTACAATGGTGGATGACGCACACCCCCACTGCACTCAAAGGCCTTGAAGTCGGACACCTTCCCAGCAGCCCCGCCTGATGACCTTCCCTGTGTGTCTGATGCTTCAGAGCATCCCAGCTGATGGTGGCTCCACTTTGATCTACTCTTAAAAACAATGTAATTCGAGGACGCCACATCAGGACCACAAGACTCCCTCCGATATAACTATATTGACCATATGGAACAACCTGCTGCGGCTATGCTGTCTTTAAAAGGAAGCTCTTATATTATATATAGGCTGACACATATTGCAGGCCTCTCTGTTATCAGGGTGGAGGACAAAAGAGAAGAAGATACAATGACCACAACAAAGCCTCACCTGTTCTCTGGGATATAATTATGCATGTAAGAGTGTCTGGTGATGGATGAGCGTAAAAAAGGTGAGATGAAAGATTTCCATTATGTGATGAGTTTTAATGACAATGTGTGTGCA
This sequence comes from Miichthys miiuy, assembly GCA_036365135.1. Lineage (NCBI taxonomy): Eukaryota > Metazoa > Chordata > Actinopteri > Sciaenidae > Miichthys > Miichthys miiuy. Next base: position 17,667,089 of record CM071622.1, read on the forward strand.
CATTTTCCAGTCAGTCAAAGATAGTTTGGAGAACTTTCCTAATAAAAGAAAATAAATAAATAATAATATTATTAATACTTTTAACTTTTGTAAGGGATGAAGAACAACTTCCACATATTAAGCTATCCCATCAGTGTAAATTAGTCTTTATTTCATGACATCAAACTTTGTTTTATTGCTATTTTACTGCGTCCACTGACAGCATTGCTGGATGATTGAGGAAAATGTAGACCAGACTTACGAGTTAATGGGCCATAACTCTAAATGTTGCTCATATTCTACTTTAATCTCACACTTTCCAGGTGATGGATATGTTAAGCAGGCCAAACCACCAAAAGGCACCTTCATTAGGGAACACTGGAGCTTGACCTTGTGACACAGCTTCTATTTTTCTCATTTTCTTAACCAGTAGTGACGGCCATCACTCACGCTGAATAAGTAAACCCCAGTGTTAATAGATCTTCTACGGAAAGGCTTCTGACAAAAGTACAAATGTATTCAGGCTGAGCCCCTGAGGCACTCCACTGTGATACATGGCTCCAGTAACGGTCCAGGAAATGTTTATGAGCGGACCAAGTGGCTTGTTTAAGGTCAAAGGTTACATAAAAAGGCAGATCGGTTTAAACTGTGTCATTCAATAGACACTAGAAGGACGAACCCCATTATGCTTCACAGTGGGAAATCCTAAATTCGCTCTCTGGGCTCCTTGAGATATTTATTTTTAGTATCAGAGGGAGGTCAAACAGTGTAGGTAGAGGGGAAGGTGCAAAAGCTGAAATCCGCTGGTGTCAAGACTGAGTCACTCTCACCCCCCATGTTGTCAGAACCCAAACAAACAGCAGTGCAGCACTGAGTCACTAACACCTTTTGACATGCCTGGACCCAAACACAAGCTGCGGATAGGTCAGCAGGCAGAGACTCACGACTGATCAGAAGCATATGAGCAGATGACGATTTATTCTGGCTGAAACTGTGAAAATAGCTCACGGATTATTACGGAGATCAGGTGTCGTTCAATGCCAGCATAGGTCTACTGTACTGTCTCCTTTAATTTGAACTACCTCCCTGTTGATTTTCTTTCATAACACTTTAAGAGTTGCCACTGTGCAGTTGGAAGTCACAGTTATAGCAGTGTTGTTGTTTGGTAAAAACATTGTCCCACAGCCTGGTTTCAGTCCTGATGACAAAGCATTTTTGAAGTTTTCCAAAGCATTTAAGAGTTTTATTAGTCTAGAAAGGTTTCAGGAATTTTCTCAGGCCACAAGGAAACAAGTAACTCTTAATGCTTTATTTTCTGTCAGTCTCTCCTCCCTGAGAAAGAAGAAATTACACTTTATCTTAACTATCTGAAAATATTGAATTTTTCTTATCTTATCTTATCTTATCTTATCTTATCTTATCTTATCTTATCTTATCTTATCTTCTTTGTTACTTCTGCTTTTTCAACACTGACACAGTCCCAACTAAACCATATTTGATCGTCTTTCTGTCTGCATTCCTGGAAACAGCAGGTCCTCTGATGCTGACCTTTCAGCACTTCTACTGCTCAGCCCACCACCTCGACAACACCATGAGGTCCGGGATGGAGTTTTCAATGAGAGCGTCTACCTGCTGGGCTTACCTCACCTCCTGTCTACACTTTATGAACATGCTTCACATCTATACGGTGTGTGTACATATATAGGGGTCAGCTGAATGCTATATTTAAGATTAAAGTTTTTGCACATACAAAATATTAAGAGTGTATAAAATATGATGATGATGATAAATTAAACAAAGAGGAAACTGGATACTATTTTATGCATTTTTATGCAAGAACATTTCATTATTCTAGCTTCGCCAAAGTGACAATTTGCTGATTATCTTTTTAATTATTTCAATAATCTTTGTTTTTTTGGGACTGTTGGTGAAACAACATGACTGGTCACTTGTGTTATTGTGGCAGCATTGCTCCACATTTTCAGAAATATTCCAAATCAAACAATGAATTGATTAATGGAAAAAATAATCAACAGATTAATACATAATGAAAATACTGATTAGTTGCAGTCTTATACAACATAGTTCAAATCTAATCATATACGTTTGTATGTATAACAGTCACAGGACATATTTTTCTGCATATTTTTCTTAAATAACATTCTTAATGCAGGACTTATTATTTGTATAGTGTTATATTACAACTTTTACTTGTAATACCTTAATACCTCCTTCAATACCTCCTTCGTTGCTGTAATGTTGATGTTAGTGTGAAACATGTGGAAGCGTCCTTTCATAAACTGTTGAACTTTGCGACACTAGATGAAGACTAGTGGGGAAAAGTCTTCATCCTCTAGGGACCATGAATGTTTGTACCAAATTTCATAACAACCCATGCGCTTGTCAAGATTTTTCACTCTGTAAAATGTTGGACTGACACAACAGCCAACAATCCTTCCCTGTAGCCACACCACAAGTGTTTCTAAAAAGATTTGGAAGGGCCATTTGGATGGAACCAGCCTCTGTGTCTGGAAGTAATCCACTCTTCTTCACCAAGAAAAAAAAGAAGGAAAATTATAAAGCTGACAAGTCCCAAATGTGTACCCCTTCCCTCCTGAAACTCAATTAACTCTCTGTGGTACATTCAAAGTTTACCTCAAATCCCAAGGCAAAGCTCAAGAGAAAATACTCAACTTCTAAAAATATTTTTAGTGGAAACAAGAGAGAGAAAATATGCACAGACTTTAAAATACAGAAGCCATGTTCAAAATTTAATGACGGAACAGGTGATAAGAGAATAGTGGCGGTTATGGGAAAGTAAATGGAAAACTATAGACTTTCTTTTTCTGAAGGAAGAGGGAGGAAATGAAACATAAAGACGAGGGGGATCTGTGCGGGGATTAATGGATCCTGGAGTGTGTAGACCTCCCCAGAGTTGGAGATTTGATTCTTCTCTATCCATCCGGACCTCTTTTCATCCCTCAATCCACATTTAAACCTCACTTCATCCCTCGATCTCCAGTGTTTCTAGTGCCAACACCTGTCATCACTCCTACTTGCCTCCTGACCTGTTCTCTAATGGTGCCCTACCCTCTAGTAAAAAAAGACACTGATTAGCAGAGGACATTGTGATAGACCGCCTTGTCACAGAAATTCAATCAGTCCATTGTTAGCTTGGCTCATATATTTACAGTATATCTCCGGAGATTAAAAATTAGGATGAAGAAGGGGAGTGGTGCGAAAAACTGGGACACAGAAAAAGAAAGGAATTGTTAATAAAAACATTTCCTTACAGTAAATCTCCCTCCTCCTACTATATATTCTGCTCTTCCAACACACAAATAGTGCAGCACATCAGATTGAGTCACGCTGAAACAAGATAGAGACTCAAATATGTTCCAGACTTGAAGCTTGATACTGTCTGTATGTCCTAAACCCGGAACATCGGCCAGAAATAGACAGATTTCTTTCCTTTCAGCTAATGTGCTCCTCACAAAAGAGGAAACAGTTGCAGCGATGAAACACTGACACGACACTTTGTTCATGTTGTCAGACATCAGTGTCCCGTGTTTGATGGATGGCTATTGATACAGGACGAGCCTGTACGGAGCCAGAGGTGTTCAGTGACTTCTTTGATTATAGCACCCCCTTGTGGCTGCCAGAGAATTATTGCTCACTCTTTAATCACACCAGGATTCACTCAATTCAACAAGCACATCTGTATCACATCTGAATTAGCACTGGGAGATTCATTTTTGAACATAAATCTAACTTTCATGAAGAATTTATGTATTTTTACTTCTGTATTTTCTTACTAATCACTTGTGGTGTCCACATATGTTTGTGCTTATCTTACCAGGTCTAATAAAAGTAGATGGAATTCAGAAGAAATAAATCCAGTTTCAGTGTCCTATTGAGCCTTAAAGACACTGAATCCTCACGGACTGTATCTGACATCATCTGTGTGATGTGTCCAAACAGTGTCAGGCACAGCACCTTTTAGCTGTGATGATTTCTGAACAGCAAAGTTTGAGACTGATAGTGCAGTGCTATTAGACATGTGAAAATGACTGAGTGATGACTTTCTGTGTTTTTATATGTATTCTTTTTCACAATGTGAGACTCAGTGACATGCATTGTTGGATATTCCTTTAAACAAAGTCTGAAGGGTTGTGCACTGGATGAAAGAGTACGATCAGAGAACCACAATCAAACACTCATGTCTACTTACCACTTGCATTATTTTTCTCTGTCTTGAATTGTTAAACATTAAAATTGTACCAACACTGACTTGATTCCTTATTATTTTATTTCATTTATCTATCTCATCTCATATCTAATAAGTAAGTGATAATAAGTAATATTATTACTTCTTTTTGTTACTTTCACTCTTAAACATTGTCTTTCATAAATGTATTTGTGCTTTGGCAACAAAGTCTTAAATAAAGATAAGATTAAAAAAAAAAGTCTTATAAATTGAAAAATGAAAACTAATTTCACAGTGGGATCCCTCATGGACTAAGAGGTGGATAGTCGACCAGACATCGGGCCAGATTACTATAATTCATAAGAAACTGTCTCTGGAAAGCTCTTGTTAAATTGTATACATAAATGTTACATTTTTTTAATGTAATCTTTCTGTCTCCATTCTTGGAACCAGCAGATCCCCCGATGCTCAACAACACCATGAGGTCCAGGATGGAGTTTTCAATGAGAGCATCAACCTTCATCACCACCAGCAACACGACTCTTTGGGGATCCAATCCTGTCTACACTTTATGAATATAAAAACCAGCACACTCTTCCTTCACTCCTTTTTAATATCAGTGATGGATATCACAAAACTAAATCTGCACAGTTGTCAGTGACACCACTGCTTTATTTGACATTCAGATGAACTGAGCCTTTAAATAGCGGCACCAATATAGAAGCTTTGCCTCCACCCTGCTTGTGCAGAAGTGACAAAAGACACTAGAGGGCAGCCAACGCTCATCTACAAACCCTGCAGTCCAGGTCTCTGACATCTCACCATGCTGTCTGCTGCCTGCAGCTCTTCATTCAAACTGAATTATACTGTGAAATAGGATTACGTGTCAAGCAATGCAATGATTGAGCACAATTGTTGGAGTTTGGCAGGAGAGCGGAATAAAAGGAAAATATACAAACACGCATTCCTATTTGTCATGCTGATGTGAGTCGGCTGTGAAACAACATTAAGATAAGTCGATCCTGGGAGTCAAATGATGGGTATCTTAGCATCCACACTGCTTTTTTTTTAAATTTATTTATTTATTTTCAAGTGAGTAAAAAATAGCAGCAGCTTGTCTGGCTGTTCCCCAGAGAGTATACAGACTGAGTTATGGCCCTATAATTATGTGCAGGAGTGAAAGTGTGTGTATGAATGAACGTGCTCCGTTTTAAAAAGCGTTTTTATTATGGTTGCTGTTTCTTCAGATTGTGGGCCGGGGAGCGGATCTCCCTTTATAGGTTGCTGTTTCCTCTCCCAGAGAGCTCCCTGATACTCTGGGCAACTGAAGAGGCTGGCTGGAATTATACAGAGACACGTTTAGTGTCTGAAATAATCTAATAAAAAAAAGAGAGAGAGAGAGAGGGGGGATCAAGCAACATCCAAAGTCGATGAGCTCATTCCCATCTTTCATCAGCATCTCCTGCATTATAATGAGCAGTGAATCTGTATGTGTGCACAGTCAGACGTGTTGAAAAAAAGACTTCCCTGCACCCAAACTCTCTGATGTCTCGGTCACACTGGATTGACAGGGCCTCACCTCTTCTGGTGACCCCTCAGTCCTGACCTTACACCTTCAGGAGTCAGGTCCCTCAGCATTAGGCCTGTGGAGCCAATTAACCCCAGAACTGAGATCAATTAACCCTTTTAGCAGATAACACCACATGCATTATTAGCAGGTGCAGAGAAACCACATGATCAAAAGGTTTAAAATGGGTTGATCCGAGACAAAATAACGCTGATAGAAAAGGACTTGACCTGGTGAGAGAAAGAGACAGACCAGGCCATCTTCTGTGGTGCTTGTCAGATAGAATTGAGCAGCAGAGAAGGAAGAGTGAGTGGAAAGAATAGATGGACAGAGCTAGAAGAGCTCATCTATGAGTCTAATTAAGCAGAAATGGAGCAGTTGGGAGCCAGGGGACCTGCGTAGTGGTATCTTGCATTTCAGTCCATTAACCTGCTCCTAATGAACTGTGTGTTATTGGGGAAAGTCTTTATTAATCACACCCCACTGAGGTGACGGTCACTGGTTCATCGGTGCTCACCATGTACGTCGATACTCTTCAGCAGGGCTCAGGATCTCTGGCTGGCCTGTTGGGGAGGGCAAGCAGTGTGACTGTAACATGCGCGCGTGATGGTTACGCTTTGTGACACATTCCTGTAACTGCAAAACTCAGCTTGAACATCCTCAGTTACAGTATGACATATTATTGTGACAAGCACGGTGTGAAAACAGACCCAGTCGCTCCCAATCAATGACTTACACCCACCTGCAGTGATGATTATACTTAATGGCAGGCTTGCTGATGAGAAATGCCCAAAATGTTGTCAGTGGAGCAGTGAGGCAGGCTGCGTTGCATGAAAACCTGACGTCAGAAATGTTGGTAATAGAGACAGAAGCACTCATACAAGTGGAACAGATGTTTATTGCTGTGTTGCTATTGGTTATTTGCTTAATTGTTTTTTTTAAATATTTGATTGTGTGCCGGATGAATTGAGTGGATGGCATCAGAGAAAGTGGCTGAAAGAGAGAAAGTGGGATGGATGCTGGATAGGTGGAGAGAGATAGAGATAAGGGAGGGGGGGTGAAAGGAGAGACAGGGGGAGAGAGAAAAGAGATTCGTGGTGAGAGAAGAGGGGAGAGGCACACACACACACACACACACATACAGATAGAAAGAGAGAGAGAGAGAGAGAGAGAGAGAGAGAGAGAGAGAGAGAGTGGAAACTGTTAAAACGTGTGTTCGCGCTTGCCAGTCTCAGCATCGCTCAGTTTCTGCAGGAGGCTGCAGCTCAGGATCTCCACTGACCAGATATGATCTACCCACTCTTCCCAGTCAACCCATTTCACTCTGAGCTGGGATCTCTTTATTTGTTTTCATGGATGATAACAGCTTATCGCATGTTCATGGATTTCTCATACCACAACTAATTTGACTCAAACCTGGGATTGGTGAAAAAAAAAGACAAGACAAGACTTCAAGTGGTTTCCAGCAGGGTTTTTTTTTTTTTTTTTAGGTTTGTGGAAGCCTGTCTTGGACATGGGACCGTGCGTCAGCCGAGAGGGATCCGGTGCCAGAGGAAGAGCATCTTCCTGAAGGAGGAAAAGCCCGTGTGCGGGAGTTTTTTGTTTGTTTGTTTGTTTTTTTAATTTGGGGGTGTTTTTGTTGCTACCAGTGAGGGGGAGCTGTGGTTTTACGCGCCGGAATGATGCGTCCCAACCGCGGCTTCATCCTGCTCCTCCTCAACGGAACTGCTTGTTTGGTAAGAAAAGAGTGGGAGAGGGGGGGAAACTCACACTGTAGTCTTTATGCATCTTGCTCCAAATTACCTTTGATTACCCATGCAACACCTTGTACCTGCGTCATGAGGTACAATAAGGTGTCTGCATCCCGTTGGCACCAAAAACTTCCAAACTTGCGAATATGAGTATAATATAAATTATGTGGACAAAAGAGAACTGATGCTGGACAAAATGATAAAGTAGCAGACGTGCAGGTCACTTGTGTTTCTTGCAGAGATGCAGAGATAATTCTCGCCTGCTGTGTGCTCTGTTCACTGCTTCCAAAAGCATTCGTGCTGATGTCTGTGTTATTTTGGCTATAATTTAAGAATTAGCAAGTAAACAATATTTACTTCGACCCTGCTCGGCTCAGGTACACTATCACTATTCCCAGCGGACACTCGTGCTTGGCAGCGAGCGGAGCGCACCGAGCCGCCAGTGCCCATCATCAGTGTGCTCTGTGCGTATTAGAAGTCAAGTCAGTCTTTTAACCTGTCATTCAGTCTTCACTATTGGATCAGTTGGAACTATCTGACTGCACTTGAAAGTCACCCAAATAATCACACGAAAACTGCAGGAAAACAAACAAAATCCTTTTTATTTTTTAGGAAAGAATGTCAAAGCTTTCACCAGTTTGACATTTCTGCTATCAACACACTTCTCCAAAGCTTGCATCAGCCAAATAAAGTGCATGCAAGGTTACATGTAAACTGAACAGAAGTGGGTTCACCCTGCAGTAGCCCACACATCTGGCTTCAAATAGAGAATTTAGACCAGACCCAACATATTTTATCACAGTTGTTTTAGTAGGTTGTAGGGTACCATGTGGTTGTTCTGTGTGAGATTTATTGTAGAATCTCTCATACAGAGGATCAACAGAAAGATGAAACAAGCAGCTCTTTTTTGAGGTACTTCAAGTCAGATATGATTAGATACAGACTTTATACTGTACAGTGAGGAGATGACCTCTCATCAGAGTAAACAATTAAAAATAAAAAAAGTAACACTAAAAATCTAAAGTGAATATTATCTATTAAACAGTAATAAACCCCCCTAAAGACTCACCATTGATATATTACACCAGATGTATAAACATGAACGGTTTCTGTAGTCTTAATGAAGACTTCCAACATTACATAACCTTACAATCAAATTTGGATCAACCCACTCCTCTTTCATGTATGCTTGCAGATTTATTAAAAAGCAGCCTTTAATGAGAAATCAGCTCTTGATACACATGAGAAAACTTGAACATCCTTTTGCTCGGAAACCCCTGGGCTGAGTATCACACTGCCGGGGAAATGAGCAAGCTCCCAAAAAAAGAAAAAAAGAAAAAAGAAAAAAAAAAACTTCCCCTCCCAAAAAAAGAAAGTTCAGTGGAAATATTCAAGCGAGGCTGAGTGCTTGTTAGATGTACCCATTTGTGTCGACATCCCTTCAAAGATGACCTTGTGGCTTTTATGTTAAGGTGTTATTCAGGTCCTCAAAATAAAATAATGGCCCTTTTGGTGATGTGAGGTCTCAGAGAAAACGGTTGTGAAAGACTAAACACACAGAGATTTATTTAGTTGAGACGGAGCCGTTTCAACGGATCTGAGAAGAGACCACACGCTGACTGGAAATATGGAGGATGAGCGCCTTTTCACCCTGTTGTATAACTAGATACAAGAGTGTGGGATAATAGGCTTAATACTCACTCTTGTGTTGTCTTGGTTCTGAGAGCATGAGCCGCAGGGCTACAGCCTATTATAACCCAAAAGGTCTGTGGCTAATGATAATGAAATTAATTGGGGCTTTTTCTCCCTCTCCAGACCATGTATCTATGAAAAACGTACATGACATCCCTCAGCAGGAGATCTTGGGTAATTCATTAGCCCCGTGACATTGATAAATTATGTAGCAATTAATAAATTAAGTAACTTTTTTATTATGCAACGGAGCCGTGATTAATAATCGTATAAGCCTACTATGCATTAAAATTCGATTTGGATGATTTTGTGTTGTAATAGCTCTGCAATTCTCAGGGAGGGGTTTAGATCTCGAGGGGCCTTTTGCAAATGACTTATATAGACGACTATTAAGACAAGGTGCCACTCTGGTTGTTGTTTATGTGATGAATGATGTGTTTCAAATGTTAATTATGCTCTGTTTTTGAATGGAGGGTTATGAATAATATAAACCATCTCAGTTGTATAATTGACTGCTTGAGAAATTATGTTTATTTTTGGCGGCGGATTGAGTTATTTTTCATCTGTGATGCTCAGCAAGCTGACTGGATTTGTTTCAGTGAACTAAGTGGCTAATATGCATATTACAAGAAAATAATCTGGAATATTTAGGAGGATAGTTTGACATTTAGCGTCCTTTTTCACTGTCCTTGTGATGAGCGGTCAGCTGCAGATTAGGCAGAACTGAGATGTGAAATAGGGCAACATTGCAACATTTTTTTTTTTATTATTATTACTGATGAATCTGCTTTATATTTTCACGATTAGTCTATTGATGGTTCGGTCTTTAAAACATCAGATAATGGGTGTATCCTAGAGCTCAAAGGTGCCACATTCATATAGCCAAAAATATTCAGTGTACTGTAAGACAATGAAAAGCAGCAATGTGTCAAAGGAGCTGCCAATTTTGCTAATGGGTTATCAAAATATTTGGTTATATTTCTGTCAGTTTTGCGTTGCGTTCTAATGTGAAAGTCACAGTCTTTAAAAGGACAAAATTAATCTCTTAACAGATGCAGCAGATGTGAGGTGAACTGAGCTCACACCATATGCAGGGAAAGACAGGTGCCTATAGATTATATGTTGACACGCTTAAAATAGACAGGATAGACAGTGATGGATAAAAGAAATGAGAGGAAGAGAGAGGAGGTGTAGATAAAGTAGATAAAATGCCAACATCTGTCTCACAGGTTTTTACTCCTCATTGGCAGTCATCACAGATTCTTTTCTTCCTTTTGTACAAAAACATCCAAGAAAAATGTACTTAATCCACGTATAATTACAACTGCAGCAGTGTGGCTGAAGCGTGCACAGCACAGGACTGACAGCCTGAATGCTCATCTGAAATCTGGGAGGGGTGAGGTGAACGACAAGTGCTCTTCCCTCCTTCAACAATCTGAATAACTATCGATAGGAGGATGAAGTGCACTGGACAGGGCATTGAACTTAACTACCTCTGCGAACTGCTATCTCTTCCTCAACCCCCCCTGCAATTACTCCAAAATCACACTGCATTTTTGTTCTGCCTGGTTAAAATGTTGTTCTGATAGGTAATAGTATAAACATAATAGTCATTTCATTCCCTCACAAGGAGGCATACATGCTTAGCACTGAACACACATGCACACAAAAGAGCTTATTTATGAAGGTATTGTGACCTTGCACATGCTGTAACCTTCACATGGCAAAGATCGCAGGAGCTCGACCCTTCATACATGCTCACACTGGGCTCACATCTGCTCTTTCACACAAGAATTTTCTTGAAAAGGATGAGCTTCAGGTAGCCTCTCTGCGGCCATGAGAGACAGGGCGGCTTTATACTCCTTCTGATTGCTTTCAGTGCAGACGTAGACACTGGCCATCATGCCTGATAGCTGAATTTCACCTCTGTAGCTCTGCACACTTTTTGAAGATTGAAGATTGAATTTTAGTGAATCGATTCATACATATTCCAAGGTTTATGTGGCACAGTCATTTCTGTGCTAGTAGGTAATTTAAAAATCTAAAGAAACAATGTCACCTGAACGATTTAGCTTTTACAATTTTTGTGGATCTTGTGCTGTTACAGTACTTTTTCTATTTCTAAACTTTTACCATCGCCCTCCATCTGACTTTGCTACCAGCAAGGAAACACTTATTTAACACTGCTCGACAATTAAAAACAAATTGTGTTTTTAGAGTGAAAATCTTTACAAAGGCAAAATCCCTTTCATGACAAAGAAGGGATTGTGATTAGGCTGTACAGAGAGCACCACAGCAATGGCACTTTTAAATCATAACATAGCAGTACAGCAACTGAGACAACAAAGGCATAAAAATCTAAAGTAAAACTGTCTGTACTTTGTTTGGAACACTACAAGACAGTATGGTGCAGCAATGCACAAACACACACTGTGCAAACCTGAATATTTGTGTGCACGATTACAATGCAGAGGCTGTCTGACACTAATTCTAACCACATCAGACTCCTTTCTCCATTTGTCACAAATTCTTAGATCCATGTTTCTTAGATACCTGTCTTTCTCACAGGGTCGCTGACCTTGTCCTCCCGGATACATCCCCGGCTAAGCAGAAATACCACCTTAATCCTGAGAAAACAAACAGAAAAAAAACATCACTGTCTGATACAGCATATATTGCATGCAGACACAAATGTGAGACAGCAGCGGCAGAGAGAATACTAATTTTATTTTGTTTTTTTATTCTTTCTCGCCTGCTTGAGTTTTCCTCTTTGCCATCATTGCTGCAATCTGCATGTCAGAGCTCATAAGCTTCTACTCTCCACCTCACATCCCACAGAGAAGCAGGAAACACAAAACTCATTCATAATTGTCAAATTTTTATCATAAGGGAGGTTTGGCTATATAACCACAGTGGAAGCAGACAGAAAGGTTTATTGTGCTGAGGACATCTGTCCTTATCTTTCCTCTTGTGGGTGCATAAAGAAAAATAAGGGGGTGATTTGAGAGGGACAATTATGAAGTTGTGGCATCTTCATCATCAGCTGTGCAATAATATGCACTTCCCTTGTTAGCCATTTATTTAGGGGAAGCAGCCCATCACCCTGCTGTTTAAATTGCATTAAATCTGAGACTTAAGCTAAATAAACTATACCAGATATCTAAATTAAGTTGAATAAACTTTCATTCAATATTAAGAGAACTCATTTCATTTTATTTGTGAAACCAAGAGTATAATTATTGTAATAGGTAGTGAATTGAGAGCCACTTTAACAAGGCTCCTTAGAGTAATGATACATAACAAGTTTAACTGGAAAGATATTAGCAAGACTTTGTCTTTAATTGCAAAAGAAAATAAGATACAGGCTCAATTATAGCAATGTAACTTGAGTGAGCACACACAAGACACAACTGCAAAAATGATATATATCTTACAGAAGACATTTCCTACCTATATTTATCATATGTATGACACAGGAACCACAATGTTCATTTATTTACATATTATTTATAGAGCAAAAATGGTTCCAGCTTCACAAATGTGAGTATTTGCAATTTTTCTTTGTCCTATTAAACAGTAAAATCTTTTGGCTTTGGCCCACAAACTGCAGATTCTTCAGTTTATACATTATTATTTCAAAAACACTCAGCTTCAGCCCGTGATTTCATTTTCATGAACTTCAAACACTGCATTTAGAATCCGGAGTTCATTTGCAACTAAGATATTTTAATAAATGTCCAGTGATTCCTCATTGCCGACTGCTAGCACCCTTTTATTGTGACTCTACATCTATGAAAGTACATGGTTTGCACAGATAACTGCATGATTGTTGTGTGTCACCCTGGAATCTGGTGTGTGTTTTTGAAATGGAGCCATATGCTCTGCCAGCACATCTGGTGTAACTCTATGATTTTTTTTCCCTTTTGGTGTTTTAACCTATTTTGCTCTGACCTTTTACATTCATTTATATTTGTGTACTGTGCAAATACATAACACAATAATGAGCAAACAGAAAAAAACAATATATAAACATGAAGAAGCTGTAGATGAGCAGTGCTGTTGCCAGGGCTTCCTGCCTGTGTTGTAAAGCAGCTTGAGTTATGCACAACCACAGCAAGAATGACCCCAGAGGTGCACCTCTGCCCCTCTGACCACTTGCCGTGGAAGCCAGCAGGGGACCCCTCCTGTCCTTCCACCTCTCCCCTCACTTCACCACCCCCAGCAGTCAAACAGACGGACAAAGAGAGAAACTGAGAGACAGAAAGCATGCTCCCTGACACACTGACAGCCCTTCATAGTGAAGCGCCGAGCTGTCCTGAGACAGAATACGTTGTCTGCTCAAAACTAGCACAATTTATTGTTGTGGCATTGCTCTCTGGGAGACTACAGGGAGACAGAGCAAATCCTGGAAGAATATCTGTAGGTTTATCTGTTGGTTCGGATAGTGAAGGGTGGATTACACTGCACTGCTTAAAGAAAAATTACTCGTAGCCTTGGGTAGAATGAGTGGGTATAACTCCCAGGGGATCCAGATAAAGATGCGCTTGACTTTCACACAGAGGAATAACTAAGGATGGGAAAATCCATAACAGACGTTTTAATTTCAGCTTCTGCTAGAAAGTTGTTTTACGGCATTGTGAAAATGTTATGGAAAGTGTCAATATAGAACAAAATTTTCATCGTTTCAAGATCTGTAGGCATCCAAACAATATTAGAAAAGGCGACGTGGGACCATGGGACGTGGGCTTATTTGAAGAGGGAACACCAGGCTGTCAGTATACTTTAACACAGAGGGAAACTGAAGCGTTTCTGATGCCGCAAGGCTCTGAAGTTCATGCTGACCTCATCGTGGTGTGACTGGAGCTGCTAGATATTACACCAGAATGAGAGTGGTCCAGCAAAAGCCCATTTATATTCTCGATTCTCTTACAATCTGTAAACAGTCTGTTCTGCGTCAATGAACATCTAGTGTGCAGTTCACCAGCGTGCTGCCCAGTGACGGTACAGTGATTTTCAGGGTCAGAGTGGTGCACATGGCCAGACAAGGCCCACTGAGGGCCTTTACGGGGGTTTCCAATTAAAGCAGAGCACAGCCACAGGGATCAGGGAATTTGGCTGAGTTTGAAAGAAGAGTGTTTCCAGTGTAATAAATGGATAACAGGGACATTTTCTGCAGAGTACAGTGATTTCTGAATTCAATTGAGAGTGTACTGTAGAATATAGGACAGCAATATCTAGCAATTATTTCAACCTTTATTTCTCCAGGAAATGTCAGTTTGAGCAGTCATACACTTATTCATGCCCCACTTCACAGTGATAAGAGCTGTTGTGTTTTCTGTTTGCTAAAGGTTCACTGACCTAACGCACAAAATAGATTTATTAGTCAGTTCATTAAAAAGTAACATGTGACTGTTTCAAAAATATTCTTAACTGTTGCCTCTGTGGTTAAAGTCTGGTCTGGTTTAGGCAGGTTCTTGGTTAAGGTCAATAAAAGACTGCATTCATTATAGAAGAAGCCAACAGGAAACAGACCACAATATGTGATGCCAAAGTCACTTTCTTTGTACGCCCAACCATCGATTCCTGGCTCACTCACTCCAGTCGAAGTGTCCTTGGGCAACAGGAACAATTTGGGGGAAGATACTACACCCTAAATTACCAAATTGTGTGAGTGTGTGTGAAGTGTGAGCTTAGATTTATTGTGAGCACTTTAGATAGGAGCGCTGTATCACTCCTGATAAGCAGTTGGCACCTTGCATGGCAGCCTCTGCCATCAGTGCGTGAATTGGTGAATGTGACAAGTGTTGTAAAGTACTTTGAGAGGTCTGTAGACCAGAAAAGTGCTGCATAAATACAAGTCCATTACTAAGACCTTTTTTTGTTTGTAACAGGATATCTATCTGGAGAAGACAGTTTTTGATCGCCTGACTCATAGAGGTCACTCATCACTTAAAACATAAGTGGTTTTATGAATTTGAATAATGTTGTTGTCTCTGGTGTCGAGTTGAGATGGACTGCAGTTTAGACTTGTTGTCAGGATGAGTGTCAAATGTTAAACAAGTAAGCACTTGTGATCAGATTTCACTTCCCAGCTCACATTTGGTTTTATGTGTTAAAGACTGCTGCTAAACAGAAAAAAAGTTCGACTTCAGCTATTGAAGCAGATTGCTGTGTCAGATTGGTACTTCACTGTTGTCCAAGCCGTGTGGCACATATGCAAATGAACAGTGTTCTGATGGTTTGTAGTCTGCGTGCAACCTGTGAAGCTAGACAGAGCTTCAAAGCAATCAGGGATGCGTTCGTGTTCACAATACAAATGTGGACACATCTGGTCTACCTCAAAATGTCGCCGACGTGACGAGTCCCAATGTGTTGTGGGCGCAACCACATTTGTATAGAAAGTCCACTAATGATTGGATTTAGTGCTACTGTAAGTGTGAACACAGCCTGTTCACACAGTTACAAACATTCCCAGCTGGGAGCTATACAAACTGTTGTCGTTTGATTTAACCACTTAGCACCTTTACTGAAGCAATTCAACTGCTTTGCTGTAATTCATTTGCTTTTTTTCTGGTGAATTATTATCAGGTGTTTGTCAAAATCCAGAAAGCAGAAAGACTGGCACATTAAGTCAGGCACCAGCACTTGATAAGATGGCATTCAGTGAAAGCTTTTTATATCTGCACCTCCATGAGACAATTGTGTAGTCCTTCTAGTTTTACCAGACAGGTGTGAATACTGTAACAGCACTTTAATCAGCCCTGTCCCATTAGGCCATGCATTGCTCACCACTCTCCCCGGGGAGAAACTAGGGAGAAACCGTCCCCAGCCGTACTTCTACACCCTCCTTGCACCGCCAACTTGTCAATATCTTATAATGTAAAAATGTGATAGCCAATTCAGAGCCGGCTTCTCTCTGAGCATACAAAATGAGCCTGAGTCTACTGGGACCACACAACTCAACCTGTCCAAAATGAGCTGGGAAAGCAGGTGGAGGATGCAGACAGAACGAATATATCAGGGAAAGAGTTTAGAATAAAAAGATTCAGTGTAGTGAGTTTGTTCACACACTGCAGATCTAAGCTCCAGTGACCCCCAAGAAGCTGGAGTAAATTATTCATTACGAGTCAAATGGCTTGTTTCTTGTGAAATTACCTTTCTCTCCCTCACCTCCTCTTGGATCTACACTAGCCAGAAGAATAATTAGTTATAAGGGCACAGCCATTTTCAGACTTTAATCATGTAACAGAGAAGACTCCTGCAGTGAGCATATTAGATCTTGAGACGGGGAGAGGAGGCCGAGAAAAAAAGAGAAAAGAATAAAGCATTGACGAACACTTAAGAAATCTGAGCTGCCTGGGTCTTTAATTAAAAATTGATGTCATATTAGAGATGAAGATTTCGACTCAACTGCCAGAGGAAAATGGAGTGCTTATTGAACTTGTCAGCTCCACAGGACGCGCACATGCTTTCAGCACCACTGGGTGGCTCTACAGACAGATCTGTATGAATCAGTCAATCAATTTACTTTATCATGCATCCATAAAAATACAACTTCAAACATGCATCACACCAAAGACATACAGTAGCAAGTCCAAAATATACGTTTAATTTTGTGATAGGTTAAATACCTCTGTCTGGCTGTTAAATGCTCCACTTTGTTCACCACTTAGCTACTAACTGTGTCTGTCTGCAGGAGTCTGGGCAGGTGGTGCACAGTCACCTCTTAGAGGTTTTCTGCTGAAAACAGCTGCCTGCTGCTGCAGAAAACAACAATGTGACAGCGGTGAGAGAACCAACAGTAAAGACACGGGCCATAAAATCAAAACAATGAGCTGAAATACACTAAAACAGGGTCACTCCACTTAAAAATAGTGATTTTGTCTACTTATTTTTAAGATCCAAATGCCCAAGATGACATTTCCAAAATGTTTGAACCTTTTGTTCCACCAGCAGTCTAAAACCCGAATATATTTCATTTACAAAGAAACTGGAACCAGATCAGCCAGAGCACTTCACTAGAAAGAAATGGCATTTAATCAGTTATCAAAATAGCTTTCATTCAATTATTTATTATTTTAGCTCTAGTTGCCCCATTTTTTAAGTAAAACTATGCTGTTCTTTTAACCCGTATTCACTTACATGTCAATAAGTTAAGCTTGAACAAGTACATTTTGCAACAATATTTTACTTCTCTGGTCAACACACCAGTCTGTCATCACTGCCCTGCTTTTGTGAGAGTTACGGCACAGATTTCAGTTAAGTGGCTCTCTGATCTCTGTGCTATATTATGGCAATAGTGTGCTTCTGTCACCAGGGGAAAGGGGTTAAAACGGTGTACCTGTCATTGTAACAGGCTGATTATTGCCTGTGGAACTGGCAGGCTTGTGAGGATCGCTCCCCTCCCCATACTCCCTGCTGGGCGAGAGGCCTGGGGCCTGTGCTCACTGAGGCTGAATGACTCACAATTACCACAGCGACAGAGCCTGCAGCCACCTCCCATCCTCTCCAGCCGTTTCACTGACTCACTTAGCGCACATGACAAATGACAAAATCACCCCGAACCTCCGCCCCCTCGCTAAGACCTGATTGCCCATCGCCCACACTTTGCCTACAGTACTTAAAGCTGGGATACGTCTTGCCAAGCTTCATGAAACAAAACAAACTTAGTCTCAAAGTAACTTGCTCTGGCCTTTCAAAGCAACATTTTACTGTGTTACACTATGTAGATAGTTTAACATGCATATTTTAGTATGATTTAGTGAGCAGGAAACCTTTGACATTTCCTGTGGAGCCTTACAAATACTTTTATGTTGCATATTTTTTAATCTCATCAAAACATTTCTTTAATGTTACAACACTGGTCAATGAAAAACACACATCATATAAAAAGATATGATTTGTGGTGCATCATCAAAGGATGACTTCTTGGCTTGTGTTTAAATATGAAAGCAAGAGAGTGGCATGAATACGCAAAGCAGAAAACATCAGTGCTCAACTGTGTTGGGGTTTGCATTCTAAAATATGAAAATGTTCTGCTAAAGTAAGGCAATGCATTAATCTTTTGGCATTGTGGAAAACAACAATGAACTCTGGGGTTTTTCTACACCATTTCAACTTGCTTACATTGCATAAGTCAAAGCTGGAAGCATGCTGATAGTTAAATCTTACACCTCATATACTCTCCTAGTTAAATGCAGAGTGGCGAGAGAGTTGTAGCCGTATGCAGTTTTTGAGAAAGTAGCGATTCTTACAATATTTAATGATGAAAAATATGTTATGTGCTGCCGTATAATGTGTGACCTCTGTGACCTTAGAAATACAGATCTCCTGGTGTGCAAATACAAGTAAATAGCATGTAAAAAGTGATACTACAGGCCCCTAATGAGAACATTTACCTGCAAAAATTAAGCCACAGTTGTATTTTAAAGCATCATGGTGGTTTGGACAGTCACACAGTACGCATTCTCTCACCATAGTGATCATTATAGTCCTGGCTCCGTTTTTCCTTCTTTTTTTCAGAGCCATATTAAGCTAATTTTAACATTTGTCTTTGACAATGATGCTGCACACTGAATCTGACACCTCCAGCAGTGCCAGACACTTAAATCTTCTGTTCAACAATAGCACAATGCTCACTTCATCTCTTCTCCTGCAGCCTGGCCTCAGGCTCTCTAATGAAGACTGTGCTTGAGAGAGAGAGAGAGAGAAGCCTTACTCAATATGTAAGCTACAACAAAGCATACTGCAATATGTTTTTGCTCAGATATGAGTGTTGGCACCATCTGAGAGTCACTCTAGACAAGCGGCTGTGCTGGCAAAATGATCAGGATCTTAAAAGCATGGGGCAGTTACACAGAAATCAAGAGTGAAATATTTTTTAAGAACCCTAAAGGGCTTTTTTGTAGGACACCGCAGGGGCTCTTAAGTGCTATCTGGGGAGGCAGGCAGAGTGCTACCCTCTGTGCCCAGCAGCCACAAGCTCATTGAAGAAGAGAAATCAAACACAAACTAGTCCTTCAATAGGAGCCGTGGGGAATGGTGTATTTGTCATCAAAGTCATCCTGCCTGGCCTCAACTTCCCCTCTGAAAAAACAAAGATACATTTGAAAAGATTAAAATCAATATGTCTTGAGCTCCTCCAAATTTTTTTTTTTCATTATTAATGAGTTTGGTATTCTCGAAGAAGCTCATAACTATCTGATTCAAGAGGAAGGAGTCCTTGTCAAGGCTGTTATCGGCCCCCTTGGGGAGACTGAAGGATCGGGGCGGCAGTGTAGCGTAGCAGCAGATAGGTAACTAGAGGAGAGGGCGTCTGGTCTCTAACACCCCCGTGGTAATAGGGTCAGATTAAGGGAAAAGTAGAGTCCTCTCATGTGAGTCCAAACACCAGACCACAACCACATCAGCGGGAATCCTCGCAAGGCAGTTGAAATGCGATACAGGTTGTTATGAAAGGAAATACATGAAGAGACAGAAAATCAATATCGCTGACTGACTGCGGTGCAAGTGAACAAATCTGAGCGAGCTTGAAAAACCTGCATAAAATGGAATAAAAATGAGTCAGACTTAATAATCCTGACTAAGCCTGTATAAGGAAGCTCTTGCAGTCAAGACAGTAGATGGGTCAGAGCACAGACAGGAATGCATGCATTATGCATTATTGCAAAACCTCTCCGGGTAGAGCGCACACGCAGATACATAAACGTCATTCACATTTGCATCGCTTATTGCTCACGTTTACCACAACTCAAAATTCACAAATAATAATAATGTGTGTGTGCATGTGTGTGTTCTCCATTGCCAAATCCAAAGGACATCATAATGTTGGATGCTTCTATGGCACATTAGACAGAGGCTACCTGTTAATAGATCATTACCGTTGAATAATTACCCATTACATTCACACACTCTTCACAAAGCTACTGCTGAGCACAGCAGCACTATCTTATCTCCCTCAGTCCTCTTCTCCTCCCCTGAGTTGATGTTAACATCTGACAGCTTTGTGTGTGTGCCGATACAGATTTTTCCCTTTAATTAAAACACTGGAAGTCTTAATTGGATATTACACTTTATTCTTCGCACCCCTCCTGCTTGTCCACCTCCCCTTCCTCACAACACTTTGATCCTCAGACCAAAACCTTTGGAGGCAATAATAATTTTGCCTGCATTCAGACTTGCACCAGTGCTTAAGACGCAAAAAAGCAAAGGAAGCACAGCTTAGTTTACTTTCACTTGGAGTTTCTTTCTGTAAGAATTTATATAAGAACAATTTCTCTCCAGTTAGATGATCTTCAAGTGACCTTTTCTGACTTTGTTCCAGTTCCAGTTATTCTTTGAGAGAGAAATGTAAAAGCAGTACCTCCAATGATGTTTTGGTAATGTATAAATGAGTGTTTTATAACCGTTGGCATGAATCCTGCTCCTTTTGGTGCTCCTTTTCAGACGCTTTATAAGTGCATAAATCAACCTCCAACCTCTGTTGTCAGAGAAACAACTCTAGAAACCATTTCTTAATGACAGAGCTTTATTGTTTTACAGGATTATAGCCTTTGTAGAAAATTGTCCACTCTCAGAAATATTGATTAAACTGCCCAAGACCACAGGAGTAACACGCTTTATGTGGATTCAGTTTTGGTGTGGGTTTTATGTTTGAATCTGTTCTTTGATCCCTCTGGCCTCGCCAGTAGCTCCAACGGAGGCATATGAGCCTATTACCAGTGAGCTTAGGGAATTACATCGGCTGTGTGAAAACTAGACATAAAGGAGTATTTTCTCTCACGGCAGAAGTAAACAAAAGAATGTAATAATAGCAATACCTGCAAAATTTCAACCATTTATTTATATATATAACATTGATAGAATGTCACGGTTACTACCACTGAAGGTATGAACGGTAAATTAAGTATCGATTAAACCTTTAATTTGTTTTCTGTCCACGTTTCTTTCTACCTTGTTAATAACTGCCTACTTTCTTTCTCTATTTTCTTCTTCGATCCCCACCTCCACCTCCTCTCTCCAGGTGGCCCTGGGTCAAGAAGACGACTCATCAAGCCCCAAGAGCTCTTCAGATGACTCCTCCAAGACGGTGGGTCTCCTAAGCGGGCAGACTCCCCTTTCGCCTCTCAGCCGCTGGATGCTTCACAGTAAGAGCAGAGCTGCTAATACCACCTCTCTGGAGCTGCCCTACCGCTCCCCGGTCCCATTCTCCAAGCAGGAGTTTTCTAAACAGGAGTTCTGGGAGATGTTGGGCAGTGACCTACTCAAACCCGATGCCTCCAGCTCCAGGGTCAAACGACGACCCATTGTTAAGACCGGCAAGTTCAAGAAGATGTTTGGCTGGGGAGACTTCTATTCCAATATCAAGACGGTTAGGCTTAACCTGCTGATCACTGGTAAGATTGTGGACCACGGAAACGGCACGTTCAGCGTCTACTTCCGCCACAACTCCACAGGTCAGGGCAACATCTCAGTCAGCCTGGTGCCACCTGTCAAGGCGGTGGAGTTTGACCTGGAGCGCCAGAGCGTGGTCTACCCCAAGGACTCAAAGATCTTCAACTGCCGCGTGGACTATGAGAAGGTGGATCGCAGCAAGCGCACTTCACTGTGCAACTACGACCCATCCAAGACCTGCTTCCAGGAGCAGATTCAGAGCCATGTGTCCTGGATTTGCTCCAAGCCTTTCAAGGTCATCTGTATCTACATTTCCTTCTACAGTACGGACTACCGTCTGGTCCAGAAGGTTTGCCCGGACTACAACTACCATAACGAGATGCCCTACCTGCCTTCGGGCTAGAAGACTTGTAGGGGGGAGGAGAGGTGGGAGGGGAGAGGAAAAGGGGGTTGAGCAGGAGTGACTGTAACACATGAGGAGGAAACCAGGGCTGTGAATAGTCCTTAATGCCACTGTGGCAGCAAGACACCTTAAAAAAGCCCTCTTTGTAGCCTGACTACTGTAAGATGTAAAAACATATATGCAAAACAAAAACTACAGTATGCAGATAATGAGGCATTCGGAATGCTTAACTGCAGCATTCATTAACTGGGCTGGTAGTGAAAATCAAATACCACCAACACGCACATTCTTACCTCAATCCAGTTTCTAAATGCCATTTTTTCTCCAGCTATTTCTCTCTTCCATTAAGTCATTTGTGAATGTTGTCTGAATGTCCTTTTAATCACCCTTTACAATGTCGCTCTTTTGCAAAGTCACAAGGCAGCATTTTTAGTGAAAGCTCTCTTTTAAATGCTGCGATACGATTCACTGGAGAGTTGTATACGAACTCAGACTTTATTACAGACATCATACAGTGATTAACATCATACACTGTAAAGGCAAAAAAGATCATGATTTAAAACTTACCAGAGGGAACGCAAAGAGCAGATGAATGTAAGGTGTAACCAACCACGGGATCATGGAGGTTACACTCAAAGTCTTTTCAAAGGGCATCCCAGAAAGTTCCACTTCTTACTCATCTTTTCACCCCGTCCACATCACCTTTAACCATCTCATTAAGGCATTGTCGAGGTGTAGTGTTTACTTTTGCAGCCTGCCAAACCTAATCACACTATATCTCTCAGTTATGTCACCCCATTTCAAGAAAAGAGGGAGAGAAAAATAAAAAAAATTTGCAAGAAAAGGCAATTGCTCAACAAAGATTTAGGGTCAGGGCTCAAGACAAGTTCAGCATGAGGGAAATAACTAGATTCTGCATAGAGATAGGATTGGCCCTCCATGCTTAAGGGAGGGAGAGAGAGAGAGAAAGGTGAGGGAGTGAGAGAGGGAGAGATTCAGTGAGCTGTTTTAATTAAAGTGGAGAAGGAGACATAGAGTATGCAGCTCCTTCTATTGTCCCCTCTGTATGAAAAAGATTACATTTTGTTGCCGTCAGGATTCCTGATTTCACGCCTTGATAACTTTGACTGTGTGAGAGAGATTGCTCTCTCCCGACAAATACTGTGTTCACTAAAGTCGGCCCGTTATCTTGAATAAATGAAAATATTATCATAATAATTACATATAATTTAATCTCCTTTAGAACTAATTAAGGTTTCTACGAGAGGGCGAAATGTATTCCTAAAAATCAACTCAGCGGGTAGGAGGATAAGAGGACGTTCATGGAGATTGTTGTGTTCCAGCGCGGAGCCAGCAGCCACAGCTCAGCCCAGAGTTAACTGCTCTCATTAAGATAAATGGCCACTGGCTGGCCCATCTCATGTTTCTCTCACAAACAATATCAGCGGAGAGCAGCGCACAATGGCGCTATGAATTAGGTATCCTGACATTTTGTGTGCTGAGAGGTTACCGCTATCCTGCTTATGAGGACACAATGACTTTTCAGTTCATTAACGATGAACAGTCACAAGACAGGTGTGAAGAGTCATTAAATGGCGGTACCAGATAACTGGTTTGATGCTAATGTGCTGTGATATCAGGGATACAGTCATGGCCTGTGCACATGCATGCTTGGCTTGAATTGTTCAGTGATGTCCCAGGTGGACACGTGCAGTAGTCACCATGAAGCCGTCCTCCTGTGGGGGGTAGCATAAGGCTGGACATAAATGCTTCGCCTTGGCTGCTCTGTGTGAGCGCAGGAGTAGGAGGGAAAACAAAGCAACAGGGCTAAAGATAGAAACAAAGACCTGTAAATCTGCACATCAAAGCTCTGAGTTTTTAATTTACTCTTAAAGAGGGGGGTAGCACCTCTCCATATGCGACCAAATCAACTTGTGGCCCAGAACAAATGGCAGCAGTGCACGAGCAAGTCTGCAGGCGACAGACAGCTACACCACCCGCAGCAGTGATAAAAGCTGTTCATCCTGCAAAGTCAGACCTCTGCCTCCTCTTGCATGTGATTGTTCTACCGTAACAGATATTTCATATATGCACCGGCTCGGCTGCTGGCTTCTGGCTCGTCTCTTACTGTACGTGTCTCACAATCAAAAATCCTCACAGAGGCGATTTTTCCTAAAGAGGCTACCATCAATCAGAGCGCCAACTATGAGAAAGCTTGTAGAGACAGAGTCTGATTCCTGTCACATCACAGTAGCGTTTATGCAATATTTATTTGAAAGCATACATAAAGAGTCCCAGTGGAACATGCAATATAGATGTTGGTTTGGCAGCAACTGAAACTAAACACTTGTCTGAAGGTCCTTTTCCTGGACTTCTGGATGAGATACAAAGCTTCATGTGTGTAAAGTGCATATCAACCAGCATGAATGAACCACTGCCTCTTGCTCTGTTCATCCATGTCCTCATCCTACAGCCCTCTCTGGGCCTTTCGACTCCAGACGTCTGCATGTTTCTCAGTCATATGCCCCGCTGCCATCATGCTGTCGTCCTCTCCTTGTGTGTGACCCGGTTCACTGGACTAAGCCTCCATACCCTCTCTACCTCCCTTACCCTGGCGTTGAACCCTGCTGTGGGTAGTTCTTCATTGCTGCCCTGCCCGCCCTCCTGCGCACAGCGCTGAGCTGAGCTGGCTAATCTCTGTGAGCTTAATGCCGAGCCAACTGAACATCAGCAGTGAGAACTCCCCTCTCTCCTTCTCTATCTATCTATTTCTCTCTATATCTATATTCCATCAAACAAATGCGTGTTCACACACAATCTTAAGATGTGCTGGTTTAGGTATTTTTCTCTCTCCTGTTCAAAGCATCTTACATAAGCCCGTGGATCGTGAGGACATGAAATCTCCTCGATAGCATGCCAACAGAGTGCCCGACACAGATACGCCCCAGTAACCTCAATACTCCTCTCCCCCCTCCTGCGGGGTGTCCGGAGAGAAGCTGGATACTCATACACATTCGAATCAAAACTGGGCAACACAAGCCCACAGCACTGAACTTATTTAGAAAAAAAACAAGGACATATCTCGGGCTACCTGTCGGGAAGAAGCCCCTCACTCTGCTCCTTACCGACCCTCTCAGATTTACAGCAATACTCTCACTGAGACTCCACCCTCTCCACCTCCCCGGGGCGAGTTACAGAAAGGCTGCTGGACTAAGTTCAAGAGATGGACGGTGTTGTTATGGCAGCAGCCTTACTGTTGACCTATTTAGTGCCAACAGATGTGGATATTTGGCCTTAGAGACTGCAAGACAACACTGGTCCGCTCGGCAAAGAATAGTAACAAAACCCGACTGTCAAAAACATAAATATACATATATATATAAAAGCTAAGAGCTCTCAGATCTGAATAAAGTTGTATTTAAATGTGGGTCATGCAGTGGAGGTTGTCTGTTTTATCTTTTTGTTCCTCATGGTTTTGTTTCTCTATGTCATGTGGATGATATACTGTATGGATGATATGATGGCATTTACTGTGGTTTTCAACATTCTAAAAATCAATAAAGTACACAGAAGTACTTAAACCACTTCAGTCGTAGAGAGATCGGCTCCAGTCTTATATCTGGTTTTGCTTCATGTGTAGGAAGAGTGTGTCAACAATGCTGAAGTCTCTATTTTCTCATATTTGCATACCCATACTGTGTGCCAGCGGCAAAGAAAAGATGTGACATTTCTTTTTGCTGAGGGCTCTTACAGATATACATGCAGAAGGAGAAATAGGAGGAGGATAAGGAGCAGATAGGAAAATGAGGTTGGGAGAGAGAGGGGAAGGAAATGTTTCAACTGGAATGATGCATGAACACAATTCTATCCTCTAATTAGCCTCCACTTTCTTTTTTTCCGCACTCTCTCACTCTTCTTTCTTTGTTATTCATTTTTGCTCTTCCCGTACATTTTAAGATGTAATTGACATTAGATGCATTCTACTTCTTAATTAAATCCCAGACAACTGTTAACGAGAGGATGGGTTCAAACATTCAGCTCACAACATCCCTTTAAACAAGATCGATTAAGGCATAGCTGGCGGCAAAGCCAGGCCCTCCAACCCCCCTTCTCGCCCCCTTGTTCCTATAAAAGTGCTGTCTGCCTCAGGATAACCTTGCTGGAGATGATGAAAGGGAAGCAAATAAGTCAACATGGAGACAGAAGAATGGAAATCTAATTTGGAAGAAAGCAGGTTTGAGGTTAAATCTGTAAAATCTGTGAGAGCAGCATACTGGGTCAAACTGGCACATGAACGCATACCGCGCACTCATGCGCAGATACACACAGAGGGTGAAATCTCCAGGCAACAATCATCGATAATGGACATAAGAGTTTACAGGAAGTACAAGAGGCTTTTGGTTGTTGGAGAAGAGGAAACAATTCAAGAATGTGCGCTTCTCAGAAAGGAAAGGGCATTTTAGCATGAGTAATGGGAAGCCGGACGATAGTCAATTGAGAAAATAACTAGTCATGGCATGAGGAGGTGGGAGAAGGCGTGTGAAGCTTAAAATGATAAATAGACATTGAGAAAAATAACCTTGAGGTATGAAAAAGTGTGTCTGGAAAAAGTAGACAAAATATGTAACAAGAGAGAAAGAGAGTGAGCGAAGACAGAAGGGACGGCGCTGACTCCTTGTTAGCACTTTGTTTTCAATAGCAAGGCTATCAGGTTTGCAATTTTTTTCCCCCACAGAATAATAATTATGTGTCATTTTCCTCCATGACACATTTAGTATTGCTTTGGTGGTAGATATTGCACTCTGCAACATCATCCGCCCGCTAACAGTGTTGACAAAGTCGACGCTTCAACCATGGCGCTCTCATTTCTTCACACTTTGAAATCATTGAGGAGGATTAGACTGGTATACCAGTTTGATGATACACAGAACCAGAGGTCTTAAAAATCTGATTTCATCAGTCATCTGTAACTAATATGATACAGGTTTCTCCCTGACGACAGTCACATTAGTCTGTAAACCCTGCAATAAGGATAATCTTCTTGGCATAATTCTGTTTTTTCTAATCTATTTTCATGAATTATTTCTTAATTTAAAGGACTAATTTTTCCCGAAATCTCTTCATATATCGAATAGGTGTGTTGGGTCACCTGCTAATCCATCTGAAAATTTCATTAGTCCGGGGGTTTCAAAGATTTTGGTGTCTCATTATGGTGTAAATGTGGTTTCTGAGGCTTTTTCACCCTGGGAAGAATGAAATTCTGGGGATATAATGAATATTATGGGAAAGTGAAAGCATATTGGCATAGTCAAGTCATAGAGTCATACATATATTTTATTAAAAACTTTGATATTTTGTATGACAAAAACCTAGTCCATCATTCAGTGTCTCTGTAATCGGTTTCCATATTATGTAGGACACAGAACTGCAGATTTTATAGCGATGGATTAGGGCTTTTGTTACCTGGATACCAACTCCATCCAGATGCAATTTATTATCATATCTCCCCTCGCTGCACTGACTGAATTCAAATACACTTGATGTTCTTTGATATTCTCAATTGTGTGTCGGGGTGGTCATGGTCACGCTCTTACTACAAGCACAAACGTGTAAAAACAAATGTACACATGCGCTTGCTTGCTGCCCACGCGCACGCACACACAGAAACACACAACTTAAGTGGTTTCATGATCCAGCATCCTAATAGTCTCTCTGCCCCACGATGCCAATCATGGAGCCCGGAGTAGGACAAGCAGGTGGGCCAAGTCTCAGCCACAGAGCATCTTGGGAAACGAGTTAGATCAGACAAGGACAAATACGGGATCAGCCTTTCAACCCCCACAGCTTCATTCATGATGAAACACTGCAGCCCCTATCTTTGGTTCAGTGTATCCTGCTCAGACTGGACACAGGACACACATGCTCAACAGAGGCCATGAGAGAGGCTGGAAAATTATAGCACAGTGAAGGGGTTGAGGAAACAGTGCGGCGGGGGCGATGGTGGAGGCTGCGAGAGCTTGTTGCAAAAGGAAGCACAGATGGCCTAGGGCTACAGTGTAGTGGGGAGAGGAAAGAATAACTGAATAAACTAATTAGAAGGGCAGAATTTCTCACACACCTCCATCAAGTCAGCACTCCCTTCCTCCACTTGAGAAATAAGTTTATCTATAAATCATTTTACATGGTAAAAACAAGACTTTGAGATGGAAATACTAATGTGAAAGCTCAGGGCTTTACGCTTCGCTGCATGTTGCAACACAACAACAGAAAAAGTGGAGTTTGGATTGCAGTGGGTGACAGCAAATAGCTTCACATGTCTATGCCAATGTGGAAATTCAAGCTAGGTATCTCTGCCACGCGATGTGGCAGTATTAGCTGGAGGGCATGATGAAGACATTAGGGCTGTGATCTCTGTATTAGCCCGAAAAGAGGACATTTCCACTTAACTAAAGGAAGCGATGGAGAGGAGGGGTAATTTAAATTCAGTGACAAGGCTTTAAATACCAGCCAGGGATCACAGTTGTGCCCTTTGGCAAAGTAATTATTCACTCCCTTAGAAGACGATCAGGTGTGGATGTGTGGATGTGTGGGGATGTGTGCATGCCCATGCTTTTGGCAAGCAGCGTGTCAGCATCTGTGTGTGTGTTTGAGTGAACTGGGAGAAAGCGAGAGAGGTGTGAAATGTTACAGTTTCTCCTCTTTTCATGTAACTGAGAAGTGTTTATGCCAAAATCTTCAGAGGAGAGAAAGGGTGTTCATCTAAGGGCTCATATCAGGTGATAAATGTGAGAGTGAAGAGAGAGGAAGACATAAAACAAGAGCTGATAAAGGTTAGCTTTCCACCTCTCCATCACTGTCTCTCGCCAGCTTGTTCTCTCCTCGCATTTTTTTTCCCCTTTTATAACCTTCAACCGCAAGCGGCGTGATCTCAGGAGGAGGAGCTCCCTCCTGCTGAGGCCAGACTGAGGCTCAGCCCAGGGGCTGATGGGATGAGACTCTCATTGGGAAACTGTCCTTCAAAAACTGCAGCCTGATGGATTTTTTGGCCCTGGTTTTGCCTCTATCTTTCCCAACACATCCTGAGTGTTTTCCTTCTGGCAACACTCCATCTCCCTCGAGCTCCCACTATTGCCCCTAAGTTACCAAGTAGCCCCAACGCACACACAAACACACACTGAGAAACATTTCTGCAGGTTTCTGCTGACAGTCCAGTCCTTAGTACTGCAGGGCTGTTGCTTGATAAGTCAAAGACAGAGTTTGAGGGCCCTGATGCTTCTCATTATCTTTGGGGCTGTTCACAAGAAACTACCCTCCTTCACACACACACACACACACACACACACACACACACACACACACACACACACAGCAATCTTCACTCTGCAGGTTTGTCATGGGGGCATGTTGCGCTCACATCGTTACCAGCACTCCTGCATGAGTTTATCACAAACCCAACGATGTGCAGACTCAGCTGCAGACAAACACACAACACCTCAATCAGTCTTCATTTGCTTCCTCTTCCTTGTCATAACAAGGAAGAGGAAGTCATATTTTGCCACTTTCCCTCTTATTTGGAAAAGAGGAAACAGGGATTTCTCAAGTGAGACACTTTATTTTTGCTCCTTCTCTCCTATTAGTGAACAGATTTTTTTTTTTGTTGAACAGTTGAATTTTCTCCAAAGGCTGATTTGAAACATGTCTCAGGTCTGTGTCTTGCTTGGCCCAGAGGTTCTTCCAAAACCAGGAGTGAGCCGCAGGCAGTGAGGCAGGAAAAAGGAGGCAGTCACCTAACAGCACTATATCCTCCTTCAGGCACTCACTGCAAATGGCACATGCATGAATGCTGTAAAAGTAAAGCTCTCCTCAAATAACACTAAAATGCAGTTGATGGACAAACAGTTGGTTCACCTCGGGACTTTTCCTCCAAAGATGTAACAACAAATACTATCAGAGTGTCTTCATATGAAATGGTAAAGTCTGAGCATGGTCCCTCTGTAAAATGTCTGAATAAACTCCTTGCTGCAAAGGCCTTCTTTTATTGCTCTGAATGAAGTGAAATCAAAGGCCAGGCTTTCCCGTTTACAACTCAGTAAAAAGAGAAAGCTACGGTGGAGAGAGGGATCATTGCTGGAAGGTAATTGGACGACTAGACTTTAATGTGACCTCTCAATGACAATGAACGGTCATGCAGTAAGTCGCAGTCTGACATTTTAGAAAATTCCAAGAGGATCACAGCCCGGTGTTGATTAATTATTTCACATAGACTGTTAGAATGTCTAAAATGCTGTGCACAAAAAAGGGGGGGAAAAATGAATGGTACCTTTGCAGCTCCTCCAGTGGGAATGATCTGAAAACAGTGGTGGAAGAAGTGTTTAGGTCCTTTACTTAAACCTGCAGTGCAGAATTTTTGTTTCCCCCTCTGGCAGTGAGAGTAATTACACAAACAGAAAACACACAAGAATTTGAAGTCCACCACAGTGTATTGTACAGTCAGTGCTCAATACAAACCCACAGTTCAACTAACGATAAATGAGTCTTTATTTTAACAACAACAAAAAAAACTCCTCTTGGAAATCCCAGGAAGCAAATAAAAATACTCAGTTTGAGACTCAATACAACTGCTGGCTAATGAAAATAAACCCAAGTGACGCCTCTTAATGTCTAGCAGTCAGGCTTTGTGATTCTCCAACAACTCCAGAGTTAGACACCTGCTGAGCACTGCTGTCTCCAGGGAACGGCTAGCTTGAGCTACACGGAGTAATTACATGATGGAGTTGGAGAATAATCCAAATCTGTAGAACTGGCAAGCTACAGACTCTTTGGCTTGTTGGGGGGCTGGCTAAGCTAACAGCTATCACTTTCAGGATGGAATGGGCCTCTTCTACCAGTGAGTAGATGTACCACTTTCAGTTTAAAACTGACACTGTCAAAAAAAGTAATTTTTTAGGTTGTTTTTTTTATAGCTAACTGAATCGACTCAGCCCCAGACGCCAGGAGCCAAACCCAGCAAAAAATACCTCAGTAGGCAACTCTATTCCCTGATTTGACTGTTAGTTCAGTTAGTTCACTGAAAAGTACACACTGACAGTGGATCATAGAAACAGCTGCAATGCATAGCGGTGAGGATGTAACACACAACTCACTATTAGCTATTGTAAACAATATCCGCTACAAGCCCCTCCTTACCATATTTAAGGGAAACACATAAACATGCCAAAGCAAATAGCCCACCGCTTTCTGTTTCATGGGGACTTTAAACCTACGATAATAAAATATTTTGGCCATTAAGCTCAACACAACATACTTTTAACACAACATTGACATGTTTTCATCTTGGTAATCCACAGATTGCGGATGTTAGCAACATTATTAAACTCACAATATAAACACAGCAAGGCAATAGAAGCATTCATCATCATCATTCATTTGAGTCACGTTTAACTATATCCCTGCGGTGGATGGAGAGGGATAAAATAAACAAAATTGTCCTCTGAAATTTAGTAGAATGTAGAATAAAAATGTATAGTAGCACAAAATAGCACAAAAATATACAAAGCATAGGTACAGTACCTCAACATTTTACTGAAATACAGAAATTCAAAGATGACAAAGATACTGCAGCAAAAAGTGTACAGACATGACTATCAATCCTTACCTCAACCTGCATGTACTCTCCACCTGAACACATATTATTTTAAGTATTTACAGCTGGAGTAGTTTTGCCATTATCCCTTCTCTCAAAGAGTGCTCTCTATAATGTGCTGACTCTCTCCTCATTTAAGTGATAGATGTCTCTATTCAGCAAATATTTTCCTGCTCATTACCTGTAGGATAACGTCGGTTTTGCTGCGTGTACATTCTCAGATCCCATCTTTCTCTAAATCTTCTGAATGTCTTATGAGTCTATTACGTACTTTGACCAAACATGACTTCATCCTCTGTTCTGAGCTCCAAACATGACCTCAACAAGAGCTTGCTGTACAAGTCTTGACGTGAGCTATGAAATACTGCCATTGGGGAATAACAGCACACCGGGGAGCTGATGCCATTTGCCTTACTATGCTGTAATGTGTCGACCTTCACCTTACAGATTTTAGCATAGAACTATAACTTCTATTTTGTCTTTTAAATAATTGGATTATTGAGGTTGCATGGGCCATGGGATTCTAATTCATCGCTGGATGCCTCCTGCATTATGATGATTAATGACTGAATCTGCAGAGCCCTCATATTGGCTTCAGGTTGTCTTTTCAAACACATACATATAATACTGCATCAAATATTTTCTATGCTGAGATTTTCAAGATTTTCAGGGGCTGTTTTTGAAGATCTAAATCATGGTCAGAACCCCTCCTCCACATATACACGTACAAACACACACACACACGCGCACAGTGGAGCTGCTGGGGAAGGCAATTCCTTTCACACTGAGGGATTTCTTTCTGCATCAAACAAGTCAGGCAATTGGAATTATGACCAGGGTCAATGCTCCAGATGAAACAGCAAGTCTCCTCTCTCCTGCTAAATTCACTTTCCATCCACCCCCGCCTCGCCACTGTCCTTGACTCCTCTTGACCCTTCCACCTTGGGGGGAATTGAGTTATTCAGTGGTACAGCTATCACCCTGCAGCTATAACTTTAAAAGCTGACCTTACCGCCTCTTGCAAACATGGTAGCCGGAGCCCAGGCTTATTGATGGAGGCTCTTTAACATGACTCCCTTGTCTATGCTTGAGGGCAAGAGGAAATAAATCAACTTTACCAATGTCTTCTTAATCCCCCTCCTACATCTTGACAACCCAGTAGGAGCTGATGGTTACCCGGGGTCAGGGGGCAAAGGGCCGCCATGTGTCACTATATGTACACATAGTGACATGTCACTGCTGGAATCGGCCACGCTATCTGAACTACAGCTCTCACACTCGTCTAATTGGAGTGGAAGGGCCGCCTGTGTCCTGTCAGTCCGTCCATCGCCATTATCACACCACAGGATGGATGCTCATGTTTGATGCACATAAAAACAGTAATTTTTGCATGAACAAATACCTACACATGTCTCCATAAAGACACCTGAGTCCTAAGAAAGAAACAGAAACACTTGCAGGCGACTGATCACTCAGTGGTGGTGTGTGGGTGGAGATTTAGAGGAGGGGGTGATTGAGGGAGGGAGGTGTGTGGGTGATGTGGGGGAGGGCAGCATAGGACGAGGGTGGGGAAGTGGATGTTTTATGAGGCCCTTAACATTTACTTCCCCAGCGTTTCAATCCACCGTGTCTATTAAGGACGGCTGCTCCTCCTACGTGTTCCCCATCCATCAAAGACCAAGAGACACGAGGCCCCACACTGACGGACAGCTCGATATGATGGAGGGAGAGAAAGTTGGCATCAGGCAGGGAGGGAGAGAAAGTGAAAATACCAAGAAATGAAGGAGCAAGAGAATGAGAGAAAAAAAGGGTCACAAGAGTGGAATGCAGCTGAAATACATTCGTAGCCAGAGAATGGCGACGGAGGACCGCTTTCAGGTGCAAACAAAATGGTCGAAGATGAGTTCGGTGCAAAGAGCTGAAGCAGCATTTTGTCTCGGAATATGCTTTGTTCAAGGTGGGCTGCTGCCCCCTCTCCAGCACAGCCTGAAACGCTACAGAATTTTGTGACTCTGCACAATAAAACCAAACGTACACTGTCTGCCGAACAACATTTTGCAAGAAGCAGTGAAGTCAAAACAAGCCATAAATAAAAAAAAGACCCAGAGAAAATACATGAGGTCTCCATTCCCCGTGAAAGAGTGTTTGAGGTGTGTGTGGGTCAGGAAGGTGTCCAGTTCTATTCAGGCTTTAGTAATACGTGTAGCCCCTGCAGGTCACTGCTATTAATTACAATCGTAGCCAGCTACTCTTCCATTAATCTAAATTTAGAGTCTAGACTTAGCTCCTGCTTGACGCTGCCACTACAGAGGGCTTTGCCAACCAACCAATCACATAATAGATTTTCTGCCCTCTGGCCGACCGAAGACAAGGTCCACTATCTGCAAACTAATCATAGCCACAGTCTGACACTCTCAACCTGCTGGCAGCCAAGGTCGGCAGACCACTGACCACCACAACACAGACTTGAGGCGAGAATTACTGCAAATCACAGTGGGAGACAGTGTGAGGCTGAGCATTTCGACCACCTGAAATGCATAAAATTAGGCTTGTTAATGAATACATGGAGCTAATGATCATTGCAGTGATGAACAGCTGGTTTGTGTTGCCGTTCATCTGCCTTCAGCCTTTTATCTTAATTAACAGCACACATATGTGCAGTGATGTTCCTGCTCTGAGGCGGCCCTGGCCAGCGCTCACCAGGAACATGCATAGGTCAGACAAGGAGACGTGGGGAATTTACTTTACAACAGATCAACAAGGAGACAGGGGAGAATGAGAAGATAAATGAGACAGAGATGGAGAGAGGAGGAAAGAGGAAGAGTGCAAGTTGCTGAAGGAGACAGAAAGAGAAAGAGAGAGACAGAGAGGGAAGGAAAGGAGAACAGGAAGGAGTGTAGAGAGGGGGGGTTATACCATCCTGTAACCTTGTGTTCCCCCGGCCATACTGCCCCTGGGCTGCTGTACCCCCCTCCAGCAATTAATCATCTGATACTGAGCTTACTCAACCGACAACCAGACTCCCCCACATCCTAATTAAGCCAGGAGAGGAAAGGAGAGGAAAGGAGAGGAGAGGGAAAAACAAAACTGCAACTAAAAGACAATAGATAAAGGAAAAGGATGGTCACTGACAATGCAAAAAAAGAGCAGTACAGGACAGTACAGTAGAGTTAACTGGAAGCCAGGAGCAAATGAGAAAAGAAGGGAAGAAATCCAAAACTCAGCTCCTATGGATTGGTAGTGAACATAATGAAAAGGCTGTGCCAGCCTATGTCGAGGACCATCTATCTACTAGACTGGCGAAGCAGGCACCATGCTGGTGCCAAGGTTATTCTACAAAGCTCAAAGACTGTACGTCAGTGTGTTTGACTGAGTATATGTGTGTGTATTGGACAAAACAGACAGAGAGAGAGGGAGGAGAGAGAGAGAGGGGGGTGGTGTGCATGCATGTTTGTGGTTATTTTGGGTTTGTGTGTGTGTGAGCAAATGCTTCAAGACGTGTGTGTGTGTGTGTGTGTGTGTGTGTGTGTGTGTGTGTGTGTGTGTGTCAAGGTGTGTGTGTGTGTGTGTGTGTGTGTGTGTGTGTGTGTGTGTGTGTGTGTTACAGCTTGTTTATTAGGGTATGCTGGAATGTGTGAGTATGTGCATGACTTGTTTTCATACTGCAGAAACCTTTTCATCTTTGGTCCAGGATACAGGGAGACTTGATGTCCTCGCTCTCCTTCTTCCTGGCTGAGACACACTTGGGTTCTCCCAGCCACCTGCCAGCCAATTAGCTGAGCGGGCAGAAGCAGCTGCCCAGTAGCAGGTGGACGTCCATCCCAACATCCCTACTGCTTGCTAATGCTAATGGCTCTGATCTCAGGGAGTACTGGATTGGACAGACGGGGGAGGTAGGTCAACTGTGGATAGAATTCACTGAGGCTGAGCTGAACTGAGGCACAGTAGAACCCCCTAGTGGGGATGTTAAAAGACCATGTACTGTAATTGTAGTTCAACCGCCTTGCATAACTTTTCATTGTCAAGAATGCCACTGCCCTGTGTTTGTTTTTTGTTATGTGGCTGCACCAGACAGAGCCCAACTTGTATGTTAGCTAACATACGACTTTATTACTTAACAAAGCAGGCTTTAACCCACTAAGGGGGCCTAGTGAGCTGACTCACCTATCTTCATCCCGAGTTTTGTTTGTAATTAAACGTGATAGATTTACGCAGGTATATGCATTCTGTAAACACAATCACTGTATGAACAGAGGACCTGACTACAAGACAGGCAAGAAAAGAAAGTGTTATGAGGCATGAGTCACCTTAAGGCCTTTACTAGTTCAGGTTATATTATGATGTATTTTACCAAACAAGTTTGCAAGTAATCAGATTACCACAACATTAAATGCCACACAGTGAACCACAGCCTTTGTGCCCTCTGATGGTCTGAGGCTCTGGACATGCTCGCTTTGCCCCTAGTTGGTAATTCAGTCAAAAGAACTGTTGCTAGCTCATAAGACTGGTAGTGTGTGGGGTAAGCACATGTTTTTTTATATTAATGAGAAAACAACAAAAAACTTTCATCTAACTACAAAGGGTTATATTGGACTTCTTATTCTTTTTATTGTTTTATTTTTGACTTTTCCTTTTACAATAAAACAAACAAACACACACACACACACACGCACACCCACACACAAAAAGCACCCAGTACCATTACACAAAGTAAGAGTAAGAAAGAAAGGGGATTCATATCTAGAACTCAAAAGAATAGTCACAGCAAAGCTGCCAGTTGACAGCAATATTGGCAGAACAGGAGATTCCCCCCTAAGCCAGGAGGGTCATGGGTGAGAGAAAAAAAAAAATCAAACCAACAACAAGAACAAACATGGGTACCAGAATATCAGTTAATGTGCAGGATAAGGCAGAGCACAGATTTAAGACACAGCATAGCAGCACAAATCAGAGTGAAATAATTAAGGTCTCATGAAGAAATGTCAAAAATGGTTTCTACACCTCGAGGAATATTGTGAATTGTTTTGTGCGTTTCATCTTAGCAATTGAAAGAATTTCACTGAGCTATCTTCTAAAACACATCTGGAAAACCAACTAAATATGTCCCACTAGAATTACCTAGTGATGGACAGTGCTGGACTAAGTTTAATAATGATCCTCCGGCAGTACTGGTTCAGAGAAAAAGTGATTCAGATTATGTTGGACCTCATTTTCACATTGTATAATTTTAGGTCAGAGCAAACTGTACATAACAGTGACAGTATTTTGAAAAGTATTTTGAGCTTTACATTACTTTTACCTCTCATTTAAAAACTTTGGATGGCCAAGAAACAAAATACTTTTTTTTTTTTTTCCTCTTTAAACTATAATTGTTGAGTTAATGTTCTGTATTTTTATTTGTGTATTTATTCTAAACAAATAACTGTTGTTGTTGGCTATTTTTTGGAAGGACCTGACACCATGTAGAGCAAATGTGAAACCTTTCATGAACCATGTAATAGTTGTTATATCAGTCAGGACAGACAGGAACAAATTGGATATTTCATCACGTAAAAAACTCTGGTTACTGGGTTATTACTGGTGAATAATGTGCTGCCGACATGCAAATATTTCATTTCGATTTTACAACCATTCCCCCCCCCCAACATCCCCAAGTCACTGATACAGATAAAAAACAGTCACATTGTCCCTGAGTCTGACTATCTGTGGCTTGTACTTCATCGATCCCTCCCTACTCTCCATCACTCTGCAGGGTGAATAATTAGCTCAGTCCACAGGTGGGGGCAGTGATGAGGTGGCTTTTTGTGACCAGACCCGAAATAGGCCCGCTCCTCTCCCCCTTGTAAAATGCCTCAACCCTTTTTCACTTTTATAGATGGAGGAGTAATATATGGCTTTATTTACGAGGACAGGCCCTGACAGATTTAATATTTTAATTCGGTTTTATGACCTGAACATAGGGCCGCGCGGGACTCTTTATGAGGCACCGGCATGAACGGACAGAGTGACAGGGACCACCGGGTGGAGACAGGAGGGCAGGAAATGACAGATACAGCCATTCTTCATGTATCTCGCCTAAATACCAAGCATATCTCTGCCTGCTCTAACCTCTGCTCCTCCCCCGCATGTCTCTATCATCCCTCTACAGTCCTCACCCCATCCCTCCCTCGACCCATAACTCCAATGCGAAGACATGGCCATGGAGCAGACAGTGCAAGTCTAATAGAGGGGAGATTGACGGTTCAAACGATTTAGGGCTGATACTGAGGGGAGATTCATGTGCGAGACAACTCAGAGCTATTGGTTTAAAGATTGATGAATCAGAAGATACAGCCCTAAACTTTCCAAGCTTTTCATAGCTTCAGCGATACTCTGCAAATACTTTCCGAGTTCAGGGTTCAGACTATTAGCAGCTGATATTGAAGCAAGGCATGGGAGAGTTGATTGATGAATGGGATGATTCAAACTCTTCTGTGTAGATTGGTGGTCATTTTAAAAGAAGAAGTCAAATAGTGTTTCACAATGGAAAAAAAAAAATTCCCACACCCATCTAGTACCATGAAAAGTTTGATTACTTTTAATGGAAATCAATAGGGTTTCAGCACTCGCTCTCTGAGAGAATTTTTAATCAAGAGAAATTCATTATTTTACCGTACCATACACACACACACATCGCTATCATCTGTCTTAAGAAAAAGAACCAATAATAACCAAGATAGCCTCTAACACGGGCACCAATTCTTTGTTCCACTGTTACTGCCAATTAAAGCGTTTATCATTTGACACAATATTAACTGTCCTCAAAGGCTGATTTAGTAAAACTTCCAAACGAGAAACTTTGAGAAAAAAAAAAAAAAAATCAAGGAGGTCTTCAAAGCGCCATATCCGGTGGGACTCAAAGCAGTTCCCATGGGAACTGGCAAATGAGCGTCTACCCAGCATAGCGCCGGGAGAACACAGTGATTATCGATCTGTCTGGGGGGCAAACAGCTCAACCAATCAATGGCTCTTTGAGTCCCCCCAAGGATTGTGGGATAGAGGAGGAGCAGTGTGTGTGTGTGTGTGTGTGTGCAGAAAGGGGGCGTTGAAGTGGCAGTGCCAGAGTGATTTCTGTTCAACACAAATCACCAGCTTAATTGACGGGCTTGAAATTGGTTTAAAAGGCCTGGTACCCCCCTCCGCTACCTCCTGCCTGGCTGGCATCAAGGCAGAGCGCCGCTTACAGGTATTAGTGTCATTATCCCCCCTGGGGGATGGAGGTGAGGAGTTGGTCAGGGGATGAGCAGGCCGACAGCAGCAATCAAAACACTTCACTGCTTGGTAAGGTACAGTTCACACATTTCACCCACACTCATGCCTTAGTCCTGCATGAGCAAGTCTAACTGTTACTGCTGTGCAAGTGTGAAAACGTTGTTGAGTGTGAAGCACAAAGTACGCTGATTGAATTAACCAAAACATAAGTA
The DNA here is from genome assembly GCA_036365135.1 of Miichthys miiuy. Taxonomy (NCBI): domain Eukaryota; kingdom Metazoa; phylum Chordata; class Actinopteri; family Sciaenidae; genus Miichthys; species Miichthys miiuy. Next base: position 17,706,187 of record CM071622.1, read on the forward strand.
TCTAATTTATTCATTAAGTGATTGTTTCAACACAAATCTTGAGTCTAAAATTTAATAGAAAATGAACAAGTCTGATAACTGATCCATTCTTTAAGTCATTCAGTTGCTGTTTTACTGTATGTCATTTTAAATAGAATTTTGTGTAAAAGTTGTGAACTTTATAGAGTATCCTTATCATTTATTTGGAGTTCAGAGTTTTGGTAAAAATCTTTTGCTCTCCTTTTAGCTGTTTTTGGTTCTCAGAGAGAAATGTCCAGATCTGTCGCTGCTAAATGCTTCACTTTGTTCACCAGATTGTCACTGACTGTGCCTGTCTGTTGTTTGGTGTTGTGCAGGTAGTGTACAGTGGGTTTTAAGAGCTAGTTCTCTGAAAACAGCTGCCTGCTACGGTCAAAAAAGACACGATGAAGACGGACAGCTAAACAATAAGTTGAAACGCAGTATAAAGCTCTGTGAAGCTGAGGGGAGCTGCAGATTTGGATTTTCTATAGGTTCATCACTACAACAATTAAAGGGAAATTCAGTTTTCATTCAACTTGTTTTCTTTGTTCCGGCACTGTTGCTGTCAGTTATAATACAATTGTATTCGATTATTTACTGAGAATGTGATAGCTTTGCTAAAAATAGGTCCAACGGGGAAAGAAACACGAGCAGTCAGAAAATCAGACAGGCTTTAACCAACCCAAGATTGAACCTGTCTATTATAAATTACATTTATGTGCTACTAATTTGCATTCCCCAACAACACTGTGTAGGGAAATGTAGTTGCTGCCTGGATTATGTTCCCTGGTCACATTCTTTCTAAAGGAAGTGCTCAATTTTTTAACTGTACAGAGGTGTTTGTGGTGGATGGTAGGAGTGAACAGAAAGCAGCAACTTTGACACTGGAGACCAGGCTCTGCATCTTGAATTCAGCGTGTGGTTATCTTTAGGCAACAAAGGCAATTAGGTTTGGGTTTCTGGTAAATGTTAATAGAGTAAATGTGTCCTGTCTTGTACTTTGTTGTGGATATTTTATTAGAAGAGCAGTAACTGTGAAAAAAAAGAAATATGCTGCCAGAGAACATTTAATAAATTGCCACATGTTCATTAAAAATATCCATGAATCTCAATTAATCCTACCAGTAGTAATACCTTTATTCTCATGAAATAAATTGATGAAATCTGGGAACACAAATGTGTCTAAAAAGAAGTCAGTCAGGCAAGAAACATAAACAGACGATCAGCTTTTTTTTTTCTTTTAAAACAAGGTTAGCCAAACTTATTTGGCAGCGATAATGAAGACAAATGGTAAAAATAAAACCTGAACATCCATCACAGTTAGCACGCCAACTTTGTGTTTCGTCTCTGACCTGTTGCACTTAAGATACATTCTTGACTTTTTTTGTACCCTTAGTAGTTACTTTGTTGGTGCAATGTTATAATCAATAAAAAAATAGGTCAGATCTATAAATCTGTATAATAAGACATGTTTTCCTTAAACTGACTGATTAAAAAAAAACTCTGTACATTGATCGCTTTGACAAGCATTGTTCTTACAGTGTGTGTTCAGTCTGTGGAGAGTATAGGCTCAGTGAGAGTGATGTTTAGCTGTGGGCCTTCCTCTACACTCAACAAGTCACACACTGATCAAACTGAAGGCCAAGGATGGTCTCGCCCCCTGGAGCAGACTAAATAATTAACAGGCCTTTAATTAAACCTATAAGCGAGCAAATGACCCCAAGTGCCTGGAGAGCCACGGGGGGTGGAGGGAGAGGGATTTGCAGGGGAGGGTAGAGGTGCGTGTGTGTGTGTGTGTGTGTTGTGTTGTGTTGGAGAAATTATCGTAACAAACAAGTAGAAAGTGGCCTGATGATCACATACGGTAGCACAGCCTGGCCAGCTCATTTACTTTGACATTTGAGCGGAGGCATCGCTGCAGGAAGTGACTGTAAGGAGGCAGATATAGAGGCTGACTCACAGGACTGACTGACACTCTGAGGTCCATCCATCTGAGCCCAGGTGAATGAGAGGAGAGAGGCCGATCAATACGGCAATGGTTTGATAGAGTGTTTGTGAGTGGCTGCATTTCCAGCTATTGAGCTTTCTGCGTTTCTAATAAGGGGGAAGATTTATAATGGCAGCAAACTAATGACTGAGCACTTTGAAGGGTGGACTGACACTCAGAACAATCAGAATGTGATAACCAGCCTCACTTTGGAGAAATAAGGACGTTAAAGACACTGTAAATGTAAATAGAAAAATTAAAACGCAAGATTGGATCCTGCTATTACGCTCACATTAATTGGCTGATCTTTTAATACACTGACAAACACAAGAAAACAATATTTACGAATGCTTTACGAGATTATGTCAAAGATTCAGTCAAATCCTTCACTTAGTTTTTCCGTAAATTAATTACATTGATATTTCACCTGTTTTTCCATACTTTACTTTAAGACATCTATTTAGCACTTATAAACAATATATGAACATTTAATAATTGGTTTATAAGACATTATTGTGTCGTTATATGCAGCTATAAGGATATTTACAGTATTTAAAAAACTCTTTGTCCTATGAAGACACATTTTAAGTGACTCCAACAACAATATTGTCATTAATTTTATGTTTATACACCAGGCTCAACATATGTATGCCAAAAGGAGGAGCTATAGTTGTTAATTGACATGATTAATCTAAAAATGTTTGATGAAATCCATGCTTCATACTCTCATCTCTAATGATGAATGTCTGGATCTGATGGATTTGCAGATTACCCATCATATAACATAAACTGCATGAAGAGACCTTCTTATATTGTCCAATTAGTTCTCCATTTCCTACTTTTCCAATAAGCGTCCCAGCAAAGTCAGCCTGCTCTTAATTCCAGCAAATATTACAAGACATGGAGCGTAAGATCTAAAAATACCATCGTTTTCATCAGCCTAATATTGCAGAAATGCGGGTGAGATCATCTTTCTCATTGGATACAGTGACAGCACTCCCATTCAATCGAATTAAATCTCAAGAAGCGTGTCATGCCACACACGTAGTCTGGCACGCATTTCATCTTCTCACATGCCTGCACACTCTTAGGTTCTTTCTTTTGCTTCCCAGTGGCACAAGCACTCAGAGAGCCAATCAATCACACCTTTACTCTCTCTCTCTCTCTCACACACACACACACACACACACACACACACACACACACACACACACACACACACACACACAAATGCACACATGGGGCAAAAGGCGCTTAGGTGGACTTGCTCTAAGTTCACTATAAGACCAATGATACCCATTGTCTTACCCATCAACCCCACGGCAAGCAGCCAAACAGATCACTCTCTTTCTCTCCATTAAAGCAACTGCTGACCCTGACGCATGTGTCTCTTTTTAAATGGTGGTAAAGAGGAAATTAATCTCTCCCCAGGCTGCCATGGCAGGATATTAATCTAGCAGCTTCACTCATCTTTTCATCTCTTCTCTCTTTGCCCGATAATCCTCTCTTCATCAACAACATATGCAAACCACAGGTGGATGAAACAGAGTAATTGATTAGGATGTGAAACTCCCCTCGCACCTCTTCTCTCCTCGTCTTTTTGCCTTTTGTCAATCCCACTACCCATTGTTGCAGGTGCATAATTTGCCCATCAATCCTTCATTACTTATAACAGGTTATTGATGTGACTTTTTATGTCGATGTCGAAGGGGAAATCAGTTTAAGATTGACTGCAGCCGCGTTTCAGCCCTCAGCTTAGCGTCAGTTGGTCTTTGTTCCAAAAACTCTGTAATTATGGCTTTAATTAGACTAAATGACATTCATAATTAATTACTGTGTGCAAACCTCTTTTATTACCCCACTCTACTTGCTTAGTGATCACCACGGACATCTAAAACAACTACAAGATGAAACAAACATGTTCTCTAAGAATGAGGCCGTCTCCCTGTGGGCCAGTCAGTAACAAATACGTCACCTTGTTTTGAGCTGTAATTATAGCTCCCCTCCTGGGCCGATCAATATCATTTTGAAAATGCCACTACACAGCAGTGGGAAAATGTAGCAGTGAGTCAGATATCACAAAACCTCAAAAAAATTAAAAATAAATAAATAAACAAGCAAATGCAGATTAAGTTAGTGCTTTATGAAAATGTAGAGGTGCAGGGAGATATAATTTTTCTACATTTCAGTGAAATCCACTCAGGGCTTTTTGATATGTCACATGTGACAAATGAATGGATGTAATTGTAAGAGACAAAATTATCCCTTTATGAATAGTGTTACTATCATTCCTTAGTGCATCGTCACATAGTATCTGCCCCCTGGGTATAGTAATAGTTGTTTTTCCAAAGCAGCTCTCAACTGAGGAGCCTCCAGAGAGAGCAGATAAAGTAACATGATTCTTATCGGAGCATTAAACCTTGTACTGCTCCCACAGTTTACACGTAGCAGGGTGAGGCTGCCATGTGGACCCTCAGGGAGACAAATGGGACTGATAAAGCTAAGCTCATTATCTATTACTGACACATTGGTCAAGGGTCAGGCCTAATCTGAGCCCAGAGGAGCCCGTCCGCTTGGCCACTCCGCGACCTGGCTCTGTTACAGCCCTTAATCTGATCCGAGGTTAATGTGCTGCCTCTCTATGACAAAAGCAGAGAGGAGAAATCTCCTCGCCTACCCGGGAGGGAAATAAGCACCTTCTCACTCTCCCGGGAGATCCAACACTTAGCCCACACGACTGAGCCATGACTGAGAAGAAAAGGAGCACGACGCAAAATAAATATCATTAACCCACAATTAAAATCCTGTTCTGTGTCCTGACATCCTTTATTGTTCTCATATCTCTGTCCAATTACAACATGCTGGAGTAATTACGGCTGCATTAAAAAGTAATGAAGTTATATGAGCAGGGCCGTTTCCACAGGGCAATCTGACAGAAGGTAGAGACGGGAAGGAAATCGCTGAAGCTGGTGGAGGACCCACTCATCCCTGCCCATCAGGTGAAATGTCAACCAGATGACTCTGCAGCACCCAGAAACATCCACAATTCTGCTGATTCTCCCTCATGGAAAACTGCAATCAATCACTCTGCCTCCTGGGTAGCCATTATTTTTTAGCTTTTTAACTGGTCAACATGATCTTGTAGCCATGGAGACAGGGTCTTGCCCAGAGGGCACAGGATATAAATGGTTGCCTAGTCTTTGTAATGTGTGTTAACAGATTTGAGTCAGCAACACACTCATGAACCGGTCAAGCCTATGGCAGCGGAATTAACAACACATTTCTATGTGATTTGTTAACTCTATGATTGTGTTTAGATTTTTCCATCACATTTCTATCGGTGTGTGTGTGTGTGTGTGTACATGTTTACGGATGTTTCTGTGTAAACACACTTGTTTTTATGTGTTAGAATGGACGATGAATTGCCTGAGTGAGGCTGTTAAGCGAGGGTCAGAGATGAGAGCAAGGCAATTTGAGGTTGGAAATGAGCGATGTCCTTTCTCATTTGAGTGCCACAGAGGCCTCAGCCTCTCAGATGCCACCTCCTCTTATATGTCAACATGCCCATTGTGTTGCAGCTTCCCTCTGTTGTGTTTGTCTCTCAGTACATTGAGGAAAGAGAGAGCGAAAAAAAGAGGAGTGTGGAAAAACAACTGTGAGCCACAGTGATTTGGAAATGAAATATCAGCCCCGGCCTATGAAGAGGAGGTAATCTCCCTTTAGAGGGAAAGACAGCAGATGAAAAAGACAACTAGGCTGGAGAAAGAAGTGGAGGAGAGAAAGAGAAAATAGAGAGAGAATCAGGGTGCTGGGATAGATTGAGCAATGAGTGTCTGAGCTGCTTCACACGTGAGTGGAGATCTGACACACACACAGCACTGGTCCTGCTGGTCTGAAAGCCAGCCGCACAGAGACTTGTGGCTCTGAGGCAAACTCTTAGATTGCGATAGATGGAGGGAAGACAGATTTCTGGAAGGAGAAATCACAAAATGACAAGTGGACAGTAAATGATAAATCGATGAACAGGAAGATGAAAGGGGTGCTAGTATGCTTGTATTATATATACTGTATATATGTATTAAATTACAAAATACACTGTCCTGTAATTACCCTTTAGACTGACATAAGGGCATTTTAATCTAACAGCTCTATCGGCAAAATGACATGATTTGTCAGTGCCGTCCAAAACTGTTGAAGCTAAATAAATGTGGTGTAGGTTTGGTTAAGTTTAAAGCAACTTTTATAGCAACAATATTTTCTCTTTTGTTCCATGAACAACTGTACTGTACTGTGTCGTTTTCACTTTGTCACAAATTTTTCCTGAGAGGACAAGCTTGGTTTGTTGAAACAGGTCAACAAAGAAATTAAGAATAAAAATGGCAAGCTATCATAAAAAAAAAAAGAAAAAAAAAAGAACTGATCATTCTTGCTCAAATTATGAATACACAAAACACCTCACATCTGCTAGAGCAGGTCCATTTTTCCACTTCTTAGGCTAAATGGATTTTTTTACGATCTTATGATTTTTTTAACGTGGGCGCTATTTCCACAGGTGTGTTTAATAAAGAGCCTATTTTCCCTAAATTCATCCTCATCAAACATATAATACATGCAGGCTTTGTAGCTTTTGTTAAATCTAAATAAGTTGTGTGTCCAAAACTACCCAGTGTAACCTCATTTTTCAACTTGGTACCTTGTATTGTGTTTATTGAATTTATTTTAATATCATTTATTTTGATTTTTTGTGTGTGTGTTTGTTTTGCTTAATTAACTTGTGTTAAAGGTATGTCTTGCATAATCTAAAATCCTCTTCATGTCATTATAAGTCTACTTAATGTACAAAAATATTACACAATAATACATCAACCAATGGATTTGTATGTAATCTATATATTTATTTATTATACCTCTAACAGCAAAAAAAAAAAAAAGTACTGGCATCCAGTATTGTTTTGAACATACATTCCTTATCATGATATATAGTCATCATCACCATGATGAAGGTCTTGCTGTCTGAGGAAGAGCATCAAGCTTGAAATGTGCTGAGTAGCTGCAACTCCAGGTCTCCTTTCTGACTGTGTTGTGTGCTCTAATTGAGCCCATTACATTTCACATTTTCCTGCACCTAACAGCTTCAACCTTTATTTAAAATGATTGCCCTGTGTACAAGTTCAAAAAAGCAGTTACATGAGGCGTTCAATCTGTTTTGATTCTGTTGTTTTTATGAGTCCATTTCTTGTCGCTTTTGTACATCCGCTGGTTCCAGGGTCCATCATGGAGGATTGGAAACTACATTACTGAGGTATAAATGAGGGAATGTCAGCAAGACCTGTCATGGTTGTCTGGCACACCTGGCGCTATCTTTTATTATTGAAGATTGTTTGGGATGGCGCAGAAACAATACCTGGCTAACAACACGTCCAACACAACACAGTGAGAGACTTGCAATAACTGCAGCACACATGATGACGGGATTGGCAACACAGGTCAACAACAATGGATTCTTTGATAAGCATCAATCAAGCTGCCGCCCCTCTTGGGGCTTTGATCGAGTGGTTGTGTGTTGTTGAGAGGCTGGCTAGGGATGGAGGTTGGTAGGGAACTGATAATGGGCTTCACCAAATCACAAGAGATGAACCCCTGTTGAGAGATGGAAGAGAGGAAGGAGAAGAGGATGGAGGAGAGAGCAGCAGAGCAAATGAGTAAGAGTGGAGAGAAAGGACAGGATGAAGCAGGCTGGATGGAGGAGGGAGGCTTGACTGGGCCCTGCCCGCCTCCTCCACCGTCCATTTTCTCCAAGTCCTCCAGTGGATGACCAGCACACAGACAGCCAGGCACCATGACGGACACTCTCCTCCTCTAATGAGTCCCAGTCACAGCTGAACACACCGCTGTGCTTTACAGCACCAACAGAGAGGCCTGCCACCATGAAAAACTGACTGTCTGCTACAATCGCAAACACCACAACAAATACACAGAGTCAAATGGGGTCCTCCTGCAGTATATCTCAAATATAATTATGTTTGTTTGTGTCTTTGAAGGTGTGCAAGGGCTGTTTTTTCAGCCTCTTGCCATTGCAGGCGACCACGACACCTGCAGCGTGTTCACAGCGCGCACTCACTCTGCCTTGCTTTCGCCTCTTTGCCACCTGTTCTGTCTTCTTCCCAAGTAGAGCTAGCCAAGTGCCTACGCCATGTAGCAGCATATCACATAGGCAGGCTCCTTTGGCTCCAGGAAGGAAAAAAAAAAAAAAAGCTTGTATCATGGAGCGTTCACTCACATTTCACATTCACTAAATCCATTCAGTAATCTCCTTATGCGTGTGACATGGCAGTATCAGAGGAGGTTGTTGAGGTAACTGTCAGGGAATTTGATGCGAGTTCCCTTGTCACAGTCACTTTGGCTCGCTCCGTCACTCAGCCCTTCGCGCCCTGAGGGGCCGCTGACAAGAGCAGTATCGGCAGGGAGAGGAACGGCTGTGAGGATATCCTAGAGGGCACTTATTCCACATACAGGAGTCTGGATATAAACCTGCCAGTTCACATTGTGAAGGCATTCGTGCACATTCGGCTCTGACTTGTGGAAAAAGTCTTTGATCAAATAAGTGGCATTGATTTTGCAGAGCCGGAGTCTTTGTTGCTGTATGTATATTGATTTTGTCCATCTTTGACATGTCAGGCAGGGGGTGAGCAGTAATGTGAAAAATGACGCCCCTCTGCCAGAGAGCCAAGGCCAAAACACAGCAGGGAACTCTGCCATTAAAGCAATGCCCTCTGCCCAGCCACATTACAGTCTATTATTTTTGAACCGTGGTCTCTTTGCGCAATTGGCACCTACAAAAAAGGATGCAGAGACTGCAACTCCCATTTTTCTCACCACCTTTTGTAGCTCAGGCCCAAAACACACAAACACAAACACATACACACACATCATGAGCCATCTGAGTGTAATCTAGTCCTCACCCTGAGTCTCCTGTGGGTGTCTGTGGTTTGCTGTGCCAGTGAAATGAAAGCAGGCCTCTCTAATAACAGCGAATTTAATACCAGCACTAGTCCCTTAATGAGAGTGCCCTGTGTTTGCTCTAGGCTCATATCTGCAGCACCAGTGGGAGAGGAGGCGAGGAAGGGAGGAAGGAGGGAAATGTAGTTAAAATCTCCCATTAGCATCACCTCCGGGGCATGCATGCACACTCCCTAGGCGGTGGTGGGGGTGGCAGTCTGCGTGACAAGCTTGAGATGGCACGGGGGGCCACAAGATGCCCGTTCTTGCCTCTGCACAGCTGGAAGCTCCTCGGATGGCAATGTGAGCCGCCATTAATAACACAGAAATTACTATGGCGCTTATTAGAAAACAGCGTGACACTGGAGATCGGATGAGAAACAATCTGCTACAATAGAGAAGAGAAGCCCTCGGAATGGACAGGAATGATAAATGATGTAAAACAAGGACATAGAAGATAAATTCAATGTTCCTCCATATCATTTGATGGCGGGTGAGTACCTAAGAATAAAAGATCAAAGAAGGAAGGGTGTGGGAGTGTGAAATAATTTTCAGAGTATGTGTGTGCATATTTGGTGGGTGTATATAATATCACATTACACACAAACATGAGAGTGGGGAAAATAAAACAAGAGGAAGAGAAGCTGCAGATGAAAGCGCTCTATCCAGTCAGGTGATATTTCCACGACGGTCAAACAATTAGCTAGCAGTCCTTTAGCAATTAGCATGTCGCCGATATCAAGGAACAAAACTAAACAAAAACAAACGATCACAATCATCTCTGCTTTAATAGTCTTGGTGAGGTCCCCTGAGTGTTTACTAAACAGAGTGATTGCAGTGGAGATTTGAATATTTAATAACAGGAAGAGATTGGAGAGGAGCAGCGTCTGGGGAGAACAACAATCCTTTTGGACTTGCTGGGCAAATGAGGGAAACTAGGCTGAGCTCATTGAATTTGTCCCCCTGGTATTAATGAATTTTAAATGAATTTTATGGAATAGCCATAAATACACTTCAAAAACAGTGAGCAGGGAGTGTTGCTTCATATGGAAACAGAATCAGTGTGTCTTCAGAATGAAGGTGCCCTGTCTGTCTGCTCCCTCATACCCACAGCTTTGGGTATGAGGGAGCAGACAGACAGATGTAGGGCTTACCAGGATTGGATAACGCTCTGAGGTAGATTTGGTAGAGACATTCATTCTCTGCAGCTACAGTAGAAAAATGCCTCTCCCCTGGGACACGATATTTTCAACTCAATATGTTTCTCCAACACATCCATCATTTTGTGCATTTACAGGGATCAAACTCACCTACACATGTAGATTGGGTTTGTGCCTCACAAAACATCCAAAACTAAATATGTTGTTGCAAGAGTTTTGAGTTCAAAGTTTGTCTCTGAACTCTTTTTTTTTTCTTTCTGATCAGCGACAGACTCAGCACACCTATTAAACATCAAAACACCACCGGTGTACGATCTCGGCAATCGGAGGAGCACCGTGTATCTTCCACCTCAGTCAAGGGATGTGCATGTTTCCATAGAAACAGATTGCATTTGCATGTAATTAAAAAATATCTAAACTAACACACAGGAACACACACACACACACACACACACAAATCAACACATGAAAGGCTAAGCACCATCATTTAAATCTTCTGATTAAAACTTCACAGCTTTCAATAAGTCACTTTACAAGAAAACCTGTAATTGAAACAAATTAGAAGATATACACTATAGTTTAAAAGTTTGGTATGACCTGTTAGATTGATGTTTGTTTCCTTCAACAATAGCTGATAAAAAGTTACAGATACACTAAATGTATTATTTACATTTGAAATAATCTTGCCCCCCCCCAAAAAAAAGAATATGAATAAATGATTATAACTTAGTTAGCAATTTAGTTGGGGAGGGAAGAATACTGTTGCAATCATATTTTCAGCCTTCAATTTTGACTTTGTTTTCCAGTCCAGAAACATGTAAGTGACCTTAGATCATGACTCAACCACAACAATGAAACTGGGCTAATATTTTGGGAACCTGTTAGTCTTTGGGTCTACCCAGTGGTTAGATTGAACAGGTTTAATCTGTGATTTGTCAGTTCATGTTCAGCTGATACTCTATGATCCAGTTTCAATAGTGCTATTGGAACTTTCTATTTTCAAGTTTTAAAAATTGTTGTGAGGAGTTCTGTTCATCAGTGTTCAGTTCAGATAGTGGAGTGTACAAGTTGGACAGCGATCCATGGCGTCTTTTACTGACAGGTTTATTGAAGCTTGGCCAAGGAGAATGGAAGATTTATCAATAAACTTGTCATGACCTGACGCCGCCTCAGTTCTGAAGAAGCTGTCCTCTCTGGCTCTTCTATATGCTCTCACAGTAGGGTCAGAGCTACTCTATGTCCCTAAATAGTCATATTCAGTGTATCTACAGAATTATGCATTTGCCAAATGATCATTAGTCTACAGACGAGGAAATATGTGGTCACATTGGTGACATTGTTATCTGACTCTGTAGAGGCTGACAGGCCAACCCTCTGACCTTGGTCTACATAATAATGAATGCGCCAGAATGGCGCAGAACACAAGCATACAGCTGTTCTGTATCTCAAAGAGAGAAGTCAATGTCCCCATAACAATCTTAGATTGAACATCAATTCCCACAGTGACCTCGACATAGACATTGACCTAGAACAAGAATAGCTTTGCTAAAGCAACACTGTTAATTCCAGCTTGCTAGAGACATTATTATGCCCTCCTGTTTAAACCTGCACAGATTTTAATGCTAAGCTTCCAGTTCCTGCTGCTCAGAGGTTCTTTGTTTCTTTCTGCTCTTTTAGTTGTCAGTATGGTTGTTCATTGTACAGTGTTTTGCTCTCCATGTACAAAACAAGACTTTTTTTTTTGCAAACCCTTCATACAAAACAACATCTATTTATAAAGATGACTCTCTACAACCTAAATGAATGAAAGACCATTCAAAGATATAGAGTAGCCCTCTCAGCCATCTGTCTGCACTGAATCAAGCTTTACCGGCAGGCAACCACAAACTTTTGAAGGGTTGCATATGTTTTTCATTGAGTGGTTTGTCAGCTATCTATTCAAGCGATGTTTCATGATGTGACCCCACAGCTCTGTAACAAGATGATAGAGATTTTTTTACTCTCATCTGTGAGATGAGAAATTTGGTGGAAGAAGTACTCAGATCTTTTACTTAAATAAAAGTAGCGCAGCGTAGAAATGCAGCCATGCGTGCAAAATTCAATAAAAGTGGAAGTATAAAAGTATCAGCATCAAAATATACTTAAGATACCAAAGCCAAGTAAAGTACTCATTATGCAGAATGGGTCGTCTCAGAATAATGCATATTGTATTACTGGATCATAATTATTAATGCATTAATGTGTGCATGACTTTAATGTTGCAGGTGGTAAAGGTCGAGCTGATTTTAATTACCCTATATACTGCTGGGTAGCTTGTGATGGTTTCTCCTTGAGGATTAATTAAGCCTTATCTTGACCTATAATAATTTATTTGTTGATCATATTTTGTGTCCATACTCTGAATCTGTAAAGTAGAGAAATAGAAAACGGAGATACTTTCCACCACTGCCCCTGTGGTACCCCTGTTTAGAAATCACTATTCTGGACTCACCAAATCTTTTTGCCGTTACAGCCAAATACTCTGAGGTTTAAATAACACACATTCCAATAACACACCGTTAATTGCGACAGAAAAAACACAATTATGTTGGCTTCATGAAAAACACACATGGCCTGATGCACACACACACACAGAGTGAGACGATTTCTTGCAAGCCCAGTCCAGGTCTATTAGGCAGGCATCAGCCATTCGCTGTGGGCCAGGTCTGGCTGGGCTCCCAGGTTAGAGGACGTCTCCTCCTGGCCCTCTCTTACCATCTGCTCCGTCCAGAAGGCCTGCACCACTGGGGGGAGGAGGGGGAGCGCTGGCCCACCAGATACAGCCCAGGGAAGAGGAGATGGTGAGTTAGAGAGGGAGGGAGGGAAGAGCAGAGAGGGATAGGAGGGTGGTGTGCTGGGAATGACGGAGGAGCAGAAAGGGCTGAAGGTGTTCAAAGGGCTGGGCGAGAGGGGTGGAGGAGGTTGCTGCTGGGACAAGGAGGGGGGACAGGCGGGGCAGGGCAGGGCTCAGGTGCTCCAGGGGGAGTTACAGGGTCGTCTGTTACCTGTCCACCTCTGACCAAAGCCATCTGCTGCAGGGAGAGGGAGAGTAGGCGGGGGGCAAGGAGCAGACACTCTGCAAAAAAACAGTGAAAAGATGAAAAAAACGATGCTGATGTGAGATCTAAATTTGTGTTCCGCATTTTGGTTTTTAATTAGCATTTCATATTGTGCTCAGGCATGTCCGTTTTTCCTAACAAGGCAGAGTAATTGAGAAAGTGAAAGGTAATTGAGAACGGGGGGCGGGGGGTGATGGATTGAGTGGGTGAAGGAGTGAGGGAGAGAAAGAGAAAGAAATGACTCTTTTCTGCATGGATATGAGAGTTTAATTGGACACTGTGCTTTTGACTGGGCGGATGCAGGGGCTGCTGCTGACGCAGGGAGTTTTGGAAGAATTGGGTTTGAAACAAGAGGGAAATTTCCTCACTGAAATGAGAGATGGAGCGATATGGGAGAGCTAACACAGGACAAAGAAACAGGTCAGGCACTTCATCTGAACATTACTTTCTCCCCTCTGCCAAATCCCATTCCAAATGAAATACACCACAGAGTTGGCAACAGAAATTTATCACAGCATTGCATACAGGCTTCTGATCTCTCATCCACTGGATTTATAATTGACACTTCAGGAAAATGCAGCACGGATGCCTAGGGACATAGAGAATGTATATCCCTGCTTGTCTGTCACAGCTATGCCCTCCTTTTGTCCTGCTCAACTGAGTCTCCTTCGAGCCAAACAAAAAAGAAGCCGACTAAAAGGGCTGGTGAAGGTGAGAGTAAGAGATTGAGCAGGCGAGGCGATCCTGGGACTAAAGGATGGACAGAGCTTAACAGTGGATTTACACAGAAGGCAACTCGTCCATCAAATGCTGGTTGAGTTGAAATTTAGAAACACTGTAGCTGCTGTCTCTGGACACTGAGATCACAAAGAGCCCATAGTTTTTTTTTCAACACTGACAGACATTTTGAAGAAAATATGTTGCAAATCAACAACCGTAATATCAACCAGTGCAAATCTTAAAAACAAACACAGCATGACCGCGTGATGCTTAATAACTTCATAACTGCAGAGGCGATCTAAATTACTTTCATCTCTACCAGCAATTCAAAATGCAAGCACAGAATTATTATATACAATTTATCACATCACGGCTGCAGACATCATCAAATTTTGTCGGGGAGCTGGAAGCTGTTGGGGGTGTGCGCTACACCTCCGGCCATGACAGAGTGGCGAATGACAGGACTTTCACTCACCAAACATATCACCACAGGCACTACTTCCACCGATTTCTCTAAAAAATGAACAGATATTGATGATGCTCTTTGAAAGAAGCCCACAGAGCTGGCCATCATATCATTCATCATATCAAGACGAAGACAATTGTGGACAAAATTCAGAAAATATGAGAATCTACATAACTCTTCGCAGTAATTAATTTTTTTCAGAAATGTTGTTTTACTCCTCATTAGTGATGATTGAAACACATGAATCCAAACTCTTCTTGAAAGTTTCTATATTTGCCATTCCAAAACCACTTGGTGGTTGTTCCTGAAATATTGATTTCATTTTTACTTTCTGGCAGCAGCATCAGGGGGTTGTTTGAAATACAGAAGAAATCCTTGAATTACTGCCTAAGTGGCTCTAAACTAAGTTTAATGTGACTTGTTTGTCACAGAAAATTGCTTCAAAAGTTGCATCTCTTCAAAGATCCATAGAGGCTTATGGATGGGCTCAAATTACTTGGTATTTTAAGCTTCTCAGTGCTAGAGAACAGTGAAGAGTCCCAATTTTTGAGCTTTTTCATAGGAAAAAAAGGAATAATGATTGAATTTTGCATCCTTATTACTTCATTAGACATTCTTCTGCTTTAATCTCTGCCATGAAAATTACATTGTGTTGTTTGTATCAACTAGTCTGTAAAACTAGACTGTAAAACTTAGTGGGAGTGAGGGTAGGAGTTATAAACCATGATCTATCCATTTTGCAATTTCTGCTAATCATCAATAGAGGTCAATTATGGTCATAAATCACTTGATGTCACGTTGAGAAGAAAATCAAACTAAAATATCACAATTTATAAATGCTATCTTATTATACTGTACAGATCAGTTTTGAGCCCATTATGAGCCCATTGTAGCAATAAGTCTTTAAAGTAGTACTCTTGTGATTTAGTGTTGCACTTTCATAAAGTTGGGAGACAAATTTAAAAAGGAACATTCAAAACTGAAGCAGCAAAGGTTGAGATAATCTGAGTTTTAACTGCCTGGTATGAGTCAAAACCGCTAGCTTCTACAATTACAATAAATGAATAGTATCTTTACATGAGACCGTAGAGAGTATAGAATACAGACGTAGTCTTTGTGACATCACTACTGGCTGATGGTCATTGCCACATTGGCAGTCCTGGCTCCCCACTAATCAAAATATGGGTAAATAAGTTGGACCTGAGGTGGGCTGGCTGCTCAAACAAGCCACCTGTAACAGCACCCACCTGTCAGTCAAAGCAGCCATACTGTTAATTATTCAAAAGTCCTATATATCTTATCTTATCTTATAATATAAACAGGTAACTGTCGGTACAGTTGTCATAAACAGGGAAATAAGCTATAAAGACCAAAACTGTTTGTATCAGGCTGTAAACAGGCTTATGGAGACTGCAGCCAGCCTCAAGTGGCCGTTTGAGGAACTGCAGTTTAGGGGACATTTCACAGCCACAGAGGTTGAAACTTGCATTAGACACTTGTTGCCAAAATGTCCTCTTGTAAGTTTTAAGCCCAAGCTAAAATTACTCTGACATCAGTATGACATCATCAGAGTTATTTTTAAAGTTTAAAGTGTTTTCACAGGCTGAACAGTATTCCTTCTGACAAACACACTGAACTTCCTCTTTAATTTGAAGAGCAGATAGACAGACGATAGTATAATGTCATCAAGTGACAAATCCTGTTTCATAGATGACACAACTACTTGCAGTTGAGAAGATTTTACTGCAATATGGGAACATTTCAGATTTTACAGATGCCGAATTCTGATGACTAAAAATTCACAAATTTGATTCAGGCTCGCTGAGAACTTGATGCTTTGATTTCCCGTTTCTCCAAAACCACTGTGAAAGAGCAATGTCAACAGTGTGAATTGTCCCTTTAACCATGGCACTGATGTAAATATTGTTTTTAGGTTGCTTTCCCAAAGACACAGAAGTTGAGTCAACTTCCTGATAGATTGAGCTGACAGATGAGGGGCCACCAGCCTCCCAGCCGGTGGGCAGTGGCGATGCCAGACATGGCTGGTGATATCCGGTTTTTAGCATCTCTCCCCTGCCGTGCCACAATTAGCAGTCATTAGCAGCTCTGGGGAACATGGGGGTGGGTAAGGGATTGGGGAGCGCTGAGGTAGGGGACAGACTCCAACAGCATGGCAAGAGTTTACAGTGCTAATCAGGTCTGCGTTTCCATCCCTTGACTCTACTCACCCACGCCTCCGCAGCAAACATAGTCCTTTTTGATGTGTGTATGTGGACATGATTGCGCACAGAGCAGCAGGCAGCAGGCAGCACCACCACAAAATAACCAAGGACATACACACACACTGTCTGTCATGTAAAGATTGAAGCCGATGAGATGGAGTACTTAACACAGTCTAGAAATCCCAGAGGATCAATACTTAGCCAGAGTTATTACTCAGTGTATTACATTTATATTGGCACCGTAGCACTGAAAAGCCACCCACAATGAACCACGTGAAATTGATGTCAAAGGTGACTCCACAAGAAAAGAGTGTAAAAGATAATGTGGAAGCAAAACCAAACAAGAGCAGAATCCAGACCGTAGGTTAGCATCATAAGTACGCTGGAGCAAGCTTAGATGGCCATTCTTTCAGATAAAGACTAGCTGAATGGCCACATACGGCAAAGTGGGTCTCTGTAAAATGACATTGATGCATACAGGGAAGCTCCAGAAGAGGAGTGACTTCTCTTTTTTTCTGCGGCATAAGACTGACAGCTTGTCCTCTACCGTGGCCCTCCCCGGCTCTCTGAGCGGCAGGACGGCACCATCTCATCTCTCCTGCTGTGATTTGTGCGTCCGATCACAGAGGCGGCCACTTTTACAGCTGCTATATTGTCAGGGCTAAGCGGGATGTGGCATGTGGAGCCACTGCTGTGTGTATTTTTGTGTATGTGTGTGGTTGTGCAGCTATCTATGAAAGGAAGACATTAATTTGCTGTATCATTTCATGCTGGGACAGTCACCCCCTCCTGTCCACATACACACTTTTTTTGTGCTCTAAAGCTATAGCTCTATAGCTGGCCTGTCTGCCATAATAAACGGCTCGTGCTGGAGAACTGAATTTAAACCAGGGCCATATCGCATATTTCTGTACATGAGAGGAGGGGGGCTGAGAGGGAAACACATCAATAAAGATGACACCGTTTAAGAGGCAGACAACCTTTACAAAAGAGCGCCGGGTTTAATGGGCTGGCCGCGTGGCTCATAAACCACAACCGCATCCAACTGCAACAGAGACCGAGAACCACGTTTACTGGAGGCTGCTGCAGAGAAATGTTACCACTCTGGATGCAGCCATGGGTCTTTTTGCATGAGTCAGCCAGTCAGTCACAACTGCAGGAAATCACACTATCTAGCCCAGAGGAATGTAGAGCGATCAGCCATGTTGAGGAGTCAATGGAGGTGGTGTGTGCTGTGCTGTGTAGCTAACAACCACAGCTAATAACCATAATACCACAGTGGTAGACTAGCACACACGTACCAGAGCCAAAGTGTTTGGGTACAATTTTCAGTTCCTTATATGAGGTTTTGATCGCAACTTCCTCCACTGTATTTCTACAGGAAAGGGTGGACTTTATAATCCATATTTATCTGACTGGAAAATATTTTTATATCCAAAACCTTCAGCAGAAACTCAGATAATAGAATGAATTCCTATAAATTAAACTACTTTAATTTAATTCTTAGAACCATCTGGACCACTGGCAACATTCAAGGAAATTTTCATTCTTTTTCAACCTGGAATCTATTTTTTAAGTGGCTAATGGGGACAACAATTTTTAAAACTGGTCCAGTATTGAGTGAGCACATTGCAACCAAACATGAATTCACCATTAACTCAATGACAAACATGGCTTTCTTTGGCACAATGCCTTACTTACAATACCTAATTTGAAATATAGCAGTAAAATATAATATAATATTAAATGTAAGACTGTGGTACTGTGTACAGTAATGTTAAAATGTTTAAACCGCAATGTTGTGCTGTAATGTGGTAAATATCTGTACTAAATATATAGTGTGATGTATAAACAGTTTGTAAACAGGTAGTAAAAACAATGGACAACCAATGCTTCCTTACTTAACTTTTTTTTTTTTTCTCCAATGTCATATTGCTGCTTTTACTTAATAATCTGAAAATAACTGCTGAGCAGTCATGATACTGTTGTTTTCTGGAGGCTCTTTTCACAGTTAAAGTGACAAAGCTACAGATAAAAGAGTTCATTGATCATGTTGTGGATTTTAGGAAAATGTGTCTGCCTGAGGAACGAACAATCTGTCTCATTATGTTTTCATATTGTCCAATATGCAGCCCACTCTCGAGGAGGTGCAGACTCTGCTGCAAATGTGGATAATCTTTAGTTAGACACCAGTTTTACTGAAATGACCCTTAATGAATCCAGCATATCAGAAGACAATATTATCATAAACCACAGCATCATGTAACCGCTTGTAACTTACAACTGTAATAGCAGCTTCGTTAATAATTTACAACAGCTAAATTAATTGCTGTAACCAAATGAGAATTGTTGACTTCCACAATTATCTTGTCCAGGGTCGGTTGACTATCAGCTTTTATGAAACATAAACTAGGCTTCTGCAACTGCTGAAAACAAGCTCTGCTCAGGATTTTTACAAATGAGTGATCAGTGTATAAACTGTAATAATTGAACAGGAAACAGTGACAGGGCAAGAGGCACAAAGCTACTGGAATATCTACAAGTATATCTCATCATTTAGATGTAAATATATGCAAACGCATGCAAAACCAGACACTGACCTCAACTCGCCAGACACAAGAGCAGTAAATATCCAAATTCCAAAGTTTTAACCATCTTCTGTTTTGCCAGCTGCCAAAAACACTCAACATTTTTTCTCATTAATATGCAAATGTGGGGAATCAGATTTGTGTGTTGGATTGAATTAATCCCTGCCACCCCTTCTGCTTCTGCTGTAATCACAAATTACAGACAAGCGTCTGACGGTACGCTAAAGCCTTGAATCCTGTCAGAGGGTCTTTTACCTCCGGGGAGAAATCCCAATCAACACAACTGGTCAGACACAAAGATACGGCAGCAGCATAGTAATGTGGCATATCCGCTGTCAGTTTCAAAGGGATATTAATTCTCTCTTTTCTCTTTTCCTTATCTCTCTGTTCTTGTAGCGTCATTGTGGAACATCTACAGTAGGCCCATGCCGTGGCCAGTTTCCTGACATGTTAATCAGCGGGCAATTTGTTCACATTTAACAAGGAGAATATCTGAGGAGATAAAATGCCTCCACCTTCTCTGCTCTACTCCTTAAGACATAGAGTTAATGAGCAGGGTGAAAAAACTGAGATCAGAGGGATGCCACTGCTATTCATCTTCCTTCAAATTGATCCTATATCATGATGATGTGACTGCATAAACATAGATGGCGCAGGTATTTAATGATGAATAATGGAAAACAAGCCTCGAGGGTGGAAGTAGTTTTAATAAAACACAGCTGGCTGTGGTTTATTAGTTGACCTGGCCACACACACACACAAAAGTAGTTAGTTACCAATTTTCTTCCTGTTTTTTTATCATCATGCAAGTGTAATGCTTTGGAGAGAGTATTTCAGGAAGCACTCGTGTTACTGAGCATCCCATAAAACCTTCCCTCTTGGTTTTATTAGCTGTAATATTATACTATAATTGTTGAGTGTTTGCCTCCGTATGTACGCGTGCACATTTCCAGTTGCGAACCTGTTTATGTGTGCAATATTGAATGTTGTGTAAATCCTAATTTAATTGAACATGTGTATTGTGTCTTCTCAGCAGCCTCTCCCAGACCCAGATGGCTGCATGATGAAATAATAAAATGACATGAACATCCACCTGTAAGATGAGTATCAGGTAAGCCGGGCAGACTGCTGAGATATTCATAAGCAGAGTCACGCTGAGGAGTGAAAGTGCAACGTCCCCCGTGAACAGCATCAGTACTTACATCTGTGAGAGAGGAGAGACAACATGAGGGAAAATATAACGGCCCTCATTCAGATGACAAAGAGGGACAGACAATAGGTGTAGCAGCATTATTTCAACTCCCCCCTGACAGTACTCTAATTTAATGAGGCACACTGTGAGCACTCGGGTGAGTCTCTGTCTCACTTTGTCTGGAGCAAGGTCAATCTGCAAACACAAGGGCACGCAGAGGAAACAACAACAAAACAAAGCCAGGCCTTGTAAAGAAAAAAAATGAAAAAGTCAGATTACAAACCACCAACAGTGCAAACAAGAAAGGCCATGCTGGCAGCCCAGAATACCCCAATAATTAAATTGTAATAGCAGACATGTTGTAAACAGTGTTTGCTGTGCAGAGGGTGGTAACAGCATTTTACTGATGAGGGGGACACGGCCAGATTATTAAATGGTGTTGCTCACCTCCCTGATGTGCTAAAGTGCGACACTGCAAACACTGCTATCATAGACTCTGCGACGACAGCCAAGCAACAACAACAACAACAACAATCTCTTCCAAACAAACACACACACACACGCACAGACTTAGAGAGACTGTAACTCCAGCCTCTTGGCTTCACCACGTCCTTCCTTCCTCCATCTGTCTGTCACCACAGACACGCATGCCATTCCAGGCAGCAGTCGCCTGGCAACATGGCTCAGCCTCTGAACATATTTCCCAGTTCGGGTAAGATATACACTTTCAGCTACAGTGTTATTTCATTAGAACAGAGCATGTGGGTTTGTGTTTCTGCATCTCTGTCTCCAGCCACCTGCTTTTATTGGAGCCTGCCCCCGGAGTGTTTGCTGGGGGAATATTAAAAAGACGACTGCCGTTGAACGGGATATTATAACATAATTAGCAGGGGTTCCGGGCTGGCACACTGCACGAAAACAGATGGCCTGCTAATTCTATTAGCAGGGCAGAAATGGCTGCATAGCTTTTAACACTGGTGGAGTGCTGTGACCTTCAAGCCCCTGGAAGTGGCCTGGTGCACAGACCCCCCAAACTATTACAAGACACTTTCACTGACCCTGGACACTTCCTATTAGACTTTTTATGAATTGGTAGAAATTGTATAAGAAAATATAACAGCGTACAGTGGTCTGATATTATCCAGTTTTCATGTTTTGTGTTCAAATATACGGAGGTGGAGATAAGAATAACACTCTTAATTATGTTTCATAAAAAGTGTAGTTAAAGCAAATAGTTGGTAGTTCCTAATAAGCAAAGTAAACTGCTGCTAACTACAGCTGCTGTTAGCTAATGTTAGCTCAGTTTATTAGCCAGGCTGCCTGGACCGTGAGCAAGAGAAGAGAAGGTTGTGAAGCCCAGGGCATGTGGGAAGGCAGAAGGGGGGCAGAGCCTATGTTATGTGGACATAGCTAATGGCAAAGTGTCCGTAGGTGATGTTAGTAAGTGACAGAGGAAGCGAAGAAGACAAAAGGAGAGAGTGACCAAGCAAAAGGCCACCAGACAAGAGTAAATCTGGGACTGACTTTTAGTCACTGAGTTGGGCTTTTTTGTTGTTGGACTAGTAAGTAATATTAGCTGGCTGCTATGTGTTGTGTTGTTGGTGTTTGACTAGTTTTGGATTATAAGCAATGTAATCATAACATATCATATTAACCATATTTACAATTGCAGTATTGAACTCGACACCAATTTTCTACATGGTGTTGCTTTAGGCTGAAAAGGTATTTATTGAATATATTTGTAGATGTGGTAGAACAGTCACAAAAATGGACCCTGATTGGCTGAATAAGCCTTTTTACAGGAGACATTTTGACATTAAGTTTAATATTAATAATAGTAATAATGGTTCTGTACTATTATCTAACTGTGTGGCAGCGAGCATGCACAATATCAGGAAACTGAGAGAGCTAAATGGAATTCAGCCATCATTAATTTTAATACTTACACCTGTGCTTTTCCTGCTGTGACATGTCAAAATGCCGTCTGTGTAAAAAGCAGCTGTAACTCAAATTAGTTGCTAAATGGAGGCTTTCCACCATTTTCACAGCAGACATTTTGACTTGTCAAAGCAGGAAAAGCACAGGTGTAAATAATAAGGTTAATTGTGGTTCTGCTCCACTGCTGAATGCATTACAGCCATCGATAATATCACTAATTTACACCCGTGTTTCGTCATTCACTCCAGAAAGTGGCCAAATTATTTGAGTTTTGGTGATGTAGTAACTCCGTGCAGGTTGTACAGTGGCAACTTTAAAAGCTTTATTGGTGTCTTTTTTTATACAGCAGAGCAGCGTTACATAAAATTAGACCATTTAGTTCACTCATTAGACAGTCGTCATATCTGTGATGTCACCCACAGGTTTCTGAAGAGCCACTGAGAAACTCAGATTGTCGTGGCTCTGGCAGTCCTGCTTCTGCTACCTAACAGCAGATGTAATGGCCACGCTGTTAATTATGCATAACTTAAATCCTTAATATGAACTTGTGAGTTATATAGAAATTCACCGTAGGGATAGAAATTAGCTATAGAGACCAAAACTGTTTTTGTACCAGGCTGTAAACATGTTTATTTCTGCTGTGAGGTTAGACGTGTTAATATTGAGGCTTATGGAGGTTGACTTGTTCTGTAGCCAGCCTCAAGTGGACGTTTGAGGAACTGCAGTTTTTCTGTGACCAATCACAGCTTTTGTATTAGCTGTGTAGCGTCTTTGTAGTCGGCATAGCCCTGATGTGTAGTTTTAGGAGGTGCATGTTAATTTAATGTACTTTTGATCATATACTGCATTACGTATACATGGTAGAAAATGTAAATGATTCATTTGTATAAAAGGGAAGTTGTAACCACATGGGTTCATCTATTTACCATCAAAGGAGGCAGCAGAATTAAACATAATGCCACTGTCATCCCTGATTTTTAATATGTTTCATCATCTCTCTATTCAGTTTACTGTAACATCCACTTTTTTGGACCACAGAAGCGTTAAAAAAAAACTGCAGCTCTGAAATGTTATCAGAGCATAAACCGCTACAGATATTACATTCTGAAATATTAAAAATATTATCTTTCATGTTTATATTACAAAGCCACATTCATGTTCATGGATTTTTATTGGGGCTGTCTATAATTTTGACGAGACTGAGTCAGATACTGACAGCATCAGTACAGTTTTATGGGAGCCGTGGGTCTAAAGCAGCTGAATGCAGCAGCTTGACTGACCACATCCAAACCTCTGCTCTGCCCCGAATACTGAGCGTTGCCTCAGCTCCTGACTGTCATTCTCACCCACTCACTTTTCATCTTTACCTCAGCCCCAACGTTCTCGCTCCCAGGATTCAATATGCCGTCCTTCATCCTTCATTTCTCAGAAGATTCCATTTACCTTCTCTATATATTTCACTGACACTTTTTCCAACCGTTTTCGCTCTTTCTTTCAGCACACCCCCTTTGCTGTCCCTCTCCCTCTAAAGCAATCATCCTTTTTCCTTTCTCTCTTTATTTACATGACACCAAGGTTCTCTCAGAGGCAGGTGTGGATGGCAAAAGGCAGGTTTTTACAAAACGGTTCAGGTTTAATATCTTCCCCTTGCTTTTCATCACAACCCAAGAGCTTCATAGCAGAACTAACAGTCCTCTCGTAATCGCATTGTCCTTCTGTAAATATCATGGGCCCAGTCTCATCTTTATTTTATTACCACCTCTATCACTAAGGACCCCCACTGTGGACCAATATCGTTTAGGCTTGAGGGCCAGCTGACGCTAGTCTCATATCATCCACCCCTGCCCTGCGCAAAATACTGCATATGAAACACAAAGGACTACTTGAATATGGCATAAAATCCAGAGCAATAGTTAGGTTTGCATTTAGTCCAGGGTTATAGACCTAATAAGAACACTCAATCAACCAGAATAAAGATATCTTACGTAAGGATCGCAGGAAAGACAAATTTAGATAAGTTGATAGAAAAATGTTAAAAAACAGAGTTGGTCCAGTGTTTTGAAACTGAATTATTTCAGATTTGGCCAATGCCTCGATGGTTGAATGGTTAGAAAAAGAAAAAAAAAGAAAAAAGAAATCTGCTCGGACGCCTGCTCGGTTTACAAAGAACTGCAGGTACACAAACACCGGGAGGCTTTTTCATCTTTCTATGGTTGAACACACAATTTTTTGGATGAATTGACTGCATGGACCAGGTGGCCATGGCTCAGGTAGACCGAGTCATCTATTAATTGCAGGGTTGGCAGTTTGATTCCCAGCTCCACATGTCACAAACACTCTTGAGCAAGACACTGAACCACAATCAGTCCAGATGGTCGGATCAGTGCCTTGAAAGGCAGCTTGTCAGCACTGGTGCGTGAATGGGTAAATGAGAGGATAATTGTAAAGCACTTAGGATGGAAATGCTACCTAAATGCAGTAACAAATGTCACAAAATGAACTCGCAATTAGAGATATATATCAGCTATTATACGTTTATTACAGATATATCTATTTGTGAAGATGCAGTATCAGACAGGAAACTGCAGTATAGAAATGCCAAACTCTGTTTGTGGTGATTTAGAAAGTGTGTCACCATCACATGCCTCCACCAGAGAGCACTGAAAACTTGACTTTTCAACTGTAAAATGTCTCTTAGTATGCATCTTAGTCAACAACTCATTAAATAAAAAATTAAAGGATTCAGTCAAGAATGTTTTTATGTTATGTGTTACTAATGGCCAATATGTCAAGATATATTTTTCCCAAATCAGAGTCAGCCTCAAAAATCAGTGCGTATAAATGTACTCCTTATCTAAATATTTGAATTATACTGTATATATAATAATATATAAATTGTAATCTTAATACTGAAGTCTAGTGGCAGGTTTTAAGACTGGTAAAATTATTTACTTAAGCATTAACTACAGAGAAAATAGAGTCCAGCATGGTGCATAAAAAGCAGCACATGCAACACACATGCACACATTTTACTTCACACTCTGCCTGAACTTCCTCAGAGGGGGAACAGATGTTTTCTCCAACAGAGATCTGAGCTGTATCTTTTCTTTAGCACAGAGGGGAGAAAAGGAGGAGAGAAAATAGTCGGAACAAAGCAGA
Source organism: Miichthys miiuy (assembly GCA_036365135.1). Lineage (NCBI taxonomy): Eukaryota > Metazoa > Chordata > Actinopteri > Sciaenidae > Miichthys > Miichthys miiuy. The sequence continues at coordinate 17,731,716 of CM071622.1, forward strand.
GAATCCCCATCAGACTCCATGTCAGCTGTTGTGAATAGTCCGTCAACAGCAGCCTCATACCAGCTAAAACACAGTGTGACAAAAATCTCTACTTCTGAAAGGCGGACATGCGTCACATGTTTGCGTGTGTACGTGCCGTCTCTGAAGTTCCCTTTTGTGAAGTCCTTCATTATAATCAACCAGCACAGTCTCTCCCTACTGTTTCTGGTTTATAGTGTGCGTCATGTTGTCAGCTGTTTATTAATGGATTCCCACTGGAGCAGCACATGCAACTGAGTGATTGCTGCAGCACAGGAGTGATTCAACCTACTTACTGTGCGGCCAGTGCTGTTCACTTTTTGGGGGAAAATCCTTTCTGGACGTGGAAGGACATTTACGTGTGTTATGTTTTGAATAAACGAGTTTGGATGACTCAACCGACCAAAAAGACACTTAACAATAACGAAAAATGAAAAATCATGAGTGTTGTGGTTTACAAATTTAATCTAGGGTAAAATATTATTTTAAACTCTAGACAAACTGCAATTACACATTCCAAATTAGCAGCAATGGAGCATTGCTACATGTAAGGCACTGTGGTCATAGTCATTAGCTGGAGCGACAGCAGAATGATAATTATTATTCCCATCATTGCACACGCACCTTTGTGCAGCTACTTTAATTCATTCAGTTATTTATTCACTCTGGATTTCATGATAATGTGGCTCATTAACACAACACACATCATCTCATGTCATTTTTTTCAGGTTCACTCTCAACATTACTTACTGGCCATGGATGCATCATCAGTGGAGAGGAAAGTTTTCACAAGCACACACCTGCATGGAGGCAAAAGCTTAATTCAAACGAGGAGGAACTTGCAGGAGTGTTTGAGGGAGAGAATACCTTGTTTTGCTGTCATATTCTGCTGCCTGCTCCGTAATGATTTTGCAAGCTGTTTTGTTTATTGTGCAGCACTTTGAATATTGTTTTTCATATAAAGTTTATTATCAGTGTCTTGCCCCTAAAAGAAAAACACATGCATGAATCTGATTTATTTTTATATAAGGCCATGAAGAAACATATACCACCCACACTATGCCACTCCTGGGTGATAGGGCTGGTTGTTTTTTTGTCATTAAATTGTTTTAATTTTCTCCTAATTATGTTCCTGAGATGAAAAAATGTAATATCAGCTTTGAGGTCAGGAATTCTTGGTACAGATGGTTAGTACATCTACAATAAGAAGTAAGTGACTGACTGACTGCTTTAATGCTAAGATGTAAAACACAAATTTACACCGAAATGGTCAGGGTGAGTAAATTGCCCACTGCAGCAGAGATATTTGTATTTCCTCAGTTAAGAAATAACTGGACCCCAGGAACACCCAAAGAGAGAGAGAATGAGGAAGAAACGGAGAAAGACAAACTTGCAAAGCCGTACGAGTCAAGATAATTCTCTAGTGCAGTGGGGAGAAATTGGCAGATTGAAGAAGAAGAAGAAGTGAGAGAGGCAAAAATCCTTTGCATTTTAATGAAAACTTTGGATTGAACGTAAATAAAGAAAGGAATACATCAGTACATAAACAAAAAAGCAAGCAAAAAGCACTGGATTTGGGGGTTTTGATGGAATTCTTAACCCTGGCGAGAGTGTGTGTGTGACTGTTATACACTCGCGACGAGGACTGGCACACGAACTCACCTCACTGTGGTGTGAGGAGAATGTGTGATGACTTCAGCTTGGCACCATCAGCTCACCTGAGCGATCTGGGACTTGAGTGGAGGAGGGCAAGCGGGCCGCTTTAAGAATTCATGAGGTCCTGAAAAAGAAACATCTCATAAGCAGTGACTATTTCAAAGAGTCAGCCGGACGGAGATACTTTACAACTAATGAAGGGTAATAGCCAAAGTGATGGACCAACATTCCTCACAGTGACCTTTCAGGTATGCACAAGCTTGTTTGTGAGGCTGTGTGTGTGTGTGTGTGTGTTGAGGTAACAGCTTGCCTGATAAAAGCGGATAGAGCAAAAGCTTCTTGAAGGACGAGTGACCTCATACATCATGCTGACATTCCTCTGCACAGTGGTGAAATGAGGGATTTTCTATCCCACTCCCTTCTCTCCTCACAATCGGGTACACACACACACACATATTTGTACCTCTTTACTTGTGAGGACGCTCATTTACATAATGCCCTCCCTAGACCCAAACACTAATCCAAATTTGCCTAACGTAGACTCAAATTTGCCTAACGTAGACCTACATCTAACCTAAGCCCTATAACTAAAGCTTAAAGCTGCATTGATCATAATTTTCTATTTTAACAATGCACCAAATAACTATGGGTCAAATAATTATATGTATGGGAAAGGGGCCACTAGTAGCTACAGAGAAATATCACCCAACTCAAGTCTACAAAGTGTTTTAGCATCTTTCAGTTCATTATCAGCATCATTCTGCAGTTGTTTTGTACGCTATCTGTCCAGCATCACCTAACTGATGAACATACTGAAGCATTTAGCTGCTAAAGAGTGAGATGTTTCCCTCTGGAGAGCAAATCACAAGAGTGAATATCGAATTTATATTTTCCATGTGACCAGAAACACGACTCTAAATGTCAGCCATACCACCTTTATAAGGTGACAATATGTCAGTGTAGAGTTTACAGCTTGTTTGACTGCCCCCATGTGGCCAAAAACTTTGTTAATGCTGAAATCTCTACATGTAAAATACCAGTCAAAAAGCATTTATATAACCTCTCATGTTATATAAAAACCCACTTGATGTATTTATCTTGTGGGTCATTGTAGCTAGCAGAGCTCTATCATGGGTCGGAGGTTTGTGTTTGAATTTCATTTGGCAAAATGTTTGTTTTACATCTCCATAAGTGTGGGGCGGCCGTCTAAGTGGCTGGAATTTCAATCACATCTCTCTCGTAATTATACCTCTCTCACATATTCCATTCACTGAGAAGTACATCACATGGAGATGATTTATCTGCTATTTTACTGTCTTATTAACACTAAACAGCTCTGAGGGGAGGACAGGGCCAAAATGTCTTCACTCTCCAGGTCTAACATTGGTGCTCACAGATAGATAGAAGTGCAAAGACACACATGCTTATGCATTCACACAGGTACACATCACACACATCCCAAAACCTCAGAAGGTCAAGCTACTGTGTGTGTTTCTGCCTGTTTCCATGACACTGCCAACCCACTGTCTGTACTACACCTGACTATCAATCAGCAGACAAACCATACAAAGGACCAGGAAACCATATAGACAGCTGGACACATACACACTCTTACATTCACATGAATCCCTTTCCTGTCTCTCTGTTGAAGCTCTGTGTAACATTAGTGTGCAGTACAGCTATCTGTCAGTAATCTGGAGATGTAGCAGGAAGCTCAGCAGTACCTCATCTGAGCAAAAACTTGCTGATTAGCGCCAAAATTATCCTATTAACAGAAATGATTTCACAAGCTTCAGCATACAAATGAGTCACTTACAAAAGTTACATCTGATACTAGCGTGAAACTTATTACATCATTTAATTGTGAGATTAAAGCGGGCTAATTTGACAAACCAGCACTAATCAAAAATGACAATAGGACAGCCTTGAGGCCTGAGTGCAGGATCGCAGTCTCATTAATTTATATATTTTTAAAAAGACTAACGAAAGAGACAGAAGGGTGTCAGTGAGGAAAATGAGATAAACCAAAGAGCTAAAACTGCAATGACGAAGATACTGGAAGGACGCAACAAAGGCGAGCGAAGAAAAGCGTGTGAATGTGTACGTGGTCGGCCGCGTCAGGTCAGAGCTAAGCACCGAGACGATCAGAATAAAGGCACAATTGCTGCCTGGTGAAGCAGACACACATGCTCAAGACAACGTGAGACCCAGACATGATAACGCTGAAAGTAGCGGACTGTGATTAATCAGTGACAGCTAACCACTAATTACAACCCCCAATCAATTACCTCAACGCTCATTATCTAGTCAACACACCACCTGGAGAGCACTAATGCGCTTTACTTGCTGTGGGCAGAATCAGCATATACACTTGTCTTTTGAAAGCACTGACACTGAATGGAAAGTGTGAGAAGTGGCTCTGCTCGAGAAGTAAATATGACCAGTGTGTAGTTTGTGTGTGTGTTTAAATCTTTGCATCTGGAAATAATCAAGTGAATAATCCCTGATGTGCATTAACGCATTGTGTCGTTATAAAGGAAGGTGAACATGCAAACATGTGTGGTGAGGGGGAAAATCTCTGCTGTGGCCAGAAGCCTCCAGCCATCACTTTACATTTTGAGTGAGACTAAAGATTAAAGCTCTTCTCCCAGCAGCTCTCTAACAGAGCACAACCCAATTACACCTTGCCGGACCTACACCACGATCCAAGGGGGGGAAGAAAGACAGACTCTGAGAAAAGAGAAAGAGAAAGACAAGAAGGGATGAAGATGAGGCAGGCCAGAGGGAGGCAAGCAGGCTATGGATGGGGAAAGGACGCTGAAGGAGAGATTGGCTTGAAGGAGGGGTGAGAGTGAGGGGGAGAGTTGGCGGAATGAATGCAATGCAAAGGAAGGTGTTAAGAACAGCAAGCGAAGGGGGGAATTGGATTGAGAATATCAGAGGTGAGAGGAAAGCAAAGTCAGACATCTCCTCAGGGGACTAAATAATGTATTCAGATAAAAGGCTCTGACTCCAAATTCTAAAAAGAGTTAAGAAGAAACTCAAAAACCTCAAAAAAACATGAATCATGCTACATGACGTCAAAGAGCTGACAGTTTTCTTGTTCTCCACAACCTGAATTGGGCTGTGGTGCTCTGAATCAATGGGACAAAAGACACAAAAGAGCTAAAATTAGCCCAGTTTTAAGCCGCACGTGCTGCTTGGTCAGTCCACCTATTCTGGTCTGGGCTTAAATGTTTCAACAACTACTGAATAAAATGATGTATGTGTGTATAAAACATGGTTCGAGGAGGCGAGGAGAGAAATCACAATGACTTTGGTTATCCTCTTACTTTTCCTGCAGCGCCACCATAAGGTTGACATTTGTGTTTTTTAGTGAAGTGTTTTGACGTGATCTCATGATGACAAATAGTAATAGTAATAACAGTGATAATGACTCAAAATCCTCTGACATTTCATCCCCACCATCAAGTCCAAACTTCCACTTAACTGTACCAAATATCTGCAAAATCCTATGACATTCCCCACACATTTCTAACACTAACAGTTTGTTTACACGGTAAATGCTGGCATCAGCATTCTAGCATTTAGCTGAAAGAAGTTTTGCACATAAGAACAGCCTCACGGAGCACATTGCTACCACATGATATATATTTGTTATTACTAGTTCTGCTGCCAACGACCAAACCCAAGATAAGAAATTAATGTGGGGGAGATGTGCCAGTATAATCTTGCAGCATGTTGCAAGATAAAAACCAAAAACACTCTGCTTTACCAAGTGTTTTTTTAGTCTCTGTACTATCTCTTGGTTTATGTAAAACACAAGTCAAAAAAGCATTTATATAAGTGGAATTTTAAGCAACCAGCTAACCCCTCCTTTAATATAAAACCTGTATATAAAGCCATGTCATTAGCTTGTGGGTCATTGTAGCCAGCAGAGCTCTTGGGTCGAAGGTTTGTGTTTGGATTTCATATGGCAAAATGTTTGTTTTACTTCTCCATAAGTGTGTGGCTGCCGTCTAAGTGGCTGGAATTTCGATCACATCTCTCGAAATTATACCTCTCTCACATATTCCATTCACTGGGAAATATGTCACAGACTCACAGAGTCACTAACATGGCAGTCTTATGAAGGGAGAACCGGCCAACTGAATACAAAAATAAAACAAGTTCATGTTCTCTCTGGTTGTATTCAGAAAAATTAAGATAAAGTAGACTGAATGTAAGTAGTTATAGAGCTAAAATATATCAAAACATGCCATCACAAAATAGCTCCCATTTTAGATATTTGTCATCACTAGTTGGAGCTGAAGTTCTGTTGCCAATGACCAAACCCAACACTAGAATTTCAAGTGGGGAGATGTGCCAGTATAATCCTCCGCATCTTGCAAACTGAATAGACAAGTGTAATTTTACAAAGAAATGCAGCCTTGTAGAGCTTAATATGCCCCCTCTGCTACAACACAGACGCACAGATATCTGGGAAATCTCAGCAACAAATGACAGAAATGTCCTCTTCACCTCCAATGAGTCTCACAAATTGTTCAGAGTAATTATACAGTTGGTGTTTGTACCTATCAAAGAGTTTAATGCAAGAAACCCAAACAGGCAGACAAGGAGACAAAATGAAACAGGGGAGAGATTAAAAGTGTATGTCTGCTGTCTCTCTCAGCTTTTACTTCCTTCTGGTAGCAGATACTCTTTACACAGAGTGAGCTGAGTTTATCAGGTCTGCTGTGGGTGACTGATGATGTGGGTTTTTGGAAGCCGATACCAATTCATCCCAAAAGTTGCAAGCTTGCTTCCTTGTGAATTTTGTTCTTGGCAGGATGGAACATCATCTGGACGAACATTTAGGCCCTCTGAACACAGGAGATGTTAAGCCAGTACCAGCCAGGTCAGTTTCCTCAGATTTATGGGAGTTGTTGTACACAAGAATTTGTCCAAAGTCAAGTTCAACACCATATAAGCACCTGCAGCATATCGGTGAGTAAAAAGTGATTGAGACTATTTTAATAATGTGAATTTGGTTCTCATGATGTAAAAAAAAACTACAACTGTATTACAAAACACAGTCATGCCCATAAGTGCTCGGCTTGTCATAATCCAGCAGCACCTTCAAACAAGGCAGATTCCTCATTTGATGAGGTCTATTATAACATTTTCCTAGACAGCCCACAGCTGCCTGCTGTGACAGTAGTTGAATTGGCAAGCTAGAAAACCAAAACAATGAGCCAAAAGACACAAAAACCTTCGGAGGAGCTGACTCTACAGTCTGTTGGACAGATAAAGTATTGGATAAATTGAAATTTTGACCTGATGATGGCACTCCATGAAAATGTGACATTTTACTCTAAACCGCAAATGTCAACCTCATGGTGGTGTTAGCGGAAAAGTCAGGGGATCACCACAGCCAGTGGCATTCATCCTCTGGGGACCATTGATATTTCTACCAAATTTCATGGCAGTCCTTCAAAAAGCTGTTGAGATATTTGAGTCTGGACCAAAGTGGCAGACCACCGACCAACAGGCATCCCTTGAGCCATGCCACCAGCAAATATTAATTAAAGCAGTTTTACATATTTCTGAATGTTTATGAGTAGGCCAGCTAACAGCATATGGAGAAGTTGACATTGAAATTTTGGTGTTGACTCGCTTAAACACAACACTGACCAATGTTTTTTGTGGATGTGTGATCAGTTCTCGAGCTTTCAGATTTAGCAAATGAACTGGCTGCAGGTCCAGAAAAAGCTGTCCAAACTGGCCAATGCCCCAAGACGCTTCACAAAATCAAAGTAAAATAAGCCTTTTTACTGTCACCATATTTTCTCAGCTTTTTTCATCTGTGGAACTGAATCAAACTACCGCACTTGAATCAGTTTAAGGCCTTAAAAACCAACAGCAGGATAACATACTATCAGTGTATGAGCCTGCGCATAAATGAAGATCTCTCCTCCTTGTGTCCCAGTGGCAGGTGAGGTAAAAGGCTAAATAAATAAGGCATGGCTGTGGGGGTCGTTGAGCCGTGACCTTTCAGCCCATTTGCTTTGGGAGTGCAGGAGTGCAGCCTCAGTTAGCTGCTCCCCCAAACTCCGGAGGGCGAATTTTAATCAGCGCCGTGCCGATGGCCGAGGCAGTGCATCATGCTTAACGAGGCTAAGAGAGGGCTTTCATTTACCCATGCGCAGGTAACAAATGGACCACAGTGCTCATAAGACAACCCTGTTTCCCCTTTTCCTGTGATGCCCTTCATTGCGTCTCTCCTCTTTCTCTCTTCTTGTCCAGACCTCATCCTGCCTCAGAGAATATCTCAATGATAAGGTTTACAGTCTGTTTGCTCAGTTTCACTTGTACTCTGTTGTTTTAACTCTTCAAACACCGGTTTTATTTCATTTTGTACCCAGCAGTTTCAACTTGTACTACTACAAACATTTATCTGGGCAACAGCTCTATCAGTTGGCTATATATCTGTTTTACATTGGTTTTGTAGTTAATTTGGCACACTGGAACAGATATTCACAGTGCCCAGACAAAGAATCCTCAACTTTGGGGATCCCCTGACTCTTTATCTTGTGTCGTAAATTTTATTTGTCCGATACTTTGATTTATGACCAAATACCTGCAAAACAAATGCTATTTCCTTCTTTCATTGTGCTGCTTTGCTGATACTTTGCCTAAGTACAACCTCACATAGCTGCTGGAATAGTTGTAGAGTCTTGGTCTTGTTAGTTTTTATTGTGTCGTTTTGTCTGTTACTGTATTTCTTGCGTTTATTGTTCATTTGAATACTGTCCGTAAACCAAATTGCGCCTCAGGGACATTAAGGCTCCACTCTACTTTACTTCCCTTCCTTCCTCTCACCTAATGCATACTGGGATAGACCCATTTATTTTTCATTAATCTCTCCTACCATTATCTTCAGACCTATTTGGACAGAATTAATACAAGAGGGAGACGGGTAGTAAAATATTTCCCTTGCTACATGGTAACCAAGCTAATGATTCCAGCTGGAGTTTCAGCGATCACACATACAGGAAGTGTTTTTTAGAGGAAGATATTTTGCTAGAAAATCATGTGACCCTGATCACAAGGAATTTATTAACTTTAAAATACATGGTGTCTGTTTTAACTGGGTTGAAATCAATCTCTAATAAACAAATGAAGCAATAATAATCAGGTGTTGACAAGAGAAGTACATTTTGTTCTTGTGGTTGGTTCTATTTTACATCATCCAGCTTTCCTCTCTATTTTTTTACCCTTCCCAACTACTGTACATCTCTCTATCTTTCTCTCTCTTACCTGATGAGTTCAACTCCATCACACCTTGGCTCCACAGGTCTCATTACAGCCAGGCCAGCAGGGAACATTCTAATAAACAGATGAAGATGACACTCTTACAGCCTGTGCATACACACAAACACGCACAACCTTGAGAAATATTACACCAGGGACGAGTAGAAAATAAAAACCTTTCACTTGATTATTTCAGGCAAAATAAATCACAGCCATCAGACACACGCTCACAACCTCAGAGCAAGAAAACAGTGATACAATAACAACCGCAACGAGAGTGCAAGCATACATGCACCTACAGATAACAGTGCTCCTTGTTAAGAAAAAAAAAATGGACACACATTCACATTCAAACACATACTCAGATAATGAAACACATACACCCATGCACCTCTGTTGCACTGTGCACAATAAGTCTTGCTTCATTAAAGCCAGATCTCATCCACTATCAGTTTACAACCACAGAAGTCGTTTGAACCGCCGGGGAAATACAATTCCATTCCGTTTCGGGGTTATCTTAATATATGAGCTTGTCTCCACCACATTGGTCTGCGGTTATGAGCCGGGCAAACACCCACAGCACCGCAATATTGCACCGGCACATTCACAGGACGGATTGGTGCACACAAAGCAATTAGCAGCTCATATATATATGCATAATTGTGTTTGTGTGTGCATGACTCAACTCCCTTGTCTGGTCCCCTAATATCTACATCCGGTGTTATTAGCAAACAGTTCATTGTGGATTGCAGTTTGTTTGTTTGCGCACGTCCCTTAATCCTTACAACAATCCACTCAGAATGGAAGATTGTCCTGAAATGGCGTCTCCCAACACTCACAAGCAGGTACAGTATCGCAGCAAAACCGCCAACCACCATCACTTCTGCTGCTGCTGCTGCTGCTGCTGCTGCTGTATTGTCAGAGTAAATAGTTTTATGAGATTTAACTCACTCGGACACAGTGGAGAAGGAGAAACAAGACAAATGGAGTACAAAGAAGACAAATCTCTCAACGCTGTCAATGTCTGAGGTGCTCCGGCCATCCATCCTCCATCTCTCCTTCATTCACTATCTGCCTGGCCCTATCCCACCTGTATGACACCCAATCACTCTTCATCCCTCTATCCATCCATTACCCCTGTCACTTCATCCTTCCATTTCTCTGCCCCAAGGCCCGAGCTCCCCTCGCCTGTCACAGATGATACCGTCTGAGTGGATTACTTGGAATATCATGAAAGATATATGGTCAAATAGCTCCTCTCAAAGGTTATAATGTGCTGTCATTAATGCAGCATTAGGCAGCGATGTTCTGGTGGTGTTCACATGATTTTGTATGGCTTTTTTAATGATGCAGAGTTTATAAAGGGTTAATAAGATGTAACTAATGGCTTTATTAATGTTACCAAATTAGTTAATACTTTATAGTTTGATGGCTTATTAGAAAATGAATATAAAGGTTATGGGTTTCTTTCCTTTAATTTCCACAAAATGAAACTAAATAATTAATAAGGGCTTTGTTCAGCCCAGTAATCTAAAGTTTGGGTTTATAAATATTACTAAGCTGTTATTAAAGGTGAGGAGATATCCAATATTATGACAAATACCATGACATAGCGCAAACGACACCACAGCAATTAACATTAGCTATGTTGTGGCTAAAGTTCACGCCGCAGCTAACAAACGGAGAGAATAGTTTCACACTAGCTCATGACTAGAATGGCTGGAATAACCAGGAGTGTGGCTAGCTTTACAGAGCCAAGACTGTGTATAATCAGTGCACACAGAGAGCCGAAAGTTAGCGAACTATGAGGAGATATTAGCTGAATGTGAAAGAAGTATATTGGATAACAATTACATACCTAGAATTATTTACTCCTTATTTACATACCTAGAAACAAATGGGATTTCACAACCCCCAAGTTGTCCTATTTAATAATGTGTTAATCCTTCTGATGAATTATTACTTTTATTATTATTTTTGGTTTTGGTTTTACAGCCCACAACTTTACTGCAGCAGTTTTCACTGAAAAAGTTCTGATAAATCCACTTCACACTACCAAACAGCCGACGAACAAAGTTAACAACTATCTGGTGAACGTAGTGGAGCATTTAGCAGCTAAAGAGTGAGATATTTCCCTCAGGAGAAAAACTTAGAAGACTGTATTGGACTTAGATTCTTCTGGTGGACACAAACACGACAAATAAATGCCAATGTTGCTCTATGTACACAGGATGTGTAAACAAGTTCACCAGAACAACTTTAAAAAATCATATTATGTCAATGTTATGTTTTCCGTTTGTTATGCTGCCCCAAACTGTACAAAGAAATTGATTGAGTGCAGGTTTACCACATTGATTTTGATCCAGATGCTTAAAACCATGTTTCCAGTGGAAAAGTTGTACAACTGTCCATTAAAGTCTTCCTGGAGAATATAGAAGCTAGTTAAAGACAAAGCAAATTCCACCGGTACAGTAGATAGCCCAGACCAATGGATTTCCACAAAATAATAGTCATTGTGTTGGTGGAGTTGTCATGCCTTCATCTTGTTAGTTTCCTCAGGATATAAGTGTAAGTTGAATGTTCAAGTGAAATTACTACCATGTTTATATTCATAGAGACACTTCAGTCTTTGACAAATGGGTGGCATTGACATAAAAATAGTTGGGGCTTAAATTTCAAGCCCCTGAACTCAAAACCCTCAGAAAATCTGACCCCTCACCCTCCAACATTCTCAACTTCCCTGTCACCTCACTGCTGCCCTCCCCTTATCCTCCTGCTGGGCAGTGCAGACCAGCAGGCATCAATCTCGACGTGGCTCTTCCTCCTCTTTAGTGATGGTGGGCTAACACAGATGCAGAGCTTGTCACAGGCTTTCACAGCACTGACCTGCCACACCTCACTCTCCTTCCTCCCATAAAAAGAGGAGTGAATGATGGGGAGGCGAGGTGGAGGCACAAGAGGAAGAACGAGGAGGAGGGAGGGAGTGACAGACTCATACAGCATGCATAACAACTGAGTACGCCTCTCCACATGCATCGCTTCATCTATCTCCCTCTGTCTCATCTAAGGCCAATGGAGACACACGCAAACACGCGCACACACGCACACATCTTTACACAGACACAGAAGGTTGGTTGCAAGCTGCTACACAAGCTGACTATCAAAGCTAGAAAAAAATCACACCCTGATGCCTCAAATTCCAGCTCATATGAAGAAGGTCACACTCAGAAATATTGTCTGGAAGGTTATCGGGCATTATAAAGTGTAAGCTATCAAACTTTATTCTCCTTTTTCAGCTCGAGTTTCGAGTTTCTATTGTACTTTATTATATATACAGTAACTGTACAATCTAATGAAAATTAATACAACTATTCTTCCATAATATTTATTTTGATTTATTATTTATTTTATGAAGCTCATAATATGGGGAATTTAGCACAATTTACCACAAAAGCAGACAGAACAACAGTATTACTTTTTGTAATAATAAAAGCCTGTTATTGATATATTGTGATTGGCCTGGATGATAATATTCCATATCATAATGCTCATATTCCAACTAAATCAATTCCACTATTTTATGTAATGTAATTTTGCTCGCCTACCATCTATCTACCACATTACGATGCATATCAATATCTATAAATATGCTTATCACTGATTTCTGTCATACCGCCCAGCACCATAATGTGAAAATATTTTAGGGAGCACTAAAGAGTGCAACTTTATTGTCCATCAAGATGGATAATTGTCTTTGGTCCATCTGGCGGTTCATTAAAACACACACACACACACACACACACACACAAAACAAGACAATGACAGTGACAGTGAGTGTGAATAAAATACAATACACAAAGTGAAAATATGGGAGGTTGAGTCTCTGAGAACTGAGCAAGTCAGATTATGAAAATGACTTTTTGTATATCTGTTGTTTTACGTTTACCCACTACTAACGTGAGGCATTCATAGATCATGAGTGATACACAAATCAAGAATGCTCAGATATTGAAATTGTGACATTAAAAACCAGGAAAACAAAATTTTACATTTTGATAACTCTAGACAACATAATATATCAATATGAACTCAGTCTGTCTGATTTTTCTGTAGGTTTTCTATAGTCCGAGGTTCAGGTCTGGCTGGGAACCTCTGTTCCATGCCGTTCGCATCTCCTTTTTCTCTCTCTCTCTCTCTTTCCCCACTCATCATTTCCTTTCATCATCGCACTACTGTTGATGCTTTAATCATAAAATGTTTGTGTGTATACGTACATATAAAAGAAAAAAATGCTCTTCACATTGTTAAGCACACCTCTATCAGCGTATCTTAAAATTGCGATGCCACTTCTATGCGAATATAAATGGTGTAGTTGAATCATGAGTCGTACTAATGTGTGGTCTGTCATGGAGCTACAGTATGCTGTCTGTATCAGAAATAATGGCCTTCCCTTCGTTTGATGAACACTGGGACATTGCTAGAATATCCCCAATGATCGCTGGCCAGGGCAGACTGTTTGATGAGGAGCGATTTGCAGGGCTCAGGGATGAGCTTCCTCAAAGCCTGCTGGGCCTTGACTTTGGTCAACACAGAGAAATCCCTGTTAAAATACCGTCCAAGTGAAAGGCCCAATTCTCTCTGAAGTGATTACAACCTATCTGTTCTCTAAGCAAGGCCACAGGGACCGAGTCAAACAGACTTGTGTCCATGAATGAGAGTCGAGTCTACACGCGACACACCTGGATGTGAGCTCTTGTGATCAGGCTAAGGTGAGTGGCACGTTCGTTGGGGATTGAACTTTGATCACAACAGGATTAAGCTTGAATCTGAAATGCGCTACTCACACACACACTGATCTGGTGGCATGTTGAAAGAGGCTGTGCATTAATGAGTCAGTAACTGGTAGATGTGGCCAAACTGAATTATGAGAAATAATGAAGAGAGGAGGACGAAGACCACAGACGAAATTCAAAACATCTTTGTTTCATTGGTTCAGAAGTCAAAACATTGTTTCAGTCACAGGGGGTGTACTGTGGTAACAGGTGAGTAAAAAGGTTTTTTTTCATGATCATCATCATTATTTTAAGCTGGGCAAACACTGTGCATTTTCATAAATCTTCCATGTTGTGTTAACTCACGATAGTCAATTGAATCTGCCTTTCTATACGATTAGGACCTGCAACTTTTATGTTCTCACTGTTCGGATCAATTCGACAGCCAATACTGAATGTAAGAATGCAGCTGAATTTTTGTCCAGTACCAATTCCAATAAGGTTTATTCAAACAAATGAATGCCTCCTCCACAATGACAAGAAAAAGACAGAAAGCTGGGATTAGTGTTTTTTTCCAATTCTACTGTAAATGGTAGAATAAGAAGAAAAAAAAAGAAAAGCGTGCTGCAGATGGCTGGAAGATTTAGACAACATGGTCTGCCCATTCTGCAGTGAAGTTCAGTTTTATATCACAGTATTGTATCGTGGTATAATAGTCCATCTCGAGTCTCAGTCAAGTCTACATGTAAAATACTAACTCCAGTGATGTTGAATCAGGCTCACTACAGTTCATCATGGCATCTTGACAGCAGCCATGTGGGAAATCTGACTGTGGATCTGCTTAAACTGCAAAACAGATGACAACAATTTCAGCCAGAAACCCAAATGATCATCTGACAGTCTGATCGCTGATTCTTCGGGTAAATAATATGGCATTGTGACCTCCCTCAAACTGCACGTCAAATTACAACCGATTCGACAGAATTTCGGCCCAATTTTAGAAGTAGTCGAGGATGATCAGGGCTCAAATCAGACAATCTGTACAGTGTTTGCCCGGTTTAAGGCACAGGCTACATAGTGAACATTAAAACGTGTTCAGATTTGTCTTCTTTCATTCAAACTGAGAGCTGCTTGTGTTCTAGAAAAACAATACTTTACTGTACAAACACTGTTTAAATCATCAACAATGGGAACAATAGGCTTTCACTTTCTGGTTGGTTGATCCTCTTCACTACCCTTTTTACGAGCACAATTAGGGCTTTAACACAGTACAAGACAATATGTCATTGAATTATATTTACAGGGAGTCAGCTGTGACTTTTCCTTTCAAGCCAGAAGGTCAGTTCTTTATGTGACAGACTCGCAAGTTATGTTTCTAGCTTTCCAACATCATAGATAAAGGATATATGGAATGCGCAAGGCTTTGAGCTTGCGAGCCATAAACATCCAGGTTCAGATCTTATAGAATTCACCCCATCCCCATCTACAGTGATGTGTAGTAGCTCCTCTGTGGCATCAGTCCTGTAATTCTCTGGTCTGCCCAGCTGAGTAGCTCCCTTCAGCCTGGGTTTCAGTCTTGGGCATCTGTAGGAGAAAGAGGAGGACTGGGAGGGAGGAGCAGTGAGGTTGCCGGTGCGGTAGGACACAGCAGGGTTAGGACAGCAGAGTTTCTCCGGACCACTAGGACTGTTTGAGACGTTTTCTTGGGGGACCCAGGAAGGGGCACTGAGCGGAGGCCAGGGAGTGATAGGCCTCTGCTACCAGGCGTGGGTGAGAGATCACCATGGACTTCCAGGCCGATGTCTCCATCACATCAGCTGCATGACTAAGAAAAAAAAGGGCAAAGAGAAGAGATGCAAAGTAGAAAAAAAACTAAATGAACAAGCAAATAAAATAAGTGCACAAGTTACCAAGTTTCTGGAGATCTTGAGACTATATGACTCCATCTGCGTGAAGTGCAGCTATGAGACAAGGATTTGTCATACCAGCTGGGAGAGCTGTTGTTTACTTTATATTTTTAAATATTGAACCCTAAAGGTCATTCTGAGAGAAATAACATCACACAAATAAAAGGCAATGTTCAAGGATCATAAATATGTGGGCATGTGGCGAGAAAGTATGTTGAGTCATAATTTGGTCATATCATATCATATAATATCATGTTCTTCAGAGTGGTGCTTCCAAAATCTTTTGGCTTTGACCCTTTTGAGTCAATAACTACTTGCAACGCCTCTTCACACATTACATACGGCTTTCTTAAAACGTCACACATTGTCTCATTTCAATACGATTTGAGAAAAAAGATCAAACTGAAAATAAAGAAGAATAAACTCAATTTTATGTAGCTGATATTGTTTTCTATATTGTTAATTACTTTGCAGCGCCTCGGTTCTATATTGGACCCCTTGGGAGTGCTATGCTTTAGAGCAATAATAAGATATACTCACATTTATATTAAAAAAAAAAATTTAAACTGCCATATTTCAGTGGACTAGAGTGGCCAAGATATGGCCAGTGGTAGAAAGAAACTTTACTCAAGTTCTGAACTTAAGTACAGTTTTAGGGTTACATCTGATTTACTTCAGATGCTGCTTTATACTTCTACTCCAATACATTAAACAATACAAAACAAAAAGTAATGCATTACTTTTTTTTCTTTACAACATTAAAATACTATTATACTACTATATCATTTCTCATTTTTCTTCAACAATAGTAATTCAAAAGATAAGCATATATACACTGTTGCCCATAAAGTTGGAATAAAATATTTTTACCTTTGATTTCTTCTTGATAAAGTGTATCTTCTCAAAACTTTATTCATCAATCTTTTTCAAACATATCCTATTAAACCACAATTAATGTGTATAAAAAAGAGGAACGTTTCTGAAAAGAAAAATATTTCATATTTATGGGCAACAGTGTATCAAAAATATAAAAAGTACTTTTGAAACTACTTCTACTAATAACTTTGGAATAGTTTTCCTATGTGGTACTACTTAAAGGACCAGTGTGTAGGATTTAGTGCCATCTAACAGTGTAGTTGCAAACTTCAATCTTGTCCACTCATTCTCACATTCCAAGCGTGAGGGTGAAACTATGGTGGCCACAAAACCAGCAAAAAACTAAACTAGCATCTGCGTTTTGTTTGTCCATTCTGGGCTACCGTAGAACATGACGGTTCAACATGGCGAACTCCATGGAAGAGCAACCGCAAATATAATGATCATGATGATTTTTTTCATGTGATTGTACACTAATGAAAACATAGTTAGGTGTATTATTTTTCATTTTTGTCATATTCTGTAAATAGAGCTGATAGATCTTAAACACTGGACCTTTGAGTAAACAACCTGAATCTGAACAGTATGTATTAGTGTCAGGTGACATACAATACATAAGTTTGTGTGTGAATAGAAAGCACAGGGCTAATTACTACACACATTGGTCACTGATTCTTAATTTATGTTTTTTTTATATATATTTTTGATTTTGTTTTCCACTTAAAATGGAGATAAGGGAAATCCTCACACTTGTAAAATTAACAGTATTTTCAAGACATTTTAAACTCTTTGGATTCCCTGTGGTTGTGTGAATTTAGAGCTTCAACATTAATTAACTACTGTAGGCAGGAAAGGCAAAAACAATTTTGGATAAAACTTGTAATTAATTGCTGATGAGTTTTACTCGTGGTCATCATCTCCCACAGATGTGAGTTTCCACCAGCAGACCCCGTGGCTGTCTTCAACCTCCTGACACCCCTCGGGGTGCTGGGCTGCACTATCACGCACACCGCTGTGTGGCCTTTAATGACATTTTTCATGTTTTATTGTGTGTAAATAAACAGCATGTGTGCGTGTGTGTGTTCACTTGTGTTTTGGCATGTCTACTCATGACACTTTGTGGTGTGTATGTGTGTGTGTGTG
Source organism: Miichthys miiuy (assembly GCA_036365135.1). Lineage (NCBI taxonomy): Eukaryota > Metazoa > Chordata > Actinopteri > Sciaenidae > Miichthys > Miichthys miiuy. The sequence continues at coordinate 17,749,381 of CM071622.1, forward strand.
TGTGTGTATGTGGTCATTTGCTGTCCACACAGCAGCTCCAGACCTCCAGCCAACCTCTGACCCTATCCTCTGTGGAGGAAGTGAACCCCTGCTTAGAGTAATGGCCAGTGTGCTGAGGCTGAGGAAACAGGCCAGCGAAAGGGCATGAGGAAAGCAGCCACAGCAGGAGAGATGGAGGGAGGAGGGATGGATGGAGGGAGGAGAAAGTGAGACAGCAGCAGTGACCAAAAAAAAAAAAAGAAAAAGGAAGGTTAGGAAGAGTAATGAAAGTCTGCAGAGAGAGACAGGAGGAGACAGAGGGAGGGAGAGGACCAGTGATGTGAAGGTAAATTAAAAACAGGCCAAACTATGACCTCCAGTCAGTGGTAATCATGAGGCAACCCACCACCATTATCAGCCAAAAAATACTGTCAGAAAAGGGTTCCTTCCTTCATATTACTCACACCGCCTTTACACTACTTATTGTGATTTATTCTCACGCCTAAAGATGCATGTTCAAGCTGAAAAAAGTGGAGAAACTCTTTTCTTTAAACAAAGTGGATAAAGAGTGTTTGGGTGGCTTTACCTCCCTACACCCCTGGAGAGGATAAATAAATGAGACAGAGGTAGGATAAAGAGGACTCCTATTGTCTCGGCTAAATGACTGTAAGCTGCTTGTAAAGACTGGTCTGGAAAGAGGTTGAGGTGCTACTGGGGGAGGATTATTGGTTCCTCCGTGTCGTCTGTTTTCTATATTCGTCCTCTAAATTGATTTTTGTTTTGTTGCTCTTGTTGCTGTCCATTGTGTCCGCAGGAGGAGGGTTGATAACGCTTTGCTAGCCGGGAGTCCCCTGTGGCCAATTTTCTCGCCACCACAACAACGCTGTCGCAAATTAAACTGTCATAACGCCCATAACCACAATTAATGACTGGGATTAGGGCTAGAAATCTGCATTACTGAACACCTTTAGGCACACTTTAGCTCTTATGCAGCGTACATGAGGGGGAGAAGAGATGGGAACGAATAAAAGAGGGAGGGAGACCATGCAGGAACAAGGACAGGAGATAGTGTAAAGCTGTAAAGAAAGGACAGAGGAATGAACAAAGGGATGGAAAATGTGTCCGGCTCAGAGACAGAGAATACAGAAAACAGAGGGGAGGTGATGGATTTAGGTTGCGACTGAGAGAAAGCTTTTTGTTTCAACTAGGCGTTCAAATACCGGATCAATCACCCCTCCATGGACATAAATAGCAGTCATTGATGCTAATAGGCCCCATCTTACCTAAACCGGCTGCCTGCAACATGATTAACATCAGCAGCTGAGCTTTATTGCTAAATGGCCCAATATGATACAGCAGCAAAATGGTCTGATCTAGGGATTAAATTAAATTTCCTCAGGAGGCAAAAATTGCTCCCACTGAAAATTAATGACTTCCTTTGACGAAAAGCTAAGCATGTGTGTGTGTGTAAAACAGAAGAAAGTGTTTGCATAAGTGTGGAAATAGTTCTGGAGATGAATGATCTCAGTGCAGATGCGTAACTCACTAGTTGATGAAGTCCACAGCTTGCGTCTTGAGCTGGTCGGCGCTGTGCAGGTCGGCGAGGATGAGGATCTCAGCGGCGTTCTCCACACTCAGACTCGTGCACAGGGCGTCCTCGCACATCACCTTCAGCCTCTCCAAAGCATACTGCAGATGACAGAGAGAAGGGAAACAGCAGGTAAACTAAATTACTTAAACAGCACTGCCACGAACAACTGTTGTCGCACTGTGTAATGATACGGAAATACAGAATTACTTCACCGCAGCGACAACAAGGCCTAGATTGAATAACGGAAAAATATAGCTAAGAGAAGTAAAAGTGACAGTAATGCAGAGTGAGGGGGGATGATGGTGGGAAAGGAGATCACTTGAGAGGTAAGAAATTAATTCCACAGAGTTTGATTGCAAAATTGCTAGGAACAATAATCTTCTTCATATTCATACACACTTCAAGATGTATCATAAGGGTTCAGCGAGACTACAGGGACTTCTGCATCACCACAATTTTTCAATTTAGGGATGATGTAAAGGAGTTAATTTAAATGAACTTCACCTAAATGTACTAGGATGTTTAAGACACGTCTTACACGTGTCTCAGTAAGTAAAGCTAATTCTCTGGTACCAAACTTCAAATCTTGGTTTAAGAGAAAACACTCATTTTGAACTGTGAGATTGCATTGACCTAAATACTAATATCAGCAAGCTAACATGCACACAAGGACTCAGCTAACATGCATGATGTATAGAAGGTATAATCTCCATCATTGGTACAAAAGTACACCTGACGGAGGCTGACGGAAAATTTGGCAAATTCAAAAATTTTTATCCAGAATCAGTAAAGTTATAAGAGTTCATCTTGTTGGGGTCAAAGTTCTAAACCAAATTTAATGGGAACAACCCAAACAGGGGTTACATTATCTGGGGAGAATTAACAAACATTTGACCTCTATCTCAATAGATGCTGAGACATTTCACTGGATGAGCAAAAGTTTGGACTGTCACTAGACAGCCAGTAGTTAAAGAATAACCACAGATGATGAAATATTTTACTAAAAAACAAAAATATCAACCTCATGGTGGCACTAGAAGCAGAGTTAGTGGGTCAGTTTAGTGCAAAGTATTTGAATTCTGTATATTACGCTATTAATATGCATAGCAATCTCCCTCTACTGGTTGACTGTGGCCTGCCATGTAGCCATACTGACACTCCCTGACAGACAGGCAGGCACTGGAGAAACTGTGAAAGCTCATGTGGATTCTCTGTGTGTCCAGCAGGGACACGGAGAGTTTTAACAGTGGCTGTTAGCTGAGAGTTACATATAACACAGGTACCACACAGAAACCTTTGCCAACGGCCGTGGAAGTGCTTCATAGCTCCTGCAGACTCTGTGTTTCCAGTGCGGACATGGAGAGCCTGTCAGCAGTTGCTCATGGCTGATAAGTTCGGTTAGCTCCTGCTACACTGAGCATTGGTCAGAGTATGTCACTCTGATCGGCATAACCTCCCACGTCACAAACTATGTAGCCATGAGGCTTTGATTTGCTGGGAGAGAGGGAGCTGGCGGTATCTGGTTTAGTTACGGCATGGCAATCCATCATTGAGATATTTTGGTGGTGGACCAACACCGTCATTCCTACAGCCATGCCACTATTGCAGCTAAAACAGTCCTACATAATAGTGCATGATTGGCTGCTTTAAAAGTTGGAAAGCATAAATCATGAGTGGCTTGATACTATTGATGAAGCAAATGCAATAGGATCCTAGAGAACTGGGAAACAGTGAGACCAGAACTCGAAAAAAGATGTCAATGCAAGAGTAAAATGTGGATTTGGAGTAAACAGCGCCAGCACAGGAACAAAGGAGGAAAATAATTAATTCTAAGTGTGTACATCTCTAAAGTGTGCTTGAACATGATTGGGAGTTGAAGAGCATTTGGTATTTCTCAGGTGTATTTTTTTAGGACATTGTTATGCATACTGGCATGTGTGTAATTGTACATAGTAACAGGTGCGCGCACATCCACACACACTCACTCTCTGTACCTTGTCAGCTGCAGCCAGCAGGTCATCAGCCATCTTGTCCAGGTTGGGGGCCTTGCCTGTGTAGATGAAGCACATCATCTCTTTGAAGACATCTGGCTCCACGTCATTTATCTCCACACGGTTCTGAACGAGAGAAGAGGACAGGAGAGGAGAATACACACAGGGTTTAACAGAATAAAAGGCAAGAGAAGAAAAAGACAGATGCTTTGACAATGCTTCAAAACCACACACAGCAGAGCGGAGTGTTTTTTTATTTCATGTGAATATCCCAAAACCTACCTGAATTAAACTCACTCACCTTGTTTAGCACACACACAGGGACAGTCAGCCATGCAGTGATACAAAACAAGTTCCAAATAAGACAAAAAAAAAAAAAAACAACCTTCTGAACAGTCTGAACACGTTTCAGCAAAACTACATTCTAGTACATTTATTTAATTTTTTTTCAGCTGATTCCTGGAAATTAATCCTGAGCATTCATTCCTCGACAGTGCCTGCAGCCAGCAAAGTAGGCTTTATCGCTCGCCGGCACAGTGACGGTAACCTGAACCTTTTCCCTCTGCACTGAGAGGCAGAACAAAGCAGTAAACCAATTATAACAGTGCTTTATCGTCACCACGGTGACCAGCGGCGTTTCAGCAGGGTCAGGCTGGGTGTACCAACAGCTTAGTGCGTTTGTGTCAACTCTGACCACTCAACAGCAACATAAACACAGAGAGAAATAATGGAGGGGGAGTCTGAAAGCAGCCGGGTGGAGCTTACAGTACGCAGTGTGCTATAGTGCTTTTTTTACAGGAATACAGATAACACACATGAAGGCATGGGAGCACACATATCCTGAATCATCCACTCACTACATTGTGCACACAGAGTCTGCATTTTCTCTATAAAGTTCGGACTGTGATTTCTAAATTTTACTGTTTGTACACAGCTATAAGGGGGTGTTTGACATACAGAAAACTTCAGAAATTTTATTCTGCTGATTTGTGACGGCAAAGTGTGTTGGAGTGTTAATTAAATAAAAAGGGCAACATAGCATCACACTGGGAGTCAGATGAGAAAAAACAGGGCTTTCTTGAGTATTGTGAACGCAAGCTTTCAACAGTGTCTCATAAATAGACAACGTTCCTGTAGTTACAGTGTGTGAAGCTCCCCTCTATTCACAGAGCAGCCCTCTATTAGAGTGTTTCTTTATGGGCTCATTTGTCTCTCCTCTATAGAGTGCTGCAGATGAGTGTTAACCCATCTATCTGTTTTCTCTGAATCGTATGGGGACGTGGCCTACCATCTCTCCCTCTTTCTGATGAAGACGCCCACTTAAACAGCAATTAAGATGCATTTCCTGGCTCTGTGCTTTATAATTTCCCCATTCGAGGCGCGCAGGCATCAATATTCCGCTGACATGACGGCTAAATCACAGAGGTTCAATCTCACCACCTCCTATCAGATGAACACAACCAACTGTGGCACGAGGCCGCGTGTGCATCACACGCGTGTACACACACCTACAGATGGAAACATGAACACACAAAACACACAAATACAAATATCACAGAGGACACATAAAAAATACAAAGATGCACACGCTGCATGCCGTGTTGATAGACGTACCTGCGCAATGAGCCACAAATGTATGTAGACATATACACATGTATATGAAAGAAATCAATTTCTACTTAATGCATCCATAAAATCAGCTGTACTCAGGGCAGCTAAACATAAACTAATGTTGTACAGTAGTTTTAGAGAGAAGTTCATTTAGGTTACTAAGAAAACATTTTATTGCTTCAGTTCTTGACATTAACATTAAAAATTAAACAACCTGAAATCAGCATATTAAATTAAAATTAAATAAATAAATAACATTGTTACTGTTAATTAGCGTGTTGTTCTGTCCAGTTTTCTATTAAACTTAGACATTAAGTGAAAATCAACCACTGCATGGAGACCAATTATTTTTTGCTTACTTTAACTTCACTTTAAGTTCTTAAACGAGTAGATTTTTTCTAATGCTTTTCCAGATCATTTCAAGTCACTATGTGTAAGAATAGAACCCAACTGAGAAATCAGGAAGAGATTATCACAGAAATGTGTGTCATCTTGTCAGGAAATCCCAGTCACAAGAGATACTGGCACAAAGTATTTGGTTCTAGGAGATTGGTCACTGACTTTAGTGGGAGGACTATTTGCTGAACAATTGTAATCATAAATCATAGTTTGCAGTCATAGCATATCTTGATAAAGGCCAGCAGCTGTTTGAGGAAGTGCAGTTTTTAGCATGTCAAAAACGTGTTGGCAATGATTGGATAAATAACATGACTTGATCAGTCACTAACTCTCCAGTTGCTGACAGGACAATAAAGATCTCAAAGTTCATACAAAAGACGTATTGACCTTTGACTATGGCCTGATAACTGCTTTTTTGTTGAGTGGTTTATACTCTGGCAGTAGAGTGTTAAATAAAAGTGGATGGTGCAACACAAGCTATGATATCTTCTTCAATTTTGGATCTGCCACCTCTCCATTCTGTTGAAGGTCAAGAGAGCGTGCTATTGGTCAGTTTGAGTGCTTAAGTTCACAAAAGTTGGACTGGTTTAGTTTGCCCATTCCACTGGAATGAAATGATTTTACAGCATTTGTCACTCTAAATTCTGGTGAGACGTGTTATAAATAGCTCCTGTTATAAAGTTTGTCCACTGGAGGGCGTCCACCACGTAAAATGTCCTGCTCGTAACATATTGTGGTTGCTATACCCTGCACACTGAATCCATTCGCCACAATAATTAAAAAAGTTATTTTTATTTTTTTATTTTTTTATTCATTTTATCTACTAACAACAGCTTGTGCCTTCAGGATAATTTTAAACATGTTATAGTCAAATAAGAATTCTACACACAGTGGCTTTAAAAGACATAATAGAGCCAGCAGTCAACACATGAGGGTACACGTGAAGACATGCAAGGATGTTTTGAGAGGTGAGCACTTCCTGACGCAACAGAGAGAAAGATTAGAATGTAGACATTTGACTCGCCACTGAGGGCACAGGAACAACAGAGTCAAGCGCTCGACTCACCTTCTTGCTCTCTTCCATCTCGTGCTCAAACATGGCACTGAACACCGGCGAGCGAGCTGAGACAGGGGGAGAAACAAAAGACAGAGAGTCAGAGAGAGAGGAGGAGAGAATGGGAGGTTTGTTATTGTGTGTAATGTTGATGCATGGCGTGGTTTCTGATATCCGTTAACAGCCTGCCAGAGGGCCAGAGGAGAGCGAGCGGGATGATTGACAGCAGTGACAGCAGTAGAAGCATCATGTGGAAAAAGTCAACCGCAGCTTCGTCCTGCTGACAGACTCATGACGACCTGTAAGCTGTGTTTAGCTAGAATTTAATACTGATAGACTGACTTGACTGTAGCTTATTTAATACATTATGCTTTAATTAGGATCTGCCTTCCTGTTTTGATAACATGGTCGCCTGCTGTCACTCAACATAGACTATTCTATCATGCTAGCAGAGAGGACTTCTGAGGCATATTTTCATCCCAAAATACATGTTTTTAAAAGGAGCGGGTATGTTTTAAGAGATTTTCACAAGCTTTTATGGCCCTGAAAATCCTAAATTTCTTGCTGCAGGAGGACACAGTTTATAAATCCTCTTGAGGCAAGGACAGTACAGACTATGTTTCCATTTACAGAAAATGCAAAATAGCTGCTCCCTCAAAGTCCCTCAAAGTAAAAGGAAACAATTAAACAGAGTGTTTGCAATGCTAATGGTGTTTTTATAATCCAATTTGCTTTCAGATTTTATATTATTGGTTTTCTTAGACTTCAGACTTTGCTGCATGGTTGTAACACAGATAAATTCACAGTTTAAATAAACAGATCTAGTGAACCCCAAAGTACTGGAGCTATTGGTCAAACATGACACCTGGTTAATTTTAGTATTTTTGTTTTTATCACTAAACTTGACCAGTAGCATTTTTTCACAGGCAGAACACAGTGTTTTGTTTTGTTACTCAGACCCAGCTGGAGAGGTTAATCACCTAGAAATTGGTATTTTAGCAGTTTAGCACCCCCAGTTTCAGAGTCCACTACCACTGTTGTAAATACAGACTGTTGTACACATGTATTTGTTATGATTTTATTACTTATGTTAAAAAAATAGTGAGTCAACAACTCCCCCACACCTCAGGCCTGAAAACTTCCTTGTCCCGGCGGTCCAAAATGCCTGTTACAAACACTAACACTCCATCTGTGCTCTAAGCTCACACTCCGAGCAGCCCAGCTAACAAACTGAGGCAACATTAGCTAACAGCAGCTATAATTCACAGCAGCTTACTTTACTGCCTATCAGGAAACTCTGTAAATCACAGAGAGTTGATGCGGAGCAGCTGGAGGACATCGGAGCGAAAGCACAAACACTGTCTTCATGAAATATGATCCACTTTCACCAGAATCAGTGAAATAGTTGATGGTGTGTGACTTAGTGCTGTAAACCATTGCGTACTTCTCACAGGAGATCGAAGCACAAAAATACATAGTGCAAGAAGAGGCATACGGGAAGCAGGGTGGGAATGACAGAGGCACCATTCACCCAAATACAAGCAAGTGTAGCATGACTTAAAATCGGTTACTTCATGGTAGAAAAGTTACACGATGTTGCTTAAATCTCAAACACAGACCGCCCATGCTAATTGTCTGATCCACTTCAAATTGCATAAATCAGTCCTACTTCTGTTGTACTTCAATTGCCGCTGTCTGATAATTCTGCGTGCTTAAAATAATCACCATATCCTGTCTCTGTAGTTCTGCTTAAGGCAATGACACAGTGTATTTTATCTCTTATCATCCTGGTCGTTGACAGCGGTTAGTTTCGGCGCAGGCTGAGGCTGAACCTCACAGATGGAGCTCAGTCTGTGTCTGAACACGACTACCAGTTGGTTGTTTAACAGCAGAGAGAGAATGTGTCTCTACAGAGGTTAGAGCTTAGCCTTCTACTGAAAACCAACCAGTGGTATCCTCGTCTGACATGGTTCACTTTCTTTGATTATGTGCTCATTGGGTAACACTTTACATTATTGTTCACTAATGAATCCTTAATTAACTAGTGATTAAAATTTAACAAATGTTTAAAATGTTATTAAGTATGTGTCAAAGTCAGTGATATGCTAATTAATATAAGTACTTAATAATGAGTTATTAACAGCAGAGAGAGCTACCCATTTAATTAGTCATTCGGAAACATGGTGTCATCCATCAACTCTGTACTAGCGAAAAATAAGCATAATAATGATGATAATATTAAAATGTGAGCATAGTGGATGAAAAAGGGGACATACAGCAGTGGTTAGAAGGTCAGAACCGATTCATCAACTACATAAATAACACAGTAACTATCAGGTCCCACATCATTCAGCTTTCATAAGTGTGTCTCAGATAAGCTGCGGCTCAGGGTCAGAATAACTTCCAAAGTCAGGCCAGGAAACGCGATGTCAAAAAGCTGAACCTCTGGGCATCAACTCTGATTTGAAACATAAATAGCACTAACTTTTTATTCATGTTTTCAGGTAAATCAATTGTCAAGATATTTTAAGGTTTATCTTATAATCCGATTGTAGATGTGACAGGAGTCAGTGTCGTGGGGCAAGCTAATGTTTTTGCCACACAGCAGTGGGAAAATAAAAGTTGTAGAAGCTCAAAAGGCGAATCGATGGTGAGCTAACTATTTAACTGTCGGGCTTGTTTAAGGGATCAGTGAAATATATGTAAAAAAATAATTGTGATGTACTTCTGCTTTGTCTCAAGAGGTAATTTGTTTTGTTTACACAGAATGTGAGGAAAGCCAGCCAAGAGACTTAACGTTGTGGACAGTTGATTTATACAAAAAAAAAAAACTTCTAATCTACATGACAGAGAACTAAAACAAAAAAAAGCAGGGTTGTCTATCAAATGTCAAAGACAAGTCAAAGACAGCTGCACTTGCTGTAGATTCTTGTTTTTTTTGGTTTTTTTGCAGTTACCTACAAGCGAGAGCCATATGTTTGAGACAGGGATATGATGATGCCAATCATTTTGTCACATATCAGGCTGAATCAGCCACTGACAAAAATTTAAAAGTTAGTGTTGTCACTAATTAATGTGGAGCACTCAGACAAAGCTTAGCAGTAAATTGCCAGGTAGGACTATGGGGACTAACCTACAGTAAGTCTGTCTGGTGCAGCTCAATACTGGTGAGCTCATACTGCAGCAACAAAGGGAAGGGGCGGGTGAGAGAGAGAGAGAGACAGAGAGAGAGAGAGAGAGAGTCATAGAAAGTGAAAGGAGGAAGTCGGAGGAAGAGAACAGTAGACAGAAATGGGTAGCAAAGGCAACATTTGACAGGAGTGAAAGAGATAAAAAAGAAAAGACTGACAGGAAGACAAATAATATAGGGATGTGGGGACACAGAAAAGAGAGTGGCAGCAGAGGAGAACAGTGAAAAGTGGAGGAAACCAGAGAGAGGAGAGGAAAGAGACAAGAGAGAATTAAAAAGGAAAACATGAAAGTGGAAGGGGGAATTGTAAGAAGGAAAGGTAACAAAGATTTAGAAAATAAAAGAAAGAGAGAGAGCCGGAGTGGTATAAAGATCACATGGCCAATATGGAGCCAATTTGAGTTGCTCTCCCTCCTTCGTTTGATCCCTCTCTGTCCATCTCCACGGCGATTAACGGCCGGGAGAGTTGTCACGGGAACGGCCAAGAGGGGGAATAACGAGGAGGAGGGACGTCATCTGGACCAAGTAGAGCAGAGAGTGAGAGAGTGAGAGAGAATGAGAGAAAGAGAGAGAGAGAGGGGAAGACCCCAAACCACAGCAGCACATAATTAAAATGGCTCCTCACACACACATTTCAACAAATCCAATAATGAACAGCCTCTCTTTGCCCCCACAGAGACACACAGTTCACCAGTTTCCTCAAACTTTTCACTATCTGATGCTTCCTGTCATCAAAGTGCCAATAGCTGCGACAAGTTGTTCACCGTGCATCAAATTTGGGTGAGTGTGTGTGTGAGAGAAAGAGAGAGAGAGTCCAAACATAACAGCGTGTGGTCAGTATAAACCCAGTGAAGCCAAATACCAACACAGGCAGGTGCTCAAGGTGCCAATAGCTGATACGTTGTACAGATATCAAATGTATTTAAATTTAACCACCCCAGCGGCATGTAAAGTTATTCATTAAAATTAAAAATCTGATTAACTATTTCCCCTGGAATTCAAATCTTGTCACAGTGGAAAAGCATCTGAAACAGAATTTAGACCAAACTCTCAAATTAAACCCAGAATACAGACAAACTGCACCATGAAAAATAACAAATATTAGTTTGTGATTGAATCACAAAAGTTTTTGTCAATTACAAAAAACACACATTTTGATGACCTCTTAATTTAGGTTATTTATCAAGCAAATATGCTGCTAGAGTCTGAAATTTGATCATTTTCTGCTTTTCTACTTTATATAATTTTCAGTTTTATACAAACAAGTTTTTGACTGAAAGACAAGACTTTACCTTGGACTCTACTATGAATACAGTATACAAAGGAACAATGGTTCTTCTTCGATTATAATTATATCAGTCTAACCTGTTATGCAGTATAAAATTCATATAAATGGGCTACGGCACCCAAATCTGAAATTATATTATTGGTCTGCCCAGTTATGTTCTGCAATGTTTTATTTCTCACTGGAGGCCCCTCCAGCCTGGGTGAATACTGAGCAGACATCAGTACCAAACCTCCCATTAAGGCTGTATATGTACTCTGCAGACCCAAAGAAGCTAAAAAGATTAACAAATAACCCTTCCTTCAGAAACACTATTGACATCTGGAACAAAGCATACTGGAGACACTCCTTCCATCTCTCGTTTCTCCCCCGTATGGGGCAATACATATTTCAAAGCAGGAAGGGCAGACGGAGGATTCAAAATCTGGGCAGAAAATGGTGCACAATTCATTACTCCGGTTAAGTTAAACCGGTGGTCCCCTGATGTGCCAGACACGTGCATTGGAAGGAAAGGGTACTCTGTACCACTGTGTATGGGAATGCCCAAAAATTAAAAAAAATATTGGAAAGAATTTGTTCTGACTTTATCTGAGATTGTTGGAGTGAAGGTACCTCACCAGGCAGAAATATGTACACTTGGTATATATCCAAAAAACTTTACTGCCAATCCTAAAGAGCCAACTTTAATTGACTTTGGACTACTGCAGGGCAGGAGGATGATCGCTCTGTCTTGGAAAAAAATGGATGTGCCCTCGATACATGTGTGGATAAAGGAGATGGCATCTTGCATTGTGTTGGAAAGGCTGACTTATATAACCAGGGGAAGGACTGCAGAGTTTGAGACTGTATGGAAACATTCAATAGAGTTTTTTAAACGTCAAAGTGCACAACCAACTTAAAACTGCTGTGTTGACGTATGCTGTTGAGTGTTTGTGTTTTATTTAGTTTATTTAATTTGTTAAATGTGTGAAGTGTGTGAAATGTCTTGAGAAGACATTGTGACTGTTTATTTTATGGATGTTATTGTTTTGATTGTTGCCTATTTGTATAAGTGAAATATATATAAAATTCAATAAAAATATTGTTGAAAAAAAATTCATAGAAATGACAGTGTTCATGTGTGTACTACATGACCAGTAAACTTCTCTAAAAGTCTACACACTGCTTCATTAATGTGTTCACACCATGTGGGAATGACCCTCTGCATAACTTGACAGTTAAAGGTGCGGTGTGTAAGATAAAGGGAGCTGTATTTACAGAATATGGCAGAAATGGAATATTATCTACTTAATAATGTTTTCATTGGAGTATAATCACCTGAAAAAAAACAATCCAGTTCCTCTTCCACAGAATCCACCATGTTGAACTATCATGTTTTTACAGTAGCCCAGAACGGGCAAACTAAACACTGGCTCCAGATTTGCGCAGTTTGTGGCCACCATAGTTTCTACCTCACACTAGGAAGGAGATGGTGAGGCAACACAGTTGCAGATGCCACTAAATCCTACACACTGGTGCTTTAACAGCTAGATTTATGAATTTTTTACATGTAGAAATGTAATAATCCCATGAATGGTAGCTGATGATACATATCCATATTGCAGCAAAACAGGAAACAGATGCTTGAGAGCATGTGTTGCTAGGGTTTAATTCAAGTGAATTGAAAACAGAGCAATAGTATAATGTAACTATCCCTTTAATATTTGAAATGTGCAGTATATTGCTGTGTCATACAATCTTTGATGACTGTGACCAAACAATAACTTAATTTACTACATTTAATCATTGTTAATTTTTTATATACGTTAGAAAATCATAAGCTAAGCTACTGACACCTTCATCAGATGTGATGAATTAAAGGATATTCTCACCTGCTAGGATGGCTTTGTGCGCCTGGAATTTCTGCCCGGCGACACACAGGGAGCAGTCAGTGAATCGAGAGTTCTCCCACAGATCTCCGAGCTCCTCAGCCAGCCTGCAGTCAGGCACCTTCACCATGTTCATTGTGTTCTGGCCTGAGATGTTGACAGAGTCCTGCACCACACTTACCTGAAAACACACACATATACAGAGTACATGAGTGAAACTGATGTGTGACACAGAAGTGCTTACATACACAGAGTTTTAATTTTAGGGTGAACTGTTACTTTAACACACTCACTGGTTCACACAGAGGCAAATAAATAGCATGCAATGTTCATAAAAAGACAATAAATCAGTCAATCAAACATGCTGTGAATGATTAATGCGGGTTCTCTGCCTCTGTAATCAATACATCAGCCACTCAATATGGAGGCTATTCAAAGACAACCTATTCTTCCTTCTTTATCCAATCAGATTGGCTATGCTCTCAAACAAGCCAGAAAATCGGCATTGAAGTCAAATTGGGTGTGTGAGTGAGTGTGTGTGTGTGTATGCGCGTGTGTGTGTGAGCTGTCTGTACGTCTTCCCTGCTGACTTCACCACCTGTTCCAGACAATGTCAACCAGACTCATTTATCTCTCAACAGGACTCACTGCAAACACACACGAGCAAGCTCAGGAGCACAAACATACACATTATCACACACACACACACACTAATTACCAACAGCCTAGATTGACTGACTTGCAGATTTTTACCTGCTTGCTGTGCCATCTAATCAAACAACCAGTTAGTTACCCACAGCCTGTCTTAGAATATGGTCAGCCAGTAAGTCATAATTTGTGATAAAGTATTCTCATAAGAAAAAACATTACACTAACAAACAATTATCTCTGCTGAAAGGTGGGTTCAATGAAAAAAGCCAAAGGTGCAGAAGAAGAGAAGAGAAGAGAAGAGAAGAGAAGAGAAGAGAAGAGAAGAGAAGAGAAGAGAAGAGAAGAGAAGAGAAGAGAAGAGAAGAGAAGAGAAGAGAAGAGAAGAGAAGAGAAGAAGAGAGCATTGCAGCGAAAAACAAACAAGTTCAGAATTCTCAATTTATTGATGCTGACAAATGCATTCAGCCAATTTATTTTTTGGTATAAATAGTGTCAGATATCTAATCAGTCATCAATCATACAAACAAACAAACCAAGCCAGTCTCTCGCTTCAGCAAATAATTAAATCCTGAGAACTTACAATCTTAAAGTGTGATTCAAAGTCATAAAGGTTCTGTTAGTATGTCATCTTTAATTGTGGCTTATCATTCATTCAACTCAAAAAATAAAGTTCTATAAATATTGTTAGCTCACTAGCATACTTCATAGCATGCTTTGTAATTGGCTCTAAAATTCTCCAGAAAGGCTTCTTTTCATTAATTCAAGGAAAATTATAATGACATTTGTTTCTTTATATACATGTTTCGTCATACGATCTTCTCTTTATTTACAACTAAAATAATACAAACTATTATGAGGACATCCATTTCAGTATTTCCGTCACTTCAACCACAGATTTCACACTTGGATGTTGTCATTTGCACAGCGAAAGTCGTGTGGTGTACAAGGGGGTCAAACCTGATAATGCTTTGCATGAATTATGACTGGAAATTGGAAATGTCAAACAACCCTGGACAATATAAATAAACAGTTGTAGGCTCAACTTAATTCCATGAGTTTGTCTGGTTTCACACTTTTAAGTAACTAAAAAGAAGAAATATCAGTTGAACGTATGGAGATTTGACCCAACTTGCTGGCTGCAGAGTTGATTACACTCAAAAGATCTTACTGCAACTCAAATTCACACTCAAAGTTGACAGCTCTGGATGGTGTGCCCCTATAATAACACTGGCTCCTGAAGCTTATGGGTACTTGGGTAAATTTTAAGTAAAGTTGAAATATTTATGGCCTTGAAGCAAATAAGACTTGAGGATAATAACCTTTGTTCCCTGTTTTCACTGCTGACAGCGCCTAATCACATTCAGTATACTGTTTAAGAAAAAATGCCCACAAAGTGACCTTGCTGTGAAAGCTTCAGCCAGGGAGGCTGACAACCCCACAAAAAACAGCCAAGTTCCTCCTATCCCATCCATCCATCTGGCCGCCTATTCGTCCAATGCCACATCCATCCACCTATTCAACTCTCACAAAAAGAGTCCTAGAAAAGGAACAGAAGCACATACAATAGAGAAGTGCGTGGCAAGCAGGAAATTGAATGTCAAGGAGCCTTGTTTGCTCCTGATGGAGGTTTGAGGGTTAGCCTGAAGGGGACAGAAAGACAGAGGGAAAGAGAGACAGAAGGAAAGATAATAAAACGGAAGAGAAGAGAGGGAGAAAAGGAAGAGAGAGGGGAAGATATAGGGATAATAAAAAGGCAGAGAGAATACAGATGCAGAGATACCGAGCGACAGACTAGAGAGGCCATTACACCCAAAGGTGGGTGGGGTGTGTGAGCGAGCTACTGGTGAGATCTGCAGCTGGAGATGGCCCCTCATAAGCAGCAGCTCATTTCTGGAACAGAAATGCCAGAGACACAGTGAGAGGAAAATGTGACTTTTGTGAATAGAGGAACATCCGAAGTATTCCTCAGTGTGTGAGTATATGAGTGCGAATGTGTGTGTGTATTTGTGTATGGATGTGTGTGACAGTCTGGTTTTCACAGCTGGCTCTATTAATCACACTCCAGGGGGATGCAGGTCTGAGTGACTGACGTACATCCATCTCCACACACTCCACACACACAGAGGAACGCTCACACACATTGAGGAAGAGACAGTCCCGCACACAGACACTGGCATTCATGAAAACACTGATTAGCAATACAGAAAGGCTGGGAGAATGGGAGCTGACGTGTATAGAAGAGGAGAGGGAGGAAAAACAACAGAGAGAGACAGACAGACAGACAGACGGACAAAGAGACAGAGGGCAGAGGACAGAAGTTCAGTGAGCTCAAGTTGGAATGAAAAGACGGCGAGGAGGAGGAGGAGGAGGAGGGTGGCAAGTCCAGTGCTGTGTCCTGAGTACACAGTGAAAAAATAAACAAGTGCTGAAAAGCGAATTGGAAGGGAAGCCAGTGAGCCTGGTCAATGTGTTTCGGTATAAATAGCCCAATTAGCATGGCGGAGCCGTCGCTGGGCTCTCAGACGCAGCGTGGCAGAGCCGGTCTAATTACTGGCTAACTTGACCAATTATTCCACTGTTTAACCAGGCAGAAACTAAATCGCAGCACCTGGTTATTTAGACACACTGGCTGCCCTGACAGTCTTCAGACCATTAGCTGTCATCTTCAGTCATTGTCAACCTCCTCCTCGTTTTGCTTGCATCCTTCTCCTCCAAACACTCCGTCTCATACTGGACGAGTGGACAGGACGAAGCCATTTTAGCCACATTTGTTCATTTGCAGGATAGGCTGACAAATATACTCCAAGTTTATAATGTTAATTTATCAAGTAAATTGAAATGAATGGCTCATAGAATAATATGTATTTCAGATTTTAAATTACAAGAGTCTACAGGCTAGCAGCTCTGTGAGGTTGCAGGCACAGTGACATTATGTTAAAATGTTTACCATCTTACTTTAATGTGTAGCACGCTAAAAATTGCTAATAAGCACTAAACGCAGGGTACAGCTACGGCTAATGGAAATGTCATTTAGTCATAAAATATTGGACAAAATGTAATTTTGACCTAATCATGGCACTATGAGTTAAAGGTGGGGGAAATATTCTAATATAAAATGTCATCAAATGAATGACAGCATTCAAAACACAACCCGTGAAACCTAACAATAGACTGTTTTGAAAAAAAAAAAGCTAACAGGGAATATCTTGGCAAACAAGGATGCAGACAAACAAATCGAACCAGATTCTTTTAAGCACGCACTTTGAATGGACAGCTAGCAGACCGTAAGGAGATATTCACTGAATACGAGAAAAAATGTATTGGATTAGAATCACTGACCCGCATTTAAGGGATCTCCACAGGGATGACAATTCATCCTGAGGGTGACATGAATGACTGTGCCAAAATTGATAAGAATTTGTTGCTGAGGCATTTCACTAAAACAAAAAAACTATCAACCTGTTGCCCGAGAGGAAAAGTCAGCAAAATTGATAGGAAACTATCCTCTGGCGACCATGAATGACCACGCCCTCTTGCCCTGTCATTTTGACCATTATCCACCTGGGAGTCACCAAAGTCATTAACAATCATCCATTATCCTTGACAAATGTTATGGTAAACCAAGACTGAAGATCCCAGCAAGTGTTGGACTGACCAACTAACTAAATGATAGATTTCTATTTATTCCCCAGTGGCGTTGATGACGATGAGAATGATGATGATGATGATGATGAAAGAAACACTTTTTGTATAAACCCTTAGGTAAAGAATAACAGTAATGAAGAATTATTGCCGCTATATCACCACAATCATCATTTGTTTAGGTAATTAAGTTCCCAAGATAAGTACTTTACTAAAGCGTTCGCCTCCCAGTTAGTTTCTCAGACATCAAGATGGATCTGTCGTAAGCTCCTTCTCAAACCTCCAGGCAATGCAGAGTTAATATTGAGTTTCGATTCCCGGATGATTTATTCATAATGCATCAATCTTTTTCTGCCTGTTTATGTGTTTGTTTATGGATTTACAGTGTTTTGCCATGCGTGAAATAGTTTGAAAAAAAAAAACAGAGAAAAAGATCAAATCAAATGAAATTCATTAAGTTACGAAACACTTGTTTTTTACCTCCCAAGTCTCCTTTCTCTGCTCTGTCCTGTGCATTCTCAAACACATAAACACGGGCAGAGGGACACAGACAGCTATATTCACACACCCATTTTATCAAACTACACTCTCACATGAGACATGCCACTTGTTGTAGCTATGTGACTAGAAAAGGATACTCTACATGAATAGTACTTATAGCTGCACTAACATGTCCTTGTCACGCTGTACCTTCATTGTTTCCCTCTTTTGTACGTTGCTTTGGACAAAAGTGTCAGCTAAATGACTAAATGTAATGTGAATGTAAGTGCTTTCCTTTCCTGGAGTAATTTCTTTCTGCCTTTCATCTTCCTGTTAAATTAGAAATAAATCATTTGTATGAACATTATTTGGATTTTTTTTTTTCATTCACTGATTTTGAGCATAATCCCTTTGTCAGGTGCATTGCTGTTGACTTTTGGGTAACAATCGTCAAGATATGTCAGTCCCACATGCCAGTTTCTTCCCAACCACCTTACCACACATTTCCTTGACTGTCAACACAAAAACTATATATACACACACACACATATATATATATATATATGTGTGTATATGTGTATGTATGTATGTACACTTTTTTTGGGGCACTTTTATTGGATTGGAGCAGCCAAAGAGAGAGGATAGTGAGGAGAGAGAGGATGACATTAAGCACAGTGTCGCAGTACTGGAATCGAACCTGCACTGCTGTGAGGTTAGGACTCAGCCTTTTGCAAATTAGGCGTGCTCTACCTAGGTGAGCTACCGGGATGCCCCAATAATAATTGGGGGAATCTTAGCCTGCTGGCAGACAAGCTCAATGTCTCATGATTTGACAGAATGTTAGTAAATGAATACATTTTTTTGAGACTTTTTGAGTGTGTGTGTGTGTATTTCAATCATAAAAATTGATACCAAGATTAGTCTACTGTGCACTTGCTGCAGACCAATGTCACCTTTTCATTTTTATATTTTTAAATTCACCCTCTTCTTTCATTACCTCTATCCAATGTTTTGTAGTACTACTTGCCACTACTTTCATTCATTTCTTGTTGTCTCACTATCAGGTTTGCTGTCTTGTGGGTTACACTTTGTTGCCGACAGGTTATCATTAGACTATTTCACTCCACACTTTTTATTTCTGACAGAGTGAATCAATGCAAGAACAGCACTGTCGTTTGCCTAGGTAAAGATTCTACACCGGATACACATGAAAAGGACTGACACTGTTGACACTGATCCAAATCTGATCAGTCGGGGCATTTGTGAAACTGACTGTTGATCTCTGTAGAGGTGACAATTGAAACATTAACAAATAAAGACTGAAGTGTTCGCACATTGACAATACAAGTGAAATTCTATCTATCTTCTTTCTTATACAAAATTAACTTTATTATATCTGCACTGCATTTCAAATTCATATTACCATATTAGTCAGTGTGATGTTGCCACTTGGAAGGAGCAAAACAAATGTATTCAAAATAATGTATGAAAAAGGGAACAGCAGAGGTTGTGCAGTAATATATACTACAGTTTCATCATCTGTTTTTAAATATCTAATGAAATTCTGATTTCAACCTAAACTGAATCAAACGTTCAAGAGGAATACTGTAAATTTTATATTTTATGACACACTGAATATCTAAGACTTCACAAAGTGGGTCTGTATTAGCTGGTAAAAGAGAAAAGGGATAAAGTAACCAACTTTATACACACACAACATACATACAAACACTTTTTATGGACAAGGGCTTTAAAGATCTCTGATCTTGAGACTTGTCGTCAGAACTCACAAGCACAAAACTCATCACCAGCTTTTTATAATGCATGACTGGCCCGCCGCTCTCCAGCCAGCCAGAGTAAACAGGCTTGATGTCACAGATCCACTCTGCGGCTCTCTTTCTCCCTCTCCCTTTCTTATTCATCCTCTCCACCCACTTTTAGATGTTATTGTTCAAAAAGTCCAAAAACACTCAGAGCAATGACAGCATATTTTAGTATGGAGACAGACTCTGGTACGGGGAGTCAGAGTCAGCTGCCCTCTGGCAGGTGACTGAACTGATTAAAATGCAGAATAATAGCAGAATCTCATTTGCTTCTGACATCATTAAACAAACATAGCCACAAAACAAAAGACTATTAAATAAAATTCAAAAATAAACGCTGCACTCGCTCTCCTCGGAAGACAATAGCTAGAACCTCACCCTTTGCAATTACAGGCTATTAATTTCATCCAAGTTGGTTATGATTGTATTTCAAGCACCTTATTCAATCTCTATTCAACCAAAAAAGGAGTTAGCGGAAGACAGTAGCTGCCGCTATATATGAAATATATATATATATACATATATATATATATGAAATCAGATAAGATTAGCTTATAGCATGATGGAAAAAGCATGAGTATTCACTTAATTATTGAAGAAGCTAAAAAAAAATGTTTTTTTTTTTGTTTTTTTTTGGGCTGTGCTGCAAACAAATGCAATAATTGCTATTCTTTTGTCTTCCTGACAAACTAGACTTGTAGTATTAAATTGCCCCTGTTCCCCCAGTAACCAGTCGGTCACTTCAGGGACCCAACTGTGTCCATTTCAATGGCTCAGTCGACAGACAAGGCAAGCCGGCCACTGACACAGAGGTATTTAGGTGAATCTACTCAGACAGAGGAATATTTCACGCATGATTTGAAGTCACGCTGCTGAACGAGCAGTGTGGCCTGCGCTCCGATTCACAGCCAAGTGTGTTGTGCCTGGCCAACCTTGTTCCTACACATACGCACATAGACAGAGGATTTCCATACACACACACATACACGCACACCATCATCACCACTGGCAGCGAGTGTGTGCTTCTGCATGCCGGCTGTGAGCACTAGCCATTTGGGTCCCTTTTATGTGGTTTTGTTTTCTCTGCTGGAAGATCATAGAGACTAAAGTGATAGCTTTGAGACTCAGAAGGTTCGATCTAAAGCGCTTGGAGGAAATGTTTGGACAAAGACAAATAATAAATAAATGAGTAGTTCAATTTGTTCAGTTTTTCTGCTGTCTTTACTCTCTGTGAAAAGCAAGGGGGCTTTTGATGGGATAAAAAAAAAGCACCTGTTGATGTGGTGTTGGTGTTAAAGTGTTGCAAAGGCAGTAACGGTTAAAGATCTGTTGTGGTTCAAAAATGGCTGCCAACAAGCTATCACAGCAAAAATTTCATCGAGAAAGATCGGGCTTGCACTCTGTTTGCTCGTTCTCCTCCCATGTCTCGCCTCCAATCAGCATTTATATTTGCACCTCTTTGATTAGATCTGCAAAATCATCATACCTTTTTCACGTTTGCTCTCTGTTCTTCTTTATGCAAAATTTCGAAATATATAAATATATTTTACCTAATTTTCCAGGAATGAAAGATTGTTTTTGTCTTTCCCTTTTGTCCGCAACAACCCAAACCTACATTTGCATCCCCTCACCCCCTTTCCTCTCTTGTCTCTTCCCACCTCTGCCTCTTTATCCTGCTCCAAAAGCTGGTTGTGTGCATGTGTGTGTGCGTGTGTGTGTTGTTCAGTGTGCAGAGAGGGAGCAGCTGGAGCATCTGCAGTCGTCTCCTCTGACAGCAGCACGGCATATGGCAGGGCCCTGTGAAGGATGGGTGCTGTCACCCGGCAAAGTGCTTACCCACCGACAAGAGAGGCGAGCCGCACTAACACCATGAGGAAGAGGAGGAAACAGCTGAACATCAGCACCACGCTCATTTATTCTCCCACCGCCACCTCGCTCCAGGAGGGATGCAGCAGAGGAGCCTTAAAGAAAAGACCTCAGACCAACTAGTGGTGGCCAAGACGCGGGTTGAAATACATTTCGGTAAATTGAATCAAAGATCGTCTATGTGCACAAGATACACCAATTGAGAGGAAGACACTGTCTCATCCTCCTGTTTACACATACAGCTGCTGACCCGATAGTTCAAATTACATGGGGGGCTAAGGGGAGCGCGGCCAGAAAGCCTAGCTTGGAACATCTTGGGAAAGCTCGAAAACATCGTCCATTTTTGCATCACAGTTTAAATTTTTCTGTACATTAAAGTTCTATAAATGAATAATAATAGTAAAAATATATCAATGTTGACTCTAAATTGCCCGTAGGTGTGAATGTGAGTGTGAATGGTTGTTTGTCTCTAAGTGCCCTGTGATGAACTGGCAACTTGTCCAGGGTGTACCCCACCTCTTGCCCAAAGTTAGCTGGGATAGGCTCCAGCCCCGTCGTGATCTTCATGAGGATAAGCAGTTACAGATGATGTATGTATGTATGTACGTTAATGTTTTATTGCTCATTAAATTTTAATTTCAGAACCATGGACAGCACTGTTTGTGTTTGTGTGTGTGTGTGTGTGTGTGTGTGTGTGTGTGTGTTGCTGAGGCAGCTGCCCTGTCCATGGTGCTGAAAGGAGATCAATAGACAGTCTCAGACAGACAAAAAGAACCACTTAGTTTGGTTTCTTAGCTTGCTTGCTTTTCATGGTTGTAAATAGAACTTAATTCCATTATCTCCCACTGTAGCAATCAGACAGAAGGGAAACAAAAGTGAAGGGACAGTGAATAATAAAGAGAGAGAGAGAGACCCACAAGGCACAAACAGCTGTTTCTATGTGCTCATGGTACTTGATGTAAAAACAAAAGTATCTGATTTAATTTTGATTCAAGAACTTGTCACATTAGTTTACAACAGATAATAATGTTGATACCTAATACTATGATCCATAAAAGCCTTTTAAAAACATTGAATGGTGCAAGAAGTCTCTTTATTTCTCTGTAGGTAAAAAACACAAGTTGTTACTGTTTAACAATGTTTTACCGTGCGATTCTTGGATGTGCATGAAAAGCCGATAGATAGTCACTCTGCTGATTTTGTGATTTGTTTTTCGCTCCGATCAATAAATATATACTGATTTGTTTTGTTTCTGTAACACTAAAACTGGCGCATCTCTCAGAAGAGCACACTTGCATCTATGCACGTCCATGTGTCATGTTTGGCATTCAATTAAATTTAATTGTCACATAAAATCCAAACAGGACTCCCTTGAAAGCTGTTGTGTAATCCCGGCTGACCCTTACATGTGCACTCATCACCCTTGTGTGTAAGCCAGCATGACTGGTTAGTATACAGTACATTAATAATAACTAAATATGCAAAGCACAGCTTGCTTCTTATTTTGCCTGAAATAATTACCACTGTGATTTAGGAGATACTTCCCTCTGCAAAAAAGTAGTTAAGTTCTAAAATTGAGATAATAGTAATAAATATTTCTAGCTTGGGTGTAATTTTATCTTAAAGACACAACATTAAGCTCTGATCCTGCGTTCCTGTGTTAACTGCTAGTTATCTCTTGGTATATGCTTAATATACATACGTCTTTTTTATATTGTTATATCAAAATCCATCTTTTCTCTTATTTTTGTGAAATGTGTTTTACTATTTCTCCTTGTTCTCCTCCAGATCAAACAACACAGATCAACATCTCATTACAGTGAAGCAGAGCTCATAGGTATAGGTCAGATGTGGGACTTGTTGATTATAAATTATTTACTTTGGCCGACTCCACCTGAGAAAACCTGTTACTATTACGCAAAATATGACTCTTTAATCTACTAAATTATATTAGACTCTTTGGCATATAATCTTCTTATTAACAAATTAGGAGGCAATAAACACATTCATGGTAAGCAAAAAGCAGATGAACATGAAGAAGACAAAGGAAAGCACACAATAAAGAGGTGGGGATGGTGCTGACATGGATAAATGCAACTAAATGCCGACAGAACAAAACAAAGCCCTGCCTAATGATTCCACAGTTCAACACAAACCGCAGAATGTGTCCAACAATCCTTTGTGTTACAGTAATCAGATATAGATATACAGCCTTATTGCTTCATTTTTGCTTCTAATAATCATTTTTTAGTTATATATGAACCTATATTTTACACACATTTCCTTTCCTACCATCATCTCCCTCGTGGCGTTTGTAAATCCCGCTTTTAAGCCCTTTTTTCAGAGGTGAAGAAATTTCTCTGCAAAACTGAAAAATTAATTTTAACTTAGTTTATTCAATTTATTTATATCGGGGACAATGTATAAAACAAATTAACCTCAGGATAAGGAAAAGTAGATTTAGCTACTAGCTTATTTCCATCTCCATCTTCCATCTCTAGTCCCTGAGCTCGTGAAAGGAAACAATGAAATGCAGAACAAATAGTGCAGCTTCAGTACATCCAGCAGAATACATAATCAACCTCTACTAACATTTCTCCTCCTGTTATTTACACGGTCCTCCACTTAAATGCATGTAAAGAGAGGAGGTGCGCACCTTGCAGACTTGATAAATACAGTATGACATCCGTGGATGTAATGCGTCACACCTCCCCCAAAAGCCACAGTATCTGAATCAGTATCTGGCCCCCTGTTCTTTCTTCACAGCGCTGCTACTGAACCTGAAAAAACATCAAGTGAAAACTCTCTTCATCTCCTCCCTCGCACTTAATTTATGTGTAAATAAGACAGCAGCAAAATATGCAATAGCTCTCAATTTCACAAGTGTTTGCAACTTGAATGAAATGACAATAAAATCAATGTATTTTTCTTTAAAAAAAGGCCAACATCAGTCCACATTGGCAAAACAATATATCCGTATGAAAAACAAATGAGGAAGCACGTTTTTGACAACGATGCGAGTCAAAACAGGTGCCCCTGATGCACAGGCAGGCGATCAATGTCTACAAAAAAAAAAATGAATTCCTAAAATAGTCAGTGCTTCATTAAGGTACTTAAGTTAAAAAGCCTTTTTATTTATTATAGTGCCTACATGGTGAAGAACATAACCAACATGGATCGACTACACCCCGGCCTTCATCGGGATCAAACAATCAAGCTTTTAGAAATTTGCTCCCCTTTTCTATGGACATCAGTATGTCTCCAGTTGTCTTAGTGTAGCCTATCACTGGCTTAAGTAGAGTATAATAATCGATGCAGTGTGCTGTGCCTGCATGGTGGATACAGAGAAAATCAGGCTTTACACTGCATGTTGCTCCTGAAGCCACGACAGTCTGCAGAGGAATAGACAATCTCCTCTGTGAAACAAACCAAATGTGTCCGGCAGCATTAGCTCTCTGACTCTCCTTCTGGCTGACTAAAGGTGGACCGCTGTGTTCCTTCACTTTTCAGCAGCCAATTTAACATGACTGACAGATATGTTTCGCCATAAACTTCTCCCTTCCAAAACAACCCCTTCTTTTCCCTTTAGTCAGTCAAAACAGACTTCCAGAGTAGTAACACTACAGTGTCAGTCAACATGACTCTGCCTGCAGGCAAATCACGACAGCACAAAGTTGTTGAGATTTTCCTGCAGCCACAGGACCCCACGTGAGTTTCTGGTATTACTCTTAAAACTTTCAGGGCATCTGCATTATCTATAGCATGAACAGCTAGATAGTGATGGTCTGACCTTAGAGCGAGAGGTTACCTGCGGTGCTGACAGGGAAAGAGGGAGGAGAGGTAAAAGAGAGAAAGAATTTAACCTCCTTTACCTCTGCGTCTCATTAGAGGAGGGATGAGAAAAAACAAGGTAAAAACATGTCTCATCCTCATGAAACTCTCTCTAGAACAAAATTGAATCCAGATCATCTTGGCTTTTTGTTTTACATTCTGTATGATCGTTATTTTCCCTTCTCTGTCTGTTCTTCGCCCCTGTGGTTCGATGCCACCCAGCGTGCCCACTTTTCTAGAGGAAGAAGGCCTTTTCCTTCAATCTCCTATCGCTGTTCCTTCTTCCCCTCCTTCTTTATCCCCCTCTGTCCCCTCATGCTCTCTTTTGACAGCCAACGCAGCGCCTTTAATGGGAGCTATCTCCTCATTAAATACCTGCAGGTGTCTGCAGCGCTTTGGCAGGGATGGAGAGAGAGAAAGAGAGATGGAGACAAAGACAGACGAAAAGAGTGAGAGAGCAGCGGCTGGTGTTGTTCAGGCCCTCTCCAACATGACATATAGCCAGATTCCCTTTGCTAAATTTGAATTACTAATGTCTCCAGAGGCAAATGAACTGAGCACAGGGACCAAGGGTCAGGAAGAGAGGTTGAGCCAGTATCCTCCCACCCCCCCTTCCCACAGTGATCTGGCTTCTCTTCATAGCCTTTTCGCCTCTTTGACACTCTACTATACAGAATAAAAGAGGAAGAAAGACGAGAGACGGGCGAGGGCAAATGGGGAGGAAGGAAAAGTAGGCCTGAGCAGGGGGGAGGGGGGGACAAGAGTCATGGGGAAAGAGGTGAAGGTAGAATGTGGGGGGGGGAAAGTAAGAAACTCTGATGCCCGAAGTGGGAGGCAGCAAACGATGAAAGGGAGAGAGGAGGGATGGATTGGGTTTGAATGAAAGATAAGATGGAGGGGAAAAAGAGGAAACGTAGCGGATGAGAGAGAAGAGAGAAGAGGGAGAGAGCTGGGCTCTGGGGCGATGGGGCTCTCTCAGATGCCGGACGAGACCATCTGGACGAAAGCGGAGCCAGGTCTCTGACGGTAAACACTGGGCTTCACTTTCACATGGAAAAAGACCAGCAAAAGAGATTCAAACACCCGTTCAGCACTTTCTTACCACCAACCACCCAAAGTCGGACTCCGCCAACCGTCCTGCCCACGTGTTGGTGGAAAACTCTACCAGACCTCACTGATGGCGATCTCATCATTTACTGCGCACATACATCCCACTTCCAGACTGTTTTTTTTTATAACACACACACATTTTAGAATTGATTTTAAATACTGCTGCTTGTCTATATATCAAGTATTTCAGACTTTTTTTTCCACCCAAGGTTAAAAAAAAAGGTAAATCTTGAGTTATTATGCTACACACAGCTGGAAAGATCTCCTTTTAAATCTTAAAAAAAACACAAGAAAATGCTCTGCCTTTTTTATTTATCTGCTTAATACTTTCATTGAATCTTTTTTTTGTTGTAAACAGTTTTTACATTAAGCGCATTGATTTCTCCTTCTGTAAAAACGTGCTATATAAATCTGGTTTGCCTTGCCTCGCTTGTTCATCAGCAGTGCTGGTTAATTACCACAGTACAACAGAAATTTAAGGGGGAGGAAGTGGCCACAGAGGACTTGAACCAGCAACCCCGCCTCCACCTCCTTCAGGAGAGTGGATGAATTCAGTGAGAGAGGACTCTTCGAGGTAACTAATCCCTCTCTCCTTGAGCTCATTCTCTCCAGCATACAGTCTCATCCTCAAAATTACATCCCAATGAGACACGCCTGCACAAAAACACACAATATATGCATAAGATACTCCTACACACACACACACACATAACTCTACCCACCCCCCACCATCCCACATGGCTATGGAGAAGCAGCACTGCCCCTCCTACCCCTCTGTCAATAAGCCCAGTTTGGAAACACTTTAAACAGACTTGCACATTGCTCCGCTACAAAAAGGGAAAACTTCAAGACATGCTCTCCTCCATACCCGCAGGGTTAATTAGAATTGTTTTAAACAGCCACTGCCATGCTTTTTAAACATTTATGGGTGCATGCATTACAACTAAGGCATTAACATATCCAGAAAGTTTAACCTCTTCTCTGCTCCCCGGCTGCATTACGAGGAGCAGAGGGGAACGAGAGAGAGGACAGTTGACCTCTGCTGCCCCCTGTGTTACAGCTGAGAAACAACAAGGGAATTTTCAATGAGGAGCAGCAGCCAGCTTTCGGATCAGAGGAATCGGAGCCAAGCCACCATGCCGGCTGAATGACAATCAGCTTGTGTGTTAGTGATGAGAGAGAGATCTAAACCCAGAGGCTATGTAGTACCAATAAAAACATACATTATTCACTAACAGGGACATACAATGAGCGGTAGTGTTGAATAAAAAGATGAGTGGGACAAGAATTACAGTTGTGATCACTCCGAGGCAAAACCCACCAATACAAACAATACGTTTATGTATTTCAACACTGTTCATTATTTTTAAATTCTATTCAAATTATAATTTTTGGGGTAAGTAGGCAAGTAGTTCTACTAATGCACACACAACTCAGCATCAGTATAATCCAACATCACAATTTTGGTTTTAAAGCCGAATCATAGAAGTCTGTGTTTGTCTGCAATATTGAAATATCTCATGTGATGAATAATAATGTTGATCCAGTAATGTAATCAGGATTATCATCCTCTGAGTTTCTTTTCTTTTCTTTCTGAAGATAGTGAGTGTGTTTAACAAATAACCCGAGTTCAGATAAACTGTCTGCACTCTTACCTCACAGAAAAGTGTTAATTTGTCATCGGGCAGCAGACCGTTGGCCTCATCGAGCAGGAAGTCCCTCCTTATGAACTTTTTGAAACCCCAGTCCTTCCCCTGGACGAAACGGTACGCTCTCTGGCTCTCTGCAAAAGAAAACACACAGAAAAACAAGATTATTTGGAGACTTTCACAACGTGATTAAGCTCTGCGTGTGTGACTGTGTGTGCGAAAGAGAAAGTTTGTTATGAGTCATGGCCATAAGCAGCGGAGGAACAATGGCGAAAGAGGCTCGGTGCAGGAAGTATTGCCTGCAGGGAGCTTTTAACACTTCAGAAGAAAACAGAATCTCGCTCTCTCCCTCTTTCACTCTCTGTATCCTCTCGCTGCCACATAAAGACTAGTGGTAAACATGAGACAGAACTGCTGTGCCTCTTTGGCCAAGAAGTGAGAAATTGCAGGGATCAAAGCAGTCCAATTATCATGTGTTTATGGAGTGCCAATTATCTCTGACAGTGGCAGGAAGGATTCTGTAACACTCAGTTGCACTACAAAGACACAGGAAAGGTGCTGGAGTTCTTGTGTGTACAATAGTCGCACTGTGGGGGCGGTAACAGCTATCTACAGTCACCTAACAGTCACAGACGCAGACATACAAGGTCAAAAGATAATGACTACGGACCATGACTGCTACAGAGATCACAGCAAATTAAAGCTAATTGCCAATAGAAAGAGAGCAGGGCACTAACACATAAATTCTGCAAGTAACTGGAGCCCTGTTGGAGGCATGTAACACCATTCGTCGGAGATATTACATCATCCGCTATTTTGTTAATGAGTAGAAAATACTGTCTTGGGTTCTGCTCGGGGATTTCTGAATGTGTTCAGCCAAGCCAAGTTTCAGTGACAGACCCTTTCTGTTAACGGAGACATCTTCGTCAAGTCCCATCATGGTAGACACGCCTCACTGCATCTTGAAGGTAAAAAGATTTAGGGGGCTCTGTTGACAGAATATGCCAGATTTTGAATAATATTTATGAGTATGTTTTCATTCGTGTATAATCACCTGAAAATAAAAATCATCATGTTTTTGCTACCTTAGAATGAGCCCCTTATATCTACAGATGCCACGGGCTGTCTACTTCAGAGTCCGCCATGTTGAACCATCAACTAAACACTGGCTCTAGATAGGGTCTTTCACATTTCCCCCACCTTTCACAGCCACAATAGGGTTGCAATCACCAACTACATCACTAGATGCCACTAAATTACACACCGGTCCTTTCTCGACATGTCTGTTATTATATATTCTGACCTGTAAGGAGTTAAATGACATCAAAGAATGCAGGATCATGCGCCCTAAGCTACAAAAGAACAACTAGAAACCAAATTTATTATTCAGGTCTTTGCATTTATTTGGCAGATTTCATCATCAAGGTGCCCCATACACATGACGTTAACATGCATCTGAATAATTGGATTTAGAGAGAGAGCAGAAACACCAGGAGCAAATTCACTAAAAACTCCAGTCACATCTTAATTTAGCCATACTCAAATTTGTAAAAGCGATGTGTCCCCACTCTACTTACAGCATATCAAATATAACCATATATGTAAATGAGCATTGTGCATTTGTGCATGATTTAAATCAGAATGCATACATGCTCCTAAAGTGGGACATAAGTATTAGGATAGGAGCGAGTAGGCTGTGATTTGCAGGAGACATCAGATTTCCAACCATGCACAGGGATTATTTTAATGTAAATGTTATTATATCCCTAGAGGCATGAAATACCATGGAGGTGAAAATACTACTATTTGGAACTTGGGATGGAAGAGGGAAATAAGAACAATGTGCACCTAAAAAAAAAAAAAAAAAGCATCAAAATGAAAACTGCCTGCTTGAGCAGCCTGAATGCTCACCAAAAGACAGACAAAAAATGTTTTATTCCCAGCTGAGCTGATTTATTCGGTACCTTTAAGACCTCCAGTTTATCATTTATGACATTTCAGACTTCTGCTTGACATGGAAACATCTCCATCATCCATCTCCAGTTTAGATTCAATTCATGAGTTAATGTCAGATGATAAAAAATGACAGTATTCTTCAGACCCGGGTTAAAGGCCATTAAATAGTAAAAGACTGAAACAGGCTATAAGTTGTGTAATCACCACATACCAAGAGGTCATCACCTCTCACGCTCACACATCTGCAGCATGTGCACACTACATATGTTTAGCCTCGGCAGTTCAAACAGATTTCCCTTCAGGCTGCTCTTGCACAGAGATCCCAACAGGAGATCTGCTGACAGATCACAGTGGGAAGCACTAAGATGAAGTGTCAATGCTGGTGTAAGATCCTGTGTTAAATCCCCCCGTTTGGATCCGACGGAGCAGACAGCTAAAGAGGGGACTGGTGAAGGAGTTCAGTGCATATGCAGTTATTCCCGTCACTGCTCATGCAGGGGGTCCTTCACAGTAATCCCTGGCCTCTGGAGACTGTGTATGCAAAGAAGCTGACAGAAATCACCATGCAAGCACACACACACACACACACATACACACACACCCATAAGCACGCATGGAAGCCAGTGCACAAAAATTACAAATCTCTGCATTCTGCTTTTTCACAGCACTCTACTTTATTCATTGTTCTGTCACTGTGTGTAACAGAGTCAGTGTCAGTGTTTCAAAAAAAAAAAGACACTGAGATTTCTCAACCAAAGCCTAGCAGGTTTAAAAAGAGTCAGACTTCTGTGGCTTTAGTACACTGTATTGTACTGTTTGTGGCTTTGTAGACACAAAGCAATAGAGTTAGTACTTGAATACCTCTGAAGAGTCTGAAGAAACACTTTCTTTACTGACTTTCACCCACTCTTTCATGTCCTTTAAACATGTGTGATAAGACCAAGCATGAGAGACCCAGATGAAGTCCCAAGGCACAGAATCTCCTTGTGAAGTTGTGTTATTTGGGTATGAAATAAGACTAGCAGCGATGAGTGAGGACTTCCCCAGTGGCAGTATCTAAAGCTAAACTTGGGTGTGAGGAGGGAGGTTGGCAGGAGAGTGAGATGGGTGGGAAGCGAGCCAAGAAGATGAGGTGAGGAGAGGTGAGAGGCATCGCTGAAAGAAGCTTCAGTAGACCAGGGGGAAGAGCGAGCGAGAGAAAGGTGTGACTTCTCCAGTGCTTACCCGTGTGACAGGTGCCTGTGTGTGTGTGTGTGTGTGTGTGTGTATGTGTGAATGTGCACATGCATACAGGCACAGATGATGAGGGTGTGTTTGTGTGTGTGTGTGTGTGTGTGCTGAGCTCAGCTAATGTCATGCTGCCATCTCTAGTGGGGCATCAGAAACCTGCACTGGCAGAGAATCAACTGCAGGTCAGATCGCTGGCGCTCACTCTTTCAGTGAGCTGGCGGAGGTGACGGGAGTGCAACCACTCTGCCAGAATACCAAAGAGAGCTGGACGGCGGTGGAGGGGGGTCGGCGCAAGAGAGATATCCAGCAGGAAAAGTGGCTGATGAAAAAAGAGCAATAAGCGTAGATAGGAGTTCATCTTAAGTGTCAAAGCCACTTGTGGTGGGCACGTATAGATCGCACTAACTTCTGGAATTATCATTATATGAAAACATACGTCACAACTCAATGCCCATGGATAATTTTCAAGTTTTTCACCACGCTGCAGTGCAGTTCGATACTTCCCCGGCATTGAAGAGTGAAGTTTCTCAACCTGCCGAAAAAAGATTGAAGGTGATGAGGAAGGTGAGAAAAATGAGGTCTGAGCTGGAGACAGGGAGAAGAAGAGGAAAGCGGGTGCGATGCCATGGTGTTTAAGTGAGCGGGCATCCATATTCAGGCAGAGGGCTCAGGGGCACCAATGGCACACAGAACGAGAAGGTCGCCAGAAGACGAGTCGGCGTGTAGGAAAATAGGAAAAAAAGGAAAACAGCCGACACAGCAGCCAGAGTCAACATCGCTCTCTCTTCCTGTCTGTCACTCTTCTGGCCTCAGCTTTCACATGTTCAACTTTAGCAAAATCCCCACGCTGACTACTACTCACGACCACCAACCGACTATACTCGCATCTATTTCCCAATCTCTCAAAACCTACCCACGTGAAAGGGCAATTAGCAGAGCCATTAACTGACTAGACCCTATCTATATGAGTGTATATATCTCATGAGTAACAAAGTTTTAAAATCTAATTTAAAACTTTATTCCTTCTGCACACTGATTCACACTGGCTGGCATAAAGCAGACAGATACACGTATAAACATGACAGACAGTCTTTCAGAGGAGAAAATCTAATTTCTATTGAAGATTGAGCTCTATAAGCCAGTGTCAGCACAAACATGTTTATTGACATTGTTTCTTCCAATGTCAATACCATCTGATTATGTAAAGACTGACCAATAGCTTCTACTCTATTAGCCGTGCTCCACTCACCCACACAGAATGTCTGATCACCTCCATCAGTTACCGAGGGCAACAGACTCTGACAAGCTCATACCCAGAGCTTCAATTAACTGCAACCAAAAAAAAAAAAAAGGACCCACTGAATCTCCAGCTACAAAACACAGAGGCAGCCCACAGCAAAACCTGCTGTAACTAGACTCTCTGGCCAACTCATACACACATAAACTCACTTAGCCTTTGGCTACAACACAACAAAACCATTGTCTGTAGGGGAGACTTAACAAGGAGACTATTTGAATACAAAACAGCTTGCGGCAGAGGATGAGAACTTTCCATCTCTCCTCTCCGAGCTGTCAGAGCAGGAGTCTGCAGGGGGGCAGATGTTTTCTCTGGCAAAAGGAGGAAGAAAGGAGGGGGTATGGGGGGTGTCAAGAGACAAGTTACAACCCACCCAACAGCCTCAGAGGAGAGAACCAGCACATTAAGCCAGGGAGAGAAATGATGTGGCCAAGCTGAGAGTACGGGAGTACGGTGTAGGGAGGGGGATCGTGGGCTGCCGCCACTGCCTAAATCTATCTCCATTAGCAAGTACGGACCATCAGAGGATCCAGACACAGACACACACTCTCTAGTGGGGGGCTCAAGGGCTGACTGATGCAGATGTGTGGTGTTTCATCAGATAATGCCAAGCTTTCCAGTCAAAATCTGCCATCGTAGTGCAGCCTGCTTTAAGTACTGCAGGGATACTTCAATTCTCAGTATGCACACGACAGTCAACACAAATCTAAATTTATACGTGCTCAGAGACCGGGTAAAATTAAACAATGAGTGTATGGCCGGCCGGTGCTTTCGCATTAGTGACAGAGACTGGTTTTTAAGAGAGAACTGACCTCATCCAAAAGCTACACAAAAAATAACCGAGATTTAAACTGACACCTCACAAACTTTAGCAATTCAGCTGTTCAGCTCGGCACTGAGGATTTCCGTCAGAACAATTTTGACATGTGCCTTCGATAGCAATGTTACTCTAGATATAGATATATATATATATATATATATATTTCAATACAGTGTGCCCACTTCACTTTCAAAACTTTTCTTTCTTTACTGATTACCCACTCACTCTCCTATCTAACCCTTCCTGTTTAAAGTATTCAAATTTAATATGCATTGTATTAAAAATTGTCCCTACAGGGACAAAAGTGTATGAGCAGGCCGAGCAGTGACCTGCCACATAAACAGTCCACAGCCACCCAGCTTTCTTAATTAAGGCACTTTGTTTTTATTTGGCCTTTTTTCCTTGAGGCTTGGATTAAATTGGATTCTAAATGATCCAGAACCGATAGAGCAATCTTTACTGCCATATTCTTAGACGGAGTGCTCACTAAACTGTCACAAATATGCTGGCAGTTGGGTAATTTTCTCCTGTGACAAGGCGAGTGAAGTGGAGGGCCCAGGTCTCCCCAGGGGGACTGTGGGAAGATTGGAGGAGGGCATATGGTAAGAATGGGATGGGGTGTGCACCATAGAGCACACCATTATAGCCTAAAGCCCCTTGAGACACAAAAAGTGAAGAGGAGAGGAAAATGAGATCCTCTTCACTTCACTCGGTATTCCCCACATTCAGGATTTTCTGGGGTCATTTAAAAGAGCACAGTGCTAACAAAATGGCCAAGTAGTGAAGTCAAACACCTCAAAGGGTTGTTTATTACTCATACCGCAGGCAAATCTTCCCTACAATACCACACAGCGACCAGCATACAGTATTATAGCCAGGAGAGAAAGCTTTAAGGACAATAACCGCAGTAAGGTTCAGCTTTCGCAAGCCTGTCTCCGAGAGTTAAGAGGTGGTATTCCATTATAGGGCAGAAGTGTAATAAAAGGATAAAAGAAAAAGTGACATCACCAATGTGAAAGGGAGGAGAGAGAGAGATCTGAGTGAGCAAATGAGGGATTGAAAGTACACATGAGAGGGTGGGGGTGTCAAGTTCACATGGGGGAATGTTTCTCAGCAGGAAAAATGATTTCCCTTTCTACACAATCTGCACCGCAGGGGGTTGTACACAGTTACACTGCATACGCCTCCGATTCAAACACACTTCCGCCTGCTACCTCTTCTCTCCTCTCCCTGCCTCCCACGCCCCATCTTCCCTCCTCTGTGCTTCCTGTACAGTATGCTGCAGGGTACAGGGAGAGAGGGAGGCAGCCAGAAAGCCTGATAACCAGGAAGCGGTCACATCTGGTCCTCGCTAATTCAATTCCACCCAAGTTTGCTTTTCCTCCCCATAACATAACCTAATTAAAAAAAAAAGCAGGAATTGGAGGCGCATTCATTTCCAATTCATCAACAGGGAGAGAGGCGGACGAGGAGTTCTAAAAAGGTTGGGTCTTTTTTAATTAAAATCAAAATTGCCCAACGCTACTTTGAATTATATATTTACTCGAAATGAATCCAACCAGCAGTGATTACACCAGCCCATATGGCTATCAATACCTCACATTATTAGACACACTTTGGAGTATTAGACACACTCCCCACCTCCTATATTTACAAATTTCGGTGCCCCAAAGACACAGGTGTGACAGGAGTTTTTAATTTTCAACCTATCAAACTTTCAGATGCCCTCAGTTCACTGCCGAACATAGACTTCTGTGCAGGTCGGGCCTAAATAGTTGTTCACTTATTAATGCCAAATTACTATCAAGTTAAGGAAATGGAAGCGGTGGACAGTTAATATGAAAATGAGGACGTGTTATGCGCTTTAGAGTGCAGGTCAGAATCAGCTGCTTTTGGTTAAGGTCAGACTTACCCATGGCTTTGGTCTCTTCTCCCTTGGCATTGAGGATAGAAAACTTAAACTTGGCGCGCACCTCACTTTTTGGGCAGCTGACTAAGAGCAAGTAAAGTGACAGATAGTCTTTACTCTCCTCATCCAGACCTTTAGGGTTCACACGCAAACACCTGCAGGTATGAAGAAAGAAACACACTGATCAGACAGATAAAGCTCAAAGGTAAAGGTCAAATCCTTTACTGTATGTGTGTGTGCAATTATGACATCCTTCTGTCAGTAATGTTTCAAAGTTTCTGACTTGGCTTGGAAGTCAACATGTTGCTCATGATATAATTCATTCATGAAATTTCGCCCGTGATAAAAATGTTTCAGCGCAGACGATTCTGAAACACACACTAATGTGTATAGCACAAATCTAAGGTCTAGTTCAGCAAAGTGGAAAATACAACCCTAAAAGGCATTTTTCTACTAAGCTGGAATCAAAACCACACTATTTATTCACTCCATAATGGAAAGCTTTCAGTTTCACAGAGTTTTATAGACAGCTGAGATAAAAAAAAAAAAACGGTGGACCTTAGAGGAAAGAGTCTGAGCCTTTTTAACACAAACACAGTAACATAAACACATATGTCAATATTTCAATGTCAAACAGGAATAAACTGGCAGACAGATGAACTGACTAAAGCAAAGCATTCCACCATTTAAGCAGGTAAGGAAGGAAACACCTCCACCTCAGCAACCGTCTAAGTGTGAAACAACATTGATTGTTTGACACACCTCTACTTCTGATTAGAGATGCAACTTCCTAGCTAACATTTCTAAATTTTAAATGCTCCTTTCATTTAATGATTCTTAAAAGATTCTTCATACGAACACGTAAATAACCTTACCCTAAATACCTGACAGGTTTGTATTAATTGAGTATAAAACAACCAGTATAAGTCTTTTCACTATTGTTATTGTTACAATTTGTGGCCTCTTGCTGTAATGCCTAATGGTGTGGCCTGCAGTGCACTTTGGATCTCATTTCTCTAACAAGCACCTATCAGAGCATCGAAGAAACAAGCAATAATGCTACTGACAGTGAGGTATGATACAGAGGGCTAGAAGAGAACTGTCTGAATTGTTCACTCAGACTAAATGAAAAAGTTGGTAGACAGTGTTGGTTAGGCACTTACAGGAGGAAGTAGACTAATGGTATAATGTCCAAAAACAACTTTGATTGATGTGGTCTTTAAACGCCTGTTTTACTCTGAAATTGTGTATCTCTATTTGTTTCTAATTTCAGCAGGTAATTTACCAATCTCAGACATACTCTTACTTGACCTGAGGCTAGAGGGATTACTTTCAGCACCCACAAAATGTCTGGCCATGTTTTTGTGTGAGATACAGAACCTGTTTACCTGCTTTCTGAAGCTCCTTAACCGAGTATATCTTGAGTATAGCCTACTGTATACCAAATAAAAACGGGATGGCAGTTCACTTGGATCTACTTTGTTTACATAAACCGAAGATCTCATTAAACCAGCCACCAATCCATGGGAGTCTACAAGTCACAGTGGAAACATGCCAAGAAAGGTGGCCAAGAAGTTCGTCACCCAAAGCTACTTTATCCAGCTCCTCCAGGGTGAGTAATCCCTGCAGCATGTTTAAGGTCTCCTTCAGGGTCTGCTAAAGTCCACCAATATCTTCCAGAGCAAACCGGTGCAGACTGAAATCACATTGCTCCTACTAAATCTGAGTTTTAACAAACTGACTAAAGCTTCCTTTCCAGTGCTATGGAACAATTATTTCCTTGGAGGTTGAGCAGTATGACACCCCGATATTTAAAGCAGACCTACAAGAACGCTTTTTTTAAAAATGGCAACCACCCTCGTACCGACTTGCCACTGCACACGTTATGACTACATCTGTGACCTCAAGAGATGAGCAAGGCTTCCCCAAAATTATCTGACTCTGCAATTTCCTTGTTATTGGTGGAGAATATGTCAAACATACAGTAGGTCTGAATATTTAACTGGCTATATATTTAAAAACATCTGTGTTGTTGTTTATTGGCCTTGATCATGGGTTTATCTTTCACTCACAGAAAGTGACGATACAGCCAGATTTGACTGAAAAAGCGGTACACAAATTAGTATTCCAAAAATGTGAGTAAACATCAGTGGTAATACTGTAGGAATCAGACTAGGTACCACTGAAGCAGGCTGCTGATATTGATGGATTTAATCTCTTGAAAACAATGTCTACCTTTCAACAAGTGGGTAATCACTGAGAAGAGAGGAGAGAAATGTCTGATAGCTACAATGACCACCCTTCACTAACCATTTGAGTTTGTCGTTGGCTCCCGAGGAGAAAGTGGAGCTTTTGATGACCTCTCCCATCTCCTCGCGACAGAAGCTGAAGTTGTTGATGGTCCACATGTAGGAGAACTTCACCACTTTGATCTGTGCAGAAAAGACACAAGCAGGGCTGAAACCAGATATTTTTATTTATATATTTATCTATTCTATATGGGTAAGTGGTGTTTGGTCAGGCTGGACTTCAAAACCGCACATCAAAACTGCCTTTCATCTTAATAAACACTGACAACAAACGGAGGGAAAAGAAGAAAGGATATTGTAAAAGTGGCAACAGAGGAAAAAACAAAGCAATTTTGCAAAGACATAGAAGAGATGAGAAAACAGACATCATCAATGACAAACTTCATCTACCTTGGCTGTGAATAGGAAAATACTCTACTGCAATGACGGAAACAAACACAATTTCACAATACATGTAACCCCTAAACAAAGAAAACACCGAAAATGACACCAGTTTTTGTGGGAAACAAAAAACAGAGTTACTGCAAAAATCCAGAAAAAAACACACTATTTTACTGATTACTGATGTATGTCTAAAGTGAACATCTTCTGTCTTGATGGACAGGCTTACTTGCAGGTGCAACACCCACGTCTACGGAGCAAAAATGGGCACCGAGGAGCTTCATTTCAGTAGACGGCTGTCTCACTCACAGTTAGCTCTACTTATTATTCTGCAAAATCGCTTAAAAAACAAAAGAAAAATCAGATTTTTTGTGTTGCAAACAAGCAACAAAAGTATCAAAATTAATGCAGCAGAGCCAGATATATCTTCATTTTTATTCCACGGAAACATGGTGCCAACCTGACGGCCGACAGTATAGTCGGAGATGTATGTGTACGTCTCTAATGAAGCCTCAAGCAGAGATGAGGATGGATCTACAAGGGTCTTTTGCATTTTCCGCATGTTTTCGTGGTTTGTTTCTCCTTCACGTTAGACAGATGAGGGCAAAGTGAGAGTGGGGGGGGTTGCAATCAGTAACTAGTCAGGAAATGCAGCCAATCACATACACACACGATGGAGTCATACATACTCCTCACCTGAGTATAACACCAGCTCTCAGCCACGGGACCACTGGACATTTCCGCCGGGGGAGGGGGGCTTGGGACTCCAGACATTGCCAGCCTTAATGCAGAGATAACCAGAATGGGGCTGGAGCACCAGCCAGGTGTGGGTGTGATGGTATGCGGCGTGTAGCACAGGTCAATAATCAGTCCAGCTGGCCACCTCTTAAATAGAGTTGTATCCAGCACAACAAGAAGTCCAGACTCCAGAACAGCTACATGCACCCTATAAGGACAGAGGAAGAAACACAGTCATCAAATAACTGACTTTAAACAAGTCAAGCATTATGAAAAGCTGTGACCTTGCGTGAGTGCTAGTGTGTACGTGTTTGTGCATGTCATGGCAATTCCTCATTGAAAGGTTAGTCTAATTGAGTGGTATTTCCTAGTAAGTAGGACGTAAAGGCTCCGAATTCATTTGTTTTAAAGGAGGCTTCAGCATTCAAAGCACAGCAGCGGCGCGCACTCCGCTTCACTGGGGGAAGCCTTCCTTTGTCTGCGCGTGGTTTCGTCTTTGTTTTGCTTTGAGAGGAGCAGAGCGCTGTGCCAGCCATCTGATTCCAGCCAGGCTGCATCCGTCCACTGTGGCTCGAAGTGAAGTGCAAGACTAAAGACTTTCATCTCAAGCTGCCAGTCGGTGCTTACACAAACACACAAACACAAGGTCACACGTTACTTTCAAAACCTAGTGCTGGCTAAGAAAGGTCAAAGCTGTTTTTTTTTTAGAAGAGCCTGCATCCAAATTTTTTTTCATGCTACGATTGAGATTTAGACTGCAATGGCCATATTGCAGATGTCATATTTGTGGCAAAGAAAAGCTTCCTCATTATTTTTCTTTAATTTTTGGTCCTTTGCTACACTAGCATTCTCATGGGACTGAAAATCATGTTGAGAAAAAATAAAAATGAGCAGTGTTTTCAAAGCTTCATTCCTCTGCTACATAAATCTCTCATTTCCGCTGGTTCCATCCTTTGCTCTTCTCAAGTTCTTCTGCACACGATTCATACCTAAGTCATCGTAAGGTCTCAGGATCTGGCTTTTCTTACTCAACCTGCACGTTCCCCCGATCTCCTGCCAAGAAAACCCTTCCACGCCGCTACTTAATTAGTGGCTGATTGAAAGAGAAGTTCAGGACCTGAGAAAACTTGCCAGAAACTGAGTATCAGACCGGGAACACAGAGAGACAGAGCGAGAAATGCGAGAAAGGGTGAAAAGTTACAGTGACCTCTGTCTTTGCATGTGGATTGGAGACAGGAGAGGCGACCTCATCAGATCTGCACAGACATGATTTAATTAATGTTTAGAGATAACGCCTGGATCGGATCTTCTTCAATCCAGTGCCCCCCTTTTCTTCTTTTGTGCTATTTGTATCTGATGAAAAACACTGGTGGCATTTTCGCTCAGTAAAACAATAAAATATTAATCACAAAAGTTGGAAGAACAAGGCTGCACTGATTTGCAATTTAAATTACCTGAGACTTCCTGGCAATTAATTATAGTCCATATGAGTGAGTGAGGGCGTATACGCAGACTTTCCCGCGCGCGTCATTATTCGTGCTTTGTTTCACAGCATATCTAAAGCACAATTTACCAAGTGATTTTCTTGT
The DNA here is from genome assembly GCA_036365135.1 of Miichthys miiuy. NCBI lineage: Eukaryota > Metazoa > Chordata > Actinopteri > Sciaenidae > Miichthys > Miichthys miiuy. Next base: position 17,789,630 of record CM071622.1, read on the forward strand.
ATCCTGTCCCTTACAGAGCACCGTAAATGCCAAGTAATCACAGGGAATCAGTTTAAGAAAACATGACAACACTGGCAGCACTGCTAACAGTCTCACGGCTTTCTAAATAGACCCAGATGACACTTACACCAGAATAAAGCTAAGGATGTTTTTTCATCATTTTCATGACAAACATCAAGAGTGGAGCGACAGGGGGAACGCAGTAATAACAACTCTGAGAGATGGAGGAGATGTGTGCTAATCATAGGACTCCCTCTGAAGAAACTGTCTGCAGACAGTTCATTTGTCATGGGAATCAAGTGATGACAGCGTGAATGGTGAAAAATGACTAGTAGGTGATAATGCACACAGGCAGAGAGAAAATAAATAATGTCACAGTGTAGACTGGGCAGAGTTTTACAAAGACTGTGCCCAAAGGTAATTAAAAGACAAAGTAAGGCGGTAATGGAGGTTCTGTGCTTCAGATAAGGGGGTGTTTGTTGCTGCTGCCCGGGCTTCATCAGCACCTTGCAGGTTGGATAACAAAGCAATGGAAATAAGGATGAAGGTAAGGGTGCTCAGACACAGAAAGAGAGCAAACTAATTCTTCTTCTGAGTCTTCTCTGGCAAATAAAGCAAAGTAAAGAAGCAGACAATAGCTTATCATATTGCAGACATACACACAAAGGCCCTGCAGTGAATATGACATTGTGAAGCCTGTAATGTTCAGTTCTCGTTGGGTTTCAACACTACAGTTTCTGAGGGCTGAGGAGGGTTGTTGTATTCGATTGCACGATGGTAGAGGGTGCATATTTCTTCTAGTCTTCACAAAGATAGTATTTATAGCATGGCTTTTCATTCCATTGCATTTAGACTGTTTAAGTGTTCAAGGCCATGTTTATCTGTCTGAAAAAGAGAATAGATGCAACAGTATATGACAGACTGAAAGAAACCTTTTATATTTACTATTTACCTGTATTTATTATCTATATTTTCTATTTTCCATTCTTTACTATTCATTTACATAATCATTTCAAAACAATCTAATTGGTCCAAGACTTAAATAAATTGATTTCACAATTATATGAAATAGAGAAAAACAGTTAATCTAACATTTCCTAAGCTGGAACCAGAACATTTTGGGGCATTCTCACTTGTTAAATTACTTAAATTATACAGCGATTATCAAAATTGTTGCTGATTATTCTCTGGTGATTGACCAATCGATTAATCAACTAATCCTTTGAGCACTAATATGATGTATACATATCTAAAATTACAGGTCCAGAGTCTAAGATTTAGTGGCATCTAGCAGTGAACGTGCAGACTGCAACCAATTGAAAACCCCTCATCTCAACCCCACCCCTTGCAAGCTAGCAGGAGAACCTAAAGTGGGTATGAAACACTAAAACGTGAAAGGCCTTTTCAAAAGCTTGTGTTTGGTTTGTCCATTCTGGGCTGCTGTAGAAACATGGCAGACTCCATGGAAGAGGACCCACTACCTCTGTAGATATAAAAGGATCATTCTAAGGTAACAAAAACACAATGATTCTTATTTTCAGGTGCTTATACACAAATGAAAACACACTTATGACTAGCATATTCCATATTTAGCCAATAAATTCCCCTAAATCTTACAAACTGGACCTTTACAAGATGTTGTCATTTACAACCTAAACACATTGATCAATTAAGCTCCAAGCTCCTGGTGTGTGTCATCAAATAAAAATTATTGGCATACACCAAAAAGTGGTAATGGTAACACACATTATTTTAATAAAACACTTGATTACACGGTTACTTTGACAACTATAATGAAGTTTCCTTCTTGCTGAGAGTCTCACTAACAGCTGTTCAGGCTGAACCGAACCACAGAGCAGTCACCACGAAATCAAGACAGAAACACATTTGTATGATTGTGTGTGTTTTGCATGTACAATGCAGTGAGTGTTTGAGCGAGTAGAGAGGGAGGGAAGCAGGATGGGCCACCTCCAACCCACATCCTCGCCCCATACCTGTTTTCAGAGAGGGGAACCAGATGAGGAGAGTGAGACCTGGAGCCCATTTATATTCATTACAGAGAAGACAGTCTGCTCTCACTCTGCCAGTCCAGCCTCCATCTTTCTCCATCTCTCTGTCACACACCTCAACACGCCAGGGAGGAGAGTCTGACAAACCAACAGACAGATAGATTCAACTTCCTCTGTATAAACAAGAGCTAAGTTAGGTGATGCCGCATCTGCCTCCTCCATCAGCATGAGAGCTGGAGGCTGCCAGCTGCCCGGATACAGACCAGACTACATACAGTAACCACACAGTGAACGCATGATACTCCGCTCATGGTGTAATAATGCTTGTGCTGTGATATTAACTCCATCTGTAAATTTTACATGGTGATAGCATATATTTCGCCGCATATGTTACCTCCATCTGCAAATCTGATAATGTGAACAGCTTACAATGCATATTTACACTCGAGGACACATTTCTGTTCATTTGTTTTTCCATCTGTGCTTGTAACAATCTGAATAGCTGGTGTCGCCTGCGCATCCATCGCAACCTGCAAGACAATGCATATTTAACCAATTTCATTTTGACACGTTGAACTAGTGAACTGTGATTATTATTTTTATCTTTAGTACTTCCCTTTCGTGAGAAAAAAACAAAAACACATACCGGCGCTTCTCTTAATGTTTATATTTAAGTTTTATGTAATGCTATCTAAAGTTATGGTGTGAAGTTGCTCAGTACAAAGCAGAAAACACAGTTTTAACTATCAGAATCAAAAGGTCTATAAATATCTGTTTCATGTTGTAAAGATTATAAAGCCTTTTGTCATTTTTGAGCTTCAGCAAATAAAACTGACTTGACTTGTTGCTTAAATTTCAGCGGTTTATCTTCTGCACAGTGACCAATTTGGAATATTCAGGCTCATCTCAGCACAACACTGCCAGACTGGAGACAACTTTCATTTCAGTGTAAAATGAAAGTCACTGTATATTAACATGAATGTTAAAAGTTTTTTTTGTTGGTTTTTTTTGGACTATTGGATGTAAATATGATGGTATTTAGCATTCAACATTTAGCATGTTAGCACATAGTATGTTCAGTATGCCTGTTTTATTATCTGTATATATCTGTATATGTCATGGCTTAATAAATAACACAGAATTATTGTTTTTGTCGAGATTTGTCACTGCTGGCACAGACAGACCCGCATTACCATAGAGCCACACAGTTAACATGTTCCCTCCTGTTGAACAAGTTCAATTTAAGTTATCCATTTCTTCCATATTACAATATAATGAAAAAGGAGGACAATTCTTCACTATGAGTTGAAGAATTATACTAATATCTTTTAACAATGCAGGTGAGTGTGGTTATACAGAGCCAGCTCACTGTTGGTTCAGTTCCAGCTGGAGACCTTTGCTGCACATCATACCCCCCATCTCTCTCTCTCTCTCTCTCTCTCCTCATTTTTCCTCTCTGATCTCCACTGTCACTGTGACATGATGGCAAAATAAAATAAAATAAAAACTTCTGTATCACTATTAAAGTCAGTTACTATAAAAAGTCCTCCAGCCTAGGCAAATGCAGGCACTGTTTGGTACTGAAAAGTTATCATAAATAAGGTTTTGTTCATAAAATGATTCATCTGTCAAGTTATGTTATGTGCCATGAGATAACTTTACAGTACCTTTTCACCGTAGATAAAGATACACTATATTGTAGCTACTGGTGATGATGATAATCGCTATATAAGCAGCTAAATCAATGGATTTCTATATCAAATACTTAAGTCTATCCCAAAGATTCTTCAGTATGGCCATATGGCAGGGACTTGAGGCGACCAGGCCTGCTGTGAAATAGGAGGTGAAGAGTGACAGAAAAGAGAGATGGAAAGCCTTCTGGAATTCATTACGGCTATTTCTAAGACTCAAAAAAAAATTATTCTAAAAAAAAAGGGGAAAAAAACTAAATGCGAGCACACAAGCACTTACAAACACATGCACACACACTCAACATGTCTCCATCTAAATTCCCTTTAACTTGCAAAATGAAAGGCAAACATCAAATACACAGAACCACCCACTAGCCTCTCCCTTCAGGCCCTGTTTTCCTGCTGGGAGGGGAAGAAAATGGGGGGGGGCACGGTGCTGAGACGCCACCACCAGGTGGACGGGGGTGGAGCTGTGTGATTTGGCTGCTGCAGAAAGGGCTGCGATCACAGCAGGGATCCTGGAGTGTTTAGAGGGTCACCTTGTGCGACAATAGGCAGCGAGCAAAACAGTGAGGTACAGAGACGGGCTGCGGCGTTCAGAGGGACAGACTACAAAGACTGAAAACATGCCAAAAAGCTGAGGCAAAGTGACAGAATGTTGCAGCTTTGAGCGTATTCGTGACGCATTTCTGAACGTAAATCAGGCGCCCACATGCTAGCTCATTTTTCGACAGCTTAGAGTCAACCATGTGCTTTTTTAACAACCCACACCACCCTCTTCCCTCCAGTTCGGGTAAGAAATCTAAGGCCTAATGAGGCCTGCTCATTATAAGGTCAGATTCCACTAAAAGTGGACAGGAGCTCCAATGAATGTTTATAGGGAGCATGTGCAGATGTATATAGGGGATCAGCAAGACTGATCAAGTGAAGTGGCTGTCTCCCATTTTAACAAATCATACACAGCTGACTGGAGGTGCGCTTCCTGTTAAATAAGAACATACACAGAGATCATATGACAGCAGAAATTCCAGCTCTCAAGCAGACGGCCATGAGAAAAAAGTCAGAGCGGAGGTGTCTCTGATATTAATAGCAAGAAAATCTAACCTAAACCACAAGTTGGTGAGAATGACAGGCAAAATAGGCAGAGGGAAGGAGAGTTTCCAGGTGAGAGTGAAAGACACACACACGTGTGAACAAGGCTGGATGTGGAGCGTGTATGAAAACATGCCTGCTGTAAAACAGTGTCTGTCCATCTTGCCCGAGGCACCACTGATAGCCCTGACACTCACTCAGAGAGAGAAAAAGAGGGTGAAAACAGGGATAAGAGAATAACGGGAGCGGTGAGCACGCATGCATGACGGGGCTGAGTGTGAACTTGGCGGCGGGTCGGGGGAGACACTGGAGTGTGTCGGATCCAGGGCCGCGGGAGGTGTGATGAATTAAGAGGCGCCGGCAGAGACGGAGGCCCTCCCTGAATCAGTAGCAAACCCCAGTAAAACAACATCACCATCGCTCTCCATATCACTGATGGTCTCCTCTCTCTATCCATCTATATCGTTTTTTCTGTCTCCTTATTTCTCCCCTTTTAAACTATCACTTTAACTCTCCATTTTCTCTGCCTGTCTTCAACACAGCCAAGATCGCAATAAAACCAGGCAACCATGCCAGTCCCGCACTTCTTCCTTCATGCTTTAGTCTGTCGTTTGGATCACATATCCTTCTTTAGAAGACCTAATATTGAGAAAAGTGCTAATTTATGCAGCCAAGATAACAAAAGATTCCATAAGAAGTCTCACATTAAGAAACTAGAGATAGATTAGCCCAAATTAATAATGTTATTATCCAGCTGCATTTCAGAGAACTAAGTATATGTGTTACTATGAGTGGTAATATTAATTAACTTCATTTTGGTGTCAACCTTTAGAGATAAGCAGTCATTGACGTCATTAATGTTTTGATCACAGCATTGCTAGCAGTTTGCATTAAGACTGAAAGCAGTTTTCAAAACCAAAAATACATATTCACAATTGAGTCATGTCTTGAATACACATGGGCAAATAGATATATAATAACAACTTGATTACTCCATACCAGAGGTTTTCAAAGAGGTGGGCTTCCCCAGCGGGGCTCCGAACAGTTTTAAGGCGAGGCTAAGTAAATGGAAATGAAAGAATATTACATTAGTTATTAAAAGGAGATCACATAAACGCCTAAACGTGAACAAATTAGTTAAAGAATTCAGAGATTAAATACTTTTGGGGAATTTTACAGTTTCTCACACTTTTCTAGAGTCAGAAAAGAATACATGCCTTAGGACAAACCTTTTCATTCAAATTTAGCTGGGTGGTTAATAACACTTTCTTCTTTGGTCTGACAAACTCAGAACACATATTTATTCTTACTTTACACGTACTTGAAACTATCATGGTTCAGTTGCTGAGTGTATATGGGATCAAATAACATAATTAGGATCCCATCCAAAGTAAACTAAAGAGCTCTGTCTTTTTCCAAGCTTTGTCTGAGAGGAGGCCCACAGTCTCAGACTTTATAAACTCCTGCACTATACTTTTTAAAACATGCATTCAATAGGAAATAGTGCAATGGTCACACGTCTGCAATCATTTCTACGACATCATTAATCATTTAATATAATCAATGCTCCACAGTGGGTAAAAGCTCCTTAGCCTACCATAATGCCAAGCTGAGAGTATTTTGTCAGCGTTTGGCCTCTGCCATCATCCTTTGTTCTTTCTCCCTATCTCTCCATCCTTTCTGATCTTCCGCAGATCTTTGCTTTGCTCCAGTGTTGCAGAGCCGACCAGCTGCTCTGTGACTCAGTGTCTCTGTATAAAAGATCCAACCCTAAATCTAAAGAGAAAAAAAAAAGAGTAGCTCTTGAGCAACGTTCGCCTACAGTTTAGACCATCCTTAAAAGTACTTAAGTTTAACTGTAGTAAATTTTGAACACCTGGTCTCTCTTTTAACTGCAAAGCTCAATTTGAAGTGAATGGTGGTAAGTACATGGTCTGGTGTACTTCATTACACCCACAAATACCTTTACCGCAATGACTTTCAGTCTTGGTAAATCACATTACACATGCAAATCAATCTATCTGCATACACTTCTCCCGATATTTAGCACACTCAGCTAGAAACATCCGATATTACAGATTCAAGACAGGAGACGTGGAAAAAAGATAAGAGTACATTTGACGGACACAATCCTATAAAAATGCTGCTGTAATGTACAGTGGTAAGAGTTCTGCATGTGGTTCACCCACACAACGCTAAGTAAAGTCCATATGTCCACAAAATACTGTCATCCTGTGAAGAATCCAGAGAGGAGCTTTAAGTCGCACATCTAAAGCCGCTCTGTCTGTGTTCTTGCAATTTGTGCTTACACACTGCTCAGATGTGATCAATCAGCCCTGTATACTCACAGCGCACCACTTCTGTGACAAAACATAGTAACATTTCTACACAAGCGCAGACACACACAACAGATAGAGCCAAATCCTCAGTGAAAATTTGAGACTTGAAAAAATAAAAATTCTATACTCAGAGGCAGACATCAAACCACAGTGGGCCCATGTAGCCAAGATAACAACAGAAAAGTGCTTTCTAAATGACAAAATGATACTGGCTGTTGTCCACAGCTCTCTCCCTCTCTCTCTCACTTTCTTCTCCAACACCAACTGAAACACAGCTAAGTCTATCTAACCATCCAAATAAAATATGTTTTGACAATATATGTCTTCCTTTCTCTGAACAAAGCTTATAGCTAGAATATTTGTGCAACAACTTTCGCGTGCACCCACTGAGGCAAAGCTTCTTTCACCTTCATGCACACGACTACTGGATGAGCTCTTACGTATTACCCTGTCTGTTTGTTTTCTGCCCTGCAGAGGCTCCCTGCATGAAGTTTCATTCTCATGAAGTGAGCCGAGCTTGAAGCAAAAGGGAGGAGTGAATGGAGGGCGAGGGAGTTGTTTTGTTACCGCACTCAGTGCAATGATGCAATTTATAATTAAAATGCAAATAGAACGACAGGGAGTCTCTCTTCACCTTGTTTTCACTTCACTCCTACATTCTCAGGGGAGGCCCATCTCTGCCCGGGATCAATGTATCCAAGCCAGTAAATCAATATTCATATGAAGCACTGGAATCAATTTGAGATTTAGGCTATACAAATCTGTGCAAGTACGAGCGACTGCTTAGCTGAGAGAAAACTTGAGATGCATGGACAGACACATCTAGCCCGTGGCTATAAAACATTTTTCTACTTTGCTATGATGATGTGTGAGGGATCTTTAAAAGCTCACATCCCTAAACTGAAGGCTAAAAGCAATTATTTCGGCAACAAGAAAACACAGATCTGTCTGACACATCCAGCCATTGGCCCGTCTCTGTTTTGACTATAGCTTATCACAATAGGTGGCTCAAACATCCCCTAAGCTTCAATCTCAGCAAACAACAAAGACAAACGCTGTGGAATGAATCCTTTGGTGGAGTTTTATTTCCAAAGTACGCCTAACAGAGAAACAGGGGGGAAGTGGAGAGGAGGCCTTTTTTAGTGGTTGTCCTTCAGCGTGACTTTGTCATGTAACACATTTCCAGCTCAATTATCTGCATCCAGTGGATTTCAAACACATTTAGCAAGGACCAGAGAGCTTGGTAATTAGCAGGAGCCCTAGCTCATAAGGGGGGCCAAAGACAAAGCCTGTCTTTAGCTCTATCTTTATCCCATCCGCTTGCCTGATCTCTTCTGATCCTTCCCTTTTCACACAGGGTGTTTGACATCCTGTATGCACTCAGTCAATACTTTCATATGCCAACAGGTTGTCAGCTTTTATAGACCAAAGCATGATGCAAAACGAGATACTTGATCCGTAAGAAAAGGCTTGGAAAATAAAATAACCTGACTGCGGGCTGTTAATGATGTGCGCCTTGGACTAGTCGCAATAGATTTTGCACTTGAATATGTGCAGAAAAAAGAAACTTTGCTACTTTACATAGTAGGTCTAATCATACCAATTTCTTTCCTTACTCTACCTCTGATTGGCTAGTAACCAGTGGAAGACACACCTGTGTCAGTCATGCTGTTTAATCAGTTTCTGTTGAATGTACAAACATATATAGCACTCAGTTGTCTATAGAAGAAGGTCTTATGAGCACAAAAATCAAACTTTATCAACCTCCAAGTGCTGCATTGTGTAAACCTAATGAATATCTGATGAGACCAACAAACTTTGCTATTCATTAGAGATCTTAATGAGTCACCAATCACTAGAATGCACTATGAATACAGACAAATGTTTTATTTTTCTTAAAACCAATGTTCAAAGTATGTCATGACATGATTAGAATTCCAGATATAAAATCATATGACCAGTGTCAGACCTCGGTCAACAACCTTCTCCTTGGTTTTCCATTTTAAATGCGTTTTTTAAAAAACGTCAGCTTGCTTCAGCACAGAAATGTTGCCTTAGGGAAAATTGCTTTCAGTCCATCCCCAGACATCTATAAAGGCTTATTTCAGCAAGAGAGAATTTCTTCTTTCCTTCACCCTCCCACTTCACCATAGCGCTTTGTCCAGAATCTCTCCCCATTTTCTACCAAGTGTGGTGTACTTAAAGTCGGTCATTCTGTTTGAGAGTTGGAGCTCTATTTCTAACATTTATGTACTTTAAAGCCATAAAAAATCCCTCAGTGGAACACAAAATGTAGAATTCAATGATTCACAAAATAATGACGCATCATTAGTGTCTGAAATCTCATAATAGAGTACACTATTGGGTGTTTAATATGTTTAATATGTAGAGAACAGTGGGTGATTTCAGGCCGAGTGTGGGTTTTTTTCTCCATTTTCTCTTCACCATTCTCTCCCTTCTTTACAACAATTATAATGATGAACTGTGCCGGTAGCAGTACAAGCCAGTGAATTTGTGAGATGTCATCTTTAACAGAGGTAGAGTGAGTCATGTGGGCAAGAGAAAAAATAATAAAAAGGGAAGTGGTGTGGATCTGTATTAAAGTCCACTGTTTCTTAGAAGAAAAATGAACAAAGACAAAGACATAAAAGAGAATTTTTAAATATATCCTCAAATATAAAAGACATCATTGACAGGTGTAACAGACCACCTGTTTAGCTGTTTGGTATCCTTTTCCAAGAGGCCATCAATGAACCAAATATGAATGAAAGATTCTGTTGAGTAGATGTGTCTTTTCTGTTGGTCTTCCATTAGCATAATATACTTCAAACCCAAATGGATCCACACACAGACTGAAGAAGAGCCAATTAAGATCAACTATTCACTTAACTTGTCATACTGTCATATCACTGTGCTGAAATATGGAGATCAAGGGCAATCTAATGCCATTGGGGGGGAGGGGGGGCATTTTTCTGGCATTTTTCCACACAACAGCTCTGCTTCACCTCAGGGGACAATATTTCTGCTCCTTACCAGATGTCACATCTAATCTTCCTCTCACTGGAGAAGCTTACATTTGAGACAATTCAGAGGCAGCAGGGAGCCGCCGATGTACAGGGTCACCGTGAGAGGTGGTCCTGGGTCATCTTTTGTTGATATTGTCCTCCCAAGAAAAATATGACAGAATCTATCAACTGCACTAAAACAACATTATGTTTACATTCAGTGTCCTACAGCATGCTAGCAGCTGCAGCATTGAATGTTGACCATCAGGAGTAAAGGCCATGTAGGAAAGCCGGGGTGGATGGATGGGTCAACAAAACATCACGTTTTGACACAGGAAAGCACTCTTTCTTTGTGCTTTCATGTGTTCCTGTGATTTCCAGTCAAGGCTGGTTTCTTTTAATCAAGTACTTATCCAACCCAAATCGACAATTTTCCCCTAAAACTAACCAAAACAAAGGATTGGCAACATAAAAATGTATGTATCTTTCAACAGTGATTTCTAACAGCTGTGGCATTAGATCAGAAAGAAACACTTCTAAAGTGAACGTGGAGACCATTAGAAAAATATCACATATGCAGGAACTGAAGAGTCAAACAAATTCTGAACTGATGTTTGAAATGCTGCAAAATGTAAAATGCAATTAGATCTGCTTCCATCAGCTCTACTGAGGTGAATAAATTGGCTTCCTGACTGTAGAGACGGTACACATCAACAACAAAAGATGTAAAGTTCTCACAGACTCAGAAATACAAGGTAAGATGTAATTCTCTTTTGCTGTCTACTGAAGTCAAGCTGTATATCATAACATCCAAAGATGTAAACAAAGACACACACAAGTAATAATGTAATTTACTACCTAATGGTTACACAGCTGCATTTATTTTATATTCTTTGTTATATAAAATACCACATAATTTGTGGTAGGAAGACATTTTCTCAGAGTTTTTTATTCTTATTCAGCTTTTCTCCAACACTACAGATACAGAACTCACCTAAGTTTACTTATAGTGCATGGAAACCAAGACAGAGTTGAACAGACCGTTGAGAAGATTTGGAGACAGGTGCAATCGGTGCTCTCTGTCTTACTGCTTTGCTGTTGCTCTTTTCAGTGATAGGAAGGGAGAGGAAAGGTAGCTGCGCTAATAAGTTCAGTTCTATCCGTCGGTTGCACTTGGTACGACAAGGGTTACTCCTTTGTGTGCCCCAACGTCACTCTGCCTCCCAATTACCACATTTACACACACATACACATACACATACACGCACACGTTCATTTATATTCAGGGAGAATTTTAAATGCTCTCCATTAAATTCATAAAAGATGGATCGTCTTTTTAAAACCAAAAGTGATCTCCTCACCTTTTACACATTGTTATCTATACATTAAAGAGCAGATATATTATACAGTGAGTGCTGAAAATGAGCTGTCTCACTCTGTAAATTGTCAAACCACAGCCTTTCTAATAAAAAAGAAAATGCCAGTACTGCTAAGTAGAGGAAAATATTGCTGGTCAGATGAGGCATTAAGAGTACGGCCATAAAAGAAAAGCAAACCTTTAAAACAGAATCATCAGCAAAACTTGTCTCAAGCTATACGGATTCAATTTCACTACTACTTCCATCACAAACAAGTCAGATGAATGAGCACAAGCCTATACTTGCTCAGTGTTTTCTTACATTATTAGCTAATTATGCATAATTAAAAACTAGAAGTAGATCCAATTTGTGTGGCGTGCAGTATGTTAATGTGGTATCATTACATTTTTGTTGTATGTACATGTATAGCCATATCCAACTTTCTTTATAGGAGACATATGACATTAAAATGGTAAAATTACAACAGTTTCAATGTTTACATATAATTTTCAGGTGACATTTTCAATATTCCCTCCCTGAAGAACCCTAGTTGAGATTGTGGAGGGCGTCAAGTGCCTGTAGTCGTACGTCTCTGTTTGGCTGCTGGCACCTAAATGTCAACCTCTATCCGTGCAGTGGAAGTGGAAAAGACTGCAAAGTTGCAGCCACAAGCTGATGCCACACAACTCTGACTGTGTCATATCATTGGTATTAATCAGCCAGGAGTCTGATTTGAGATCTGTTCATTACCTGCCCACAGGGGCTAACAGAAAAGCCAACAAGGAGGATTCAGACCTGAACTCCCATGACACTATTAAGATAACACCCCACAAAATAACTGCTGGTGTTAGTGAAGGTGACAAAACCCTGTATGTCATCCTCTAAATCCAAGCTTTCCTAATTCATGTTAAGGTTACGTGTGTTCCCCTCAATATTCTTTGCAGCGCTGAGCCTTTTGGTGGGTCATCAGATGATGCCTGGTGCTGTAGTTGGTTCTGAAAGCAGGAAATGCCAGGCAGATAAAGCTGTTCGACTACCACAAACACACACACACACACTGACATTTCAGATCTCTGCAGTGAATCTGGGACCATAACCAACAGTTATGCTCCGAATCGCTATCTCTGAGGGCACTCCTGCCACTATCGAACTTTCTAGGCCTAAAACTCTTCTCTGCCTACTCTGCCATTTAAAATTACTCACGTTAACTATTTCATACCTCTTTTGTCAAAATAGCCCAAACAAATCCGCCACATCAGGCTGCGTTTGGTGAAGACCCCCTCTGAGATTATCACTCTCTAATGAAGTCATTTGTGTCAGGCAGACACATTCCAATCTCTGAACGGCCAATCAAAAGCATCAGAGAGACTTTCTCTGCTCCGGCAGATGCCAAGATGATGATGGACGGAGGCAGATAAACAAAGAAACAAGACAACTGGAAAAACACAACAGTGGGGGGCCAGACAGCATTTATTTTAAACCACGTTAAATACATAAATGCATCCTGAATAGATCAAGATAATAGGAGACTGTAATAAACGAAGAGTAGGCCTACAGAGAGAGTGGAGGAAAGAAGGAAGGCTGGCAAGCAAAAAATGAGAAGGTGAAAGGACCTGGCTTTTAGTTTTCACACTGGAAGCAGGAATGTTCTGACAGACAGAAACTGAGAAAGCAAAGCAAACAAGCAAGACAGACGTCAAAACAAATCAGATTCCAGTCCCTGTAACTTTGGATGTGCAAGACGGAATAACTGAAGTAACCATAAGAGGAGTATTCTTCAGCACTATTCAAAGAATTTCCAAATGCAAATATTTTTATATTGACTGTGAGACGGCATCATCTAAATCAATTTTGAAATAATTTCCTTGTTGTTCATATTCTAGAGAATATCAATTCTGTCCTAGAGAGCTGCACCGTATTACAACTTAAAGACCATGAAGACGTAGTTTGATACATCCTGGTGTGATAATCACGATATCAACACAATAACAGTTTCAGAGACGGTATTTAGAGATAAGTGTGGAAAGAAGAAAATCAGATATATTGAGGTAAGAGGAAGGATGAAGAACAGGAGAGAAGAAAAGAAAGAAAGAAAGAAAGAAAGAAAGAAAGAAAGAAAGAAAGAAAGAAAGAAAGAAAGAAAGAAAGAAAGAAAGAAAGAAAGAAAGAAAGAAAGATTCAAGATCAAGTTCAACTTTATTGTCATACAGGATTGCACATTCAAATGCAGTTGTAGCCCCCTCTGCGCTACGCATGAAAATGTATGAACAATTATCTTAAAATGGAATAAAACAAAACAATAAATTTGCAATAAAATAGAAAATAAAGAAGACATAAAAAGAAAAACTAAAATTATGTTTGCAAGAAAAATAAGCAGTTACATATACAGTACACATTCATATACTGTATGTACAGACACACACACACACTGTGTGATTCTGTCTTCAGGTATGTCATCTGACTGAATTTAAGAGACCTGTAGAGGTGTACAATATATTGTCAGCTAATTGGTATTAGGCAATGATTTAAAAAAATGTTATTATCATTGTGACTACTATGAAACTTGTTATTAGCTGTTATATGGAGTTCATTTGACGTGTTGATTGATTTGTTGGCTATTCCATCGTTATATTTTCACTTGTTTTTAACTTGAACAGGCTATTTGTTTAAACCTGACAGATACTGGACAATTAATACTGTTCATGTATTTTTAAATAATCCAAGATTCACTTAATGCAACTGTGAAAGTCGGCATCTCACAGAAAATCTTTCAGGGATGCACGTGCTGTAGAAACAAAATCAACAAAATATTATAATGTTATTATATAATAATAATAATAAGTAAATCTTCAGGTAATTTGTCCTCATCTGCTTTAAGTGAACTCACTAAAACAAGGTAGTGTAGTGATAAGTAATTAATCCGATACAAAATCTTGTTTAAATGTGCACCAAGCATTAGAGTTAAAGTTATAAGTGAACTTTACTGCAGGAGACTGAACATATGGTGTAATATCAATGAAAATGATTATGCATCCCTTACTGTAGGTATGCTGAGAACTTTTACTGATGAACCAAGAGTTTGGCTGAACATTTAAATTTGATCAGCATAAAAGCAAACAATCAGACAAGGCACATTGAGCAAACTAATTTACATCCAAGTATGCCATTAGACAGCAGTGACGGTCCACCTAGTGTCCTTGAGTGACCACAATTTACTGCAGGACCGACAGCTAACAGTGGTCGTCTGCGGCGCCATGAGAAATACAAGAAAACACAAAGGCAGACTGCAACGAAACAAGAAAGGCAAGAACAAAGCTGGAAAGAAAGCAAGCAAGTAAGCAACAAAGACATGAAATGAAGATACAGTAGAAAGAAAACCAGGCTTAGTCAAGAGTCGAGACATGTGTGGCCCATCAAAAAGGAAAAATATAAATAAAACACAATCATTAACCAGCTCTGCCACACTTAACAAGGAGCTCAGAGAGTTGAGGGAGGAGGAATAAGTGGGGGGAGCCGCAGGGTTGCCGCGGCAACTGAAATTAGAACCTGGGATAACAAGAGAAATAAGAACGTGTGGGAAGACCCAGGTGAGACACACGGAGAGGGGAAGAGAGAGGAGCAAAAAAGAAGGGGATAAGAAGAATCCTATCCTATCCTGTGAGCACTGCTGATACAACAATGTGATGCATAAAACGCCCGAGTGTGTTTTCTTTCAAAATCTTAAAAAGAGATGACAGCAGCTCGTTCAACGTAATACAAGGGAAAAAAACATTAATGTGTTCTCCTGTGGTGTGACCTATGACCTGTGATCTAAATAAAATAACGCACACACTGCAGCAGGATTATTGGAGCTGCATGAAAATTTCAGCCAAGATTAGATATTTATGGATACACTCTTCAAAATAATTCAACGTCCGCTTTCAATTATTAATTAAGTCAATTTTATTTGTGTAGCCCCTAATCACTGTGAGTCCCAAAGGGTTTCTCGGCGGGGCTCACACTATAAATATAAATGAAAACTACGCCTTCAAACCTCAGACCGTGACTGAAAACTCCACACAAAAACGGAGACTTTTGACAGAGCCACTAATCAGTAAACAACAGACATGATATAATGACATGATTTTTACAACACTGTAATAAATTTGAAAGCACCCATCACACCACAGCTCACAGAAATTAATTTAGCTGTGCGCACTTATCAAGCACCTTTCTCGGTCAGCTTTGAGGTTGCCAAGAGACAGATAATGCCAACTGGAGGCTGGCAGTTTGTAAGGTCTGAACGTGAAGACCTAAAATGTCAATAGTTCCCAAGAGAAGAAATAATTAAGGCATAAAGATCTAAAAGGCTTGTCACATATGGCTGGCCAGCTGTCACATCTGTCCATTCATATTCATGCTGGTAACAACCAGGCCTATACTAAAGCAGCAGCAGAGTATGTAATGGCTGAGCATTAAATGTCAGCTGACTGAGCTACAACTAAAGGCTCGCACAAGAAAGCACAACGGATGAGGAGAAGCCTGGCATTTAAAACAATACACAAGCTCCACTTCTCATTTCAGACGTTCACTCCCAAGTGGGTTGTCTCAAAAAGATCTATTCCCTGTGGTTCTACTTCACACATCCCCAGTGTTCAGTGTTATGGAAGGCAGCTCAGCAGAACCAACAGAGGAGCACAATATTTCAGAGGAAAGTATTCAGTTGTGCAGAATTCCTGCAGCATGCCTGATAGACAACTTTCCCCTTTTAGGGCAAGAGACAATCCCTCAGCTGGAGGACCTTAAGGTGCAAACCATCAGAAAACATGCACCCTGCTGATGTGTCAGTGAGTGAGTCACTTGCCTGCTCCAGAAGAACTGTGAAAAAAAATCACAACTTTGCTTTTTTTGTAAAAAAAAAAAACAACAAAAAACTTTCACTGTCTCTTCAAGGTTAGCAATGACTTATTCGTGAGGCGAACAAATGATATCGAACCTCGATATCCTACTTTTAGAGTGGCGGCACTTGGCAGATCATCTTGGATATTCAAAGCTTGGATATTCAACAGATATTCACTCTTGATCCGGCAGCATCTTACTCAGTTTCAGCCAGTGCTGGCGGTAAGAGTACAGTCGGCTCACCACTGAGCCCTCGTTCATACCCACAGGGTTTGACTGAAGGGATCAGTAAGTCAATAAATTACTGTTTGACACGATGAATGAATGACACAGAAAAATGTTATTATAAATGCCTTCATGCTGACTTGCCATAATAGTAAAAATTATGTTAGTAAAAAATTATACTAATTGGTCTCATGAAGCAGGCCTATTTTGGTTGCTAATATGCATTTTTTTTTTTATAAATATTTTAACAGAAGACAATTGCAGTTATTTTTAATAGTTTCCATGTCACATGACCCAGTAATTGCATTTTATCATCCTTCTTACTACACTGGACAAATAACACACTTTACTGGATTCTTCAATTCAATATGACTATTTCTTTTATTGAAATTCATCTTATATCCAATAGCTTCCATGTCATTTGACCCACATGTAGATATATATTTTACTGGTCACTTTTAAAAGATCTTTTCCATCATCATTCTTGTCTTCATTTTTCCCATCAGCCTCTGTGCACTTTTGTTTCATCAAAGAAATAGAGCCAGTAGAGCTATCTGTTTTTTTATCCTAATTCCTGTGCATACACATAAACTGTGTATGCTTTTGCCACATTTGTCTCCAGGGAAAACCATGTCTACATCACATTTCCCTGAGATTCAAAACATGTCAATAATGTCCACTCACAATAGTGAAACATGTATGACTTCATGACCTTAACCAGGTCGCTTTAGTTGCATAAATTGACCAGACTTTGACAATACAGTTGCCAAATTGTAAGCCCTAATATAATTTGTCCTTTAGGTATGAGGACTTGCTGGTTGTGCACCTTACAATGTTCTGTGGCCAAAGAAAAACTGAATTTCTCTGCAGGGATAATGAAGGTATCACTTTAATGGCCTTTGCAAACCGTAGTCAGCTTATTTTCGTCCAAATCAGGGGGAAGCTGCATTCTCATGCATTGGGTGCTTTTATGAGCCGCAAACAGTTTTCTATTCAGCTGTAATCTATCAAAAAATTAGTCAAATTAGTATCAGCAAATTAGTCAAAACAAGGCTTTGTGGGCTTTTTGCTTTTGCTCTTTGTTTGAACTGAGCTTTCACACCTCTTGTCTGCTCTTTTTTTACCAAGTTTAGAAATTTATCGAAAAAGCATTTCACTGCATCTAGAGAGCAAGCTTGTCCTTGGTTAATTTTGTTTTCTAAGTAAGAACTGGCTATCAGATGACATCATCAGTCTCCTTAAAGCCATAAAACTGCATTCCAGGGTCACTTCCTCTAGATAAAGGTCTAACTCCTAACAAAAACTGCCTTGCTGTTCACTTTTCAGACGTCTCTGTGCGGTCATTATCGAGTTTAAAAACCATTGCTCTCACCTGTCTAAACGAAAACAACTAAAAACCCAAGGTTTCAAATAGACTAATTCAAAACTGATTTGTGCAAATGCACCCAGGATTACACTACGACCGGGACAGATCAGGGTTTGGGAGGGGGTATACAGAGCATCTCCCCGGGATCCCTACTGTGTCCTGAGCATTTAAATGTACTGGGATGTGGTAGGTTTGTGTGGCAGGCAGCTAGCAGTAGTGACTGACAGGTCAGGTGAGCGCCGTGGTCTGCTCAGGCATGCAGATCCAGCTCCTCTGACTGATCTGAAGTGGCTTCAATTAACTGGAGCAGCCAAGTGTGAGGGAGGGGACTGGGGGGGATGAGAGCCTCAGACAAGCCTCCTGACAGATTTGGAGGGGGGGTAAGATGAGTGGGGCCCTCTGACAGGTACTCGAATGCCCCACCAACTCCAACCTTTCTCCATCTCCTCTTAGCTAATTACTAAGTATCCATATGGAGACACTTGTCATTGTGATCACAGCAAATTGGCTGTAACTGCAGGGTCAGCAAGGACTGTCTTTCACTTGCATATACGGACATAGGCACACACATCGACTCTCGCACAAAAAACAAAACAATAGATGTTATCATTTTCAATACTGAAACTATTCTGAGTTTCATGAGGTGAACAGAAATTAAGTCACAGCCAGGAAATCCAATATCACAGACACTGCCTCACGTACATCTGCAAAACCATATTTGTGTTGATTCTGCATGATGCTCTGTCTGTATGATAATACAGAAAGGAGGTGATTAAAATATAGAAGCATTTCTCAACAAATCCAACACAGAGATTTAATTTTCATGGATATATGCATCAACGCTGAGGTTATAGAAGGCACTGCCAGTGCTAGTTTCACTCTGAATATATGAAGGTAAATCACACTCTAAACATATGGGAATGTGGAGAATAGATTTGAACCGTGTCCTGGAATTTCTCGTGCCTAGGTTTACCTTTCAAACCCAAAATGTTTTATGAAACAATGAAGCAGAAGACAAAACCAGCGGAACAACATGTCACATCAATAATGCACCATCATTTACCATTTTCTTCTCTAAAGACACACAAAAATGTATGTTTTATGGCCTCTAGCGGAATACCGTGCTGTTTCACACCGTCTTTTCATCTACCTCATGCTTTGTTGCAGTCCTGCTGTACTTGCTAGTTTCACATTACCTAATTAACATGGAAAACCTTTCACGGGAGGCGTGAAACACACAGGCCCACATAATTTCCCCTGAAGGATATATTTTATTGTTCTTTTTTTTTTTTTTTGGCCTTTCATGTTAGCACATCCTCCATGCCTCCACCCTCATTTCCCCTTCTAAAACCCGATCTCCTTCCTCTTTTTTTCCACTCTTATGTCTTTTATTAGAACTGTGTGCAACTTCCACTTTTAAATGACGGCTGAATACTACCTGAAACGTCTTACCCAGCTGCCATTCATATGATCAAGTGTCTGCTGCATCCTCTGTTCGCTTGCTACTTGGTATTCATCCACTGGTAGCCTTTTAGATCTTCTGTCACCTTCATTCTTTTTGAAGGTTTGTTCGTTTTCTATTCAAACCATATACAGTACCTCATTTCTCATTCTGAACCATCAATTTCTTCTTACCCACTATTTGATTCGATGCTAGCCATCAGAGAATAAGTGTATATATGTCTCAAAAAGCAAAACAAAATGCAGTTTGCTTGAGAGAAACTACTGAACTACAACTTGGTTACTTTTATTTACCCTTTTTTTCTATGACATATCTGCACTTTGACTATGAAAGGCAATTTTAGTGTTCTGTTTAATTCAAAGCAACACATCATGTGGACTTATTACGATACTGCTCTGACAAATCAGTACATATGGCACCAGGAATACTACAATATTTATGAAATACATGTTTAAAATCAAGGCTAATCAAGTTTCTTGCCACACTGCTCTGAATTTAACCCATCCTAAGTATTACGAGCAGTGGGTAGCCACTGTGGGGCGCCTGGGGACATGAAACCAGAACACCTAGGAAACCCCACGCAAACACAGGGAGAACATGCAAACAGAAAGACCCTTCCGTGGTCAGGAATCAAACCAAGAAATCCTCTTGCTGTGAGGCGACAGTGCAAACCTCTAAGCATGATCCCTTGTTACAAGTTAGTTCAAGATTTACTTCAGACTTCATTTAGTTGTATAAACATCTGTTTACGGCCTTGAGCTTTGGAGCTACGGTTTGAAACATTTTAAAGCTTTTCCAGACATTATTTATTTTAAGTCAAATGTGTTCATGCTTTCACTAAAATTTAACAAACATATCATAAGCTGGAAGAGTCTCCAATACCTCCTTATTCCAGCCCCCTCCTCTGCGGTTTACTTGCCATTTCTCAATATTGGTACAGACCAACACCCCCTCTTCCCTACCCCAGATCCTCACCCCATTTGATACTCACCTAGATCAAAGTCCCTCGCACATCTGTTCCACTTGCTGCTGCCATGACTCTCCAGCTAGACTCTGCCCGTCAGATCTCTGTGTCCGTAGGTGTGTCAGTACTGCATGTCTGTCCAAAGCCTGAGCTTCTTGGCAAGCTACAAGCGCAAACAGCGGAAAGAATCAACAAGACTGTAGTTGTGAGAGCGAGCGTGGGTGTGAGCCAGTGCCTTATCATATTCTTGCAAGAGACTCCTTGTCAAGTTGACTGTTTGTGTGCGCATCTGTTATGTAGGAGACTTGAATGTAGAACATTTTTGAGATAGAGTGTACTTGCGTCCTTGCGTGTGTGCGTGTGTGTGTGTGTGTGTGTCTTAGTGACAAGATATTACGAAGACACATGTTTTACAAAGACTGTAGTGGGGTTTACACAGCGAGACGGAACAAAGTGGGACAGGGATTCCTTATGTAATTACACCCAGCATTAAAACACTAATCCAAACACAAACTGTATCTGGACTGTATCCAAACAGCAAACTAAGCCACAGGTGTAAACAGAGCCATGAAGGAATGCAGTCTCATTTCCACAAATTAAATGATGGTGCTTATAGCAATAAGACTGCAAGCAGGCTTAATGCTTTCTTAATACTTCTTGGGGTATATATTTACAATGGCTTGTTAATACAGATAAAAATCTTTGTGGATATAATTCAGATATATATGCTGCATGTTAATTTGATATATAAAGGACCCACAGAGACCCCAATAACAGTACAACCATCTGACAGTACAGACCCACAGTGGCACTCAACTCCAGCACGGTATGCTCTGGCAGTCTCATTAAAATCCTCCAAGTCTAATACTCTTTCAAATACCACCTCTACCTAAACAAACATGACCAAATACGCTTACTCATACTCCACATGCCTGCCAACCAAAGAGGAACAGGATTTCACAGAGCCAGCTGGTTGTGTTTAGCCGACCACTATTCTAGAGAGGTGTAGGGATTGTAACAAATTGTCTAAAGCGCAGCCACATCGATGCTTTTTAGCCTCATAATAAAGCCAATCCATAAAGATCCCTAATATTTAAGACATTTAAACCAGAAAAGGCTGGCTGATCTGAGTCCATTTTCCTTTATAACCAGCTCATAAAGTACAAAGCTGCATTTTAAAACAGGATAAATGACTTGAAACTACAGCGATAGAGTCTCAAGTTGCCCCAGAAGTTACATAAATTCTGACAACTAAAATACTAACTTACATTGGGCCAAACATACTGAGCATAATAATAGGCTACTTTATACACTTAGTCCATTTGTATTCATGACCAGTATCCAAACTGCCAGTGGGCTTTTACCTCCGGGAGAGAGGAGATAATCTACATGAATGAATGAAATATCTTAAGATCCACATGTTTACACACACATACCAAGGAAATGTCAATCAGATGCAAAATACAGACATTGAACCCCGAAAGAAATGTCAAAAAGGAAGCCTGGCTCCGTGATGTGCGTACGTACGGGCCCAGCACCTTCTGATCAATAGCTCACCTGAAATGAATACGCGATCGTTCTCACTGTCTCAACAGAGCAGACGTGCATTCTAAACCTGACATTATAAGAGATGTTACCCGCATCGATAGGTCCCATTTTAAAATAATCGACATTTTCAAAAGGGAAAGTAATTGTGAGCCATTTCCATAATCAATCAATCGTTACTTATCTAACAAAGATTCCAAAGTTATTCCAAAATTATTGTAAATTTAATATCTTTATAATTTTGGACTCAGCAAGTCAGCAAAAGACCTTTGGGAACTTGTGATGGTCACTAATGACTATGGAATAAATTGACCTATCCAAAATGTATAATAGATTATGGAAATAACCATTTGTTGCATCCCCGGTCAGCGCTCAAGCTCAAGCTGCTAACAACTTAAAAGGTAATGATATGTCAGTGTTGTGCTCACAGCTTATATTTATTGACCCCAAATGGCCAAAAAGCTATAATGCTGCTTTAATGCTATCATGAAAGACAGAGCGATCAGCACAGTAACGACAATACTCTCAACCAGGAATGTCAGTTTTGGTTCATTTGGTTTTCAGCATCCCTACACCTGTTAACCTGTAACTACATGGTTCATTTTTAAGAAAAAATGCTTTTGCTATTGACTCAATTCAAAGGAGTTTGGCGGACAGAGCAGCCCTGAGTAAGGAGCACACTGGACTGTATCTCCCTGTCAACAATGATGAAGTGATAAGCAGAGATATCAGTATCAGCATATCGAACACAATTCCTACTGAGTTCAATATATACACAGAGCCAAATGCTACATACCTTGATCAGTTTTCCAAAAGGGCAACATGTGGGGAAAATACAAATCTCTTTGGTAAGACATCTGTAGGCCTATATGAAGGCTAAACGGGCAACAGACGTTCCAAGACTGTGAACATACAGACTGGATACACCTTCTCTGAGATGAAATTAGCACAAGAATGCAACAAATATTATTACTTTATTTATTTTGGTATTTTTTCCAGGCAAGAAAGTAACCACTTAGATTCCCAATACGTGGTCAGTTCATCAAATAACGCCTATTTGGAAATTTGCCAACACTTTTGTCATGAGAACTTTCACTACTGATCCAGAATTGTGCCAGGTGCTCTTAATGTACAGCACAGAGTTAGTACTACTATACTGAAGGGTACCATTACACAATTTACATTTGACTTAGTCGCCTGTCTGGAGAAAATCATCTTTGTTTAGCACACAAAGCCATTAGATGAGTGTGTATGGCTCCCTATAGTCCGACAAGCATGACCAGACAAAAAATATTCTAGGTGATTCCTAGTATCCTCAACTTTAAAACGGTCTCCTTGCTTCCTCATTGTTCCACTTTTGGAACTAAAACTGACCACTGTTTTTGTATTCTCTATTTTCTATTTAATATTCGCACAGGTCAGAAGTGTGGTACTGGGTTGTGACCACAGGAAATGAGGTATAACCTGGAGCTTGTAACAACCCCATCAACAGTTTGGATAAGCAGGATGGGACCTGGCCTTCATGCCCTTCCTGTCTTTTCTGTCCTGTGTTGTTTGGCCTCCTATGAGTCTGGCAGTCTCAAGTGGTGAGTAAAGACAAGGACACATGACAATAGACAATCCAACCAGTCATGCCACCAAGACCTGACTGGTTGACCCCAGCAATGTCTGAGCATCATGAGACAGCGTGGTCTGTCTGGGGGGAAAAAAAAGGAAAGGAGGATGAAGCTGCCAGACAGGGAGGTGGGAAACAAAAATACAAGCGCAGGGAAAATAGAAAGCAGAAAAATGAAGAGCCGACAAGGCACAGAGGGGGTAGAAGGAGGATGAAAGATAGGTCAATGTACAACAGGCTGATGAAATAGAGCGAGAAAGAAAGGAGCGGAACAGCAGCTCAAACAACAGTCAAGAAACAGAAGAACAAAAAAAAAAGGAGCGACACTAAAGGGACAGAAGACAAATTAAGCAGAGGGCAGAGAGGAACACGAAGAGAAGGGGGTAGCCCAAAGAATTAAAAAAAAATGTCAGACTCAATTCATCTCTCAAAAGAGAAGAGAATTAAGGGGGAAGAAGAAAGGCTTGTTCCTCTCCGTCTCACTGCTCCTAAAACCTGCACAGACTTAAAAAGACCAATATGTAGAAAGGAACAAAACGCCAGGGGGGTTACATCAAGCGCTTCGCTACATTCAAAAGAGCCACAGAGGAAGAATAACTGACACAATTAAGAGCATAACTGTCATCACAGCCAATCAACCCAGTGCCACCCACACGCAGGCACTGAGCAATAGAGTCATCATGAAGGGGGATGAAGGGCTGCTAATTCCCCCTAGCGATACAGCACTGACTACTAATAGTAAATACCAGATACCCTAAAGGCTTAAAGGTTATACCATTATAATGCAACAGAAACATGACACACAAGCACCGAATCGCTCCATCACAACATGTTCCTGCCTCCTTTGCAGTCTGAGAGAAAAGCTGACATTTAAATATAATCCTGCTGACATGCAAACTAAGTGCAGCCAATTCCATAACCCACATGTGCATTCGAAAAAGAGAATGATGTGTGAATCTGAAACCAATCACAGGTGGATGCATACTCTGACTCAATAAACAAACTAAATTTAATGAGCTCTCAAGCTCCTCCACTGTGACATTTCCTCTTCCATTTCTCCATCTTTTTACAACTATCATTCACCCAACCTCCATTTCTCTTGCCCCCACCCCCAGCGCCTGCCCTCCCTCCGCCTGCCCTCACTCAGTTTTCATTCTAAAACCACTTCTCTGCCTCCATCTTTTTCTCTCTCCATCCAAAACAACAGCCATTCCAGAAAGAGGGCCATCAATCTTCTTCAATGAGACCAGAGTGCGAGAGACTGCCAAGGCTACAGCAGATTACTATCTCTCCTTACCCCCACTCAGCACTGGAAAACATATAGAAGGAGAGGATGGGCAGACAGAGAGGCAGGGAGGGTCGGGACAGCGAGTCAAAGAAACAATCTGAGATAGGAGGCGGACACATTAGGCTAGCTCTTAAAAGCCTCACTTGTCACGTAAAGAAGCACAGCAGCTGAATTTAAAAACTCTAATCCTAACTGGCAACTCCAAACCTGAGTCTTGATTTATTTCCACAGTGAGCTTTGCTAATGGAAAGACATGAGCTACACTGCAGCTTTCATCCCCTGTAAACAGCTGGCTTCGGTGGAGAACTGGAAGTCCCTGGTCATTTTGATCAACTGTTTCATTGTCGGTTACTCAAATAATCATTTTTCAATTCATCTACTGATCGTCTCGATCTGTCAAACGGTTAAAAAATATATATATATATTCCAGTTTGAGAAATACATAAACGTTTTGCTTGATGAACAGCTAATATGATTTAATTATCAAAGATAATTTCTATTTCATTTTACTTCCATGGATTAATTGATTTATTGGTTCACTCTCAGGGTTGAGATTTGGATTCAGATCTGCTAATTGAATCTATATCTATTTGAATCCCTTCCCATATTTTGATTTATAATAACTAAATTACTCAAATCACCTTTGTTGACTCGGAAGGCAGAGACACTATTTTTAGTCTAATTAATTTTCCCATCCTACAGCTGCAAACTGTAGATTAAGTGTGTCAAAAAAACAGCCTTCTTCCTTTGCACACCTTAGTTTTCACAGGCTACTTCCTCCACATGCTGCCGCTGATTTAGAGCTATTATTTTGATAGGCTTGTTGACATGATATTCATGAGTGTTTAACTGTGAGATTCTTCTGAAACTGACGCCAAACTCTGACGCAATCGGCTGGATCAGATCTCTAGGGAAGAGTCAGTACTTCTTTTCTCTCACAAATTATCTTTGACTGAGCACAGACAACCAGCCAAAAGTTTCATTGTGGATGTCACTCGTTACACAGATGTTACAGATATGTTGGAGACCGAAAAAAAAAGCTGCTTTCAAACCCAGGATCAGATTATTTGTGACCCTTTAATGTACTCCTTTGCATTTGTGTCCACCTGCTAGTGTTCTCATTCACAGTGGCGTGTGAGTACTTTGATCATATATGGCAGTCAGAATTAGAGTGTGCGAATGTGAACGATTATTTGGACTCACTGGTGAGTAAAACTTCTGACACAGAGGTTGACAAAATACACAGATTCGCTAAGCTCTGAAGATAGCAAATTTGTTATCTCTGCTCTCTCTTTCACACTAGAGAGGAGCTGTGTGCAAAACATTTAGGTAGCAGAATCTCATTTTTAGCCGCCGTTGACTGTCGCTTTTGTCGGGGTAAAACGACACACATCACCTGGAGCGGGTCACATCTGCTGTCGCTAGTTAATTCCGAGAGTAACTCAATGACAAACCAAGGTTAAACTTGTCTGTTGTCTGGTTAAGAATGCTCTCTGCAAGCCGGTGTCTGCAGTCAACCAAAGATGTGTGTGTGAGAAAAGCTCCAACAGAAGTTCTAACAAAACCAACAGTGTGATTCTCTCGACACCCAGCAAAACGTTCATTCATATCATAGCTATAATTCAAGCTTATGCACCGATTATTTCAGTGTGCCAGATAGCCGTCAAATCCAATCAACAGATAAATATTGAATCAGTCACTGTATTGATAGATACCTAAAATTAAGAGACTATAATCAGGATTCAGGCCAAAACAACTTGATCTCTAATGTCTCTAATGATATATCATATGATATGATATAACCTGCATGCATGAAAAATGAGGAACTTAGAAAGGTTGAAGTGAATCCAACCATGCTGTTTTAGCCCTAGCATATATATGAATAAACAGAGAGGTGGTGGACAACATGATGGAGTATGTGTTCTTTTCTCATGTACTTGAAAAGACACCCCAAGGAAACAGTCGTTAGCACACGTGTGCGCACGTGTTATATAAAGTGTTTTAACCTAAATTTGCAGCTATGTGTGCGATGTGACGGAGCACTGACACTCACAAAGGTGGAAAAGCCAGAGCCGTGACCTTGCAGCTGAGAGGGGTTTTTAACGAGCCGCCTGGCTGCCCTGTGTGTAAGCCATACACATATACACACACACATACACACAGCGCAACGCCTGTAAATCCAAGGCCATGTGAGCACTTCTGAGAAAAGAGACAGGATACATTTGGTAAGTGTGGAGGAGAGATTTTGTATAGAAAATTCTCCTTTTAGCAGCTCACACGAGTGTGATGCAGCCAAGACTCTGATCTCTTATTACTTATACAACATGGTCCTCTCAAGCAATGTACAACCATGTTGAATCCAAGGACACAACATGACGACCAAGTCAGCTCTGACAGCTACATCCACAATTGAACATGATTGGGCTAATCGCTATGCAGCTTTATTGCTGAGGAGAACTTACGTGGGGGAGTTTGTCAGGCATAATAAACTCTCCTTGTGTTGTCACAGCACTGTTGAGGAGGAAGGTTAAACTTAGAGCTGTCTGTAAAGCTGTCCCTCTGCAGCAGCAGTGCTCTGACTTGGGATCAGCATAGTGTGGCTTGTTCTGGGCCTCTGGGCCACATAGCGACGAAGAGGAGGAGAAAGCAGCGGTGGGGCTCAGCCCAGCGCTAAAGACTTTGACACTAACATAATCACTGATAATTGATTCGGCTGGTGAGGAAGGTGTAACATTAAAGGATAAAAACAGCAGCGGTGGTGGCAGCACAGCGCCGGGGCTTAATGTGAGCTGATGGGACCGACGCTGCCTGTCACACGGCATCTAATCACGCAAGAAGCGACAGATTCTGAAGACACATATTATCAAATTGCTATCAGCCCCGGACGTGCTCAGCCCCCTCAAAGGGGCTTTGATCAGCAATGGACCAAGGAAAGGGAGGAGGCACATAGGCCAAGGACGGTGGAGAGACACAAGCATTCCTATCTGTTGCAGGATGGCTCTGATATATCACATGATAAGACAGGAACAGGAGGGTGTATCAATGAAAAGCACCCAAGGTTCAAACAGCATTGTCTTATTGAGCTTAATGTAGGTGATAACCTTGTCCAGTCCAATAAGCGTAATAAATACAGGCATTTTACTTGCGTGACTGCTTGTGATTTCAAATTTAGTTCATAATATACTGTGACTTCATGTTTGAAATAAAGCTGAAACGATGAAGTGATCAGGTATCAGAAATGACATAGTCCCAGCCTTCAAACGTGAGGATTTGATTGTTTTCTCTGTTTTATATCAGTGAATATTGAATATCTTTCAGATTTGGACTGATGGTCAGAAAGAAAAAGAATGCTTTATGAAAGTCACAATTTTATGTTTTATTATTTAGAAAATCATCTCCAGATCAACAATGACATAAAATCACTACATGGACAGTGAAGTAGGAAACATAAAATCATTATCCTACAGAGAGAAGCGAAGATAGTTTATTAGCTGTGTATTATATACACTGTATACATAATGCATATGTGTATGACAGTGTTTAATATACAAACATGTTGATCTATTTTCCAGTGTAACATGCACTAAAATAAAAGTAATACAAATTCAAATAAATGTTCAAGATGTTCAAGTTTATTTCTTTAGCTGTACATTTGTGTCTCACTTACAATAATCTAAACAGAGCAAGAGTCAGCTAATATTGCAGGTATAATGTTATTTTCATTAGTTTATAATGAAATGACTACTATATAACATATAAACTATAATCAGTTCACTAACAAACTGCCAACCTGTGGGAAACACTCCACGTCTGACGGTGCTGTCATGTTTTAGAGTGAATAAACATTTCTAACCTGCTCCACCATGTGTTTTCAGCAGACCCCTGTTTCTTAACATGGCATAACATGAAGCGCCAATTCTAGTCGACCTCACAGCTTTGTTATTAACGAGTAATGGAGACACATGAGGTAAGTCTAGTAGCGGTGACTGGGGTGTGCCTATCTGCTGAGTGAACTGATGAAGACGGAGGGCTCCCTATAGCCTTACAGTCAGA
The DNA here is from genome assembly GCA_036365135.1 of Miichthys miiuy. Classification (NCBI taxonomy): domain Eukaryota; kingdom Metazoa; phylum Chordata; class Actinopteri; family Sciaenidae; genus Miichthys; species Miichthys miiuy. Next base: position 17,818,520 of record CM071622.1, read on the forward strand.
GTGCAGATAAATTGACCAGCCTCCACCCTTTCCCCAACTGCAGGAAGGATGTGTGTGTTCATGAGAATCAACATGGACGCCTGCTAGACTGGAACTGACAATATTAAGTGGCGGTGTGGACAGTTTCATGAACACAGGGAGGCCAAGAGCGCCAGGGAGCAGGAAGGTCTCTATTATGTCACCGAACAGTAGACATAAAAGGAGGCAGTCGGACTATCTGTCCTCCTCTACAGACTCACCTTCCCCAAATTAAAGGTTGCTGATAACAAACAGCATGAGACAGACAGAGAAACACACACTTCCACCCTGTGCCGCAGACATAAACACACATCACCTCATGTCGAAAATGGCGAGTGGGGCGTTCAAAGACTTTACAGATGTTTAACAGAACCATAGGAGCTCCTTCAGACGCAGACTGTAGGGGGCGGATGTCTTACAGAGGACCAAGGGAGGAAAGAGGGAGGCTGAGGGGGGGAAAAGGGAGTAATGGCAAATAAGAGGGGGAAAGGGGAACAGCGAAAGCCGCAGGCTGAAGACAGTCGGGAGAGAAGAGGAAGACTGGGGTGGCGAGTAAGTGAGAAAATGCAAATGAGAGGCTGCCGAGCAAAGTGAAAAAAGAGAAGAGAGAACGTGAGAGATTACTATAGGGACTGTTGGAAAAGAGTCTGAAGAGCAGAACAAAGCTGACAATGGCAAAAGTGTGTGACGGAGAGGGGGGGCGGGGGGCACAAGGAGGAAATGGCAAAGACATGACGAGCACGCGTCACACAGCCTTTTGCTGCTAAAATGGCCTTTCTCATGTCCTTCAAAAAAAAATACATCACAGCACAATATGTTTCAAGAAAGAACATGCAGAAGACACGGAAAATGAAAAGATGAAGAGAGGTAGCAAGAAATACGGAGAGCTATAATAACAGAAAAGCAGCTGATCCCCAGAGAGGTGGCCCGTGGCATCTGTTTGTCACAAGCCAGAAGCACAGGGAGGAGGAGGAGGAGGAGGAGGAGTGTAGGCAGCGGACTAAGAGGTAGCTCCGCTCCTCAGTCTCGCGCTCCCTAGATGTCCTCCACCAGCAGCTGGAGGCTAAACTTAAGCTCCACCAGCAGCCACCAGGGAGAGAGGACAGGCCTTGGGAAGGGGTCATCCACAATCACCAACCAAAACAAAATTCAGGGACGCTCATTTGCATCATTAGCAGAGTCCCCTGACGTCTACCCGCCACATAACAGATCCCTCAGAAATGTGGCCACCACAGTGCCTGTGCACGCAAACATCCTCTGCACAATCGCCACACAGCGATGTCAGCCTCCTCTTCATGAATATTCATCTGCCTCATTAACACTCAAGTGGGGAAACACAGCATATTGCATGAGACTCCTGTTACTTGGAGAGCGAGAATGAGAGTTGAGGGGAAGAAGAGATGGGACACATGGTGACTGTAGAAGAAGCAAAGGGGAAGAGAGACAGTGTAAGAGAGAAAGACTTCTTTTCATTGCCAGCAAACTTTTTTTTTTTTTTTGAATCTCAAGAGTGGAAGGGAGTAAAATGTCCTATATTCTTCCGGGAGCTGATACCATCCTGTCGCTTTTCCTTACGAAGCCAGACTGGGGCAGTACGAAAAGCAGCGTCAGCAGCAGGGACAGCACATCGGGAACACGGGATGGGAATTACAGACCGTGTTACCATGCAAAAACCTCCAGCAATAAAAGCTTTAAAACAGCTGCTCTGCTAATGTGTGGCTGTTCACAATAACTAATAAACTGTAGGGGGTTTGGGTGAATGCACCTCAACACACGCTGCAGCCATACTGACAATGCAACCCCCGTCCTTGTTCAATAACAAAACACGGCAGCGCGCGCGCACACACACACACACACACACACACACAGGCGTACAAAGCCCGGCTGTCTCGTACTCAGACAGTGATTCTGTCAGTCCACTCAGTCAGACTCTTTCTCTCTGAGCCACTTGCCAACAGACACGCTTGCGGACAGATACTACTAGAGAGAGGATTATTTTCTCTTTACGTTGTAATGCCAGTGAATCTCTTAACAGGAACTGCCAACAGGGAAATCTCCCATCCTGCAGCTGTGTCCTCAGAGAGAGTCTGGAAACTGTAGAAACAGCAGACTCTATTTCCTTGACTTTTTCCTCCGTGGCTTTGGTGACAGAAACAGCCAGCCACTCGGGGAGGAAGAGATGAGGCAGAGTGAGGCGATGCCCAAAATTCTGCCCCGCCAGAGTCGCTCTGGTCCTTTAAAGGGCACTGACAAAACCTGCGGTACAATAATTGGACCACGTCTCTGGAAATCAATACCACTGCTTACATCAGGGGCCCCCACCAAAGCTATTTCATATTCCACCTTCTACACACGGTTTCTGACAAAAAAACCCTGCAATTTCAGAACGGTATGAACTATCGATTTCACAGCTCTCCCTCCGCCTCCTCCTGCTCTCTTTCTTTTCCAGTCCCCTAGCATTGACACACAACTCCTTTTCCACTCTGCAGAGTGTTTTCTGTTGGAGGTGAGAAGGGTGGAGTGGTCCTTACCTGTGAACCCAATCATTTGAGTCCATTCAAACCCCTCACAAGTGGCTTCTCGTGGCTTTGTTTCAATTGGTTTGCAACATCGTCCTTCTACAAAAGAAGATTCATACATTGGTAACATAACTAATAAACTACAGCAACGTCCTTTAGTTTTGTTCTTCAAATATCTAATATATTCAAATGTAACAAAGGAGCTTTTTCTCTGCTGCAAGTGAAGAGCTCTTTTTAGTCTCTGTTCTGTATCCTTTATTGGATAGCAAAGTTAAAAGTAGACAAGAAATGGGGGAGAGAGAGAAAGGGGACACCATGCAGCCGTGGGTTTGAATCGAACGCATCTCTACAAGGTGAATCATATGCTCTCTATTTGAACTTCTTTTCAGTTATTACTGTGAAAGCAATTGGAGTTGCATTTCTTGTATCAAAGGTGTTACATGTATAGTTTACAGTTTGTTATTATTATCTAGAGCTTCAACTGAACTTAACTGTCATCTTCATTATTAAATAAACAGCAGATTACTCATTGGTTAAAGAAATATATTGGGGTGTTGGTTAGCTCAGTTGGTTGAGTATCCGCCTCATGTACGAAGGCTCAGTCCTTGCTCCAGCAGCCCAGGGTTCGAATCCGACCTGTGGCCCTTTGCTGCATGTCATTCCCCGTCTCTCTCCCCACATTCCTGTCACTTCTTCAGCTGTCTCTGTCAAAATAAAAAAGTTTGAAAAAGGCCAAAAAATGTCTTTAAAAAAAAAAAGAAATATCAAAAAATAGTGGAGAAAATGTCACTCACAAATCCCAAGAGCCCAATGTAATATATTCAAAATGCATTTTTTGTTTAACCAATAGTCCAAAATCCAAAAACCATTCAATTTTTCATTATTAGGGACTACAAACAACAGCAAACATTGACACCCGAGAAGCAGGAACCAATGAATAAACAACAATGAAACAACCATATAAGTTGTTAACACTGCATTTCAGGGCTCACCAGTAATGGTTGCCAGGTTGCAATTAGCAACCATTTTTAGATATTTGTGACTAATTCCTAATCTACTGAACATATTGAAAATAAGAACAGTAACCCCCAAAACATGCACTTCAAAATAAACTAAACGCTAAAATTAAACACTAAAAATATATATATATATATTTGTTGTATTAGTGATATTTAAATTTTGCTATGTTATTATTACATAAAATGGTACATTACTAATTAAGGAGCCCATAATGCCACACAATCACAATGACTTATACTCTTAACATACAATCTGCGTGGAAAAACTACTCATGTATGGGTAATGAGTTCTGATAATAATGAGTTTGATCCAAATCTAGATGTTATGCGTATCACTTAACATCTACACTTTATTCACTAGACACTAGTTTTCATCGTCTTCCTGAACACATTTTTAGGTATAACACATCATTCCCACTGCCTTTCAGCATTTTACCAAAAAATGATACCCCTCTTAAATGCCAAGTCCAGCTATGACAGAGCTGGAACTGGTATTAAAACCATTATGACGAGTCACTGTTTAAATGCCAGATAATATCAGCAAAATTAGATCTGACTTTTGGGCAGTGACACTTTTAACCAACTGTGTTGTCATTCATTCATATTCAGACGGCTTCTCTGGGTCACGAGTTGTGCTGAGCAGCCTGGCAGAGACCGGGGACCTGACCAGTTCAAATCACAGGTCCAAACTCAGCATGCATGCATGATTTAAATACATCTAAATGGCAGATGGTGAGAGAGCTGGCTCGTGTCTGGCTCCATGACAGAAGCAGTGATGTAGGAGAAGCAGTGGATGAGGCTGCGTATTAGAGTGAGGAATAGCTTGGCTTGTCTTTAAGATTACTTTCGCTCTTAAAACATTCACTTCATCTGTGTCACTCCTGCTCCCAAGTTGTTATTGGAAAATAGGAAAGGTGGAAAACCATTCAATGCCGGCACTGTCTGCATCAGTCACACACTGACACACACATACACACAGAAAATACATTTCATCCTCCATATCCGAAACAGCCAATAGCACTGGCAGGCATTTGCGACCCCAATCCATATTTCAATTTCCCTCCTCTCATGCAAACTAATTCAATACTTGTTGCCTTCCCTCACAAGCGAACGGCAATGTGAGAAATGAGCTTCTTCTCATGCTGCATCTATAAAGGGCCCAATCAGAGACATTTTTGAGTGGGCCTCTGCCTATATCAATTATCTCATAGTAGGCCTGCACACACAGGCACATTCCTGGAAGTAGAGGATGGTAAATTGGCGCTTTGCAACACTTTCCTCAATATTTTCTGTACTCAACGCACATTAGCTGCATTTAAAGCTTATATTTTACATCACACACTCACGTCAAGAGTTTATCTACTCGTGTTTTCAAGCCAATTAAATAAGCATTAAGCTAAGAGTGGGATGGCAGGCGAATCACTAGTTCAAATGTGATATACTCTAATTCAAGATTTGACCCTTAAAGTGGAAATCAGATTAAACAGAAAATCGTACATCCTTTTGTGAAGTCCCTCACAAAGCCAGAAAGAGAAATGTCAAATCTGTTGCTGTGATGTCACCGGCCAACACTTTGTCGAACTGATCTGTCGCCACAGCGACAGGAGACAGACAGAGTGACAAGAACAGTTCCAGGGGAATTTACATATATTCTCATAATCAAGCTCATTAGCGGAGGAAAGACTCGACTCAATTAGAGATTCTACAATGGATTTCTGACGTGTGAATGATTTCCAATCACTTTCTTCCCAACGACTAGCATCTGAGGCAGTGACTGACTGCTGTAGCGTTTTGGACAACGACAACCTAGAAAGGATTCACACATTCCCCAACTCCCCAAAAGCACACAGCCAAATAAAGAGTATAAAGTAAGTAAATAAGTTTTCATAAGAGTGTAAACAAAGACAGTAAGTAAGGCTAGCTTGGAGCAGTGGTGCAGTGCAAGAAGCATTTGGTTTGTTAGGTTGTTGCCATACTCTAAAGTAATCCTCACTGTCAACTTGATACCACTATGGAGGATAGTGTTAGATGCTGAAAATGCGTGTGCATCTGTGTATGTATGTACGCACAAACATACCCATACTTATTTAATGTTGTTGAAATAGAAAAAGATGAGTAACAACACCTGCTTCAACTCTGGAGCCTGGCTGCACTTTTCCTCACAACTCTTTGGCCATGTAAAGGGAGAAGCAAGCAGGTAATAGCGACAAATTTAGGGGCTTAAATGGCGACAGCTTTACGATGCCTGAGCGGCCTCTATGACTCCATTCCTGTCAGATTCTATTAGCTTGGTCTCGACCGTGTGTTTCGATTGGCTCTTGGCCTATTTCCAGCAGTTACAGAAGCACCTCCCGTAAATAAACCAAATGGCTGCTCCTTGTAGTGTATGAAGGGGGGGGGGCTCTGGGCAGCTGCGCGCTTGTGTGTAAAGAACATCTGACAGAGTGGTTGAATAGTTTAATATACAGCACCGAGCTGAACGGACACAGTCGACTAGTGGGAGAAGTCGACACACATCAATGTGAGAGTTTAAATTTGACTAGTATTTAAGAAGAATACAAGCACCCAGGCGAAAGAAGCACTTCTAAATCAAGACAAGTGGTCTCATTCCACTCCACCCACACACACACACACACACACACACACACACACACACACACCGCTATAAACAAAAGAAAAAGTGTGTCTATCTGCCAGCTGCCAGGTGGAAGTCTAAGGAAAGGCCACCTGTCTAATAACTGTTTTTGATGCGTACAGCTCAGCAATATGAAACTGAGCATCTGGCCTGTCCCCTCCAAACTGATCTTGTTAACAGCATGCGGATCCGTGTTCCTCTTATATAGAATTTATTTGGGTGGTTCACCCAAATAGGTTTTCCCCTTCCAAAAAACATAATTTTGTGTTTATTAATTCAACCAATCAGGGCTTGTGAACTCAATGCAGCTCAGCAACCAGCTCTCAACTGCCAGATGTCCACTGGATTTGTTTAGAAGGAGCACACAGTGTCTCCTTCAGAAGAAGAATTTATTTCTTGTCGTCCACTAAAAACTGAGAATCTATTGAACTATTTTAAAACCAAGTCGCTAGCTCTTTATAAACCAAATACCCCAAGAGTAAAACTAAATGGAATAATAAATTCTGGTAACAATTATTAAAATGCAATGCTTGACATGCTGCGGCTGAATTAGTTTTTTTATGGCTTCGAGATGGCCTTTGAAAAACATTTTTCTTTTTCGCACAGATAAAAACACCGGACTGTAGCTCAGTCTGCTGAAAGAAGAAAGGTCGGCTGGACTGCTCACACAATGAAAAGACATTAAGCTGCTTTGAAAAGAAAGAAATATATACCAATATACACAGAGACAGATACAATATTTACTATTTAATAAGAAATAGCACGAAAATGATATACTATAAATGTTAAATATTAGTTTATATGACTGTCATAAATCCTATATGGCTTTTACTGGTTTTATATTGTTTTCAGAGGAGACATTTTAACTCGTCACAGCAGGAAAAGCGTAGCTGTAGTTAATATTTTTAATGATGGCTCTAGCCTTTGTTAGTGAGTCAGCATGCACAGGGGCCTCAAACTAAAGAACTGAAGCAAAATCAAGTAGAGCCCTTCTTGATATTATGAAATTACACCTGTAGTACCTTTTTTTTGCTGATTCTCCACACCAGTGTCTATAAATCTTCATGTTATGGTCACTGAATGTTGTGCTAGAGGTGAACTCGGCTGCATCTCGTTGGTACCGCTCAATCTCCCACAGTGCTGAGTGCAGGGTAATTTTGTTGGACTGTAGGCAGTGATGACAAAGCGGTAGCACAAAACTGTGTGATGAACCCTAATCATGGGCACAGAGGCCTGAGAAGGAAGGACGGTCTTTTGTTTTGCAGCTCAGTAAAACTTAATGTTTTCACAAACATTCACACAAATGTAAATTATTGACTTGTACATGAATAATCCCTCTTTACCAGCAGTTATGTAAAGAGTCTGTGCCACAGTATGAGAGGAGCAGTAAAATGAGAAGACAAATCGACAAACAAAACTTTCATTGAGAGAATTTCTCAATGCACACTATTCAAGCAAACTGTGCAAGGAAATGCTGTGACACAAAGCAACTAAATCCTTGCATGAATGTGCATGAACTCTTAACATGCACTTAGATTCATACAAAACAATCTGGACCACTCAGGGCAGTTTGAGAGATGGACCACCACCACAACAGGGTTGACAAAAAGGCCCACGAGTACAGTGTTATGGATGTTAAAAGGTTTTAATGTCAGACAGGCAGCGTTGCATCCTGGTGAGAAAAGCAAGAAAAAAACTCACAAGATGCATCAAGCATGCAACCAAGATCACTGGCACCACACAAATCCAACTCTCAGACAACTTTACAAGAAGAAAGGCAGACTCCATCACTCAGGACCCTTCACACCCCCTTCACCACTTCAGCTACTCCCATCAGGCAGACGCTTCAGAGCACCATTGTCCAAAAAGAGTTTATACCCACTCCCACTGCAGTATCCATTTTAAACAGGCAATGGAGTTTTTAAAGCAGCTTTACACATTTGCTCTTATTTATTTATGCAACTGGTTGTTTTCATGCAATGTTATGTGGTTCATGAGTGTATTCTTTGTTATTCGTGGTGACAAAATGTATGTACGTTAAACTATATTTTGTGTTTTGCTTTGAGAAGAGTGATTACAGTTTACAGCTTGTCTTATCTCACAGCTGTGACCCGTTTACAAAGGCCAGCCAAGAGTTTGGGTAGAAAGTTGTGTCTGGTGTGAATAACTGTTATTTAAGTTTCTTCAAAAGGTTTATCCGTCTTTATAATGCGAAGTTTCTGTGAGGAGTTTTTGTTGATAACCTTCGTGGCTAGGATAAGATAAGGGTCAGATTCCTCATTATGAGAAGACTTCTAAGAGATGACTGAACTTCAAAGTTGGAGAATCCATGGTCACGCCAGGTGCAGGGCACCTGAACTGAATAAATGTATGTTTCTTTGTTCCACTCTTTGTCAGACTGAACCGCTTTGTGTGTGTGAGGATCTCTGATGTTTGAGCTAAAACACTTGTGACTTGGTATTCTCTGACTGGTATTCTTTGTAATGGTGTTTTTACAAATTATAGTTGTCTCATATTTTCTTCTTCACCTCATTTTATTCTTACGCTGTTGAATAAATCAAAGACAATACTGGACAATATTCTGTCATTATGCGATAAGACAGTAAAGTTTGAAATTTGACTCTTGAACTATCCTTTTTCTTTGTTACTACCTCCCATTTTAAATGACTTGTTTTATGAAACATTGTTTTATTTAGTGACTTCTTCTACCATCAGTTGGTTCATTTGTGAATTTAATTTTTTTTTAGTTTAATACGTTTTTTTGACTTTACTTGCCTCTATTTGTAGAGTGATTTGTTTTAATTGTTTCCACTATTAGATGAATCAATTCAGTCAATCTGAAGGTTGTCAACTACACTGCTGAAAAGTAGGCTTTATGTTACTTTACACAAAAATACTAACAATCACAGTGAAGCATAAAGAGGTTATTGGATCAACTGACCATGTTTTGTGAAAAGTTTAAATTTTTACTTTTAAGAGATGTAGTTCTACATTCAGAACACTACAATTGATCAAAAGAAGCACTAATTCAATGGATCTTGACACAAAAATAAAAACACATGACTCATTTGTTTCATCCATCTTGCAGAGGTAATATTAGGACCTCACCCTGCATTGCAGTAGCCCTTCTTGTTGGACTCTGCTGTGCTCCGCTACTTTCTACAGTAGCAGGTTGCAACCTGCAGCTGTCCTGCACTGCGCATGGAGATGCAACAGAGGGGGAACCGCGGTCACTATCTTGCAGGGTGAGCCGGAGAATACAGCACTCCATGTTTTATTACAGTGAGCTCATTATTTTGCATGTCCATGTTGAAATTTCTCACTCAATTATTTTTTTTTTGCTGTTGACACACATGCAGCTCACAGAGCTCGGTGTCACTCAAAAAATGACAAAAAGCTGCCGGAAAGTCTTCCCCTGCAGCGCGACATCACAAATAACAAGCCTGAGCCCGTTACTGAACTGCTAACATTAGCAGCTAGCGGCTAATATTTAAGCTCAATAAAAGTGTTGCCAGCGTTGAACCGAGCTCAAACGTACGTTAGAAGAGGAAAATACCAGAAGGTACAAGCGATACGTGTAGGAGGAACCAAGGATACAGCTTTAAAACTCACCTTTGTTTCTGTCTTCCGCGAAAGGGATGAAGGATTTTTAACAGGAGCTGTCACTGCACTTCCGGGTTAGACTGTGACGTGTAGAGACGCCCAATAAGCAGCTGGCCATGCTGAGATTGTTTTGATTTGGGACACCTCATGTTCCACTGAAAAATGAATACATTTCTTTATTTAACTGCACTGTCATTTAACTCTTGATGTCAGTGGTGCTCAAACTGTGATTTAGTTTAGTTCACTACAAGATTATTCTTATTAAAATGTATTAACATATGAAAAGATAAAACTTTATTGATCTCTAAGGAGGGAAATCTAGCATAACAAGATACAGAGCAGAGGTCAGTTGTGGAAAAAGTATTCAGATAAAGTAAGTAAGTAAAGTAAGTAAAAGAAGGTACATATTACTTAAAGTATCAAATATATCGAGTTATTACAGTCAGAGTTATCTTATTTTTATTAATTCATTTGTATTATGTATGCATTATTCTGTAATGTGCATTTTATTGTTGTAGCTTGTGGAGGTAGCCACTCATACTGTAAGGCAGTAATGAGTACCAAATAAGATAGACTAAATGTAGTTGGAGTAAAAAAATAATGTTTACCTCTGAAATGTATTCTAGTAGGATTATGAAGTAGAAAATAAAAATACTCAAGTGTAAGTTATGAGTAATTTGTACTAGTTACATTTCACAGGTAAAAGGGTAAGTACAGTAAATAAAGGGTAAATAGAAAAAATAGAGTTAGAAAGCTACATTACATTACACTGAAGCTCCTTAAGTGTGCATATATATTATACATGTAAAATAAATAGTTCAGTTTTCTGATATTTAGAAAAGTCATAAGGGCTTCCAAGAGTTAGCAGATGAATGAAAACACAACAGTATTTGGCACAACTGTTTCTCTGGTCACTGGCACACACTGTACTGCACTCAAAGCCACTCCATTCACTGTGCAACGCTTGAACAGGTGACCAGCTTTAAGTACCTTGGACTCAGTCAGACAACTGACATTTGAAATGTTTAACAGAGCAGCAGAATATAGTCAGAGTTTGGTGTCTAGCCTCCACATTCACTTAGTCACTCCCTGCAGATATCTTTATATAGATATATTGGGATATTAGGCAAAAAGTCTATGTCCTCTGTAAATCCAGGACATTCTCACTTGCCCCCCTCCAAAATCATTATGCCTCCTACACCTTATCTCTCAACAAAGCCATCCACCGTAGCAAATAAAACAGATCACGCCCTCTGAACACTCTTTACATTAGTTTACTTTTGTCTGGCCACAGATACAGGACATGAAATGAAGGAGAGTTCACTTTGGCAGGAGTTCTGTCCCTTAGCAACCCTGCATAACTTTATGTATAGATGTGGGTATTTATATGTGGCTGTGTGTGCATGTGTGAAAAAAAACTATATGTGGAGATACAGTACATATAGAAAACTTTATGTGAAGCACAAATATAGTAACAATGAAAACAATAAAGATTATCTATGTTTCACTCTGAAAGAATAGACACTCAGCTGTGTTGAGTATGTGTTCAGACACACACAGATACAATTTGGTTTGTTTGACACAAGCAGTTGCTTCACTTTATTCCCATAATTATGGTCAACTTAAGCATATGTGTTTGGAATATCTTATTAAATGCATAGACTTTGCCATGCATGTGTATTTTGTGAATTATTGCCCATAGGAATGTGTATGATCACATGCAAGACGTGAGGATAGAGGAGATAATGCAGCAAGCAATTACAAATGTACTGAGAATAATGTAAAATATGAATTATGGTGCAGTGTCTTTGCGCAGCTTTACTGGTTTGATGATATGACATGATGACAAGATGTGCTATAATATGATTATGATCTTGATGCCAGCATTTAAATTGGCTATGAAAAGAATGACGTGCAGCTTTGTTTGTGCTGCAGATGTTAAGTAGGCAGTGTTGCAGAAATTAAATCACCACATGTGGGTAGCTGCCCATGTAGTGTATCTTGGCAATTTCACAGTGTTATAGGAATATCGTAATATGATTTTCTCTTTTGAAGATTTAAATCACATTCATCCAACTTCAACAAAAGCACTTGGGATGCACTGCGAATCTGCTGTGATGCTCGTCCAAAAGGTTGTCTGGTGGGATATTTAGTTTAAGGCAAAGCAAATTTGAAAGATAAACAAAAAAATTGGAGGAATCTGGCAAATGAATAAAGGGAAGAGAAACGTTGTAATGACACCTGGATTGTTTGATCTCTTGAGGAACACAATGCTGCAGGGATGATATTCATAGGATATTTTCACAGGTTGAATTTGCTCCTTTGTTGTATGAAACAGTCCACATGCCCACAATTTTAAATTATGGTATTGGGAATAATAATCCAAACTTTTTTTTTTCAGCTTGTTGTTTAATGTAGGGTGCATCCCTACATGATTCATAATGTGGAATTTTCACATCTGGTGGGATGTTTCAGTACATGAAATTGTATTACTGTGTGACAATCCCGGCTAACTCCACAGGTCTGGCACCGCGTTCAGCCGTGGCTCAGCTCTGGAGTTTAATGCAATTATAAATAAATAAGCATGTGGCTGGGAAGAAGACAGGGCCCTATGGGGGCAAGCTGAGAGAAAATAGAGGAAGTTTAATTAAAGCTGCGAACTGCACTCCCACACACAGACACAAAGAAGACACACACAGTAATACAGGCAAACCAATACATACCAATTATATGTTTGTGTGTGTGTGCACTTCACTTGCCTTTATGTATGTCTGCATGCACGTGTGCCTATAGCTACAACTACACAAAGAATAAAATTGTCAGAGCGTGCATGCAGTGCGTGAGTATCTACATGCACATGCTTGCTCTTGTGTCTACAGGCAGACCAATAAAAGAGGAGTTATCCTATGTTTTTTCAGTATTTTTCCCAAAATTTCTTCTTTGCACACTCTTCGGTGTGTTTCCTTCGTGACCAAAGACAGGAAGGTGTTTCGTCTCTTCCAGTATTTTACCTCCAGTAACACAGCTATCACAATCTCTACACAGCCATAGTAAAATAATTTGGTGTATGCGGCTATGTTTTTGTTACATTATTTTCTGCAAAATGATTGAACCGCCAGCTTCCTTGTAATTACCTAAGGGGTGCAGGCAAAGGCACAGCCAGTAAAAGGCTGATGAGGGAGTATTGAATTTGCACTTCAATTAGAGTGCTTATAAAGTGTGGATTACACAAGGACTCCAGGGCCACAGCTCTCACTCAATTACCACAGTGCACTATGGGAGGAGGGACAGCAGGCAGGAGGTGTGGACAGTGAAGGCAAAAGGAGTAAGGTGGCGTAAGAAGACGTAAAAATGAGAGATATTGGTGCATGGATCCATGCAAAGGCAAGGGCAGAGAGGAGGATTAAATGAGAAACAACTGGAGGGAGATCCATCCATGTGTGACACAGGTCTCCCTCTACACGTTTTGGCCTTGGATTCAACAAGGACATCTGAAAACCTGCAGCCATTAGAGTTATTAAACTTCCCAGCAGTGCACAGAGTAGCACTATACTGATCTGAAATGCCTGTGTATGTGCATTCATTTCCATTTTTTGTAGCTTAAACAAGTTTCCTTCAAGTTGAAGGGGGTATACAGAGGAATCTATTCAAAAAAAAAACCTCAACAATGTGTCTGAGTCCCTGAGTTAATTCTCAAATGGATTATTGAGCCAATGAGTGAAAATCACCGGCCATTTAGAGTGGATTTGTCTGCGAGGCAGCGATAAACAGCAGCTTGCTTTTCTACGGCTTAGCTCCCCAATTCTGAGAAGGAGATGCTTGAAGGACATGCTTTTAGAGTAAACAGGCCAATGGCAGTGAAGGGATAAAAAAAAGGAAATTCAAATTGATTGCATGGCTGTACTTATAAAGACAATGTAAGATTATATGAATGTGAATAATTAATTGTTATAGAGACTTACGGAGGGTTCTTGGCGCTTAATCACTGGCTGTGATGTTTGCATGAGGCACAAAGAGATTTTAAAGATTTCACAGTGAAAATGTGTAGAGGTGAGTCACAGAAGAAAGGGGTTTTGTTATCTTCTGCCTCACTCTGAAATCACTTTTACACTATAATAAGTTACATAAGGAGGCTGCACTAACACAGAATGACAGTTTTATAAGATACATACGAGGAGGTTACCTGAATTCAATTTGACAGTGTTATAAGATGTACCTGGCAGTTACCTGAATGTGAAGCTCATGCTAATTGGATATATGGATGAACAAATAAAGGACAACCTAATACCTAACTGCAAAAACGGATTTTATATCCGCACGTACCTTTAATCTCCCAGACTCCAGCAAATTTTCTGTCTGTTTAGATCATCTCCCTCCCTTCTACCTTTCTCCTTCTCACTCTCTCTCTCATTGCTACTGTCAACAAAGAATGTGCAGGCTTCCCACAGGCCCTAAAGGAATCTCTCACACTGCACTCACATAATCACTTCAGACCCGGCTGTTTAGGCCGACATCTCCACTGGGATTTACCAGCCGCTCGCTGCAGGCCAAATCAGACCACTGAGTAAAGAAAATAAAAAAAAAATCAACTGCAACAGTGAAACAAAGAAGTGCAAGTCAGACAGAAGAGCGTGACCAGTCTGAGAACATCAAGGACTCGTCTTTTGGTGGCTGAATGTCATACTCTCAGTAAGGGGATGATTTGGTGCCCTCCTGTATGAAAATGATAGACTTTAAGAGGCCTCCTTTGAGCGCAGAATATACACCCACATATTGTGTATGAGCAGAGTGTGTCAAGTTATATGTGTGTGGCAGGTGAAGCATAAGTCGCTCACCGCCATAAAACCAGTTTAAATTCTATCATCCTTTCCAAAGAGCAAATGGGATCCAGAGCTTCATCTACTTATATCAAAGAAGCTGGATTTAATGACATGTTTAATGACTCCTTACATTGGCAAATGGGCTTTATTTGAAATCTCCAACTCTGTCAGAAAGAAGCCTTTTCTCCTCCAATTAGAGGCATCCTTTGGAAGACAGACTCACTGTTCTAAAGGAGGAGCGTTTTTTTTCAAAGATAGAGAAAGAAAAGCTGTTGACGCCTGGTCCCTCACTAATGTCAGGCTCAAACAGGCTGGAAATACATTAAACTATCAAGGTGGGGAAATATTTTTAACAATGGCAGGCAGCGACTGAAGCCTTGTGGGAGTTGACAGCTTATGAAAAGAGAGTTAACCGCATCTTCTGGATTTGACTCTGATCTTCTCACTGTGTTTTGAATATATTTCCATGACGTATTCCTTCCCACCTCTTGTTTAGTCAGATTGCTTGTAGTTCATTTGCATGTTTTGCATGTTAAGTTAGGTCCAGGACGGGTTACAGCAAGGGTTAAAAATGTTTTTATGTCAACATAAATACTGAACTAAAAATGTGCACACTTGCAGATGTGTTCCTCTGAATTAGGCAAATTGTTATGTTGAAAGTAGCACATCCTTGCTCGGAGCGTAGTTTGCCTCAGTGAACCAAATTATTAATATCTTAATTAACAACTACAATATGAAAAGTGCGAGACACATAACCCGAAATGAAAGATGCTTGTTTTTTCCAGACGTCAGAGGCTGAACTACGCAGTTCAATTTGACTGACTCAAGAAGCTAATTCCCCTCCAGCACTAAAATAAAAACATTTGCATGGTAAAGGGTTGCAGAGGAGCTGAAAGATTTTCAGGGTAAAATTGTGTGAAACAATACATGTGAACACACAACTGCACATTAAGGGATGAATTATGTGTTACAGCTTAGAAGACTTGACACATGAAGTGGCTAAAGTAGACACATGAAGTGGATATAAGTAGATGAAGCTCTGGATCCCTAAGAAGGCTTAGTCCAGCAATAAATAAATTTGTAATCAAAAGAGGCCATTTAAAGCATTGTCTAAGTTTTCTACCATAAAATAAAGATTTTAAATCATTTTAATGCTGCACTTGTAATCAGGTGAATGCAGTTGCTGTCATCCCCAATCTGTATATAATCTGTCTCCATATTTTATGGAGAAAATGTTTTCTGAGTTTCCCTCTGATGTACTCCGGCTGCTGCGCATCGACTCTAATTTACAGACTTTCCTGATGGACTTGATGGAAATAAACTGCTGCCAACTGTAGCTGCTTTTAGCTAATATTAGCTCAGTTTGTTAGCAGGACTACCTGGACTGTGAGCTCAAAGTACCGGGGGAGTGTTAGTGTTTGTACCACAGCCATTTTTAAGTTTTTCAGTCCCGGGACACAGGGGAATGCTGACAGGAAGCAGAGCCAGTGTCGTGCCAGAACTGGAGCTGGGCAAGCAGGAACTTGTAACTGGGCTCAACAGCCTCTAAGGACATAATGGCAAATGCAAAAAGACCAAAGAAGACAAAAACAAAGCAAGCTAAGGACAGAAAAAGAGAAAGTGACTGAGCAAAAGGCTGCTAGACAAGAGTAAATCTGGGACTGACATTTAGTCATTGGTGAAAGCTTTGTGAAAGAAAAGACAGACACCGAGCTGAGCTTCTTGCTCTTGGACTGGTTAATAATTAGTAAGCTGGCTGATATGTCTTGTGTTTGCTTTGATTTAATATAATTAATAAGCAATATAATCATAACAAATACACGTGTACAACTGTCCATATTTACAACAGTGATATTGCTTCTCTGTCAAGTGACAGCAAGGAAGACATAACACCTTGTTGATTTTGGCATGTGAGCTTAAAAACTTGCTTTCCCAGCATTTCCAAGCTGCGGGAAATGGGTCTTCCCTCTGGCTGACAACAGTCTGACTATTTTTGAGCATGCTGTATTAACCTAATACTCAAATGCAAGCAAATTCCTAAAAGCAGAAAATGAAAAATCACACATCCAATATTGTTTTGGTCTACAAATCATAACACAAAGAAGATCCGTGTAAAATATGATCCGGTACATTTACCACAAAGAGGCCCTCATCTGTGCCTTTCAAACTGCAGTCATTAACTTCAGCTAAAGTACTTTCTGAGACAGAGAGGACACTGGCTGTCTTTCAAGGCTTTGACATTCTTGGCACCATTTCAAACATGTTGCACATTTACTCTGTTTCTAATTCAGAAGATAAACAAGGACATGAAACAAAATGCCAAAAAGTCACGGCATGAAGAACAAACTGAGCAGCTTCCTATCAACAGACACTCCATTTGTCATTCCATTTAACCACTTCATCTCTGTCTTTGTGGTGCATCTGGTAGGGCTTCACTTGTTAGATAAAATTTTCTGCTTACTGACCAGCAGCCAGAGCACACTGGAGTCATACAAAACAGGCTTATCTGTTTTCCTTACACAGCCGGGGCATAATGACCTCATGCCACAGGTCGAAACATTTTTCTGCCCTCTATCCCCTAAATGAGGCTGCCTCTGCTCATTAGGGAACCAGCGTTTTAAAAACACAGAAAAACAACCAGTGCAGCGGCCATTAAAGATGCCATCGACTTTTTAATTAAGTCTCATAAAGGGCCTATCAGTGTGAGAGAGGTAATGTACGACGGCGTAAAGCCAATCCCATCCCATTTCTGTGTTCTTTGAAGCTTTAACAGATCTGTTCTCATTTCACGCTATTAGAGAAGGTCTGGGACTGTAACACTTAACATCTCGGCAGTCTCTGCCGTAATTTCTCATCATGTGCCATAATCCAATTCCACCGTTTTATATGACTTTTTTTTTTTTATGACCAACATGGAAAGGAATATAAAGAAATATATTTCTATAGCACCTTTAAAACACACAGGCAAGTTAAATTGTTTTACATGTAAGATGCAAAAAGTATAATATGTAATATTTTTATATTACCAATAAATCATGTGACTGCTTGTATGTGGAAGAGGGTGCACACACCTTGCAGAAAATTATCACCTGACTCTGCACTTCCTCTCAGCTTTACAAAGCTTGAAAGACCAGCATGCAGGATTTAGTGGCATCTAATGGTGTAGTCACCGATTGCAACCCCTCAACTCACCCCCTTCTTCCTAGTGTTGAGGAAAAACTACAGTGGCCATGAAATGCTAAAAAACACGAAAGCCCCTATCTAGAGCAAGTGTTTAGTTTGTCCCTTCTGAGCTTCTGTAGAAACATGGCGGTTTAAAATGTTGGACTGGAACTGTTGGAGGAGAACCGTCACATCTTCATACATATGTTCCAGAGATCTAGTATATTCAAACTAAAAGCTTCTTCTCTATATTTGTTGTGGCTCCTTACAACAGTGACAAACCAGCCAACGCCCCTAAAATGTCTAAAGGGTTTGTAACACAGAAGCAGGTCTGCATGTACATTTTAGCTCTAAATCTTTCAGTCCTTTATAAACAAGAATCACCAATCTTATTTTAGTCCTTTCAGTCCTTTGACATACAGGTGGTGAGTAGTGAGCTGACAATTGCGGTATTGTGCTTTTGCTTTCTCAGTTCACTGCTGTCTGGTTGTTTCTTTGGAGAGACCTGTGAAGACACCATTATACATAACTAAAAATAAAATGGATACACTTTTCTACATCTTACTTGGAATGCACAAAACCTACAAATCCACAAATCCCTCAGTTCATTTCAAGTCCATTACTCCTCCAGGCTTTCTGACTTGTTTTTTAAGCATTCAGTCTATTTAGTTTTACAACATGGTACAGCTGATAAGTCGTATCTTTTTTTGCAAAAAATGTCCAGCATTTGTGTGTGTTTGTGCCAAAGAAACATGAGTGAGAGGCAAAAGAGAGATCTGGACAAAAATGCATGACCTGGATTAACTACTTCAGACTGACAGACCACCAAACAGACTTTGAATCCCTCCTCTGATTCACTCTGTAGAGGAATCGTCCAGAGGGGAGGTGATATTGGAGAACCTTCACTCACCTCACACATGGGGCGGGTCACAGTGACCTCAAATCTCCACAGATAAAGTTCTGAACAGCACTGTGGCTACTAGCAGACCGACCTCCTTATCTCCAGTTGGTACAAGATACCATATCTAATGTTACATCCAGAAGATATTAGAAAGTCAGAAAGTCCAACTTTCTACATGGGAAAAGTGTTGTGGAAGAGTGCTACTGCAAGGGAACCAAGTCAGAAACTGATTTGGGTTCATTTTGAGATTTCCAAGATGCAATTATCTGATATCATGTAAACCTGCCAACATATTGTGTAAGCATTGCACAATCTAACTTTTAACGTGACTATAAACATACAATTATCTCATGTTTTATGAGCATGTATAGGAAATTCTTTGTAGGTACAATATTGTTAATGCTAACACGTGCATTGGTTTGGATTTAGTCAAAGTTATTATATAATAATATATAACATTATCAGTTCTAAAGAGAATATTTTTTTTGTTTTATTAGATAAAATCATGTGTTTATCAGTGTTTTCCCCTGTTTTATACAAGACGGATTTGCAGAAGTCACAAAATTTAAATCTGAAGCGGATTGCAACAAACCAATCTGAAATTTCCAACTTCAAGTATCTGATCTACTTTGCCAAGTAGGTTTTCACTTAAAAGGAATTTGTATGGTGTAATTGGTGCAAAATAAACATTGATAAGGAAGATGAAAAAACAAGTATTAAAAAATACAATATAAATACAATATGTTCTAAAATGAAAGAGCTGTTGTGCAGAAATGTGCAAGTATATGACCAGTAATAAGAGTGAGAGTTCACAGTATATTCACAGAATATTATAAATGTGCAGATATACAACAGGATGAGGTAGTCCAAAATAAATAAAGGCTTGCCATGTGTCATTTCAGACGTGAACATGAATATGTCAAAATATAACAACCTTTGTTCTCAGAGGTAAACAACGAGCTAAATTAAAGCTCCATAAAGTAACATTTGTGACATTATTATATTTTATGACATAATAACAATATGAAAGAATATTAAGTACTGTCGATCCCACTGAGAATTAATAGTGCAGCTGTCGCCCTCTGCAGCTTTCAGTGCCTTTTAGCCAATGGTGGAAAGAGTACTGATGATCTGTATTTAAGCAGAAGTATTGTTACATTAATGAAATATTACTCAACCACAAGTAAAACTACTGGTGTTAAAAATACTTATGATGATTATAATTATTTATTTATTAGGATTTTATATATACACATACATATATACAGTATATGTACCATTTCTTGCTAATGATAGCATAAAGCATTGAGAAGCTATAGATGATATAAATCTATATATAAAATCTATCAAGAATTTGACTCACATTAGCTGTATGTAGCAATGACATTTTTTTATCATTCTCACTCTCTCGACTGGTATGCAGGATATAATGATTGATGGTATGAACTCTAAATCTTGGTTGTGACTTTTGACCTCTGGAGCTCATTAAAAGTGCTGCTTTCTTTCTCGAGTACATTATGTAAATGAATTGGCATTGCTTTGATGAACACATGCTGATGAGCTCTTTTAACCTTAAAAGTCAAGCTTGCGTTCTGCTCCCACGTATGTAAAGAAAGAGCGTGAAGCTTCTTTTCTACCTGAACACATTGTGTTGCTCCAATAATCAAAGACCTTGAGTCCGATCCAGGACATTATCTTCAACCAATTGCATAAAGGCAATGGGGTTGGCAATATAAATCAGTGCACAAGAAACTCTATTATTGGTAAAGTAATGGGGACCGACGTTGTTTGTAAGCTTCAGCTGTTTGCTTAATTGCAGATTTACGAGCAACATTGGCTTTCATTTACATATGTAAATTCTAAGCAGGCCAACAGAGCTGTTCTTGGCAATGTTTCTGTTTGCCTGGAGGAGGGAAAAAAAAGGGGCTGTGTGGCGAGAGAAAGAGGGAGCGAGATAAACAAACAGATGGAAACTAAAATAGAAAACGGAGATGGAGGGGATCGTTTAAGTAGTCATGAGCAGTGACGGCCTAGCAGAGGTGGTGGATGGATGACAAGGAGGACTCTGTCAACACGAGAAGCTCAACACCACCTGAGCGCACACACCACTTGTCTCCACTTTTCCTTACACATGGCAGCAGTCAGGACAAGTAAACAAAAGGACACGTTGCCCTCTCCTGTAGGTTAAACCAGAGAGCGCCCCTACAGGTTGTCTGACAGTTGCAAGAGTCCTTAGAGCAAATTCCCCACTAAGTTCAAGGACTCTCAGACTCACACTGATGTACTCAGATGTGCACAGATGTTCCCATGCCTGAGACTGTGATCAGCTAGCATTAGTGGCACTGTGTGTTACTAATTCATATAGACAGGTGGGGACAGTAGGAGCAGGTCCCCAGTGCTTTACCCGCTTCCAGACAGGATCCAGTCAGCTAATATATCCTGGGCAAGTATGTGTATATAGACTGTATGTGTGTACGAAGGAGAAAGTAGAACCAAGTAATAGCACAACTGAGGAAGAAAGTGCTTCTAATAGTCCATAAATGAGAGAGTAGAGAATTTTGCAGCCCTACACACTTTGATCCTCATTGTTCCACTGAGACGTTGGTTAACGGTGAGAGCGAACCAACATGCAAGAGTTCAAACTCACTCACCTGAGAGAGTGAGAGAAAAAAAAAAAAAGCTTTGTTTAAAGAAACAGTTGAAAACACACAGAAACAAATACCCGTCTTTTCTCATCTTATCATTCTCCATCCCCACTTATGAGTAGCAATCTCTATGCCTGATTATCAATCAGCGACAGAGATGAACATAAAAGTGATTCAACCTATTCCCAGTTCATGAATATACATTAACTATTCCAATCACCCAGTGTCTAGTTAGGAGGGAAACTCCAGTGTGCAGGAATTTATGCACTTTACATTTACTGTACAGCTTGACTGTAACTGACTTGAAGAAGAAATCAGTGACCACCTACTGCCCCTCCAGTAAAGACCACAGCATCTGAAATAAATGAAATCCATCCCAAAATAAAACATTCCTGCATGTTTTCATTTTAATTGCAAGGATGTGCTTTTAAATAAATTCAGTAAAAAGATAGTAAACATGATTTGATGAAACCATATTCAGCTCCAACGCAGAAACTCTCCGAGCTCTTTCTGAAATAATCACGGTGTGCAGATTGAAGGAATAAAATCTAGTTACTGATAATGCAATTAATGTGACTTGGCAGCAAAGCAGGCTGGTGTCTCTTGTCAATCTCTCTCACTCGTTCCATCTTTTACACAAACACATGCGCACACACACAGACATGAAAGGCTCGGGAAATATCGATAAAATTCATTGCCACGTATTCTCACTTTGCTCTCTCACTGTTGACAGACTCCTCCTCTCTCCTTCTGCTGATCTTCAGGCTGTCCTAATTCATAGATCCTCCCGAGGAACCATCAAAGTGCTACCTTACTGTATTATACCTCTTTCTTTTGCTTTATCCAATCATTCTACTCCCTTGTGTGCACACACTTTTACACATTTGGTGCAAGGGATGCCCATAATAGTGGAGGCTGAGTAACAGTCCAGAAATTAATCCTACTCCCAGATGGTGAAGCTTATAATGTACATTTGTTGATGTGTGTGTGTGTGTGTGTGTGTGTGTGTGTGTGTGTGTGTGTGTGTGTGTGTGTGTGTGTGTGTGTGTGTGTGTTTGCGCATCCTTTTTTAATTTCTCACCACCTCTTGTGTTCAAAGCAGCTAATGTGTTTGTGTTTGGACCTCTGCGTGTGGAAAATAAACCATGAGTTGATTACACAGGAGCATAATGTGTTTAAAACTGAAATAAAGAAATTTCACTGCATGTGTGTTCACACATTAAAGTATGATTACCAGTATTGGAGAGTACTACTACATATATTTGAAAAAAAAAAGCCTTTTGTGGCTCCATATGAAGCTGCACAAAATATGATAAAGTGATGTCATCTGAGTAAACGTTGGTTGGGGCTGAAGACTACAATAAAAAAAAAATACTGGGTGCTTGGAGTTAGAAAGAGGTGAGCTTACCAGACCTCTGTAGCCTGTTCCTCCTCTCTGCTTGAGGCTGCATTAGTTGCTACTAGTGTAACACACCTGAATCCCAGAGGCAGGCAAGCTACAGTACAGTGTGGGTAATGAATGCATTTCTTTTTAATATTGTGAGGACCAGACATGAACCCAAGCCACTGCGACTTGATACATGGTGCTCTATCAGGTGAGTTACCTGCATAACAACTGTCAGCTGTCCGTCAATAGTCCCAAAATGTAAAGTGAGTGCAAAGAAATGGAGTACTCTTTAAGGCTCCTTTGCTGCCTTCAATCTGAAATGTAGTTGAAAAAAGAAATCTGCTTCGGTATCACAGACAGCATCATTTGTCAAACATCAACATACAAAAAGAATTAGGATTATGCTTTGTTTCAGTTGTGCGTTTTATTGAGTCACAGTAGGATGTTAGACTTCTACAGACAAATGCTGGTGTTTGAACGCCTACAAAAACACATTCCCTCTCTGAATCAATAATCCAATATGTTCAGTCAGAGATAACAGATGATCAGAAGATAGGTACTACGTGCTGCCAAGAGGCGCTTCCATCACGCCTGGCTCACACATTTCAAGTTAAGAGAGGGGACGCCAAAAAGCATCTCAAAGGACTGCCAATCACCTCCAGTAATGATAATACCAGAGACAAATGAAGGCAATAACTAGCAATGGGATTAGACCCCTTATAAAAGTGTGAAAGAGGGAGATTTAGGACATTTGTCTCCTCCACTACAGTACAAATATAGCAGGGTGATGCAGTGACAGCAAGAGGGAAATTGTTTTTAATGGTCCTGATTTAGCTGACATTACCATGCTACATTTTCAGCGTGTATGACACATTAAATGTGGATTTACCTAAAAGTCCAGTCAACCTTTGGAGTCACAGTGAAAATCTAGATTAGATCTCAGTCAGTTGCCTGTACGATGCCTATAGGATTATTCAAAAATATTATATATAATTTGATTTATAGGTACCCTCTTTAAGGTTTCAGCTAACATTTGACCTTTTCACCCAAACCTTGTACCTAAACTGATGATGACGAGAGTCCATATGAACCTCCAGGGCTTATACATTTCTATTGTTGGACACATCACCTATCATCTCACAACAGAATCTTGTTAGATTACATATCTGTCATATCTGAAATGCTCTCTGGTTTTGGAAGCAAACTTTCCCTTCTATAAGTAGCCTATTTCTGCTTCATGTAATTTGATCTCTCTGAGCTTGCTGTTAACCTGCAGGAGAAATCAGATGCTTCAGAACATCTATATTAGCACCCTGTGCTCATAGAGGTGTATTATCACACCTTGAAATACATATTTCTGCCTCATTTGATTTGGGATGTGGGAGCCTGTCACATATCATTTATTTCCACGGTGAACATTATCCAAGGCTTTTGAAAACCTTATTGTTAATTGTTAGAGTGAACAGAATGTTTTTGAGCCATTCATTTCAGTCTGATACACCTAACCTAGTGCTTTGTATTATTTGTCACACATGGTGGTGTGCACATTTTCTTAGCACCTTTTCATTTTTTCTTTTAAGCGAAATTTAAATTTTCCTCATGTAAGTCTTATTACAGCCAACAGTAATAAGCAATGAGGACTATATAAATAGATTCTATACATGAGGACTGCATATTAATACATACCTACTGGTCCCTCTGGGTGGGCTTTGAGCAATAAGATGGAAAGAAACCATCTTATTGCAGCTTAATGCATTTCATAAAAGAACATATCACGCTTTTGTCAACAAATAACCTGGGTCATCAAACAGAACCCAACAGCACATCTATTAAGGCTAATCATCGGCAATAGATGGACATTGGGGTCCACGGAAAGCTAAGATTAAACTCAGCAGGCAGCAGAGACAAACAAGACGCGGCACTGGAGCTAATATGCAGACAAAAACAAAACAGAGGCAATATGATTTTTCGACACTGATCACTCGTCTCTTTACGTGACCGGTGATGATGAATTTACATTTGCACAGAGAAGCTGTTTATAACACTGGCACATGTGGCAAAGTACACTATGTCTTGACTTCAAATAAAAAAGTTAAGCATGGACTGTCAGTTCTTTTTTTTTATTATTAATTTCCAGAGGCTTTACGGAGGCAATTTCGCATTTCACATGATGTTATAAAAGTAATATATATAGGACATCATTAGCATGTTATTTTGGGTAAGCCATCCACCAACTGCTGTTCCCTTTAAAACTCATTCAAAGATTACAGGATATATGGAGCAAGCTTTTAAATTAGATTCTTCTTCTTTTGAGGGGAACAAAACTCAAGGGATGATATTTACCAGCAGATGTGTTAAAGAACATAAACAAAAAAAGAAGATAATAGCAAATGCAGGAGGGAAATGTCATTTAAGCAATAATAAGCTAGATTTCAGTCAAAATGATACAAATAATGCAATGTAGATCCTGCTTTGTTTAGTTCTGTTTTAAAATGTCAAACCGTGATGTAGTGTAACCAAGAAAATTCAATTCAGTTATTTTCCTGTTTCACTTTGAACCTTTAAACCTAGTATAAGTCATTAGTGTTTATGTGTTCATGGCAAAGCTTTAAATAAAAAAGAAGTAGCATTTGTTCAATGTGCCATTTCACATCTGCACATTAGTTCATAAACCAGTGGCTACGACTAATGTGAGACATCTAACAGCATCACCAAATACTCCTATGTTATGATGGTTGCAGAAATTATAGATCTACAAACCACATTTTGCCCTTTTGGTTTTATTGTTTGTCTGCACTTTGAGAGAACGTTAAATCTGACTTCATTCTGATTAAATGTTACAGTGTGGATATAATTATGTTATGGGACAGACGAAAAGCTCTCCAGTAGGCTAATGTGCCTGCGGTTGCTGCTCGCTCGACTTCAGATGGGAGCCAGTAGGCCTAATTGGCTACATACAGCCTAATCAGACTTGCTGGATCGTCTTGCTTAACATTTTATCCCTATCCTTGTATCAATTTTCAACTAAATTAGCCTGGTCCACCAGAGATGTAGCAGAATTAGGCAGGGGGAGAGGAGGGGCTGCTATCACAGTACTTCACCATCACAGTATTCACAGTCTGCCACAGTGTGCCTTATGTCATTCAGAGGCAAAAGAGTCATTGTGTGTGTCCAGTGTTGAAAATGTATCAGATGTATTACTATAGGCCTGCCTTATCTCAATGACATATTCAGAGAGGTCATACCGCCCCCTATAGGCCAGGCTCATTGTCATGTATAATACATTCCTGGGCTGAGACTTGAGTTTTGGGAGTCTTGGGTAACATTATACTTTGTGGACCCCTCTTCTCTTATAAATGGGAGGGTATTGCACAGACTTGATGCTCTGTAAAGTTAAGCAGTAACATTTTAAATTGCCATATTAGCAAAGTCAGGAAATTTAAACAAATGCTGGTATAATAAGGATCAGGGGCGTTACACTGAATTATCTCCAAAATTATCTTTCAAATTCAATAAAAGAAGGTCAAGAGACACTTTAATAGAGCTAATATTACAGTGTTGACCTCCTAAAAACAGTCTCAGAAATGTTTCTATTAGGTATTTTTTCATAGACTTGGACAAAACCAAGAATGTGCCAAATGAGAATTTTCATAATTTTTTTAAAATTTGTATCTTCACCCCAAACAAACAGACTCAAGCTTTTGGGGGACTCGAATGCCCTCGCCACCTCTCTGTTGATTCTCTCATAAAAAAGCATTAATTGCACAAAATAACGAACATAAAAGAAAGAAAGAACAGGACCCCAGTATGCAGTCTTTAACTAAAAACTTGTACTGTTTTCACTATGTACCTGTTTACTAAATCTACAGTTAAGATCATTCCTAACTTAACTTGCTGTTTATAGTTCACATTTCAGTTGTCTCAAAGCATAAGAATCATTTCCTAATTTGTCTTTTGTTTACATCCCTCTGCTGTGCCTCCAAACTTCAATTTGCTGTCATTGATTTAGCATTGAATTGTAAAACTGTAGACTGAAGACAGAAGAAGTAGTAACCTCTATACCTGCAGTCGAGCAGTCTCTGAAGTCTTTGATCAAAATAGAAGTGTACTGGAGGTTGAGTACTTCTCATTTTGCTGGGCCACACCAGCACCTGAAAGAAATGTGGAAGGTGGAGGGATGAATGATGAAAAAGGCTGAGAGGAAAAGAATAGAGGCTGTGAGCTGTCTGAGCAGTGATGACAAGGAGAAAGGAAAGTTGCCTTGGCTGTGGGCAGATGCTGGTTGCAGTGCCAGCTGGTGGGGGGTGGGCCCACCTGTCTCTGGCTCTCCCCGTCTCCCTCTTCTCTACTGTGGAGAAAGCGACAGATGGAGTCCGAAGGTTCTGCTCCAGTCCCAGAGGTGCTTCTTCGTCTGTCCAGCTCTCACCCTACCCCGGCCTGAAGGCACCGTGCCAGGGGAACATGGGGACAGCACCCGGCACCCAGCCCTCCACCAGTACAAGGGTCAATTGCTTACAGAGAGGGGTCACCCCTTCTCCTCTTTCTCCCACAAACACTCTGCTACCTCCCCGTGGATGTGAGCAACAACTACATATTCGCTTTGAAGTCCTGGCTGAACGGAGGCATTTCTTTCAGACATAACATGCCCTCTCAAGGTCTCCCAGCGATTCCAGCTTTGAAACAGAGGACAGTGAGGGAGAGTTGCCAAACTGGATATGTTATGATATGAAGTGGTGTTATCCCTAAGGACCACTTGGTGGAGGTCAAAGGGTCGTGTCAAAACCCTAAAGTACCGAAGTCCATCACAGGGTGGCTTAGTGACCTTTGTGCCACTGGTGTCGTGATGAATCAATGCATGAGGTCTCTGAAGAAGCGCAGAGAGCTCATTAGGGATCTTATAAGGAGTGAGCCACCCACACCAGCTGTACTGGACCCTCTATTAACCTCTTGCTCATTTGTTTGTAACAATACACACAGCTCTCGTTAAGAGGAGCTGGACTAAATAAAAGAGAGAGGAGAAAAGTCTAAATTCTCTCCTTACACAAGCTCTTTCAGACCTTATAAGTGTTCTCTGTTATCTCTCTGCAGAATAATACATACTTCTGTGCTTAGGTTTTACCACAGTCAGCCTTGATATTTGTGGGTGTCTGTTTCATTAATAGTAGGGCTGAATTACGACTAAGATCCTCTCTCCAAAAGCAGCATAACTGGGCTGTTTCTCCTACCAGCAGCTCACGCTGCTCCCAGAGGTACCTTTGGAGCACATTAATGGATTCTCTGCCATTCAGGAAGAAAGTTATGATTGTAGCAAAAGCTTCCTCCAGCGATTACAAAATCAGACCAAATTCCAAGGCAGTTATCAATATTTAAATAACAATTCTTAGATCAGGTGTTTTGCTGTAAAGGCTTGACAGTGGCCTCCTTCAGACTGTGAGTCTGACAGAGTGGACGATTCAAAGGGAACCCGGAGCCCAAAGGGAAAGAAAATTCCTCGACAGCTCTCTGATGAACCGCAGGGCATCACGGGAAGTCAGCCTTTATTCACAGGAGGGTATAGACTCAGGCTCTTTAGGTTCCTTTTAAAGCCTTGTCGTACTGTAATACATTGATTTAATGGAAATTATCTGGAGATTTCCTCACCGCAAGAGAAATGAAATGAGTTTTCTACTGGCCCAAAGAATCCAACGGTGAAAATATGAAAACTGAGGAATGTGTAAAGGCAGGCAGTTGAACAGTTTGGTATTATCTAGACCGACAAAGCTTCTCAATTATCACCAAACATGAAATGAATCTAAAGAGACCAATTTTCGCCAAATAATCAAGCCATTATCATTCATGACTCAGTCACAGTGGAAATTACCAAGTCTCTGCTTGTGCCCAGCAGTGGAGAAGAAAAAAGAACAGACGTGAGGAAACAAAGGGATGATAATGGAGCTCGAACCAGTTTGTAGCTCCGGTGGGACCAGTGTTCATGTGCGTCACTGGGGTTTGCCGATATATGGGCGCTCTGCCATATCTGAGCCTGATTGAGTGCAAATTAAATCTTGTTTTATCATTTGAATGGAAAGCAAAGAATGAGGAGAAATGGCCAACAATCTATTTGGAGGCAATATCTGCAAGGAAAATTATATCACAAGAGCAGAGAAAACATGGCTCTCTGTTTCCTATGAGCTCAGTCTATTTGGTGGGTTACATCTAATATTTTATCACAATGACAAAACAGTAATATCTTGTCAGTCTGTTGCTGTCCCACTTTGTTGCCAATAAAGAGTCGATAACAGCAGAATTTGAGGTTTTGGTGAAGAATAATGTTGTTTTAGTAAAGAGATGACATAGATAATGTAGTGTGAACTGGGTAAAGAGTTCATACAGGTCATCGTGGTCAGTGGATGGCCAAAATATGACCAAAATATGGAAAAGGTCCTGAATGTCGGCTGCTTACAATCTGGCTATTATAAGCCCATTTTGAGGAGAGAAGGAGAGTTTTAGGTTTCTGAAGCCACTGAAGATGTGGATTGTGGGTTGATTGAAGCCTGGTTGCTCAAACAAGTCACCTGTAACGACACCCACCTGTCAATCAAAGTTGCCACATAGTTAATGATGCATAACTTCAAGCCTTAATTTAGAATTTTCTATAAAAATACAGTATAGTTGGCATGAATAGCTATAGAGACAAAAAATATTTTTGTACCAGGCTGTGAACATGTTGATTTCAGCTGTGAAGTAGAATTTTTAATATGGGAGCTTATGGCGATTGACTCGTTCTGTAGCCAGCCTCAAGTGGACGTTTGAGGAACTGCAGTTTTTGGCACTTCCGCTTTGGTCTCACTTGACAGCCACAGAGGTTGCCTCTTGGATATAACGTGGTAATTGATGACCTTTAGAGGTGCTGCTAGGTGAATTTTGTAACCTTTGAACATAAGCAGGCAAGCTGTTTCCACTCTTTGTGCTGAGCTAATTGAACTTCTCATCTAACTCTCAGCAAGAAGGCAAACAGGAGGAACTTTATGGGAACACATGGTTCCTGAAAAACTAAATATTGCTGAATGTGACTAAAAGTGTTGTGGAGTGTAGAGAGAAGATTTTTAATGCAGAAGAAAACTTTAACTTTTTTTTTTTTAAAGATATTTTTGGGCCTTTTTTGAGCTTTATTGTATAGAGACAGCAGAAGAGTGACAAGAAATGTGGGGAGAGAGAGAGAGAGATGGGGAATGACATGCGGGAAAGAGCCACAGGTCGGATTCAAACCCTGGGCTGCCGCAGCAAGGACTAAGCCTTTGTACATGGGGCGGCTGCTCTACCAACTGAGCTAAACAACACCCTGAAACTTTAACTCTTTTAATCCATTTAAAGTCCATTTTTGCCTCAGCCTCTTGGTCAAGTCACCAAATATGTCTTTGTACAGATGGACATTAATCTGAGTTTGAATATGATGGAATGATTTTGATATGCTGCTTCCAGTTTAATTTTTTACTGTTCTTTAACCAGATCAACATTTTTAAAGATTGTTCTCATTGAGTGCATTCGTGTGCTCATTAGTATACCGATCTTGAGCATTATCCATGGTTTGATTCTATTCTGAATACGATGTTTACATGGAGTATGAGACACCTCATTAATCATAAACGTGTACACACGATGCTATCCAGGTTTCTGATAATCTGTGTGCAATTGTGTCTTGATTTCTCACCATCTCCGCTACATGATCTGTATGAGAACTGACAGTTCAGAAACCTGAATTAGGTGTTTACATGCCACAGTATGCTGGTTTTTATTGGGGTACACAAAGCAGCATATTCAGGTTTCTCTAAGCGGGGATAAGAGCTTATCCAGGTTTCTCAGGGATATGATGTTTACATGCACAAAACATAGTGGAGATGACCCAAAAACCACCATACCAGTGCACATGTAAACACACTTGCTCAGGATAGAGATAAATCTGGAGGCTTGTGGGAGAGTCCGGTGTCATGGTCACTAGTTTGTCGGATAGTTAGTGGTGTGGTTGATGGTGTGTAGATATGCTGTTTGGATACTTGTTGGTGTGGTTGATGGTGTGTGGATATGTTGTTTGGATACTTGGTGGTGTGGTTGGTGGTGTGTGGATATGTTGTTTGGATAGCGTGTGGATGGAGTCTGGTTGCTGGTGTCAGCGTGGCTCTAATCAGCTGCTGGCAGGCGGATGAGCGGGCGGTCTCTCCCTGCGGCGGCACCCCGGGTCGAAAGCCGGTTTGAAGTTTAATGATGCCAGCTGCCAGCTCCACCAGGCTGTGAGCGCTAACGAGCTGGCACTAGCGGTGGACTGGGCCGCGGCGGCAGCACCTGGTAATGTAGCACACGTTTCAGAGGGGCGGGGCTCCACCGGGGATGTCGAGGGGCCTGCTGGAGACCCAGGACGGCACCAAGAGGCCCGCATCTCTTTGAAGAGCGCCCCAATTTCCATATTTCATTACACACTGCTGACTGACAAGGCCCAGCCAGATGTTCTATTTTCAGCTATTTAAATTTTGACCTCCTTTCCTAGCATGGATGCAAAAGAAAAAAACAGATTTCATCAAAACACAGATGCCAAGGATGATGAGAACTTGGAACTGGCGTGTATGCTTGTTTTTGTTACCATTTTTTATGTCTTTCCATCCTAGTAAAGCATTGAGAGAATAATGACACATTAAATGTTGCTCTTTAACTTACACGTCCTTTTTCATGTCAGACATTTGGTTGACAATCAATCCTGAAGCATTCACTGTCTTGCTCAAGGACACTTTAGCAAGACACACTGGTTGTTTCAGGGATCAAACCTGGGACCTTGTATTTATGAGACAGTCTCTAACTATCCAGCCGGCCTAGCGCTGAATTGGCTCCAAAGTGAGTGATGCATGCTCTGGAACACCACATAAAGCATGCTCACACAGCTTCTCTGTCCCTGAGATATCGGGGATGATTAATTTCTGTGGTATTCCTGTTGAAACGGCTGTTAAATTGCAGCGTCCTTACTCAATCCCTCATGCAAAAATACATCGACAACCCTGACCTTTTTGTGCATCTGCTGCAAATGGCACTTTGTCATCCTGAGTGAGCAAGCTCAAGGATCAACATGGGTTTGCTGGAATAAAACTTCTACAATGCACTCTCTCCCTCTCTCTCTCTTTCTCTCTGACTGTCTCTCTGCTGGCTGCTAGTATGAGTGTGCCCATGTCTGGGCTCCGTGAACGTAAAACTGAGAAGCTCTTGGAAGAGAGAATGGAGAAAAACAAAGCAGGGGTGAGACACAGCGAGAACGAGTAGAGAGCAGCTCTGAGTTTGAACAACAAATGGCAAAAAAATGAAAGGCACCCTCTCTGCGAGAATCACAGGGAGAAAGGCTTTCACTCATTACTCAACACAGCTCACAGCAGGGGAGGGAAAGCAGTTTATTCCTTCAGTAATGCATCTGTGAGTGTTTATGTCTGTATATGTGTCTTGCTGGGTAGAAATAGAGGTAATTGAGAGGTAACTAAGGCATTACAGAGGCAACATTCAACACAGAGATAAAAGTGGACAAAAGCTATCACTATGTGTTTTTTTCTCTTGAGTTCAGAATACCATCATTCTGTATGAAATATCTGTAAAATAAACTGAAGAGGATGTATTTATGTTGCGGCCGCTGCAGACTTTTCTGTACTGTGTTTAATTAAGACAGCACACGTTAAAGAAAGTTTATCATCTGCAGATATGGAGTTTATGGAGTAAAACAGGAGTTAGAGAGATACGGTGACATAATCTGTAAGTGTTTAGTGAAAAGAGGAGCTGTAAAATGGAGGAGATAATATTAACAGCCCAGACTATATGATAACATGAGAACTCTGCGCTGGCTTTCTGTCTGAAGGTTTGCTTGTTTAAAGGAATGTCAAAACTCTCTTCTTATGAATGAGGAATCAATTAAGCTGAGGCTGACTGAAATCTTAATTATGTCTTTGATGAAAATTGCATGTTGTAGTTAGACGTTATTTAAAAAAGACTGTAACCCAGTCTGCCAGACATTCAGAGCTTCCAAGTGGTTGGATTAAAAATAAATATAAACATTCAATGTATAAGATTCAGATTAAACAAGAAACTCAAGAAACAAATATTGATTTAATGAATTCATTTCAACACCTATAAAGCTGCACTAATCAATATTTTTAAATTACCAATGATAAAAATCTTTCAGCTCCTTGTTTTTGTTTTACGGTCCACGAGTTTTGGTTCACTCTAGACTGCTGACAAGTGCTCTGCTAAATAGACAATGGGGACTTTCTCGTAGCTTTTGTTGCTAAAATTGGGTGGAAACAATTAGAGAATTGGAGTTAGAGAAAACCTGCATTGCAGACCCAAGCAGTCATTAAGGCAGCATGGATTAAAAAAAAAAAAAAATCTTTTGACTGGAATTTTTTTTCGAGCTGCAGCCAAGTCTTATCCCCCATTTGCAATCTGTGAAACATGTTACAGGTTATGTTACTAGACATGTGCTAAAGAAATGACACTACTCCACACATGCAGCCATCACGTTTAAATACTTACCCACAGTTGCCTTTCTGGAAAAAAAAAATCTCTGAAAAAAAATTATACTTCTTTTCCCGCAAAGTTTTACTCCTAATCAGCCATCTGTATTTTTTTTCTTAAATGATAAAAAGCTTACTTCAAACAATAATAATAATAATAAAAATAAAAACATGTACAGAAAAGTACGTTTTTAAAAAAAATACATAATAATACACAACAAACCAGGATTAAATAAAAGTGCAACTTTTGCAGCCTTGTGACAAGTTTCAGCCTGATGGCGAGCTTGCACCTTTCTGTCATCACTACCGTACTGTTAATAATTAAAGGGAAACATTAGCCCCCCCACACATTGATCTCATAAATGGCCTCTGTGGGCTCTAAATCATGGAAATCTGTCGTAAGGACAAAGAACCTTAATCCATGAAGGAGTGACACAGAAGTGGCGTGCTAAACTCGTGCGCTTGTGAACAATGTCATACAAAGTAAGGAGAATGGCGGGAGAGCATTGTTTCAGGTATTCCCTTGAAGTAAGGGGCGTGGTTTGTTAGCAGCTTTTCTTGATGGTTCTTAAGCATCTACTTTGTATTTAGAAATCCCTGGACATTTGGTACGCTCTGAGTTTTTCGATCGTCTGGTATTGAGACTAGGTTCACTCTCAGCAGTCTTATTTCCGGCTGCAACAGGTGTTTTGTTTTCAGATAAACTGGTCTTGATAAACCCGCTGAACACTACCTGTCGAGAGCCTAACAGCAGACAGACAAAGTTGGTGACTAGTTAGTGAACATATAGCATTTAGCCACGCTGGTGGAAAGCAAAACTGAGCAAAAAAAAAAGAAGTGAATATTGGATTTACACTGACGAGATCACCAAATACACGACAAACATTTTCTTGGCAGTGTTAAATAAATAAATTAAATAATAAAAGAAAGTCATTTCAGCCAGCTAAATGTCATCTGTATTTCTGCATAATCTTCACAGCTGAGCTGATAAAACACTCTAGATAAAAAATAATTAAAAAGATAACACAGGACTCTAGCTGCTGCTGACAGACTCTACTTGTTGGTCATGATTACATAGAATAGAAAATCACAGTTTTCTATGCATTGCAATGACACTTGAATTCAAACTATCAAGACATCTGTTCATGCGTGTGGGTGGACGATGACTCAAGTGCATGAAGTTTATTAATCACTCCCTCTCTTGCACACACTTTCAAACTCACACAGGCACTATGAAGGACTAACTACTGTTAGTATGAATGGTGCAGGATCCTCTGCACTCCCCGTTTCTGGACTGCCTGACCTTTGGCATGACCTTTAGAAGACAATTTGCAGCAGCAGCAATTGCCTTGCGCCTCGCCTCACATTATTTTCCCTCATTATTTTTTCAATGTTACCTTTGCAGTGTGAGAGAAAACGGCTGGATTCAACAGAGGGGTCAGAGGTCAGGAGGAGGAGGGTAAAGATTCAGGTCAGATTGGCTCTACAGTTGTGCTCAGCCAGTGTCCACAGAGATTTGAACACTAAATCCTTTGGCTGTTTGTCATAAGCTGACCCTCAGAGTTGACTGTTACTTGGTGCAGCGATTGACATTATGGTTTTGGGTGAAATATCTTAACAATTAAATGGCTAGCCAGAGGATTTGGTACAGACAGGACGTGGCCCACTTGTTGATCCCTTGTTTTCATCTCGGACCATCATCAGGCCAACATTTTAACTAAAGACACTCCCATCAGTCTCAGCTGTACTATATGTTTAGTGCTAATTAAGAAATGATAGCATGCTGAACTAAAATGATGAGCATGGTAAACATATACATTGTCTTATACTGTCATTGTAAATGTTAGCATGCTGACGTTAGCATCTAGTTGCCTCAGATCCACTGGCATGGCTGGAGACTCTTGTTGATTTTAATCATTAATTACAACAAAGTCTTCATTTTAATGGATTTTATTCTTCTTTTTGACTTACAAAATCACAGATACAAAACATTAAAACAATTTAAAAGGTTTAGATGGTATATAAAAGAAGGTACAGTATAAAAATGCCCTGATTTGCAGAGGTATTTTCAATTAAGATCTCCTGTACCATACAGAGCCTGAATATAAAACTTTGAATTAAATTTATTTTCAAAGCTGTTGTTGCTGTATACATGGTAACATTTTTTACATTTCAAGATGAAATCATTTTGCCTGCTTAATTAAAATATTTCATCATACACAGACAGCTTCTAACTCCTAACCTTCGGTAGCAGCATGAAATAAAGCTGGGGAAAAAAAAGTTCCTTCTGATCCAAGAGGAGTTCATTAATTAATTTGGTGTTTTGTTTTGTTTTCCCTCAGCCGTTTAGCCACTGGTGTTTTTCTATCCAGTCACAGAGCATGTCCTTTGCTTTCATTTTACTCCCATTAAGCTGGAAATGACAGGTTACAGCAACAAATACATGAATTCAGGACAAATAAAGGCACTTTTGTTTTCCATTTTCAATAATTATTGAGCTGATTGCAGGTATCTGGGGTCCTGATTGCTTAGAGTCAACAAGGTGAACACACTGGAACAATTCAAATGCTCCAAAATAAAGCTCTGCTACATGCTGTGCCAGAAGTTAATTTCCATTTCCCCAGGTGGAAAAAAAAAGAGATATGTGTGTGGAGCGCTCCAGCCCTGGAGAGGGTGGGTGAAGATTCAGACGTGGGCTTCTGTTCAAATACTAAGGTCTCCTTGACATTTTCTGCACTGCGTTGGCTGCTCATCCTTGTCGCATTTTTCCGAGCTGCATATGGGACAACGTGACCTGTTGACATTTACAAACTCATCTGGCTGAGAGCGATGGCATTCTATATAGAGAAACACCTCCACATGTCCCACCAGAATCCTGTTTCCACGGCACATGAACATGTTATTGCTTTAAACAAACATAAGTCAACCTTTACAGGGAGAGAACCATGTCGTCTCACTCTTCCTTTCGAAGTCTGTAACTACAGCATCTTCTGAAAGCTTGGAAACGTATGCAGCCGAAGCACTGGGCAGCTAGTAAGCCTCAAAAACTGGATGAAATACTGATGAGGTTTCATCACCACTTCGCCGGGACTGCCACAGCTGCCACCAGAGGGAGCTCACCGATCAAATGTGACCAGGTTAAAGTCTGCCCCCACCATAACGATTCTGGATGGCAGCCAAGAATAGTGCAGCACATAATTCACCAGCTGCTGGGTTAAAGCAGGACAAAGGTGAAATGAGGTGAAAGCAAAGCCCATATTGTAACAACAGAGCATGACATAACAGTAAACAGAGTGTAGAAGGTGGTCTGGGTGATAATGCAAATAAGTGTTATGTAATGTGTGTCAAAGTGACAATACAAATAAAAACATGCGCAAAAACTAAGGGAAAAAATGTCCATAAATAAAATCACAACAAATAAAACGGGATATTTTCTCTGTACGGAGGAGACTCTTAAGACTCCTTCACTTTATTGACAACAAATGAAAATGAGAAACAAGACAGGATGCAATGAGAAGACTTAAAATATGAATCATTGTGCGGGTTTAGCCTCTGCATCCCTCAGTTTCATGGAGGAAGTTCAAACAGCTCTGTGCGGATCAGCTCATCTCATGCTTTTGGTCCAGCTGTGATCTTTAGAAATCAGGGCCCTCTTTCTTCAGTTTGCTGTAGTCCATGTTAACTGCGTAAAACTGATAATACAAACAAATCTTAGCACGGTAACAAAAGCAAACATGTCTCTAATGTCTAATTCTTCAGAAATTAATTTGCTTTCTTGTCTTTTGAAAACTCTTTTCGTTACTTTTGATCAAGTGTGAGAAGTTAATGACTTTATCAGATTTGTTCCTACAAGCCATTAACCAGATTACTTTGTTTGACTAATCCAATTGAAGAAATAATCCACAGCTGTGCAACAAGTCTGGCAAACATCCATACTATGATCCCAGAATACAACCACCTACACCACACTCAGCACAGAAAATCAAGACTGTAACAGCATGATTATTAAGATTTAAAGAGGTGACTGAGGCACACCTTATACTGATCAGTTGGGCCCAACTTGTTCCAGGGCTCTGGGTTGTTCTTGCGATCCCAGCTGCAGAGGAGAATATAGTTACACGTCATGAAAGATAAATCAACAGAAAGTGTAACTTGACAGACGCTTATAGGTGGAGCTGCAAACCTATCAGTTTCCTTACATAGATCCACTCCTCCACCCAACTGCCATTTTGGAAAAGGGTAAAATAAAAACAATGGTATAACAAAAGACACAAGAAGGTTTCCTGTGTCATGACTGGGGTCCTCACCAGACATCAGGGTTTTTCAAGGCCAGACGTCCGAGGTACAAGAGGGACATGGCTACTCCTCCACCAATGAAGGCGAAAAGGGGGACCAACTGTAAATGACAGGAAGGTTTATCAAGTTCAACTGTCACAGCTTAAGGAAGCACTATATCAGTAACAAACTGCAATGTTTACAGTGTATATAATCTGGCCACTGCCTGTAAAATATATGTATTATAATGGTAAACATTATCCAGGTCACTTAAACTACCATTGCAGACTATAGTCGTCGTGTGTTGAAATTGACCAGTTTAAACTATTAACAATACGTACAGCTCTTTTTCAGTCACCAGTTAAGTTAGTTTACACACGTTAAACAACAGGTAGTACAAAAAAATGACGTTCTTCTACGTGTAAATATCTCGAAGCGCTATTTGCTAACGCTACCTAACTTGCTAACTTGTAGCATTAGTTGCTATTTTCAGCACAGCAGACTGTTCTTGGCTAATAACCAGCTGCTATCGGCTTGTGAGTGAAGCCGTGACCTTACTTGACTCCAAAGTATCAACTTGGTACTGTGGGCATTGGGAATATGCATATTAAGCCATGTTTGTTACAATATAAAATAAGCAGTTAAGGAAATCTTCGTTTTTATTTTTTTCAAAGTTTGGTCAAAGTGAGAGTACTAGCTTGCTACAGCTAGCAACGCTAACTAGTTAAGCTAAGCTAGGTTCGCCACAAAAATTCCCAGATGGTCCAGGTTTGGAGCAGGAACTCTAACATGGATATTTACTGATTGTGACCGTGCTGTACTTACAGCTGGGTGGTGTTTAAGCTGTCTGCGGACAGTGGCGAGCATGTTGACGGGTGTGAAGGCTGATTCGTCCCAATTTTTGTAGAAATAAACAGATTACGAGCAGTGTACTCTCAAAATGGTGCGCAATTTAATCTGCTAGTGCGGGCGGAAGAAAGGGCCGAGGAAACACACACATAGGATGCTCGAGTACTGCCTGCCCGACAGCGGTGAAAACACATCATTATTTATTATTTTGTGTATTACGTAGCTTATTTATGATACACATCATTTAATGAACAACTGGTCTTTTTGAATGCTTTCATCTTACACTGTGTGTAGCTTCAACCTGTATGTCTACACGGCTTTTTATACGGGCAAAGCTGAAGTGATAAAATGTCTCCATAGGCACCAGTTTTTAACCCCAAAACAAAAATCACCATAACACCGACAGCGAGCACAGAAGTCCTCCCTATTATCAAGTTTATGTCACACTCTAAATGCATATAATATACAGTGTAATGTGATGTATTGAATCTGTTTCACATCAACGTCACTGTGGCTATGTCTGATCATTTTTTATCAAGTTGTATTATAAACTCTACTTTATGTTATATTAGGTTAACGGTCTTTATTTAATTAAAGTGCCAGCGTTTAATTTAAAAACAAATAACAGGTCGATTTAAGTAATTAATGTCAATGACATGATGAAGATTACAGAAATTGTTTACTGCTGTCGTCTCCTGTATCAGTGTGTGAGGTGGCGAAGTGTCTGTGTCACAATGTGACAACAGGGGGTGCCGTTTCCCTCCATCAGACGAGA
Organism: Miichthys miiuy; assembly: GCA_036365135.1. Classification (NCBI taxonomy): domain Eukaryota; kingdom Metazoa; phylum Chordata; class Actinopteri; family Sciaenidae; genus Miichthys; species Miichthys miiuy. Next base: position 17,857,645 of record CM071622.1, read on the forward strand.
GAGAAACTCCCAATAGTTTTCAAGAAAGTCAATTAGTTTTAATTCTGTTGTTCCCTACATTTAAATTACTGTCCTATCTCTCTCTGGCCGTATCTATTTTGCCACATATTTAGGAGTTTGGTGTTATTTCATGTGCAGATTCCCTGTAACTGCGCTATTTGGGCAAATATTAGCTTTGAAGGTCGACTATGCTAAGATGTATTCTCACTATCAAAATGTGATCAAATATTATTTGAAGCAGCCAACGCAGACATGCGTTTTTTTTAAAACAGATCAAAACATTGTAGGCTACTTTTTTTTGCTCAAAAATACAAAACTTTCTCTATCAATAGTCAAAATGTCTAATGACTAACTGATGTGAACCAATCAAGTGAAGTCTGTGTAATAAAAAGACATCACCATGACATATCACAATTTCCCTTTTATGGCAAGTTATTTTCAACTTGTAGAAAACAAAGGTAAAAACAATTTAATAGTAAGACTGGGCATGACACAACAGGCTACATACAACTGTTTATATTTTATAAATGAAATGATACTTGGCTAAGTGTTTGCCAAGAAATAAACTACATATGTAATAATTACACATATTCAAGCAATAATTTGTAAACCAAGCCTTATTTGGTGGTAAGTTCATGAGTAAAATGCTGGAAACCTATGTCTAAGGCCTTGTTTGGTTCAATATCCATCCAAGGGAGGTGAGCTGGTTTCAGAAAAATAACAATTTGTCTAAATACAGTATTTTCCACTTGTGTCCTTCAGCCAGTCCAAAATCCTCCACAAGAGTGTACATGATATCATGTGGTCAAAAAAGATGTTATTGGCACATTACAGTTCATTTGGGAGTTAATCCCAAGTGAAATGTGTCTCTTAATTTATCAACAGTACATAAAAGAAGCTGGAGTTGATAACTATGAGAACTTGCCTTTTAACACAGAAAATCTGACTGTACTTAAACAAATAATAGGCACATACAGTATGCCTGTACAGGGTGTCTTATGAAAATAAGATACTGGCTATAGTGTTTCCATTTGATGTGCAATGTTTCTGTCTTCTCTCATGTGCTCCAGATGTTCTAGTGTGTCGTCTTCTTGGGAACTTTGCCAAATTTAGCATCAAATCCGAGACCTAAAGTGAGAGAACAAAAGACGTGAGTAAGGACAAAGAGAACGGCTCAGCAGCAAAACTGAAATTTTGTGTTAGAATTACCAATTTAACCAATAAAAACATTCAAAAATATAAAAATTACAACATCTTCTCCAACTATGTCAGTGTTAAATTTACTGCCTCCCCTTCAGCTATACTCTCAGTGCATTATTTACCACATGGTTTGCCTCAGTGTTCCCCAACTGGACCTAATTATTTGTTATAACAAACACATACAGTAACTGTCTCTAGTTACAGCATAAGGCTTCAACCATGTTTTTGCAAGCGTTTCACTAGTCTGTCATCAGTTGTACAGTGATACACTGCATTAATGAGAAAAATGTGTTGAGTAAAGGCAGGGGGAAAGAGCGAGAGAGACGTGCAGGCATTAACGATAAATCTAGAGAGATGAACAGAATGCTAAACCAGAATTAACTCTCACCGAGGAACACCAGGATGGTGCCAACCCACTGCATCGTACTCATGACATTGCCGAACAGAATAACAGAGCCGAGGATGGTGAAGAACTTCCTCGTGGTGGTGACGATGGAGCAGGTCAGAGGCCCGAAGTACACCACGGTCATAAAGATGAAGGTCTGTTAAAGGAAACACATTGAGGAATGTCATTTGGATATGCTGTACACACAACATTACCCATCATCTCATGGTACACTGGCCACATCAAATGTTTTTATGAATCCACCCACCTGGCCTAGAGCACTAGTCAGTCCAAACAGAAGAATATTGTAGATGATGCTTGGGTGGCGTTCAGTGAAACTAAGGAATTCCCACACCTCCCCTGTCCACAGTACCGCTGAGAACAGAGAGGAGGATAGAGTCAGTAAAAACAGAAAATGACATCAATGTTATTTCAAAAACAACTCTGTGATTTAACATTATATCACATATTTCTGCTGGGAAAATCAGATCAGAGCGTTGTATGGCGTGGCCATAGAGCACCACCAAGTGGTGTAATGCAGTAACAGCAGGTGGATGAAGCTTCGGTGTGGGGTTGTCTCGCAATTGTGGGAGTGATGATATAAGAATACCTTTGTATTTTGGGAAATATCAGCACTTCAAAGCTATCAAAGGCAGATTTCTTAAAGGTATAAAGACAGAAGGAGTGTCTTTGGGTATGTGCACTTTTCACAAACTAAAAACGAGAACCTCTGAACGCAGCCTGGAACTGAATTCATCACCTTGAAAAACAAATATAGCATTTTTTTTTTTTTGCAATATGGCCTATGAAATTGGGAAGCAGCATGTGCAGGAGAGATGGGCACTTACCGAGAGACAGCAGACACTGCCAATTAGTTTGTTACGACAATGACAGCAGTCTCTCAGTTCTCATACTGACTTTGACCTTTGGATCTTTACGTTACAGCCCATTAGCGCCTAGCCTTAGAAAGCCCCTTGTTATATTGCATTTGTTTTATGTGCCTTACTCTTCAGCATATTATAGCAACCGCCTCACAGAACCGAGGGCTTTGAGGTGCAGGATTTCTTATCTATAAAGATAACGCAGAACACTTTGCCTTGACTGAATTAATGAGTTTTTGGCTCCAGAGAGAATAGCGTTCACCTTTTCTTCAAGAGCCTCCGGTGCAGCTGTTATTAGTTTTTCACTTATTCCAACTGCCATTAGCTACTGCATGACAGCAGCTGTTCATCCTGGGGTCCATGAAAGAATTCATTGTGATCATATAGATCAACACAACTAATAATGACTTAATACAGCACATTACATACACCAACAGCAATGACTTAATGGATAATAAGAACTAGAGCCCCCTAAATCTTGCACATCGGACCTTTAATGCTAAAACGCCAGAGTGATACAGTTTATTTTGATAGACTGTTGAGTGGACAAGGAGCTCAAGGAGACTAGAACGCTAACAGAAGACCTCAGCCTTAAATTAAGCAATGTTTATTAGACTTTTCAAGGAGCAGGCATGCAACTATAAATGAAACATTTTACAGTACATGTGCAAAACTGCAGAATACTCAAGCATTCTATATAATGACAGTGATGAGCAAGTCAACACAATATATGACAATTACAAGTTTTAGCTCAAGAAAAAGTAACAGTGTGCCACTGAAAGCCAGGATGTGCAGTCAGAACAAATAGCACACCAGTTTAATGCAAAGACAATTTACTAAATGTTCCTGGTTCAACAATTTTGTGCAGTGAAGTGTATAAATAAGTTTAGCCAAGAAATATTTAAACCTTTCCTTGCAGCGTTTTCTGAGAATTATTCAGAGAAAGGTTTCGAACAGGACATTCACGCGTCACTGTTTCTGTTTCATTCGGCTGTATTTTGGCAGTACTGAACCGTATCAAGGTGATTTTGCTCATTAGTCTCTCCTCTCTGGCTGCAGGTGCGCCAGTCAGTAAAATGGCCTGGTAGTTTTGCTTGGAAAGAAACCCTCCACGGTCCTGGCACTTCAAGGCACATGTTCAGTTATACAAGAGTTTGGCAGACAGCATGATTGACTCACCTAGTCCCAGCACCAAAGTGGACCACATGTTGATGTTCAGCATCATGTGGTTGGCACCTGTCTGGAAGCGAGCCCTCATGTGGTCCTGGGCCACACCGGTCAAACCGTCCAATGTCAAAGAGACCAGCTATGAGACAGTGAAACACAGGATCAAATCAATAAACTAAGGATACAGTAGGGTGACACAGATAGATAGACAACATAAAGCAATAAATACGACAGTTTCTGTATATTATCTCACCAATAGAATCTCTCCAAACCCAAAAACATGGTCATCTGCAACAGCTGAGCTCTTGTTGGGTTTGTAGAGGAACATAGCTACACCGCTCACGATAAGCAGCACACACAGGTATTTAGCCAATGGGTACCTCTTCCTCAGTATTGTCACCCCGAGGATCATCACTGCAACAACACAACAATAGTATGATGGATGGTTTTTAGCCATGGATACCATTGGTGAGATGCCACCCTGGTTTGAGTTAATCCTAGCATGGATACAATGTCAGACCTTCACCTGTGAGTGGAAAATATGGATGCTGATAGAGCATGTGTGTGTGTGTGTGTGTGTTTTTTCCTTTCTGTGTGTAACAAGAGATAACCAAACTGTGAGCAGCAAGATATAATCTTCATGTACAAACAGAACACACTGTAACGTGCCATGTGTGCTCTCAACTCCACACATTTGAAATGGATTTGCTTAATCTTACTCAATGTGTCCTTGGTCTGTTTAGAAAGATACCATATACATATAGAAACCTGGCATATTCTGAGTTAGTCAATATTGACACAGACCCTAACTGAGGTCTGACAAAATAGCATGAACACACATGTTCCCTTTTTATCAAGAGCAACCATAACTTTAGACATTTGTTTGACAGAGCTGTTAAACTCATTAGCTCTACTTACTATTTGTGATTATGTGAGTGTTTTTACTAACTCAGTGCTCTTTTAGATTTTGTATCATAGTATATAACCACCAGGCGTTGTCATTGTATGTTACAGCTAGTCTTCAATGATAAAGAAGTAGTTTTTACTCTGATAATATAATTTATTTTGTAAGATCTTATTATGTATGTGACATGCACGTATCCAGGTGATGTGTAGGCCAAAAGGAGAAGAATAACTAAAAGCGATATTGTCAGATTTACCTGGTATGGGTTTGCAAGATTTCCCCAGCACCTGTCACAATAAAACATAGCTTTAAGATATGATTGTACCAAGCATTAATGGATTTAAAACAATCATGCTGAGCAACTAACTTTGCCCCATCTACAGTAAAAGCACAGACTCACCTGTGTGGGGTAGTTGACATACTGAAGGGCTGAGTTACTGGACACCATGGCTCCAAGGTAAGAGAGGGAACACAGACCATAGAGCCAGCTCTTGGTGTGATCTGGCTTGGAGCCCTCAAAAAATTGGATCACTGATGATAAAGAGGACGATTTTTCATCAACAAGCCTTTCTTAAGATTTACCGAAATGTGACTGAATGTACACCGTACAATGCCAATATTACAGTCAGGCCTATAAACGAAAATGAACTTGTATTCGTATTAGACATGTGTCTCTTATGTACAGCACATACTTACAGATCTTGGCAAACAGAGCACTGATAACGCACTGGATTAAGACCAATGTCCTGGCGAATCTGAACTTCTCCTTTTTGTCTCCCTGACCATATTCACCTCGAGTGCTGGAAAAGTCAGAGAAACAACACTGTATTAAGTGCAAAAGATCACAGACAATGACTCGGAAACTAAGGTAGCCTACAATCGTGACAGAAGCATGAGAGTGGTGTGCTCCCATAAGCCTCCAAGCTATGAAAAGGCCCCACAGAAACTGGAGGCCATAATGCATTAAATTACAGCTGACAGGGAGGGGTGGCAGTGGTGACATTTTGTTAGGGAAATAGGAATTTCTGGGAGTAGTGTTGCTTGCTGGGAAACAGTGTCAGTATCGTGTAATAGCAATGAGAGTCAATCATATAGTTTTGCATAAAGGCTGCTTGGGTGTGAAATCAAATCATCATTTTGAAACTAGATATGATCCCCTTTTCTCTCTAGTAACTTGACAACAACATACCATCTGTGTCATGCCTCAGTTATGCCATAAAGGCTGAGCTCCACTTGCGTCATTTACTCTGTCTAGAGAACCACAAATAACCATAACCATTATAGCTTGATCTGCAACTGTTGATTTTATTATATGCATGGACATATGTACGAAAGATGTGTGTTGCAGGAACATAGCAAAAGCATGACCCTGTCTATAAAGGATAACGACATACAAGTTTTAGTGAACTAGAAATAGAGACCACCTGCTCGATGATATAAGGGCCGATGCTTTGTTATTATGTAATATAAAGAAAATGTCAAACAAAACCACATTCCGAAATCTAATGTCAGATTTCTCTCTCCTACCTACCTCGCATGCGATTGCATAACAAGTATCTTAAATATAGTTATGTCAAATGAACATAAAGCTCGTGTTAATTTGGCAACTGTCGACGTGCAAACCTGGACAATAAACTGGAATATTCTTGAACAGAGTGTGTTTAACAACAAACCAAAACGGGTCACTCACATAGTCTCTTGTAATATTCCGTAGTAAAAGTAACAGACGAAGACTCCGAGGAAGCAAACGATGAACCGTATCTTCGTGTTGTCCCACGCCGAGGCGGGCTTCCCAGCTCCTTTTCCCGAAGCCATACTGTCGTCCACCAGCCCAGGTATGGTAACCGACACCGCTCCGCTCCCCGCGCCCCTCACACCGACGTCCCGCTCCACTATAGCCGATGTCACGAGCACGGAAATGGCGCTCGCGGTTTCACGTTAGTTGTGGTTTCTGTGGTAACGCCAGCGGACGTTTCTTTGTTGTTGCTTTGTTTTGTTTTTGCTGATAAATCGTCAAAAAAAAAAATAATGTTGTGCTCAGTAACTGCTGATGTTGAAGCTCCCTAACGGTGCCTTAAATTGTCTGGAGCTGCACAGACAGTCAGATATCACGTCATTCGTTCATTATGTATCATCCTGGTGTATCACCTGCCTCCCGACGTGTAAGTTCTCCAGGCCTGCTGTGTGATTAGACGCATGAGGCTGTCAGACGAGTGTTCTTCGTGTTTTCATTGAGAAATAAAAGTCTAATTATTGAGGGATCGCGTCAGGCTAATTAGTTTCACGAAAGGACCTCAGTGGTATCCATAGCCGCGCATGAACGATTAGATTAAGTAATTAAATAAAATGACCTTAAATGCAAGTACATGGTGTTGTGTTTAGTGTAACCGCATCGATTTTGTGTTAAACACTTTCAGAAATGTCACTCGTTCTTGTTATAATTAACATTTTTTTAGCCGTTATGTCATGTGGCAGTTTTAAAGGCAGCCATTAAAAAACGCGAGGTCCTTCCTCGAAAATGTCGCGGTCCTTTTTGTCGTCTTAGGATGTGGATTAAATTCATTGGTCCATGTCAGGCAACGGAGAAGCTCTATCGGCCAATCACAAACGGATTCGGGTAAAAAGGGGCGGTGCTTAGATTTAAAAACCACAAATCCACGTGTCAAAGGAAAAGCACAACAACAAGAGGAAAACTGCTACACAATGTATTTGAACGCCCAGATATTTTGCTTATTTTATTCTCCTCAATGGCAACAACACACTAAACATTTTTGATTGTTATCATCCTGAAAATGTATGAAGACAGGGCTGACAAATATTAAATGTATCGGCTTATTATTTTCACTATAGAGTATGTTTTTAATCAATGTTGCATAGGATCATGGTGACAAAGACAGTGTGTTATCCATTTGAACATTAACTCGAGCAGAGGGAATCTGCATCTTCAATATCAAAGTGAATATTGAAGCTTTAATGCTTTCTGGCCAGGACCAGGTGGTCCAAAGAGTCTCAGATCAGAACACCAACTCATTTTGAGAACATTGCAACAGTTAGAACAATGCCTGCTGTAGGCAAGTAAAGCTAATAAAACATCCATTCCTGCTTATAAATCACCAAAGTATAAACGGAAATACAGGTTTGATTTCTTCAGTGAGAACAAAAACAGTATCACAAGCCTCGTAACTCGTTACAAAGATACAAAAATAAACATCTTCCTAGAAATACATCTGTAGAAAAGTAGGCCAACATAAACTATAGGCCGAAAAGTATTTCTCTTCAGCCGACAGATTTTAAGAAATGTCAAGAACAAACCTATCAAGTACTTTGTTTCAAGCTGTAAGTTCATCTAAATGTAACAACTCTTTACTAGGATATTAATCAATAGTAAAGCACAGTAAGAAAGTGATGCGCAAGTGCTTGGGTTTTTGACTGCTGACGCTAAAACAATAAACAGTTTTATCAAAAAACAATGTCAAAAACTCGGTCAAATATACAACTTTTCCAGCATTTTTCAACATTTCCAAAACTCCAGTCCTGTATTCTAATCCATAACCCATATGGGGAATCCTGGGACAATTTAAGTGCTGATGAGGTAAATATCAGCGGAATCCAAGCATCCTACAGGTGGAAATAATCAATAAAGCAGTTAATCTAGAGTATGATAGAGAGTATGCTGAAGAGTATGATAAAAGGCTTACAGTCATAAAGTCTCTTATTCTGATCACAGTGATCATGGCATGTTACAGCAGTGATGAGTCAGGTAACCACGGTTATGTGTTGCCGGCCCAGTGCAGTGTGGCTTAGTCCTGAGAGGCTCTGCTCAGTTATCCTTCTCTACTGCATACCCAGGTGCCTGGTGGGAGAGGCCTGACCTGGGCAGCCGGTGACCGGAGACACTGACAGTCCGCGGAAGAGGAGGTCCATGGAGGGCAGTAGGGGCTTCAGAAGACTGACGGGGCAGAAAGCGGAGCCTCCATGGGGGGTGAAGTTGACTTTATTTGGGTCAGGGCAGGATGGCTGGAGGAGAGGTTCATCCTGACAGACAGACCTGGTGGTAAAGAGATGGAGAGAGTAGTTGGCATGTACCCCAGGATACTGGATCATGAAGACCGACTAAAGCCACAGTTATGACATCATAATAACAGTTGAGTTGAATTATTTTCATGATTTTTTTTGACAGATTGTTCAGTCTATGAAATGACCGAATATAGTGCAAAGTGTAATTTAAGTTCCCATAGGACACACCAAGTGAGTGAATAAAAAAGAATCATCTATTTTATAATGTATACATGATAATAAATTAAGCTGTAATTTCTGTTATATAGTCTGGGAAACAATTTCAACATTAGAAATCTTTAGATGTGCACAAATAAAAAAGGATTACAAAGTTTCAACTGATGCTGTAACTACAGACACATGGACAAATGCAATAATTATTTTAGTTAGCAAATAATCTGTTGATCAAAGTTTTGATTAATTGATGAACTAATTGGTCTATAATATATAACAAAATAGTATCTTTCTTTGTAGAACCAAACCCAACAAGATAAAACTAAGTTATATAAAACAGGAAAAGCAACAAATCACACCTTTTGAAGTGAATATTTCACATTGATAAAGGATTTTTGTCAATCGATTAATTCAATCACAATGAGTTGATGCTGAAAAATCTGAAAATGGCTGCAGGCCCATGAGCAGCAGTAATAGAAATTGACATCATGTAAATGATATGTTCATACATTAACAGTCATCTTCTGCCAACCTATGGTGTACCACTGGTAAGATATGTTTAAAAATTGTGTGTGACATTTTGGTTTGATCCAGTCTTGATTTAGCGCTTTAATGATTTGCTCTGCTGGTACTTGAGGGGGGCTTTGGTGGCCGCTTACTGCAGCCATAGTGAATGCTTACATCTATTACACGATCTATGCATGATGGGTCTAAAAGGTGTTCACTTACGATGCCTCCTCACATACTCGTACTCGCTCGCAGCCTTCTGGTGGCTGGCGCTGGAAGGAGCAGGTTTTGTTGGGTCGAGGAGAGGAGGAGCAGGGCTGCAGCAGAGGAGGATCCAGTGCAAATGAGGGAAGTGATGTCGACGGAGAGGGACAAAGGGTCTCACAGTCAACCGGCTCTGCATGCAAGAACAGAAATATCCAAACTTTTATTAAAAAATACCTTCAACAAATACACAATGAAAGTTAGATGTAGCTATATCTGTTCACAGTTTCACAAAAATGTAAAGTTGTCTAACCTGGCTCTCCCATGGGACAGGGAGACTGTGATGGAGACAAAAGAGATGGGTTCAGTGGACATGGGGAATTTGAAGGTGATAGAAGTGATGGGTCTAAAGGACAGGGGGACTGAGACGGAGACAGGAGGGAAGGATCCAAGGGGCCCGGGGAGGGCTCACTCTGAGAGCCACTGCTGCATCTTTGGACAGGAACAGGGGCCCTGTGACCATCTGGGATATCCAAAATCTGAAATATTCAGGAGGAAACAAGTGATCACTAGACTGTTATAATTATAATTATTTTAATATCTTAATAAAAAAATAAAAAACAAAGATGGCTGCAGTGAGATCAGCATTTATTTTGTTACTCCAAAAAATTTGTGACAAATCATCGCAGCTTACATCATGCTGATCGTCAGGTTTCTCAGAAACAAACACCTCCTCCAGCTCCAGGTTTAGGCCTTCAACACTGCGTCGCAGCCGCGGGGCGAGTCTGTTCAATGGCATCATGGGTGTTGTCTGCAGAAAAAGTCAGGCAAATGGAGAGAGAGAGAGAGAGAGAGAGAGAGAGAGAGAGAGAGAGAGAGAGAGAGTTAAGTTAAATAAGTTAAATACTTTCTTCAGCTATTCAGCATCACAGACGCGCAAGGTGAATGTAAACAGTTACTGTTGTTGTTGGCAAATATAATACACTGTTTCACACAGTTGCACGAAAACTGGGTGTGTAGTTGAATTATCACTAAGCATCGATGTGAACTGGACTGAACTGGTTATATGTGTGTTGTTGGGACATGCATAACCTGTTGAAAACGCACACAGGCTTGTATGACTCTGTGTTCTGTCTTACTGAACATCCAACATGCAACTGTCTGTGTGTGTGTGTGTGTGTGTGTGTGTGTGTGTGTGTGTGTGTGTGTGTGTGTGTGTGTGTGTGTGTGTATTATGGTACCAGTCCATAATCATTTATTATATCTATTTGTTTTTTGGATTTTTTTTAGAGTGTTCCACCTTCTAATGTCTGATGCCCCCCTCCCAATGTCAGACTGAAGATTTCACCCTTGGCACAGTACGATACGCTGGTTTCAAATTGTCTTCCTGTGACAGCGTGTCAGTAACACAGGAGCTTCGATGACAGCAGTTCCTAAGAAAAGCACTGGTGTTTTTTATATCCCTGTTACTAAGCTCTTCCTAGTCTGCCTGTGGAAGACAGTTTGGCATCAGTAGTACTCGTCAGAACTTTGCTCTTTGTGTCTTTACCCCACATGTCATCAAAAGATAAAAGAGCTGGGCTACCTGAGTGATGCCTGCTGCATGACCTGCTGGTAGGGGGTGGTGAGGAAGCTCATATCCTGCTGAGGGAGGGGCATGACGGGAGCGCTTCTGCAACTGGTGCCTCAGCTTTGCCACCTGAGGGCAGAGTGGAGAGAAAAATGATTCAGGAGTCACTATGATTCATTCTGATAAAGGAGAGGTTACACACTTTTCCCCTCAGGGCCTGTTAATATTTCATGCTATCAGTAGGAGGTTGCCAAGTAAAGGGCGTGAGTAGGAGTGACAACAGAACAACTGATTAATGAACTGCTATAGCGATGAACTGAAGTACTTGCCTCCCTCAGGTGCTCTGCACTGCCCCACGAAGCTGAGCGCTTGTGCCCGCTGCCACTTCTCCTTCCTCGGGTCTCTTCGGCCCAGGAACTTGGAGTCTTTGAAAAAGATATTATCACAGTGTGGTGAATAAAGAGTCCAGTGTTTGTCTATCAAACCTTTGGGCACTGTGGCACTTTTTTGGCAGTAATTCTGGCTGACACAGCAGGGCTGACCTTTTGAACGCCTCTTCCATTTTCTGTTAAACCCAGTGAACTCCAATCAACACAACAACTTTATAGTACAACACAGAAGTGGAGCCCTACAGCTGTCTTGCACACCTGCCCCACAACAGCTGTACAGAGGAAGGCGACAAGAAAACCACTCTGAGCTGCAAAACAGCCCCGCTTCCACGCACACACACATAAGAAAACATCCAAACCACATCATTGTAAAGACTATAAATACAGTGCAAGTATCAGCATTCAACACCTCAGTGCACTTACACACAATACAGTAACCCTGTTATTCACAAAGTCACGTACTGTAGAGGAAAAACAACTAAGACAAACAGCAGACAGGGAGACTTCTCCTTTTGTTAATCACAGCTCCATTAACATTTTACTTTTACTCATATGACCATACCAATTTCTTCACATTGACTCTTGATCTTCTACCAGAGGGTGTCTGGTTGACCGTGCCCGGCTGCTGGTTGGGAGCAGGCGGCTGGCAGTTCATCATCACCGGGTGAAACCCAGGTTGAGTTGACCCTACAGGATCAGATACTCACAGTTCTGCTGCCTTCAACGCCCCACGAGTCAAATGCTTCACACACTTTCAAACAATCTGATCCATTCACTGGTGTCCATGCTGTTCATCAGGCAGCTAACATGACAGACAGTCATTCAGCTCTCACTGCCTGCAGTGTGGCTATTTCATGGTTTTTAGTCCCCGCCAAAAAACACAATCTTGTTCTTAAGGTGTCAGCCTCACAACTCAGAGAAATCCTCCTGGTGCCATAACTGCCTGCAGATAAACACCAACACAATCTCCTGCCCTCAACTCGTAAGTAGTCCATCGCCTGGCCAAATAAGTCAGAACGCAGTATGAGTCAGTCATACAGTGACATCGGTGTAGAGTTACAGCTGCCAACCCCCCTCAATCATCCAAAACACGAAGAGTGGGGATCATGGGACACAAACCTAAAAAAAGACTCAAAGGTAGCAGACCATTTGGTCTGGCATAGCTAGTGTTTCCAGCTCATTAATGTGTACTAAATTCTTGTTTGCGATATGGCCACTGTAATATGAATAGGCCTGCAACTAATGATTATTTTCATTATTAATTCTTTTCTTGTCTTTATTTTATTCTTGACTCATCAATTAATTCATTCTGTCTGCAAAATGTCAGATACCAAGTAAAAAAATGCCCATTCCAATTTTTAAATTGCCTTATTGATCCATTCCAAGAAATTATGAAATTATATTAAGTATACAATTACATATAATATAGAAAAGCAAGTAAATCCTCACATTTGAAAGGCTGGAAGCAGGACAATATTTGGCATTTTTGCTTTATTAATGCCTTATACATTTTTCTTATTTACTATATACAATTAACTATTAATCGGCAAACTAAACTGACTAATTATTTCAGTGGTTAACAGAAACAACTCGCATTTTAATGCCATCTACTGATCCTGATATAAATACTGCCTTACACATTTTTTGTTTCAAACTGCACACGTCTGCAGAATTACACCACAGTTAAAGGGGGTAAACTACATTTATAATTTTATTTTATTATCTTTGATAGATAGTGGCGTCTTATATAATCTAATCTCTCTAATAATCTAATAATCTTTGTGCGATTTGCAGAAAAATTGGGGAAGTGCAATAATATGCCTAATGAACAATGAACTGGCAGTGAACCATCAATTATATTATCTTAAGTAATATAGAGGAACCATGGCAGAAAGAGGTGCTTGGTGGGGCGGTGGTGTGCATGTGTGGTTGAGGAGAGTGCTGGGGGATGGGGTGTCTGTATAATGAGGTCAGGAGGGGTTTGTTCCTCACAATGGAGGCAAAGGGGGTTCGCCTCGGGTTTAAACTGTGTCAGGAGCAAAGACGAAGCTGCAGAGCTTGGTGATGTTAGTCGGGGCTTTGTGCACTAGTTAGGAGCAGATACAGTCGAGGGGGGAGCGAGGGAAGAACAGCAGAGTTTTAAGAAGAACAAAAAAGACTATTTCCAGTTGGCTGCCTTCTACCCGCAGCGTCGAACTGGAACCACCAGACACCTGCAGAGCCAACATCAGATATCTTGTCTTCTATAGAAATTCTTAACATACAAGAAGAGCAGAGAGAACATTTGGTCCCATGTCTGCTTTTTTTCTGAGGCATGAAGCAACAGGTTTTATGGGAAAAGTGTTCTCACACTGGCAGTGGCACAGGCATAACATTTATTAACTTGGGCCTGGTTTTATTTAATCACAGTAATTACACCAAGGTATCACAACTAATTTGACAGTGTCATAATATATGAATATTCACCTGCGTGGCTTTGTCGTTGACACAGGTAACAGCCAAGCTCTCTGCTTCTTTGGGCCACTGCCCCTGCAGATAGGGTCCAACGATGGCATCCAAAGAAAGAGTTCGGCGGATGGTGGGTTTGGGTGGGCGAGCTGCGGTCCTGTCAGCTTGTGGAAACAGAAATAAAAACACATTCATTCAGTGAGCACGTCTGAGTTGTGCAAGTTAATTCTGTACTTGTCAAAACAATGTCTGTCTCGCAAAAGTTATAAAAACTCGAGCCTGTGTGATCATGTTTAGCTAGTAACACTGCATGTTACATGTATGTGTATAAAAACTCTCTTTAAGAGGCTAAACAGTATTTTAACAGCAGTGGTTCTTGTTCACAAAATTGCTCCCAGGCTTCCTCTTCACCAATAAGCATGCAGCGTGCAGAGTTGTGTGTGTGCATGTTGGCAGCTCTTTGTAATCTCTGGCAGGTGTGGACCATGCCTTTGACCTGGAGCAAAGCCATCAAGCTACACAACACTGGCAACAGTCACCACAGGCTAGTAGTATATCAACCATGCACCTAACGCACAGACACACACAAACATACACAGTATGCTGTCATCAGGCCAAGTTGCAGGGCAGACAGGATGTATAAATAAACACCACCACACGCAGATGTGACTTTCATGGATACAGTTAAAGAACAACACACTCAAAGTAAAACAAAGAGCTGCTGCTGTGTTAGCATGAAGCATGCAGCAGAGGTCAGAGTGCAAAGGGGCGACTGAGAGTCCAAATAACATTATGAGAACAGTGTTATGTTTCAGGGTTAGCAGCCTTTATTGTTGACTCAACTTTCTCATAGCATGTTGGAATTGTACTTTTCAGACCAAATCAAGAGAGTGAGTCAGACTGACGCAGTTTGTTCCCTGAATCATCATGAGAAACATGGCTTTTTCTTTTCAATAACCACTCTAGTCATCAAATCAAGCCAACAAATTGTTGTTCTACTTTTCCCAAATTAAGTGTTAAGCGTGAATCAATCGTTTCTGTACGAGGACAAGTTCAAATGTAAGATTCAAAACTGGCTTTTACACTAATAACTGTATTAATGATTAATCTGCTCAGTTGTTTTGTCTATAAAATGTCCATCAAATCAGGCCCATCATTTTCACAGAGCCTCAGGTTTTGTCTGACCAACAGTCGAACATCTCAGACTGATAAAAGACAGAGAAAGGCAGCACTAGAGGAGCTTTTTTTTCAGGAAAAATGATTTAAATTGAATAATTGATTATCAAAATAGTGCTGATTCATTTTCTGTGAACTGATTACCAACTTTCTTTTGTGCTACAATAAAGAGAAGAAGAAGTGATAGGAAGAGAAATCAGTTTTGTTGCACTTGAATCCACTCTAGATCATACACACCCTTCACTATGAAAAACATACTTTCTAAAGCAGATAATCATGATAACGTGACACCAAATAAACTTTTCAGATCTGGACCACATGGAAGTGAATGCACATTTAAACCCCCTCCTCCTCCTCCTCCTCCTTCTCCTCCTCCTCCTCCTCCGTGTGTATTTACCCATCTTGACCTCTCTGCAGAGGAGAGCTGAGCCCCTTTGGAGTTGGTATGGGACTGTGGCTCTGAGGGGCTGCAGGCTGGGGTTGCTGCACCCCCGAGGTGCTGCTCCACTTCTGCCCGACATCCCCCACTCTGCTCCCACAGACGAGGCTCCGCTTATGAAAACACACACACGGCTTTGCTTTTCTTCTTGTTCCCGTCGTTCACTGCAACTCTGCACGGCGGTCCCTTTCTCTTTCTGTGTGTGTCCACATTCACATCATCCACACTGATGATCCGAAACTGTGATCGGGCCTCCTGTTGGGCACCCAGCTTTCTTTTGTTATGATGACCATGATTTTTTGGTTGCTTCACAGCTTACTTTCGGGTTGAAGGAAAAAAAAAAAAGGAGAGACGAGCTGAGTAAACTTTGCAGTTTAACGCATCTTATTCTATCACGCACAATCCTTCATGTTGCAGTCTGAAGAGGACACCAGCAGAAACTACGCGGTGCTCTCACGGACTGCTGCTTGTTTCCCCTTTTCTGCAAAGTGACAACAGCTCAAGCTCAACCTGTGTGCAACTATCTCGTGTAGTATATCGTTCCAAGGGAGGGCGAGCTGGTTGGTTGCTGCAGAATACTACTGAGCACTTATTGGTCATTGCATCCATCTGTCTGTCTCCTAAAGGGAAACCCCTCCCAAAACTTAAAGTTCCCATCCACTTTGTTGAGATTTTTTTTTTTTCCTCCAGTACCTCTGGCCCCTCCTTCCCTTCACCCCACGCCTAAACCCTGGCTCTATTCAGTGTGTGTGGTCTCCAAAGTGTGGTTCAGGGACCCCTAAAGGTCACTACAGGGGCTCAGAGAGGCAAAACTTCAATATATTTTGATATGGTATTTAGAGAAAAATGGTCACTTTCCTCAAGGTGTATATTTCAAGCAAGTTATAACAATATAATATAGTCTCACAACAAATAACAATAAGCTTTCTGTGCCATTTAAACCATGTTTTGCTTAGATTTATTATTATTGCTGTAATACCTTTTACATACAAACTTTGCATTGTGTTTTGTAGACAGTAATGAGTGCATTAAAACATATCTAGTTTATGCAATAATGCTTTGATGCATATTTTTCTATCCACCTATTTATATATCAGCCACAAACACAATCACAATGGAGGCTCAGGCTGTATAGATATTGTTTTTGAACATTTTTTTTTATCTTAGCACTATAATGCCACATGCATACTCTCATTAGAACTTAGAAACAGAAGCTTAATTAAGTCTCAAGCACATCTCAATGTGTACTAGGTTATAGCATCATGTAAAATCACATTTAAAATGATACTAGCTGTTTTGGTGGCATTACTAAAGCGTTCACACACTTTGTCTTACTGTGTTCACTGTGGTGGGATGTGGTGCTCTCTGAAAGGCGCTGTGGCTAAGTAAACAGCAAGCCATGTCCCCGCTGAACAACATGGCAACGCTCTTCTATGTGCAGCAAAAAGCCATCACTCTCTAAGAGTAAAGAGATCATGATTAATCAGGGGTAACCACATCAAGAAAACAAAAGCAAGAAGTTGAAAAAGTCTTTCATTTAAAACCCACACGGTGCTACTACATTTTTTTCCATCCCTGATCACAAGGAGGTCAGGGTGTGCCATAAATCAACAGCCCAGCAGGTGGTAGGGGCTTTAGCATCGTGATAAAGAATACTTCAGTAGGGTGGGTGCTTCTAGGGTTCACTGAAATGTTATGGCTCACTCAAAGAATGTTTTGATCCATCTGTTGGAATCATCTTTATAGATGTATTTTGATAATTTAGCTAGAAGTTTTTCCCTGTGAGACCCTCAGGCTGTTTTTAGGAAATAATGAGCATTGTGGGTACTCATTCAATGTTACACAGTATCATGTTAAACCACAAGATGGAGCCAGAGCATGTGTCCCGTCTGCTGCTGACCACCTGCTTAATCCAACATCTCCATTAACCTCCTGTCATAGAACCACTTTTTTAAAATCGTATTACTGTCTCTAAAAAGTCATAAATGACTCTCTGTAAAGTGTTGTGATCTACACAAACAGACACACATAATGGAAAAAGGCAGTTTATTGCAACAAAAAACAAACAAAACCCAATGTATGCACGTGTAAACAGAACATACTGCTGTACTGGAAACAAAAATATTAAACATATGTGGTAGCATAGGATTTGATAGACTCAATAAATAGCTGCACAGATTTGAACGAACTGAAACAGTGTTTGATTACTCAAGCAGGAATGATATGCACTTTCAGGGGTGGCAGACCCCAGACGCCATTCAGTCACACATAAAACATACTTCTCAGTCCTACGTCACTTTAAGGACAGTGTGTAAAAACCCAACCTTTACTTTAAATGAATAATCTGTATCTCGTAAAATGGTCATCACATCTCTCTTTGCAAGCGGCTGCATCCAAAGAGCTGTAAGTGCTGTTTTGGTTATATTTTGACAAGAAAACTGAATAAAAACAGGCCGGAATAGTGCACAAACACACAACTGTGTCACGGGAAGAATACTGATGTTCAAATAAGGAGCAAGATGGGAATATAATTTAAGGAAATGAAAAAAAATCTGACAGGAGTTTGCAGAGAAATTGCATGATTGTGGATGAAGGGATTCACAGACAAAGTACAAAGTGGCTGTGGGAGATTGTGAGAGAAGAGTCAAGCGGATAAGGCGAGGAGAAGGGAAAGAACCAAAAGAGATGGATCCTTTCAGCTTCATGATGACTTCACTCTCATGTGTACAAAAATACAGAGATGGTGTCATGACTTTCCTGTTGTATTCTCACGGAGCTGTTGATGGTCTTGATGGATTGTGGGAGCAGGTTTTGGTCAGGTTTTTTGGGGGGGCATGGTCAACGCAGCATCACCAGGCAGACAGGCTGGGGGTTAAATCTCTGTTGTTGTTGTTGTTGCTCTGGAGCTCCTAGCTGGGAGAGAGCGCAGGGCTGGGTTCAGTGCTGATGTTGACCAAACACTCGCTGGACTTGAGGCTGGCCAGGGACTTGGAGCTTGGTAAAGAGGCCAGAGAGCCACACAGGCCCAGCATGGAAGGAGTGTTGTCTTTTCCTACAGAGACAAAACAGAAAAAAAAAAACACAATAAAACTGAGCCTGTGATTATGCATACTTCAAGCTGCCCACATGAAACACCATAAACAGAAATCAAGCCTGCCTTTGTGCAAGTATGTATGTACATGTGCATGGGTGGCTGCCTCTGTAAGGCTTTTATGTAGTAGTGGAAAGAGCACAAATATGTTCCTGCTCAAGCAGAAATATTATTACTTCGCTACTGTGTTTTCTATACTGGAGTATACAAAGTAAATTATAGATAACTTAAAATAGAATCGGTTACTTACCTACTTAAGAATATTGCATGAAATGACTGATTTAAAAGTGCTATAAAAAAACAAAATTACACTACACTACAAATCAATATCAAATCAAATCAATATGTTGTGGTGAATGTAGCAGCAGTGAAAAGTTTTTTTAACCTGCTGAAGTCCAGGCAGCATCTCCGTTCTGTCTCCCATCAGTCTTCTGAGAGTCAGAGTTCAGACTGACTTCAGCAGAAAGTTGCTCCAAACTGTGGAAACTCCTTCTGGATGGACAAAAACACCTTCATGGCACAAATACCCAAAGGAAGGTTCTGTACATTAATTGCATCTACAAGCATCTGCTTTTTTATTTTATGTGCGTTATTTGAGTTATGTTATTTAGAAAGAAAAGCTATATATAAAGTATAAAACAGAACCATTCTCTTCATGTCAGTTTACCTGCGGAAAAGCTTGACATCACCCTGGTTGTTTGTGATGGTGGACCACTGATTGACTAGCGGGATGGGGAGATCTTTAGCCAGATGGGAAGAATCACAGGGCATGAGGGCAGAGCTGGATGAAGCAGAGTTCAAATAATTCAAATCAGGAGTGACACTTTTAATTTTAGCAAGCAAATATGTATCTGAATGTCGAAGGTAGCAGTAAAAAATGATGTATTGCTTGTAGATTTCGATGAGACACTTTTTTGTGTGCATGAAGCAAGCACACTTCTTGTCCCACAATTTCAAAACATTTTCTCAAAATCAACACAGCTTGCAGTTGAGTAAAAGTCCAACTTTAACTCATACTGAGTAATGCTGAAAAGATGCTGTGTGTGTGAGAATTAATGTAATCCAAAGGTCCTGCCTTGACTGATGAGGTCTGGAGCTCACAGTTATAGTTGGAGTGTTTTAATGAATTAAATCCAAAGTTTGTGTGTATGTATGCTTTCTTACAGTTGTGCCTGCAGTTCCAACACAATGGCCTCCAGCTCCTTCTTCTCCTGTTGGCTCTGGACTGTAAGCTCCTCCACCTTGGCTCTCAGACACTTGTTCTCCGTCTCCACATTCTTCAGCTGCGACTCCCGGAGGCGCACCAGCTCCTCCAGGTAACCCTGCAATATGAAAGTAAGGAGATTTTTGTGTCATGTAGTGAGCAATTTAAATAACATTAACTTGGTTTTAAGCAGTCGCTGTGAGTCACCTTCTGGGCATAGACGATCTTAAACCTCTGCTCCATCTTGCGACACTTGTTGCTCCAGCTCTCCTCGTCAGTCACCAGAGGGATGTAGGGATGCTCTGGGACACTCTCCTCACTGTTACTGCTGTCAACACTGCGACGGTCCTCCTCGTCACTCAGGTAGTCATAGCTGCACGGAGAGAGGTGACAGTGTTGCAGTCGTGTACGTGCGCACAAAAGTGATGCTGAAATTTGAGTGACAGGTTGAGCTGGGTCAGTCTCACCTCTGAGTGAACTTTAGGTATGGTGTGTAGTCAATCACAGCCGGGGATTTCCCATCCAGAGTCTCCCCCTTTAAGCAGAAACTGCACAGATACAGAGAAAAAAAACACTGTTTAGAATTGCATGAAAAGCTGATTTTTAGGGCACAAACTTAGTAAATAAGTAAGTATGTATTAAAATGTGTAAAAATGTTTGCTCAGCTTTCAGTGTGTGCAGTGCATACATAAACATGTTTCAGCATTTAAATAAATGTCCACATTCATACTAAATGTGTCTGACATAATTTCACCTACATAATTGATAAAGAAATACATTAAACATAAGTATATGTACATCTTATCACAATGTATTATTCATGAACAGATACTCTCTACTAATACCTTAACAGAGTTACTAAATGTAGGAGTTTGCCCTCATATGAGGTCACAAAAGATTGTTCAGAGGGATATATTGATATTTGTTTGCTTATTATTAAAAAAATATATATATATATATATATATTTATCAGATTCATTCATTCATTGATATGTACTCCTGAAAGAAGAATATGTTATACTTAAATTTATAATTCATAAAGGACGCTTAAAATGGCTTACAAATACATACCACATCATTGTGTCGATTTAAGACTGGGGTGTACGACATGTGTATGTCATTCTGTATATCAGAGTCTGCAGTGTATGTCTTCACCTGAAATCAATGGCACTCAGTCCAATCAGCATACCAGTCAGGACTGTGGCCTCCTCTCTCAGCATAATGGCTCCATCATCATAGAACCTCCTGTCAGGTGAAGAGGTGGTTATCATCTCTTTCAGATATAATATAGATATATAGATATTCTATCTTAATGATTGTACACTTTCTTGTTGTGCAAAGAAAGTGATGTGTTTTACTTTTTTTACAAGAAAGAAAATTGATTAAGTTGAACAGACATAGCCACAATTAAGCATTCGTGCAGCGGGGGTCACTTAGAATCAAAAACGCATCAAAATAAACAAAATCAGAACTTTGTCGGTTGTCTCTTTAAATTATCAGTCTGACCTGGTTGTTCTTGTGTCCCTCAGAGCAGTGGATACATATTCAGACAGGCGCTTCTCCATCAGCGCCACTCGAATCCACGCACGCCCCTGCAGGACAATGTAAAAAGTGAGTAGGAACAGAGGGCCTTCTTTGCTGCTCTCTCTTGCAATATCCCACACACACATACATATACATGCTCATCGTCATGCACAAAATTCTGCATTCAAACACCCTTGCCTTGGCTCGTGATGTGCTGATGTTCTCTATGTTTTCGATGCTGGCGATGCAGTTGTTCTGCACCTTGCTGCAAGCCAGCCGGATATATTCCCAGAAACTGCGCTGTCCATCTGAGCTGAACCAGCTTCCTGAACCTGTTCCAAGATTAAAACACAGCAATAAATCATTTCTGCTCTGACAACAGCCCACACTGTAAGAATGCAACCACGGCAACAGAAAAGTTAACTGTGTATTGTTTTTTGCTGTTTAATGATATAATTTTGCTTCAATGTATGATGTCTACAATATAATCCATGCATAGATTTCTATTCCAGTCTTACATTTAATCCTATACTGTCTCACATTCAAAGTCATATTAGCTAATTAGTCCATCTTTTCCCATGCTATATGTTACCTGGTGTGTTACCTTTGAAGCGGTGGCTGAGGATGTGCTCTAAAATGGCGGCAAAGTTAATAAACTCCTCGGATGAGTCATCTATGGGCTCTGCTGTGTACTTTTCTAGGAGAGTCTTTACAGAGAATCTGAAACAGAAGCACACAGAAAAAGAGAAATTAGAAAAACACAAGACGAAGCAATGGGAAAAAAAATGAATTCTACTTCTCTACTTCACATATGTGAAGGATTTGAACTTCAAGTTGGCCGTGTGCTGCACAAGCCGATGGAATGCAGCCGTGTACTGTACCCAAGCAGACAAATGTACTACTGTATTTGAACCCTGTAACAATAGCGGCGAGAAGGGTTTTTTTCTTTTTTGGGAACCACGCCATCTTATCATACTGAGGTCACCCCGATTGTCTTGTGTACTGCACAATGTACCCCTTCAGTGCTTTGGCAGTGTTATCATGAAAACAATACAATTAACCGCCTGTCCTTTCAGCCTTTGTGCACACTGTGTTTCCAGGTCCCTTTGGGTCGTGTCTCTCTGAGACCGTCCAGCATCAAAGAATGATCAAATAATTCCCTCCCCCCTCATCTATACATGGTGGTCTGATCTATTTAGGGCAGCCGCTGTCGCAGCTTTAGTTTGGCTTTTGACCTCATATGTTCACCCTGCTGCACCCACAGGCAGCTATGCAGCTTGCATGTTAGGAGCCGGCATCCAGGCACGGGCTCCGGCTGACTGCCTCTGCTTCGATGGGCAACACTAGCATCACCGAGGGTAAGACTGCCCTGGCAGTGGGAAGCACCTCCATAGCCAGGGGAAAGACTACAGTCTCCTTGGGCAACTCCTCCATCTTCAGGGGAGTGACCACCACCTCCATGGGAGATTCCACCATCCAAAGGCAAAAGACGACTGTGGCTCTGGGACGGGCCAGCTTCACCCGGGGAACCACAACCACCTCCTTCCGCAAAGCCTTGATGTCCAAGCGCAGGAACACCTAGATGGAAAGGACCACTGAAGCCGGAGCTAAGACACCCAAAGCAGCCAAGCAGTCCAAAACAGACTCTAACAATGAGTGGAAAACCACATTCTCGTCAAGCAAGACCTCCTTCACCAAAGGCAGGGTTTCGATCCTGAGGACTAAGTACGCCATCTCCTGGGGTAAATCCTCTATCTCCTGGAGCAGAACCACCATAACTTTGGGCAACACCAGCTTAGCGGTGGGCAAAACCTCTGTTACACGAGGGGAGACCACAAGCTCTCTCACCACTCTGACCTTCACCCATGGGACCAAGTCTGTGTCTATGATCAAAACCACCCTCATCAGGGGCAAAGAAACGCACAGCAACGTCTACTGGGATTTTCACACATGATTCCTGCACACACTTAAAAACCCAAGGATATTTCTATCTGGTCAGTTTTAGCAGGTCAGTAGAGTGCAAAAAAATAGCTGCTATGTTTGAGATCAATGTGTGTCAGGAATAACACGTCAATGTGGTATGACATCATCTGTTTGCACAAGGTACAAAAGTGGATTCCCAAGTAAGAAAGTGCTAAGTGAGTTGTTAATTAAGCTAATTTAATAGGTGTGCAATCAAGAGTGAGAAGTTCCGAAGTCACGCTGAGCGTGTTTTGCTAATGTGACAGTGACGGGATGATGGTTTATGGCGTGTCTACTTGGCAGGAAGGGAAAGTGTGAAACAGCTGTGTGGGATGTATGTGGAGACACAAGAGAGTGTGTGTTTTTCATCAGCACTACCCTCCTGTATATTGTTCATGTACAGTCATCAGCATCTTTGGTATAAATGTGGTATTTTTGTGCATTCCGATAAGACTGATTGATATTCTTAAGTCTACCTGCATTTCCATAACTATACTGCCATATGTCCAGGAGGAAACACAGTTTTGAACTCAAAAACTGTAAAAGCTGGTTGATGTAACAATGCTTATAAAAGTAACATGTCTAAACAATGCTTGGTTTGATTGATTTGTGAATAGATCTGAGGTATTCTATGATCTAAATGACACAAAGGGTAGAAATTAGAGACTCAAATGACTTGCAAACAGTTCAGCAAGGACACAAATGGGTAATAAACACCAACTGAAGGAACCACACCCATATTTCAAATGGAGGGACAACATAAATACAGGAGAGGTGCAATCAAAGCTTCAACTCCATGTGGAGAACATGAACACATTCATCCTTTTTTCTTATCAAATCTGACACCGTGCCATTCATGTCACATATGGTGTATACAGTCGTACACAGAGGCTATGTCTTACAATCACAGGCTATAGGGAACAATGGCTCAGAAGAAAGTGATGTCACCACAGATTGCCCCCTTTGCAACAATGTGTCCTTCAACCGTCCAGTGTCGTCGTGGATATAGGACAATCGGTCCACTGTCCCATTCCCCCCAGTTAGGCTGTGGCCACCTACGGCTGCCTCTGTCCATTCACAGGGACACATGGGTGGTATGTGGCCTTCCAGAGCCCACGTCGATCAGCTCAACGAAGGCATTATGTGACACGGGGGTCGTGCTATCCACGCTTAGCATTCTGGTCTGCTCTGGATTGTAGCTGATGTTACTATTATCTCCGAGGGACAGAGCAGGGTGTGCTGCATGAGTGTGCGATGCTTTGCGTCGAGTGAGCCCCAAACCCTGTCGTCGAATCTGGGTCAGGAAGACGAGCTTCTCCTCAATGGGCAACACCAGCTTCACCGAGGGGAAGACGGCCTTAACCCTGGGCAACACCAGCATAAAGAGGGGAAAGAGCAAGCTTGCCCTGGGGAGCTCCTCCATCACCAGGGGCAGGAGCACCACATCTCTGGGCTCCTCCACCATCACCAGTGGAAAGACCAAGATCTCCCTGGGCAGTGCCTCTTTCAGCAGGGGTTCCACCACCACCTCTTTTCGGAAAGCCATCTTCCCCAAACGGAAGACGCTCTAGATGAGAGGGGAACTCGTCGCAGGGTGGGGGTAATGGCACAAAATGTCGCAAGAAAACAGCATCATCACAGAGAATATATGGACACCACTACAGCATCTGCACAGGGTCTATTCCAACTGAGAGCGAAAACTGGATTAAATCTACTTTTGGACCTTTGACTTGTTTTTGGTCATGCCGGATTTATCAAGGAAACAGGTCAGTGGCATCTAAATTCAGTAGTACATCAGACAGGTGTCAAGGAAGAATAGCACTCCAGGTAGGGTAGTGTTCCTGTAAGTATGTGCTCTACTCCACCATGAACCACAAACTGAGTTTTATTTAACAAATCTGCTTTAGAACATGTGCGCTCCTTTGGAACGATTTAGTCTTAAGGAAAATGTTTTTGTAAGATCTGACCTTTTTAGGTAATTGTTGGTGTAAGAGTGGATTAAGAGAGATTAAAGGTTGTCTTTGTGCAGAATTCCATTGTCAGAAATTTTATGAAATCAAGAAATTTTTGATAATGAAGACTGCCCAGCCCTTGGAAAGCCCCAGTGGGCCCAG
This sequence comes from Miichthys miiuy, assembly GCA_036365135.1. Lineage (NCBI taxonomy): Eukaryota > Metazoa > Chordata > Actinopteri > Sciaenidae > Miichthys > Miichthys miiuy. The sequence continues at coordinate 17,883,040 of CM071622.1, forward strand.
GGGCCCAGTATGGCAACCAGTGATTAATGGCTAAGCTACCAGTTTGGTGATGTTATCGCACTTCAAATCATAACAAAAGATAGACAGCTGTTGCAAAGGCCTCTCTGACCAGATAAAGTGACAAAAGGAGCACTACAGCAGATGACTGTACATTAACTGAAGTCGCTTGATCTGAAGGGGAATTGCTGGCGAACCTCAAATGCAAATGGATGGAGTGGAATAGCAACATGCTCTTGGTACGATTTGACACTGAAAAACAACTGCAGGGCATTCTGACAAGCTTCTTTTGTGCCCCCTCTCACTCAGCCTGGATCGCAGCCAAGCCCACTCTCAGCTCTCTTTAAATGACCTCTTGTTCTCCTTTCTCACTCCTCTACTGTACTTACACAAGTGTGTTTGATCCACAGCACCACCTGGGATAACTAAAACTACATTTATCAGCAGTGACACCTAACCTGACCTGTACACAAAGCTTCACGTTAACTCTTTCACCTTTCATTTCCCCCCATAAACATTTCCCTGACACCTTTCTCTTTCTCTCCTTTCCTCTTTCTGTCTCTCTCTTTAGTCGTGGCATAACCTGCAGGATCAGATGACACAGGCGGACTCCTCACTGGCCGCAGCATTGTGTAACACCAGCCAGTGCTGTGTTTATCGTCCTGGACTGTTGGGGGAGACGTCCTGTCCTGTACTGGATCGGCACAAAAGGCCAAGAGAAAGAATGCCATGCTTTGGGGAATATTAAGATAAGAATGATAATTTGGGCCAAATCAAAATAGACCAAAAGACGTGAAAATGCAACTAGCACAGGGTGTCTTTCTCTCACCGGCCCCCTCTGTGAATAAGCGTCCAGGCAAAGTGTTTCATGGTCAGAGGAGGTGTAAAGGATTTTGTGTGCAAGATGGACAGTATGGAAGTCGGGCTGAGAAGCGCTGAGAGTGTGAATCAGATGTTTGAACCTGACAGAGGGGTAAAATGAAAAATAATAGGGTGTCAGAGAAGTTGCTGGTGAGAGATTAGACTGATCCGCAGAGGAGAGATGGCCAAATGTTTAGTCAAGCCTATTGAAACTTCTGCTGTAATTTCACATACTTGATGGTAAAAAAATAAGTGTAGCTTTGGAAATCAGTGAAAATCCAGAAGAAGGCTGCATAGAAACTGAAGTAGTAAACGATGTCATTCCAAACATGCAAGTTCAAAGATGTGTTGACGTTGTCTATTATTTGAGCAGAGAAAGGTGGGTAGTGGCCCCCTGTACTATTGCTCAGAATTTATAAAGCCACCCACTTGCAAAAGCACGCCCATGAGATATGAATATGTAGCGGTGTTTACTACAGCACAGAACATTTTATTCTCTACTCTAGAGCCACGCCCCAGAAGAGCTCAAACCTCAGCCAAGATGCACCACATCAACGCCCTCCCTCCTTTCACTCCCCGTTCCTCTTGTTTACAGGAAGCAGCTGAGGGAATCACACCTAACATCAGACCTGTCAAGTCTCACTCATCTTATCTATGTTTTTTTTAGGTCCACCGTGTCCACAGCAACACTGCTCCTCCAGGCATGGACGACGGCATGAGAGCTCTTAGCCAAACTAAAGCAACAATACAGTACATTTTTTAAACACTACAGTACAGCATGTGGTCTTTTAAATAAATTGCCTGGTGGGTGTTGTTGTGATCTTCAACATTTGGTCAAAATCAGCTATAAAGATAAACAAAAAGTTAAAGTGTATGAAAAATCCCACTGGGTGCACAAAGCTTCAGCCCTACCGTGTTAAGATAAAACCTGTTGCTAGTGGCAACTGCACAGAGATACAGGATCACCATGACACTGCTGTCACTGTGGACATGATAAATAGCACCAAGTCTCTTTAAAGCCATTGAGACAAAGTTCCTTTTTCTGATGCTGTCAGGTAGAAAACGTTGCAGCTAAAATCATGGTTTCAAGTTTTTAAGTTGCAACTTTTTCACCTGATGTCAGCCGTCTCTTTATTATTCTTAAATTCAAGTTTACCACAAGACAACTTTATTGTAATGTAAGGTCCCTGACACAGGCCTCATGGAGAATAATGTTACCTGTGGAGGTGAAAATGTTTGATCAGGTTTTCCTTTATTATACACAAATGTCTATTGCTGTACATGTGTGTCTAATTAAAATGTGCTCATTCTGCATGACACTGTAAACAAGACCATGAAATATTAAGCAGACATTAGGCGACTTTCTGTGCCTGGTCCTGTGACCCAAATGATACCAGATGACATAAATACACATTTAAAAACATGACTGTGATGCCAATTTGTCTTTGTTATGACCCCCAGTTACAGACCCAGACCTGAACAGAAACAGTCCCCTATCCCTGAAGTCCCACAAAAAGACTTCATCAAATGAATTGTTAGGAATTGAAAATGTTAATCTCTGTGTGTGCTGATTGTATTTAAAATATGTATGATGTGACAGTGAGGGAAAAGAGGTCACACTTTATATATACACACATGTATTAGGGGAAAATAAAAAAAGCTTGGCCTGGTGTACTAATCTAGCACTAACGTCAGCTACGCTACTGTAGCCAGGCAGCAGTTCAAGCTGTGGAAAAGAGCTGTGTCTCAGCAGCACGACAGAGCCTGGATCCTGTATCCTGCACCAACATGACGCCTAGCCTGCTCGAATGCACAGCCAGAGGCCCACTGCTGATTCAGGATCTCTCTCCAATGAGACTGTACGAACACACTTTGACTACTTGAATCAACTCTGACCAGAACGGCATCACGATGAAAAACAACAAAACAAACTGAGTCAGTAACATCACGAATGAGGAGATGCAGATCTGACAGCGCCACAGACTTACCTGGCAGAAGTTGCCCTCTACCTGAACCTAATCAATGTCATGTTGTTCATTAGAAAATGGAAAGAAACTATGTAGTAAGCATTACTGATGGAAAGCTGTTTGAGATTTATTTCTGTATTGTCCTGTGTGTTTGTCATTAAAACGCTTAAATGATTAAATTTGTCTTAGTATGGTCAGGCCAAACTGGAAACAACAGTATTTTTGTGCCCTTGCTAATCTTCTTCTCTGTGTTGTAAGTCCATTGTGAAAACTTTTCTTTCTTTGCAGCCATGTTCTGTGTGATGCTGAGTGTTTTGCTTCACTGTACGTGTCACTAAAATGCAGACAGGACCTTGGACAGAAAGGTACTGGAATAAAAACGCTTGATTGTGTGTCTATTTGAGAGTCTGGATTTATTTAGTTTGAAACTGTTTACATTCAGTGCGAATAAGGCCAAAGATAAAACAGAGAAGAGATGCCACTTTTGCACAATCCCTGCACACTATACACAAATAATAATGTCCCTGTCTGTAAGATCATTTATAACTATACTTCATTTGCAATTCAAGACTGATCATAATGCTATGATAAATTTTACAACAGCAAAATAAAAGTATAAAAGTCAAGCTGTAATTTTTCCACCAGTCTCTGGTTATGTCACAGAATATGAATATACTATATTAATAATTAATAATGAAAATAATTGTTGTTGTCGTTCATGACTGCAGTTCATCTTCAATTCAATAACTCTAGTAATCCAACAAATAATCACAGGGATGTCCTCAAAAGATAACAGCTACTCAGTGTCCCTGTTAAAGGTACTATTACTCATTTAAGAGCAGAACCACAAGATTATTAATGCAAAAGCTATATGTCTATATTGCATGTATATATATTTACATGTATTGTTCAATGATAACCTTGGGATATTTAAAAAAAAGGTTCAGTAAGGTTACTCTATATATGACTGACGTCATATTCATTTTATGAAATATTCTAGAATTAAAATGATAGATTGCAAGTTATTCAACTCTTTATTTTGGCAAGTCTATTTAGACCAGGGGGTCCTATAAATGTGAGAGTAACAAGATGATTAAGGGATAAAAAAGGAAAAATTGATTAAATAGGCAGATTTTTCTGCAAATTTGTGCTTTTTTCTTGTAAAGTACTGTGCTGTGAACTACAGTATATTCACATCCACTGGGCCCCTTAAAATCATTCAAATGAAGAAAAAATAATAATTCTTTGGTCAAACTACTCACTAATCATGTCGACACTAGGGCCTCGACCTGTCATTAGGGGTTATAAGTACACATTTCTTCATTTTAAGGAATCACACAACAATAAAGTTGGAAACTACTGATTTAGACGTGACTTAGATTACTTAGATATCAATATTTGAACGAAAATGCGAACATGACATCACTGTTAAAGAACCCTCATTACTTGGCCAATAACATTAAATCCAACTGGAATCTTATTAGGTAATGAGTTTACAGGACTGACCTCTCATCACAATGTGCAAGATAGTTGTATAAAGACTGCACAGCATCATCACTCCACTCCATCAGCACTCACTGTACTGTGTAGGCTGAGGGGCACTGATGGGGGGAGGAGTGCTTCAAATGCCCTTGTCCCATTCAGGCACTCAACCTGACTGTGATGGAGGAAGAACCCTGCTGTTTTCTGTTCTCCAGCTCTATTCTAGGATTGGTAATATCAGCCCACTGGTCTCATTTTAATCCTTTAAAACTGTATTTATCAGTACAGACAGGAATCAATCAGGTGTTTCAACCTGTTCAAATAAGAGACTTACCTATGGGAGGTTTTAGATGGATCCTGCATAAATGTCACACCAGGTATATGATCTTTAGAGGAATGTTATAACAACGTGCATCCAGGGAATGCATACACTGACTATCTTAGAAAAACTAATAAAAAATGAAGGGAATATTATGAGTAATATTGTTTCTATAAAGGCGAGTGTGATGGCAGGGGTATGTGAAGGTGAAAACGCACCTGCCTCCTCTCCATCCCTCGCATTTCTAGAAATGTGTCCTTTATTTTGCATTATTTCTCATCTATTATGTGTCCTTCTGCCATTGTTTCACCCCAAGACATGGACAGAAATGAGCTTAATGAATAAATATCCTCCATTATGGGCATCTTACTGAAATTATGAACAGGGCAGCATGCAGAGACTGACACTTGCAGATAATACAGCCTGTCGACGGTGTCGTGATGTATACCTGCAAACCGTGATGAGGTTTTTTCGCTCCACGCCGACGCTCCGAGCAGACGCCTTTTTCGATGTCAGACCCATAGCCATTGCTGTCTGAATGCAGCCCGACTCCATCCAGCGGCGGCCCCGGGGCCTCTTCGGGATCCGTGCCCAGGCCAGGACCCCTCCCTCCCCTCCTGTGTCCTACAAACACCCGCTGTCCTTTGCGGGGAGCCACGGATGATGCTGCTGCTGCTGCTGCTGCTGGAGGAGGACAGGAAAGCGGCGAACAGCGTCAAGTTAGAGATGCTTCTAATATACGAGTTCCGGTTAGAAGTTTCGAAATAAAATCACCATCACTTATGTGCGTTTCATTGTGCTGATTGTCGAATGATGATACTTTTATTTCCAGCTTTATTTCCGGTTTTATTCAGAGTACGTCATGCATTTGGCACAGCTGAGAGGGCAGTAAAAATGATGCCTTCACATGTATTTGTATACTCGTACTTAATAAATTTCAAGCTGTCAATACTTTAAAACCCTATCATATACGTCTGTACAATTTTTTAGACATTTAGCAAACTACATACACAAACAACATAACTATTGATCAGATCAACATACAACAAAACTGAACACATATATAATAAAATAAGAAAAAACACATGGCAGACACCCAGTGGCAGTATATGTGACAGGCAGAGGGAAAACAATACAGAAATACAAAAATAAACAGCACACCTTTACGGACACCTTATACAATTGCCATATGAGCGATGAAGGCATGATATACCGTGTTTAATTTATTTGTTTTACGCATTAGTATTTTTCAATGTTTTTGTTTACATTTATAATATGGCCAGCAGGAAGAAACCACTTTATACTAACCACTTTTCTTTATACTAACCACTTTCCTTATACTTATATATGTTATTACAGCTGACCAAGCTCACACGTGACTCCGGGACACCAGGGGGCGCTGTGGTGAAAGCAGTTATTTTTATACTGAAGGGAAGATGGCGGACTCTGAAGAACCTAAAGCGGGCCCTTGCACTTTTCTGTTTAAAAAATCTACTCGGAAGTTTTCTGGGCGAAAAAGAAAAGGAAGCGACAGCGATAAAGGTATAAATTATTAATTTGGATAATGTTTTTAATGCTGAGAATCCGCTGTGCTCGTAACACTGTGCCTTTGTCAACGGTCCTGAAAGACGAAACACAAAGTAGCTTACAGTTAGTGGCAAGTGTTGTTGTATTAACCTCTTAAATAATGACAGTGAAATATACACGATAAGAGCCAAAGGTGTTAAGAAAGACGAGAATAACTGTAAACTGTGGACATGTGGTGAAAATCGTTGTAAACAATGCCTTTAATGCTGCTGCGTTCAAGCTTCCTCGGAATTTGGAGACGGGTGGCATGTTTGTGCAGCCTACGTGTTTTCAGATGTCGACAGCTCAGTAATACAGACAATAGCAGACGTAGTGTCAGCTATCACCACCTGTTGGCTCCTCTAATGGTAGCTGTAAAAAGTTAGCACCTTCACCACTGTTGTAAAGCCGCACCACGACCTAAAAAAAAAAGTTAACCCTTTTCTTTCTTTCTTTTTCTTTCTTTCTTTTCAGATGGCAACAGTGATGAGGACCAGAGCTCGGTGGTCAGGAGAGGAAAGAAAGACACTCGAGTCAACCCCATGATTCAAAAGGTACCATATCAAATTTCAAATCTATTTTGAGTTTATTAGTGAGGGAAGACTGACTCTTGTCTTAATCGTGGTCAGACGAAGAAGGTGGAGAGAGATGCTGTATCTTCCAGTGAAGGTGAAGATGACAAAGAAGAGAAGAAGATCACGGTGGCCTACAAGTCCACACGGTCAGCAGTGAGTTGAGACTTTTCTTTCTTATTGCATCTGCATCCATGTTTTTCTGATTTCTTGTCTGTTTGCTTCAATGTATTCAGTCTGGTATGCTGTTGTGAAGCCACGATCTCTTGCTGAGATTGAGGTGCTGTAGAAATGTTTCTCACTCTGCTGTTCTCTCAATCTTGCCTTAAAAAAAAAGAAACCAGAGGGACCAGATGACATGGGAGCAACGGCTACATATGAGCTGGACACAGAAAGAGACAAGGATGCTCAGGCTATCTTTGAGAGGAGTCAGAAAATCCAAGAGGTAGGAGATCAAGTGATGTTTCACATTTTTGCAAATAGCTACAATTTAATATACTTTTCTCCTTCATCATGTTTTAATTAAATATGCATGTATTTGCATATTAGTTATTAAGTGTTGCAATTTAATAATGCTCAGTTGAGTTTAAAATGTATAATTTGCAACAAGTCACCAATTTATCTCAACAACATTTACATAAAGATGTTAAATCATGCTGCCAGTTTTCTGCCAAATAACTTTTAAGCTTCCTACTTCATGGCCGAACCCTTTTTCTCCTTCAACAGGAGCTGACGGGTAAAGAGGATGATAAAATCTACCGCGGCATCAACAACTACCAGAAGTTCATCAAGCCAAAAGATACCACCATGGGTAATGCCTCCTCTGGCATGGTCAGGTAAGCACTAAGGCGACACATATTCATCATGTAAGACATTTTCCACCTATTGTTTCACGCATAGGATCTTTTTTTTTCTTTGACCTTTTTAACAGAAAAGGACCAATCCGGGCACCTGAACATCTGAGAGCCACAGTCAGGTGGGACTACCAGCCAGACATCTGCAAAGACTACAAGGAGACTGGTTTCTGTGGTTTTGGAGGTGGGTATGAGATTTGTACCATTAAATAACCATGTCATCTGTTCAATAACTAAAACTTTTTTAACACCTCGGCTATTCACTTCAGTGTTCCTCACATTCTTCTTTCTTGCCGTTAGACAGCTGCAAGTTCCTTCACGACAGATCAGACTACAAACATGGCTGGCAGATTGAGAGGGAACTGGAAGAGGGCAGATATGGAGCCAATGGTGAGTTCAGGAGGGGATGGGGCGGGGTTCATGTCTGTTTTGTGTGCCCGCATCAGCATTTCCTAAACAATGCTGTACTTCCATCTAGATGATGAGAACTACGAGGTGAGCAGTGATGAGGAGGATTTGCCATTTAGGTGCTTCATCTGCAGGGAGTCCTTCAAGAATCCCATCATCACAAAGTAAGCCTCTTTTCTTCTTCACTGTGCAGAACCTTGTTTACTACCAGTTGCAATGTATTAACCAGTCAAATGTCTCCCAGGTGCAGGCACTATTTTTGTGAGGCCTGCGCTCTTCAGCATTACCGCAAATCCAAGCGTTGCTATGTGTGCAACACGCAAACCAACGGTGTCTTCAACCCCGCTAAAGGTAGGCAGGCTCTGTCAAAAGACCCTTTAAGAGGAGGGAACAAACTACTGATGAACATAAGATAACACAATTTCTATTATTTACACTCCAGAGTTGATGGCCAAGATGGAGAAACATCAAGCCGCAACAGACCAGCCACCATCAGATGAGGAAGATTAGCCAACATCTGAACCTTTTCCAGCCTCCCTATATGTGTTTGTCTGTGTACATTTGGAATAAAATAACTTTTTTTAGATGGTTAATTGCCTCAATGTGTGGTATCATCAATTTAAAACATCAAAGTGAACAATGTTTATTGTTAAAAGTCAAGTTTGACATTTGCAACACTTTGTTTCGCCTTCAATTTCAAATGTACAAGCTGAGAAAACAAGCACCAATGTAACATTCACGTTTGACATAAGTAACATCACATCCAGAGTCAAGGAAATACATTTCTAACAGATGTTATGCTGAACCTCTGTGCAACAGAAGTGATGCGTAAAGCATGAGATGTAGGTTACGCTGTAACACAGGCAGAGAGCTGAGAAATGCTTATACATGCTGTTCATTTAAGCCGGCCCTTGGTACAAAATAGACACCTTCCATCTGGTGTAGAGAGGGTTGAGTAAGCGATGAGGACCAGTGTGCACCCTTATGGTGGTCACACTGAGCAGATGGGCCACATCAAACAGCCATGTTGAAACAAGAGGTAGAGTGTCCCCTCTGAATTGGATTAGGTTTAGTAGCAGCTACCCACTGATTCATTTCATGTGAATCTTCAGGTTTAAGCTACATCCACAGGAACTCCTCTGAAACCTCAGCATGAGGAGAGAGGAGTCCCTGTGTTTTGGCTCCAGGGGGCTTTTCATGTGTGAGTACAATATGTAAACAGGTGTGTGCGTGTGAAATAAAGAGAGAGAGAGAGACAGGCCATTAGTGCAGTGCAAGAGTCTGTGCATATCTAGAGAACAAATGCGCGTGAGAGACATCCAAAAGAGGCAAGATGGCTGCTGGCTTTTAACCTCTGTCTGAGAACAGCGACTCGTTTTAGGTTGAGAAGTGAATTATTTACAAGGGGCCCATTACAAAAAATCTCTCCCTGTATTCTCAGAGAGGTTCCCATCAGAATCCTACAAGTCTCTTCCCACCTAATGCTCCATTGTCAGAAGTCCCAGTCGTCCACCTCCAGGTGGCTGAGACCTGACTCCAGACTAGCCAGTCCAGAGGGGGAGTCCTGCAGATGGGAGCTCTCGTAGCTGGTGATGGGTGACACTGGCCGCAACAGCTCAGGCAGCGCCTCGGAGGGCCGGCGTTTTATCTGAGAACATGAAAAAACCCAAGGACAACCTTTAAATATTAGTTTTTCAATGTATTGTTGACCAACTATAAGGTAAGATTTTTATTTGCGCTGTGTGTGGAAATATGAATGTTGTGTTAGTAGTATTTTGAGACAGTCAGGGCAGCTAGGAATATGTGTCAATTTGGTTGTATGGCAGTTCCTAGATTTTATGACACTCACATTTATGTCCATTCTAAAATACATTGGTACACTTTGTTGTACCAGAGATGAAGGTAACAAGTTATTTCAGGATAAATCTGGTATCTTACACACCTGTTTGAAGAAGGGATGCCCTATGAGAGTGGAGGCAGACGGCCTGCAGGAAAAAGTCAGAAAAAGACCGTTCATGAACCTTAAAGATTCTACATGTCCTATACAATATTTGTGCATGCAAGAAGAGCAAGGCCAACCTCTTCTCTGGGTCTCGCTGTAGGCACAGCTCGACAAAGGCGTGGAAGTGTGGGGAGAATGTCCGGTTGTAAGGGTGTCCTGATGACGAAGAAGAGGGCTCTCCATTGGAGGGGCGATGACCTCCGGCTCCTGGACCCTCGCAGATCCCGGAGTCAGCCCCAGAGCGAGACGGTTTCAGTGACAGCTCCTCTGGTGGGATTGTGGTGGTGTCCAGCAAACATGGCACTGTCCCATTTAGCTTCTCCAGCAGCATCTGTGGAAGTGAAGTGGACACAGAGAATGTTAATTTACCTACTTTTACCTTTCAGTTTTCATCAAACTAATATCAGAATTGTTAATTGACAGGAATTATTTTTATAATCCATCAATTAGAGGCGATGAACAGTAGTTCACCCCGCTTTCTTAACTGTCACTAACTAGTGACAAACAAATGTGATGCAGAACAGGAACAAGAACAGGTAGGGAGCTGATGGGACTCTTCTCACCTGTGTAGCTGGCATGTCTTTGAAGGGCACATGGCCATTTGCCAGTTCACAGGCTGTGATGCCGAGGCTATAGATGTCTGATCGTGAGTCGTAGCCCTGCAGGTTCTGAGAAGAAAACGTTCACATATAAAATTTAGAATTTCATTACTGTTTGACTAATATTTCCATTTCATTTTGTTGATAAATGTAGACTGGCTAACTGTTACCCTTAAACGTCTGCTGCAGAACAGTATTTTAAACACTTGAGACAGTATTGCATATTGTCTGGTTATGGAGCAATGCAGCGCTGTACCTGCTGCAGCACCTCAGGGCTGAGCCAGGGCAGCACCTTGACGCTGTACTGGGGGAAGTCGTGAACAACTCTGGCCCTCTGGCCATGACGGATCAGACTGAAGATGCTCCGTAGGCCTGACATGCAGACCTGTCCGTCTGCTGAGATCAACACATGGCTGGCCTTCACACTCCTACACATAACCAAAGACAGTTAGGACACTGAATATCATGGCATGTTGACTTATTAAAAGCCCAGCACAGGCACATAAACCTCTAGTATTAGATAATTTAAAAAAATCTGGTACAAAAGGACAAGCCTGCCTCTAAAATCCCAAACCAAGTGTACAAGTGTATCTTACCGGTGCACATATCCCATGTGGTGGATGTATTCAAGAGCTTTGAGCATGCCCAGCAAAATATATGCGATGGTCAGCTCAGCCATGCCGTCAGTGAAATGTGTGCAGATCAGATCTCTGGCTGATCCTGAAAGACCATCAAACACATACAATCTTGATGAGAAAGCCGTCCTCTATTACTACAGGCTGCTTTCAAATGTTGTTAACATACTTTTATTATGTATAAAAGAATACATTTTAAGTGTATTTCTTACCATAAGCCATGAAGGGAGTGATGACCCACAGTTCATTTTCAGCTATAAAGACGCTCTTGTAGGGTAGAATACTAGAGTGATGAAACAACTTTGACACATGTAGTTCGCCCTGTGAGGCAGAGAAAGAAGAAATTAAACCTTATTATGTGTCAAGACGACAGGCAGAGAAGAAGATAATTCAGACTCTAATTAGAAATAGGACAGTGAGTTGAAAAGACTGGAGAGTTAATCAGAACACAGACAAAAGGGTTACATAAATATTCCCAATGAAGCAGCGAGAAGAAAGAAGGGGAATTTTATCCACTAAAAAGGAGCGAACAAAGACTACAGAGGAGCCGAGTCATGGCAGACTGATGGGGTCGAGTGCTGATGCAGACCTGAAGGTAGGTAACCATGTCATTAGTGCACGACTCCAAGTCAATTCGTCGGATGGCTACGTGCTCCCCAGTGGGTCTGTATCGAGCCAGGTTCACTGTCATCAAGTCATCCAAGCCCCGGCCTAAAACACAGACAAAGATGTGAATAGCTAATTCAAGTCATTGTTACACAAGTATCCTCCAGTCTGTGGTTATTGAATATTTAGCAATGGTACTATTTAGCTACTGTTCAAAAACTACACTGCAAAGTGGAAGAAGAGCATTTTTACCATGCTGAAAACTTGTTGCATTGAAAGTGTGCATCCTGAAATTAATACACTCGGCCAATTACAGGTGTGTCTTTGCCTTTACATACCGATAACGGTGAGGAGCTCGTAGGAGCCGCTGTCAGGGAGGAAGCTGCCCATCGTGTCCCGACGTGGGAGGGAGGTCAGACTTTCCTGGCTGTCCTCATGGGCCTGGAGGTAGGGATGGGGAAGAAACAGAGCGAATGAAGATGGGCTCTGACACTGATTTCACTTGCTACAGTACAGGACTGTGTTAAGGAGCTTGTGACGGACTACCAGAGGGTTGGTCATATGTGTGAGAACTGTTAAAAAGGACAGGATGAGGTGCGTTAAGAGGATTGGACATTAGTAACAGACTGTCACCAGCAGAATATTTAGTAAACACAAGTATCTACTGTCGGTCATGTAATGAAAATATATTCCAATACCATAAATCCACTTAATATAAAACTGCACATGTTGTTTTGATGGCCCAACAGTTACAACATATTAGTATTTGTGAAACCATAGTATCTTACATAGATTAACAACTGCTTCAGTAATAATATCATTATAAAGAGAGTATCAAATGAATGCAGAATATCAAGCTGTGGCCCAAACACAGCTTATGTCTTTCAGACTTGTGCATCACAAATATTGTAGAGAAAAGGTAATATTCTTGGCAGTGAGGACTCCTGAATTCCATCAATTTATTGCCATTCAAAATGATGGAAATGGACAGATTGCAGTAGCAAGCTGTAGACACAAATGAAGGCAAGCTGTATGAATATTCAGATTGTTTCCATGGTGATCATTAACGACGACACACAAAAATGAGAATATTGCACTTCTTTGAGCATAATTGTAATTGTATCCTTTGGGCCAAAATGTGACTTCATAATTAATCAGAGACTCAAAGAACTCAGAAAAGAGCTGTTTCCCGTGTGGACAGTTCTCCAGATGCGAAGCCAAGCGATGCCTTTTGCCATAAATAAACTCTCCAGACTGTACATTAAAGCTGGCACGACGGCAAAGTCAAACATGCTGTGGCAGCCATCGGTTTAGGGAAGGTCTGTAAATGTTGATCTGATCATATATGTGACTGTACAAATGTGATCAGATCCAGAAGGGGTTGCCATGCATTGCTTAAGCTGAACACATGGAACTCCATCCATCTACCAGCCCACAGGGACACACAGTGGCTGACAAAGTGGTGACTATAAGTGTGACTAAAAATGTATCAGTTCACCATTAACAGCAAGCTGTCAGCACAGACAGGCAGTGTCAAAACGCATACACTCGCAACAAAAATTACTTTCAGTAAGGTGACACCAAAACCCAAAACAAAGCAGTTACCTGGAGCAGTACAACATGTTAACAGCACACTGAGGACTCAGACAGGAATACTTAGTCTTCATTTAGAGGAGAAAAGCTTGACTGTACACTCTACTGTTCCCCGTTTTCATTGACAGAAGCCCTGGTGAATGACGTGAGATCTGTAAAGCGTGTCAGGAACTACACACTCATGCATACATAAATGTGCAAAGCCTCAGGAGGGGTTTGTGGATTCCTCTACATATAAATCTGTGCGCGCACATACACATTGCATGCACGCACATACACAAAAGGCACATGGGGGATGATGATGACAGGAGTACCACACTTACTTTCCTGTGAGAGAATCCCTGAGCTTGCTCTGGGGTAGAAAAACCACATCAATGACATAAAGACACGTACACACACAAAACAAGAGAAGGATCTGTGTTTAGAGCAGCTCTTGAACAGGGAGGGTGCAGCATCTGGTAGTGGGAGGCTGCAGAATTTGCTAGATGACCTTTGCCGGGATTTGTCTGAACCATCAGCTTTGTCTTTGAGGTGACAAAGTGACGCATCATTATCAATACAAACTGTTTTCATCTTGACTTGTGGGAATATGACTGAAATGAAACTACACTCTAACAGCAGAAATTAATTTCTACCCCAGTAATGTGCTTACATCTGCATAGAACACTTAATTAATTTCTTACCAAAGCAAATTAAAACAATTTTGCTGAGCCCTGAAGGATCTTCCTGCAGATATTATGAACGGCTATGGAAACACAGCACAGCCAAACCAGGAATGATACAGTTGAACAAACATGCAACAAGGAGCAATGATCTGCCCGCAAGAAAATGAAAATGAGGCAAAGCTTGCAAAGAATGAAAGCTTAATCCACCCCAGAACCTTTCCATAATAACACAAAAGCTTCAGTAATGTGCCAAAAATTACACTGAATATAATGAGGAGAAACACGGCACTTAGAAAGATAAACAAACCACTGATACACATTTAATTTGTAACTCACAAACTACAGTGCTGAAAATGACCCATTTACTTCACTTTCACATACAGTATAGTAATTCTATATTTCTTATCAAGACTATATGTGGTCTAGGGTCTAAATGTGACAGCTGGTCTAGGGTCTAAATATCACAGTCACAGTGGGAAATTACCAGTAGCCATGGTTGATAAGTACAGCATCTGGCTAGTAAGCCATTGGGGCAATAAATCAACATATAGCAGATCTAAAACTGCAGACCATTAAAAATAACATGGATGCTGAACCATTCAGGCTGAGTACAAGGACCATTTTGGTAAAATGTATTTTTGCATAGTCTCAACCAAGACAGACATAATTATTTATATTCCTTTTATGTAAATTCAACCAATTAAATCGGTAGTCCACAGGACAGATTCATAACTCGGATGTGGGTGGCCCAATTCACAGACTACTATGAAATACTAAAATTTTTCTCACCTAATTCAAAAACTGTGAGAATGAAAAGAAAAAAAACAAAAAAAAAAAAACTCAGGTCTGATGTCAGCCATTTTTTTGTCCCTCCACTGTGTGAAGCTATGGTGACTTCCTTTTACACATGGCCTGAGATTTTCTAGACATGACCCAGTGCTGTATGTGTAAATGTCTGAATCACTTGGATCAGACATTAAACAGATCTTTCCAAAGAGACTTGTACAAAGTCTGTGTAATATCAGATTGAGCACATGTTTGAATAGAGCAGGTCACTGTCCGGACAATTCACGGTGAGCGAGTGGGCATGTTGATCACGTTTCTATCATGTGACTGGTATGACATGTCCACTATCTTCTATGTGCTGTTAACAAAACACTACAGTTTTTGCTCTACCCAGGTACCACCATGCGCCTAAACTAAGTATTTATGACCAAGTATAGTATTTTCCAGTAGGTGATAACTCATCTGACACAGACAGTCTCCTGTTGTATGCTACATATCGAAAAGGCCAGACAAATTTAAAGTGTGATTGTACGTGTGACTGTTGATTTGGACTTCAGTCATTCTGCAGGTCATTAATCGTGTAGGAAACACACAAGCCCAGCTCCTATTTGTAATTACCACTGATGTGTACTGTATTGTTGGGTCTCTGTGAATAATATTAAAAACAGTGTGGAAAGTGTTATGAGATAACTTTTGTTATGATTTGCTATATAAATATAACTGCATTGAAATTGAATTGAATTATTATAGCATCAGTTAAAAAATGTGATAAGTGCTGTAAAAGCACTTTGAATAAGGCACTATACATAAGGCACTATACAAATACCTTCCTTTTCATTTACATGCCAAAAGTTCTGATTAAATTCATACTTTAATGCTC
This sequence comes from Miichthys miiuy, assembly GCA_036365135.1. Classification (NCBI taxonomy): domain Eukaryota; kingdom Metazoa; phylum Chordata; class Actinopteri; family Sciaenidae; genus Miichthys; species Miichthys miiuy. The sequence continues at coordinate 17,898,832 of CM071622.1, forward strand.
AATAAAGCAAATGTGGTTAAACATATGAGTTGCCACAAGAGGGATAAAAGTCAAATTTAGGTATAATGGCAAATGAAAATATTTGATAGCCACGACAGACAAGATAAACACAAGAAGCAGTAAATCAAATGGCACAGACGTTTCATGTGACAAGCCCAAGTGACATTGATTAGAGAGAGATTTTGTTTGTTTGTAGTATCCTCTGATAAATTAGCAAACAGAAATCATGAGGCAGTAACGCTGAAGAAAAGTACAGGTGGCTGATTGACTGGATGGAAGATTTTCATAATTGTAATTCAAGGATGACATCTGAGAAGCAGCGAAAAGCAACAACTCACTTAAAGCAAAGCTTCAGCTAGAACAGAATGCCGTTGTCTGTTTGTGCTGATGAAGGATCTAATGTGTAAGCAGTGGTTTGCAAATGTTGAACCCTTTTGTTGTATCTTGGTTTGCCTTGGACCTCACCTCCAAATAACTCCAAATCCCGCAGGCTCTCCACACTCAATTTCTCAGATACCCAACGCTGACAGACGCAGAGAGTTAATGACAGACATGGAGAAAAGAGAGAAAATGCAAGCAAGAATAAGAAAATACTCCACAGAAACATATTTAAAGCAGTGGAATAAAGGTGGTTCATGCTGACTTTGCAGCTGTAAAAGTTTTGTGTGCAAGAGAAAGACAATTTCATGCAGCTTTTCTTGTGTGTAAGCAGTGCTGGAGTGCTTTGTAAGAACTTTATAAATAGCTATTTTGTTATCATGATAAAAATAGTCTCTGGCTGCTTGGAATGAAAGCTCCCATAGATGTCATCAAAATCCTTCTTCTGGGCCAAAGAAAATATTCAATGGAAAAATTAATTAAGAATATGATTACAGTAGATTTACTTATTAATCTAGGATTACATTTGATGATTATACAGGAAACTGGTTTTATAAGCCTATGACTGAAATAGGAGGCATGTGGCAAACACTTACAAGAAAAGACATGGATCCTCTTTTGTGTGTTACATATGAAATGCTGAAAAGATGTCCAGGCAATACCTGTGAAGACAAGAGAAGAAAATGTGAAGGAGAGGACGTCTCCATTCGCCTGCTGGGGACAAAAGTCACTTATAGTTGGTCTGCTGACTATTTGATTTCACTTTATTAGCAGAATATTTTGATGAAAATTGTCTCGTGTCTCAAGGCATACACAAATTTAACCTGACAACAAACATATATTACATCAAACATTACAAATAAGTAGTTGCAGTTCAAGCAATGTAATCCCCCACTTTCACATGCAACGCTCAGTCCAAACAGACACTCTGATTTTTTTTCTCAGTTTGACAGACTAAGGAACAAAAGAGTTCTTTAATCTGTTCAGTCGAGCCTGTGGGAATCTAGATCTTCTGTTTGATGACAAAAGCTGATATTCTTCAAATAAAACATGAGAGGGGTATGATGTAATATAATCAACCGGAGACAACATTCTTTTAGTGTACGCAGACACAATCTTTGAGCAGATATGTAGCAGTCTAGCCTTGAGCTGAATAGAAAGACAACTGTGTCCACATACTGCATAACACTGTGCTGTAGATTGGAAAAATCATAACAGAATCTGTGGGTGTTTGCTCCAAACGACCTCAGTCTCCTAAGGAAGTAAATACATTGTTATACCTCACTACAAATATAATCTATGAGAGCACTCCAAGAAAAAGCAGAATCCACATAGATGCCTAAATATCTATAGAAGGTGAGGAGTTCACTGGAAGACCAAAAAAAGAATCTTTTTTTTTAGATTAATAATAAGTGAATTCTTCTCACATCATTCCACTAATCTCTCTGCACAATGCTGATGAATACTAGGACCAAAAAGGCAACAATGTAGTTGTATGAATAATTTCCATTATCTGTGCTTTATTTGTATGGTACCACTGAATCAGATGGGTAGATAAACCTGTAGTCGAAGAGCTGCATCACAGAATACATATAATAACCTGAAAAACAGCACACATTTATACAATATGAATAGTATTTGATATGTTAGCGGATACAGCGCGATTTGTGCTTTGGCACATAACCAAACAAACGAACTTGCCAAATGCATGTTATGCATACGATTTATAACATATTAAGGTGATTATTTAATATTGTATTGCAATGAAAAGTCGACCAGCCAGATTACCTCTTGGTGGTTACTGTGTTTTTTTATGCTTTTGAAAGCAACATTGACGCTTGAATAATGAGGTTATGATGCAAACACAGAGATTCTGACTTTCAGCGATAGCAAAAGAAGTAATCTGAGCAGACAGACCAGCAGCTTGCAGCAGGTTCCTCAGCAGCAGAGCTCAATTCTTGCTAATGCCTCACGGATGGACGCAGGTTAGCAACACTACATTACCGTCAGCTAAAGCAGCTACGTACACTTATTTTTAGCAGCAAGAAGTCGCATCATTTTGATGCTTTGATAACTTACCTATATAATGTTTGCAACGACAATGCCCTGTTGGAGAGATATTATATGTTAGGGTAACTTCTTCAGCTGGCCATCCTCTCCTGTGGATGTTTATGGCAGCTCGCACCACCGATCGCCGCGTCGCGCACGAACTACGACACACCCACCGAGAAACTTCGCGCGCGCTCGGATGACGTAAGTAGAGCTGGGTCTACTGAAAACACACCGGAGCTCTGACTGGCGTCACAAACAGGTAAATACGCCCTGTTAACCGCCGTTACTAAACTATCGACGCATTCAGTCAACGAAAAATGTTACGATATTCTGCGCGGGGTTGTGAAAGGCGCCCTAACTAAACCACATTCATGGCAAAGTGTCGACCCTTAGCCGCGCACACCCCCACCTCGGCCTCATTTTGCGGCCTTGAGCTAACGCTAACGTTATGTACACTGTCGCTGGATACATCGTGACTAATGTTATGTTGTTGTTGTCAAATTATTGTAATGCAAAGAAGCCACCCTGAGTGCTATTGCTGTATTTACGTTGTCGTAATTAGCAAACGGTTAACGAACTTGATGTTGACGTGATTACGTCAGTTTCCCAGCTGCACAGCCCGACTTAAATTACGCCTGATAAATGTAATGTTTATTTTGTTCATGCCCTAATGGACATGACCGGCGAGCATTTAATGCAACATTGCTTTTACGTTTACCCTGCACACATGCGCAGGTGTGCATAGCTGTGCATTATACATTTAGCTTGTTTCAATGTGTGCAGCTGACGTTAGTGTGAGTAAATAAAAGAGAAAGTATGCAACATGTTTGTTTTTTTTTTTATTTAAAAAAAAAAAAGCAACACCAAAACAAAAACTTCACCAGAAAAGTGAATAGCAGTCTAGGCTACACATTTACTACTCTGCTTTATGACTAATAACCGGTCTTGTTCCTAGTAAGTGGCCCATGTTTACTAAATGGCAAGCTAAAGAGAGTTTTCCATGATTCAGACAAGTGCTGAGTCACATTTTATTAGTACTTTAAACAAAAAAACAAAGGAAAAGCAAATACTACACTTTCAAAACAAGATTTTGGCGTAATAACAGACGGATTGTGACACTTGTTTTCACAGAACAGCCATGAACTGGAACAAAGGTGGTCCAGGTGTGAAGCGAGGGTTTGGGTTTGGAGGATTTTCCCTGGCAGGGAAAAAAGAGGAACCTCCGCTTCCTCAGAAATCTCACACATCATTCGGACCGACAGGATCAGGTGGTGGATATGGGAAGAACCAGCAGCTCCCGTCATTCTACAAAATTGGGACAAAAAGAGCAAATTTTGATGAGGAAAATGCGTGAGTATTACATCTCTCCCGCACACATACATGTACCTTTACATATATTAAGTTCAACCCCTGAGAAAACTATTAGTGTATAATGTGATTTGGGGTATTGAATAATTATAAACCTTCATCTTTTCATCCATTTTCAACAAGGTATTTTGAAGATGATGAAGAGGAGTCTGGCAGCAATGATCTGCCTTACATCCCAGCTGAGAACTCACCAACACGGCAGCAGATGCAGTCTGGTGGTGGCTCAGACAGTGAAGATGATCCACTAGATGCCTTCATGGCAGAGGTTGAGGTGAGAAGAGAATTACAGTAAGGGCGAGACAAACCAGAATATGCTTCCAAATACTTCATCTGTTGATTTGTTGATTGTTTTGTTTTCTTCTGCTCCAGAACCAAGCAGCTAAAGACATGAAGAAACTAGAGGAAAAGGAAAAAGAGAAGAAGTCAGCCAAGTAAGACTTTGATGTGCTCACATTTTTTTCATTTGTTTGATTTTTAGTCACTGCTAAGGTCCTCATGTAGGTGCTTACATTGAAATTTGACCATAAGGACAAAATAATTGCCCACAACTGAATTAATATTATATGAATTAATATTTTATGAGTGAGCATATAAGCCCACTTATCTGGGATAATAATAGTGTTAATTTGTATGTTGTCTCCTGTAGCAGTTTAGCTTTATGCAGTTATTATATCCCAAGTTTCTCCAGTTATTGCCATTTGCACATCCAGCAGTGTTTTTGCTGAATAATAGATATAATCAGGTAAGCAGAGTGACCTTAGTCAAAGTGGGATGTGGGCTGTCTTGGGTGTATGAACGAGCCGCAGGGAAGTTTTTTTTTTTCTCCGCTTGTCATTTCAGGGGTATTCGTGATGACATTGAAGAAGAAGATGAACAAGTGAGTGAGCCCTCCAAAGTTCTTCATCACTACACCGTTGATCAGAGAGGTCTCCAGACCAAACATTCTCTAATCTATCCTCTCTAATCTTATAATTCCCCTTGCCTTCCCCTCTATCATGCAGTTTGCATTTAGGATTATTATGATGGAGTTGTTTTCCATGTTCAGAATATTCTTTAGAAAGTGTGAAAAAAAAAAGCATGTTTAATTGTTGATCTGGTGTCAGCAAGTGACAGAACAATTGATATCAGATTGTGAACAGTGTTTTTCATCTATTAAGCTGAATGTCTCTTCAAGTGTTTGTCAGTTACTGGTGCCTGGATGCTGTGGTAAGCAGCAAACTGGCTCAGTCTTTCACATGTGATGCTGTGCTCTCTGCAGGAAGCCTATTTCCGCTACATGGCAGAGAATCCCACAGCCGGCCTGACACAAGAGGAAGAGGATGAAAACATTGACTATGACAGTGATGGGAACCCAATCGCCCCTACTACCAAGAAAATCATCTTGCCGCTTCCTCCCATTGACCACTCTGAGGTACAGTTGACAATACTACTAATAATACAACTGGATTTTATGTCTTTAACATGTGTAATATGAATGTTGTGGTGCATTTGTTTTGGTTTTTCTATAGATTGATTACCCACCATTTGAGAAAAATTTCTACAATGAGCATGAAGAACTCAGCAACCTGACAGGAACTCAAGTGTTGGAGTTAAGGCAGAAGCTGAACTTGAGGGTAAGTCTGGGATTCATGCAGACTAGTATATAAATGTTGTATAGCTGAAATGCTACACATTGGAATAATTATTACTCTGATTTAACCATTTTCCTTTTGGCTCCAATCCAATTTTAACCAGACCCTAACCTTATGTGTGAACTGTTGTTGTCGTCATCACAGTTCTTCTGAATGTTGTTTGACTTCTTGTTCTTTTTTTGCCTTTCTCAGGTATCTGGTGCCGCACCTCCAAAACCTAGTACTAGTTTTGCTCATTTCACCTTTGACGAGCAGCTAATGCACCAAATCCGCAAGTCTGAGTACACTCAGCCCACGCCGATTCAGTGCCAGGTACAGTGCCAGTTTATCTTAAGGTTGTAAAATAATTGAATGTTAACTCTTTTTAAACTGATTTTAATGAAGAATCTCGCTTTTATTTTTAGGGCGTGCCCATAGCTCTGTCTGGACGTGACATGATTGGTATTGCAAAAACTGGCAGTGGTAAAACTGCTGCTTTCATCTGGCCCATGCTGGTTCACATCATGGACCAAAAGGAACTGGAGCCAGGAGAAGGGCCCATCGCAGTCATTGTGTGTCCCACCAGAGAGCTCTGTCAGCAGGTGAAGCATGGGCAGGGACTGAGACAGGCTTTGTGAACATATAAAGGATATTTGCTGGAGTATTGACGAAAGATATGTTGTTAAGCGAGCCGGTTCGCTAATATGTGTCATTTTTAAATGTTTGCCAGATCCATGCAGAATGTAAACGATTTGGGAAAGCCTACTCATTGCGTTCTGTGGCAGTTTATGGAGGAGGCAGCATGTGGGAGCAGGCCAAAGCTCTGCAGGAAGGAGCTGAGATTGTGGTGTGCACTCCGGTAAGAGAAGAAACAATCAACTTTTGTCTGATTTGCCTTACAAGAAGGAAATTCACACTCACTGCTGCAACAACTGCGTGACTTCCTGTTAATGTGTGTCACAGGGTCGTCTGATTGATCATGTTAAAAAGAAGGCCACATCCCTGCAAAGAGTGACATACCTGGTGTTTGATGAGGCAGATCGCATGTTTGATATGGGCTTTGGTGGGTTGGCATTATTATTATTACTGCTCTGTACAAAGATGTTGTAAACCTGTTTTGAGCATCACAGTTTATTTCTCTTGTCACTTTCAGAATATCAGGTCAGATCTATTGCTAGCCACGTCCGCCCTGACAGACAGAGTAAGTGGGTTTCCTTAGTAATAAGACAATGTCTCATTAGCAAAGTTCACAGCATTTTTTATGTTATAATTCTTAATATGATTTCTTCACAGCCCTTCTGTTTAGCGCTACTTTCCGAAAGAAGATTGAGAGACTGGCCAGAGACATCCTGGTAGATCCTATTCGTGTGGTGCAGGGAGACATTGGAGAGGTATGCAGTGTCACACGTGCAAGGCAAACACACAATGTTTTAGGGCTGTAGCTACTCAGAGACAAATTTGGGACTATCTATCATTTATCAAACGGCCCATTTATCATTTATTAATTTTAACAGTATATATCACTACAGACTTGAGTTTATCCCAAAAATCCCCAAACACAAAATTAAAATTCAATTTCAGAATTTAAAATTCATTAATTGCTGTCCTCTCTGACCAGGCTAATGAGGATGTGACTCAAATGGTGGAGCTGCTGCCCAACGGGACAGATAAATGGAGCTGGCTGACCCGGCGGCTGGTCGAGTTCACCTCCTCCGGCTCAGTCCTCATCTTTGTCACTAAGAAGGCAAACTGTGAGGAACTGGCTACTAACCTGACCCAGGAGGGCTACAGCCTGGGCCTCCTGCATGGAGACATGGACCAGAGTGAGAGGAACAAGGTCATCAGTGACTTCAAGAAAAAGAACTTGCCTGTTCTGGTGGCCACTGATGTAGCTGGTGGGTACAAAAAGAGGTGGTGATGGACAGGAAGAATTTACTATAGTTTCAACATATAAATTTACATCTTGTAACATTTGTGTTTTTTTTCCTCCCCAGCTCGTGGTCTGGACATCCCATCCATCCGTACAGTGGTGAACTATGACGTGGCACGAGACATCGACACGCACACACACAGGATTGGTCGAACTGGTCGTGCTGGAGAGAAGGGTGTGGCTTACACTCTCCTCACTACCAAAGACACCACATTTGCCGGTGACCTTGTGAGAAATCTAGAGGGAGCTAATCAATCCGTTTCCAAAGAACTGATGGATTTGGCCATGCAGGTGAGATTTGAAGAATAATTTGAAGAATCAAAAACGCTGTAGATCAAATGTTTTTTTTTTTGTTTGTTTGTTTTTTTGTTTAACTTTGTTTTGCTGACATTTTATTCCCAGAATCCATGGTTCAGGAAATCCCGATTCAAGAGTGGTAAAGGAAAGAAGCTGAATATTGGTGGAGGTGGTCTTGGTTACAGAGAGAGACCTGGCCTAGGCGCTGACATTTCTGTGAGTTACTATTCACTAAACTGTAAATCAGCTTTTGAAAATAAACAAATATTAACATGAATTCCAGACTCAACCTTGCAGTGAAAGCTCTACAGTTGCTAAGATATTTCTTTTAGACTGAGGAGATTCGTGGTGATGTTTGGAGACAGTTCAGAGGGATGTGAATAACTCTCTGTTGTCTTTTCAGGAACGCAGCAGCAGCAGTAGCTTGTTGTCTTCCACTAGTAGCTACGAAGGCTACAGCAAACCAGCCACTGGGGCAATGGGAGATCGCATGTCTGCGATGAAACAAGCCTTCCAGGTAAAACTCTCTACATACTGTTGGTATTTCTCAGTTTTATATATACTAAATGATATGTACTAAAATACTATTGTATTATTATTTTATGTTTGTGGTACTCTGTTTTCTTTAACTAGTCGACAATACTGCACTATTTTTGACAATCTTACAACATCTGAAACATCTGATGTCTTGCCCCTCACTCACTCATAGCACACTCTTAGTAAAGTAACATTTTAAAGGAAACATCTAGACAAGAAATTCTTCAGTTAACTGCATCCTATCACCACCCTGCAAATATATTTTGGGAATCTTTTGTCTAGAGGCAGTGACATCCTTAGTCTGAAGAAGGCAACTAATCTCTTTTTCATAATGTCTTGTTTTCTTCCAGGCTCAGTACAAGAGCCACTTTGTGGCTGCATCCAGTGGCCCTCCAAAGCTCAGCACCAAGTCTAGCAGCTCGTCAGGCTGGACCAGTGCCGGCAGCCTGAGCTCTGTGCCGACAGAGGCCGCCAATGGTTCAGAACGATCCCAGGGCATCACCATGTCCATGCCCGGCTTCACCAGCGCTGGCTCCCTGAGCTCAGTGCCCGCCAGTCAGACCAGTTCACAGCACAGCTACCCACCGCCTGCACCTCCCTCACAGAGGGATAGCTCACGGGACAGACACGGGGAGGACCGGGGGCGCCATGGAGACAGTTACCACCGCCACAGTGACAGAAGCGATCGTCACAGCGGGGAGGATCGCTACGGAGACCGGGATCGCCATGGAGACAGAGATCGGGACCGCTACGGGGACCGGGACCGGCACAGCAGCAGCCGCCACAGCGATAGTCGTAACGGAGATGGAAGCAGGAGGGACAGAGAGGATCGGAGGAGTGAAAGGGATGGGGGAGAGAGGGGGAGCGGAGAGGGGAGAGACAGAGGAGATGATAGCTTTGCTGTCCCTGAACCACCAAAACGTAGAAAGAGCAGGTGGGACAACTAAACAAAAACGCAGCAGTAGAATAATATGTGGAAACAACTGCTCCATGATGAGCTTGTCTCTTGGTAGGCAGATAGCAGAGCATATCAGGCTGACACAAGCACAGGACTGTAAGGGAGAATTTGTGGACTTTTAATAATAAATGTTTACTGACGCTCCTGTCAGGTTGGTTAGGGCCTCGTGATTTGGTCAGAGCTCAACAGAGTGTGTCAGACAGATCAACACAAGCAGCTCAGAGACAGCCACTGTACATATACCATGAAGACTGTTGTTATTGTAAGTCGATAGGATTGAGCAATAGTGCTGTAATGAATCCTGCTGTCAGTAAACAATTCAAAGTTAGGTTGTGTTGGTTGTTGTCTTGTTTCTTCTCACTGAGTTACAAACATGCTTTTGTGCTTGCAAAACTGATGATTTATTTTGGATCTTTGCCAAGTGTGTTTGCATTTTCTAAGTGTCCAAAGCTAACTCTTAAAACTTTCATTTTTGAACGTGCTCTGTGACGACTCACAGACATACGTACATGTCAAAACCTCTGTGTATCTCTTTGTCTTGTATTCAAGTTTTAGTGAAGTGCCTTTCCTTGGCATTTAGTCTCTATGCTTTTGAGATGTTTTTCAAATAGATGCATCTGTTTGTATGAGGACTTCAAGTGTTCATTCAAACATGGAAAATGTAAAGGTTTGATTAAAAATACTCATTTGGCATCTACGTTTGTATCTCTTTCTATGACAGTAAACTATGACACACAGTTATTGTGCTCAGTCCAGTCTTTAAATCCATCACGTTTTTCTCAGATCTCAGATTTCTTAAATTGGCTAATTTATGTGGTCACATCAAGTTTATATTCTGTGCAATTCATGAGGCAGAGCAACCAGGCTTGACTTTAAAGCAAACCTCAAATGTAAAGCACAGATTTATTTCCCCTCAAATTTTCTTTATTAAATTTAATTAATATATTATAATTCTAATATAGGTTATTATCTTAATAATTACTTAAATAGCAGCTATATTAGTTGTATCAAGGTTAACGTTACTTTGCAGTTTCCTACTGTGACCACAGGGTGGCAGTAAACGCCCATGATTCTAAATGCATTCTAGTCAAGCGTTAACTCCGCCTGTTGTTTTGTCTGATGACAAAGTTATTAACATAGATAATGCAAATGTTTACATGCCAACAGATGCCAGATGTTGAGTTGTAGCCAATAGAGTATAAGAAGACTGAGATTGATAAGTGCATTTTCCTGATAATACGTTTGTACTGACTTTGCTGAGAGTTTACAGGTAATAAAGTATTTTCTCATTGTTGAACTGTCACTTAAGTAAGCCTATAGGATCTGATCTCAACTCTTTCTGTGTGCTTCAAAATGATTGAACCTCTTAATTTATCAATGTGGCAATGTATCTTGGCTTCTTATGTAATCCATCATCCAGTATTTCTTCCACAGATGTTTATTCAGCCATACGTTATAAAATGCATCTTTACACCTTTAATTTGTTATTATTAGCTAAAATGATAAATAACTTGATTATATAGTTGTTTTAGACATATTTATGACATAGAAATGGAAAGACGTGCAAACCAAAAGGGTGTGTTCAAAAACATAAAAACAAATTCAGGACAATAAAAGCACAAATATCAAACCAAAAATAATGCAGCCCAACTGAGATCAATGTAAACCTCTTTAAATGAAGGTTCGTGGGTAACGTGTGTAAAGGCCTGACAGTGACATCCTTGTTCCACTCGTAGCTGTGATTTGTCCGACAGCCCGTGAATGCATCAGGGGAAGATGCGAACCAATAGCGTGCGACATCCTGCCGAAGAAAAAACAAAAAAACGTTCTGTTGAAAAACGAGACGAGAAGCGAAGCGGAGGGTAGAAACTCACCGGCACCGGGGCCAGCGTCTACAACAAAGCCTGCCATAAAAGTGAATGAGAGAGCAAACATCCACCTCCAACCACTGAGAGAACAGACTCTGCGTTTTGAGCCAGTGTGTCGCAGAAAAGAAGCGCAGATGGTGAGTGCTTTTTCTCGCCTGTTTGCACCGTGTGTGTCTGCAGCCTCCCCTCCCTCCGCTCGCTGCTCTCCTCTCTGCTGCTTCTTTTTTTTTTTGTGAGATGAGGTGATGATGTCCGTCCACTGGCTAAAGATTTAGCTAACCATCCAGAAGCCGGGTTGGTTGTATAAGACACAGCATGGATGATACATATCATTTAGTCTAATTAACATTAGAGAAGATTTAGTTTCGGATTTAAAGGTAATTTAAACGCTCGTCGTCGTGTTTCACAAAATGCTAGGACCACACTGCCTGTGTTAACGTCTATTAGTTAGCATGCTGGCTAATTATTCTCAGCCAACGAGGGGATTTAAACCCACCAAATAAAACCATTACGTCTAACACACATGCTCCATGCTCATTCAAATACAGCTCTCTATAACAGATAACTCATTTGATTGTTTCCCTCTCCTTATCATCATTTGTAAATGTATTTGTGGTTTTGTGTTATGTGGTGTGATTTTTATGTTTTTGTTTTGCCTGAGCAGCAGTTTCCAGCTTCAACAGATTGATGTTTTTTCTGTTTTTTTGCAAATACATGTTATAACTGGGCTAATGTAGGCTCCAACCTGCTGAGTGTTACGTAAAGGTCTGTACTAAAACAAGCAGGTACATACAGTGAAGTAGTCTGGAATAGGGATTTCTAATTGCTCTAATCTAATCTAATCCCATAAACGAGCAAACACAAACAATTAATCAAGTTAGCACATGAATAAAACCAGAAAATCCATTTTAAGCCTGCTGACTAAAATCTATTGTGATCAGTGCTATGGTTATGATGGAGGTGGTAAATATACAGCCCTCTCTGATCGTTACTTTCACATTAGTATCCTGGTTTTGTCCTACTTTTAATCTTATTTTGTATATGACATGTACAGGAGACATGAGACAGATACCTTAATCTGGTCTTTACATGCCACAGCATCCTGGTTTCTATCAAAGCATACCCAGGTTTTTCAAAACCAGGATAAGGGCCAGGTTTGAATCCAGGATAAGATGTTTACATGTGCGACACATAATTGGGATTCTCCAGAAGCCAGCTCACAAAGGAGAGCTGAATGCTTCTTTAAACAACATGCAAGTGTCCCCAGACATCAGTGTGGGAACTGAAACGTCCACCGAAGTCTGAGATTGTCACTTGAGTCATACCAAACGGATGAGTGACTGGATTAAACCTCAGCAGATTCAAATCTAGCCTAGGTGCAGGAAAACATGTGTTTCACTCTTGATACAAATTTCTTACCCATGTTTGTGTTGTCGAGCAGTTTACAAACTGCTCTGTGGTCTGGTGAAACCATGTTTCATCCATTCAGAGCACCACATTTACAACAGTCTGTCATTATATCCCTGGCATATGGCGACAAGGCTTAAGTAAGTATATGGTCATTTTCATTTCCTGCCACCGTCAGTGGGCTGCCTAACTGTAATTTCATTCAGAGCTGACAGCACGGATTGACACCCTGCTCTGCTGGCTGATTTATGTCAGTGCTCTGATGGATTTAAGAGGCTGTTGTTGCGATTCGACTTGTTCTAAAGAAAGTAAACAAATAATGCAGATTTAGACAAAGCGTTTTGAACGAAGCTGCAGTGAGGACTAATAACATTTATTTTGTTTGACCATATGCTCTCCTGTCAAACAATTACCATTAACGGCACAAAAACCTGATTTGTTGGTCATGTCAGAAGTGCCATATGTTGGGAGGAGGGGAGTTTTTGTGTTGTTAGATGTGCAGAATAGTATTAAATGGGTCGCCAGCAGGTTCAGGCGAATGAGCTGCAGGCCAACTGTTTTGAAATGGCTGCATACCTGTCCCTTTTTCACATTCAGCATCACGGTCTTGTGTTACAGTTAGGGTTTGCTTTGAAAACGAGAAACGCAGTCTGGATGGTTGTGTGAACAAAGGAACAAAGCCTTTTCTTCAGGCCTGGAAAAGATGTAAATGTTTCTCAGTATGATTTTAAGGATTTTGGAAGCAGAGGCTAGTTTTGTCCCTGTATTTCATGATTGAGGAATACAATTGTGACTTTGGACCTTGAACCTGTACTGAAGTTTTATGGCTCAAAGACTTTGCACATTCCTTTCACTTTCAATTGTTTAATTTATTTCATTGGCCTGACATGGTTCACTGCTGTTTTAATGAAAATAAGATCTCAGAGAGAGGATTTCTAGTGAAGAGTTCAGCAGAACTACCAATACAGCAACAAATCAGTTTCAGTAAGATGTCAAAAGCCACTAATTGCCTTTTTTTTTATTACTCTATTTATTGGTATTATGTGATCTTTTTGCGATCCTTTGGTGCAGTCCAAACTCCTCGCCCTTATCTAACAGCTGCTCCTCTGCTGTTTAAGTGTTTGCGCGAATATCCTCCGTATTGTGTAACCAACAACACGCTCACATTGCTTTGCATCTCCGTGGCTGTGAGCACTGATGTCATGTAGGTTATCTGGTTTGAAAAGACTTCAGGCACACTGCTCAGAAAGACGTTTAGAGTTTCCCACAGTATCATCACACAACAGTAGACGTCTTTTGACGCCTGTAGAGCCTTGTGGGATTCACCTCTTAACTTAAACGGTCTACATTTAAGGAGCTCAAGTTCTCCAGTTAAAGAGCCTTAAGTGTGAGATGGAAATTTTTTTGCGATCACAGAGCAGATATTTGAATGGGAGATTCTTTTTTGGCGACGGGATGGGGCATGTTATCCTAAATTCCACTCACGGTGGAGAATTTGGTTGTGAAATGTCCCCCTCCTCTCGAGTCCATGATAACATCTGATCAGGCATATCCCTTGAGGCTGTTTTCTTCTCGAGCATGAGCCAGTTGCAGAAGGCAGCGGCCTCTCGCTATGTCATGTCAACACAGGCTCCAGGTCTTCAACACATTCTTTACAGACAATCACTGGTTTTTGTGGTTTTTGTTCTTTGCAATTTTAAGTCGAAAGTGTAAACAGACCAGCTGCTGCAGCATACAACACCAACCATCAGACATCAGAGATTTGAACACAGTTTGGCTTAGGGTCACTAGACAGAAATAAGGGATGTAATACATGTATTCTTTAATAGACATGGTATTTGGCTTTCTGACTTAATTATTACTGTCTGATTTAATGAACTGAAAATAGTTCTTGACCATGTTTTAGCTCGGTGTTATATCCCTGACACAAACAGAGGACTCGAGTAGTTTTAATTGGGCCCTCGGGCAGCTTCTTCAAAGAAGTCACAAAAGGATATAATTAGACAGACGCTGCAGTGCAGAACTTAAGGTTCCGTGGACAAAAGTTGCTGATTACTAATTACAAATGAAAAATCAGTATCACTTTGTCCTGAAGGGACAGCCTGCTTCTCAGAAGTCTAGTGTTTTGTTCCCTTTACTTTTAAAAGGCTGTAGTTGGGACTTGAATCAACAAAACAACAAGATTAATCCTTGAAGTCATTTTCCAAGCAAAAATGTCTATCAGCGTAAATTGAGCATCTTTAGGGTTTGTGCTGTTGATAAAACATTGGAAGTCCGACATTTGAATATGAGTAGTCGCAGCTTTAATTTTTTTCCACTTTCTTCGAGCTAAGCAGTTTTTAAGTGCTCTTAATGCTGCACCAACATAGCTGCATAATTGGATACATTCTTAAAAGGTTTTTATCTCGCATTAGCAGCCCATCCAGACAGGAAGTGAAAATAACAAGTGTCTGTCTGTCAGCTGATTAAAGACGCACACATAGAAAACTGCCCTGTCACTTTCACCATCTCGCTTAGGAAGCTCTAAAAGGGAGGAGAAGTAGCGGCTGACCAAACGTCGCAACATGCTACCACATATGATTACTCTGCAGGCTGGTGTTGTGAACATCCATCTGTACTCTGATCAAAGATCAGACTGTTTCTTTCTCAAGCCAGTCAAAAATCATATTCAGCAAATAGTTTTCCATCCCAGAAAAGTTTTTCATTAACCCCGAGCATCTCCTCCACATAACTTGTTCAGTCTTGACATGTTCAGAGTATTGATGGAAGGCTGTTGTCAAGGGGAACCCATATGTTTTACCCTGCAGCAGCTGTTTTAGTTGTTGGATCAGTGCCATGACTTGCAGGTCTAGAAAGTGCAATACGTAGTACGATGCTATCTATCGAAAATATTGACTTGAGACTTATGGTTTATGTTGCTAGTATTAGCCTAGTAAATGTTTTTATGATTAGTTTGAAGTCCGACTGCTTGACAAGTGATAGATGGTCTTATTTGGTTATTTTTTGAAGGATGAGGTTTTCCACTCCGCTGTCCCAAATGATTAAACAATGATCACGTTTCTAAAAATAAGGGATGAGAAGGGAGAGTCTTGTTTTGGATTAATGACATAAGACGTTTGTTAACATAGCGCCTGCCTTCCCTTCTAGGGGCCTGTTGCAGTGAATCGTGTGTGTGTGTGTGTGTGTGTGTGTGTGTGTGTGTGCGTATTTCTATCCTGATGGGGACCATAACCTGACTTTTCACTCACGCGGTGGGGTCCAGTTTTCCCCGTGGGGACCAAAACTCGGTCCCCACAGGCACGAGCATTGCAATCAATAGAAAACAGTCTCCTGATATGCCTAGTGCGGTTTTCTTGAAAAAAAATGGACCCCATGAAATCAGTTTTTACGACTTGGTGTGTGTGGGGTTGTGTCCCCAGTGGTCAGAGATGGTATTGCAGTGTGTAAGTTTGCACCGGTGGGGACATTTTCCTGACAAAGTGTGTAAGTGTGTATATCAAAAAACGGAATATTTCATACAGATTAATGCAATTTTAAGTGATCAAATTTTGATATTATGAAATTATTTTGCCTGAAATCAACAAGGAAGCAATTTAATCACTATAACTTACTTTGAACGCAGTCTCATTCTTTTTGTTAGCTGTATGAATATTAAAGTATAAAAATATACCTGCACATACACAGAAAGAAATAAAAGGTGGTCAAAGGTCAAGGTCAAAGTGATCTCACATAACATGTATCAGGTCATAATTCCAGAATTCATATGCTAATTTGACAAAACTTCACAAATGTCCAATTAGGTAAAAATATAAAGTGATGACATTTCATATCCAAAAGGTCAAAGGTCAGTCTCATTCTTGAAAGCCTGCTATCTCAGGAAAGCCTTTAGAGAATTCCTTCAAATTTGGCACAAACATCCACTTGGACTCAAAGATGAACTGATTAGATTTTGATGGTCAAAGGTCAAAGGTCAAGGTGACCACACATAACATGTATCAGGCCATAATTCAAGAATCCAACGCTAATTATGACAAAACAATAAGGTAAAAATATAAAGTGGTCAAAGATCAGAGGTCAGTCTCATTCTTGAAAGCCTGCAATATGTATCTGTTGAAGTTAGCCGCCCTGTTTGTAGAAGCTACAAAAGGTTGTTGCAAGCGACAACACTAACAACACACTTACTCATCTTAGCTCTAATCACCTTATTTTCTCCAACTGCAAATATGAATTATGTATCTCAGTAGAAATGGCAGCACTTTAAGAACATGTCCTTCATCAAATGGATATTAAACAGCCCACTGGTATGCTCCATGTGAGGTTTATAGGGAACAACAAGAAAATTGGTTTGCGCATTGATTAGATCTTAGATCAAAATACAAGCCATAAGACCAAGTAAAATTGGATGAACCAAAACTTCTTTCAATTAAATCAGGGCAAAACTGAGGTCACTGTTTCTGGCAATAAAGAGAAGAAGATTTCAATTAGCAAGCACATTGAGTCACTATCTTTAACAACTCAAGATCAAGTCCAAAACCTTGGCGTGCTGATTTGAGACTTAGATCTGACCTTCATATCAAACCAATCATCCAAACAGCCTTCAGTCAACTTAAGAACATATCCAGAGTGAACTTTATGTCCCAGACTGACCAGGAGAAGCTGATTCCTGCTTTCATCTCCAGTAGACTCACTATGCTACTGGTCTTCAGATCACTAAATGGTTTAAGTCCAGAGTACATGAATGACATGTTGGTAGAGTATAAACCCAGTAGGCCTCTGAGGTCAGTTCAGACAGTGGCGCACAGAGTTCAAACTGGACAGGGTGAAGCAGCATTTAGCTGTTATGCTGCACACAACAAACTGCCAGCAGAGCTGAAATCAGCCCCACCTGTAACCATTTTTAAATCCAGGTTAAAAATGTTTCCTTTCTCATGTGCTTATAATTGAGCTCTTTTAAAGCGCTCTTTTAAAGTTTTAGTCTTTCATTTGCACTTTGTCCTTTTACTGATTGTAATACAAATCAATATTATATATATTTAGTCTGTTTTATTTTAAATTCTCTCTTTTGGTTTTCTCAGAGGTAGATATAAAGAATAAAAGTAAGAAGTAATATAAATATAAACACTACATACAAGAACAAGCATGAAATACAACAACAGATCTGCTACAATGTTCACACTGATCAGCCGATTGAAGGTCCACACCTATGTAATTAGTCTGGTTTTAAATTAATTTCCGTAACATAGTGGCAGAAACGTGGAAGTTCCTATAATCCTCTTCAGATTAAAAGCATCACATTCATTCAAGAATGGAATAATTTTATTGTGAAGGAGGATAAACAGGAAATGGCGTCATTACGTCTAACAATTGACTGTTGATGGTAGCGGTGGGGACCGCTAAAGTCAGGACAGGTGTGTGTTCGCTGAATCAGCGGTATGTACCCCTTTCCTGACACCAGCGGTCCCCACCGCTACCGTCCCCCCTCATTCCCGCCACCTGGTGATGACGTTGAATGACCCGCCCCCTCACCGTCAGTCGGAGCGGCTCGAACAGACAGGTAGACGGAGAGGAGAGACATTAGCGACTTCGACAGCGGAAAAGAGATGAAAACTGGGTAAGTACTAAAAACTAATATTAGGTTGATAATTCGTTTTAGGCTTTTTGTGTCCTGTCGTAATTAGTAACTTGTTATTGTTTGCTGTCGGAAGCATTTTTTCCAGCAGCGTTGCAAATGCTAACATTAGCTAGCCGGTCACTGTTATTTCTAATGTTGCTAGCAGAGAGCTAACACTCAGTTTGACTTTGCTGACCTGTTGCAGAAGGTAGAAAGCGATGCTAATGTTCAGCTGTGGAAGCACATGGTGGACTTCAGCCAAATAAAAATGTAAACTTGAAAATGAGAATTTAATTCCATAATAGCGTTATAATTTTCCACATATGAATGTGTTATTTTGAGTAAAAAATTAAAATGCAATAATAATTTACATTTTATTTTCATATACTGTCTGTGCATTATATGGCCATATTAAAATTAAAACATTTGACATTTCATTTCCACTTCAGAGCAGTTTAATGTTTAATGTTTTAATTTTAATATGGTCATACAATGTCCAGACAAGTATATGAAGATGAAGATGTATATTATATTACTGCTTTTTAATTTTGAGTCATATAAGACAGACTTGGAAAATTATAATGCTATTGTAGAATTACATTTTCATTTGAATTAAGTCCACTTTACGCTTCCAGAGGCTGCTCCAGATTTGCAGCATTTTGATGTAATATTCAACTAATATCATGTTCTTAAGTTAACTAGGAGCCTAAAAGCTTAACACGGTTAAAATTGTAGCTAGTTGAAATTAGTGACAATGTTTGGTTAAGAAATGATAGACATCTTTTGAGAGATTTTTAAGTCATGCATTTTTAGGTCAATTATTACATCATCAAGGTGAACTTGTTTGCGTTTCACATCATGCAGACGGAGCAGGCAACTCACCAGGATAAAGACAGGCTTACGTCACTGTAGAGGGCACCAAACAGAGGTAATACAAGTTGTGATACAATACTAAGATTGCAATACATACTTATCTATCTTTAATTAAACATGGAGGATCTGGTGAGAATAGCAGGGATTTTGAATGTCCTAATCTGAGCTGCATCTTACATCTCAATTCAAATCAAATGTTATTTGTACAGCCCAAAGTCACAGACACATTTATCCTCAGAGGCTTTACAGTCTGTACAGGAGTGACACCCTCTGTCCTAGGGAGGAAAAACCTGCAAAAATATGGCGGCAATATATCATTTACATATTTATATTCATTGAATTTACAGTACTGTTATCTGGATTAGAAATGACCTATTAAGGCATACATGTTGTTGTTGTTTTTGTTGCACATTGCACAGCCTTAATATAACGTGATTTACTCTTTTTAATCTTTTTTTCATTAAAAATATATGTGAAGGAGTTTAGTGGTCTGGTTCTGCAGCTCTTTGTTAAACTCATTTTATGGAAAATTGTAGTAAATGTGTCCTGTCTTTGTTGTCTTTGAGGACTCACCACTTCCAGCAGAGACGCAGCCACCTTCTAAGATTTTGGTAAGTGTCAAACACTGCTTTTAACTTGTTCCATATGACACAAACTTAAGATGGCATGTGGCAAACCGCTGTGTACCTGTGTGCAGCTCCTCATATCTTGCTTTTTGGTAACAATATATTTTTTTTACTGCATTTGGGACAATAACCATGTTTCTAACAACCTTTATATCTGATTGTATGCAGCTCTTTAGCATTTCTTTAAGTGAGGTCAAAGTGAGTTATGGTTTTAGCAAGGTTATTCCAACATACAGAAACACTATCAAAATGGTTGCTACTGTACATTCACCACAGTGTTATACACCTGTACTCTATTAACCATTAGGGTTCATAAACACAGACTGTTCTTAGGTCATGTTCACACTGGCCTTGTTTTGTCTGGTTGAACTGAACCTTGGAGCGTTTACCCCATTGCTATGGTTTGTTTGGGTTGTGTGAACACCGGCTCGAACTCTGGTGCAAACCAAACAACTGCTCTCCGGTCCACCTTGTAGGAGGCTCTTGGTCCGTTATCAAGTGAACTCCGGGCGGTTTACTTCTAGTGTGAACCCCATCCGTACCATGGGGATTGATTGATTTTACTCTTTGAGAGACGTTATGTTTTTCTCCTAGGAATCAAGCTCAGAATCAGCAGAAACGTGCATTCTTGACACCTCACACTCACATTCTGATTCTGATGACCCAGATGTACCCCCCCTGACAAGAACTGACAGTGTATTTGTAAGTTTGCATTCTGAAATCAGTAGGACAACTAACTCATACAGGGAAAACAAAATGAACAGTGATTTGAAGTTAAAATGATTCCCTCTGTTCTTATGTGGCTTTCAATTAACCTTGTATCTCTTAACATAACTCTGAAAATGCATAGCTGTACCTTAACTCTAATCCTGTATATCACGCAGGGCTGGTCGTCATCTTAAGTTGCCATGGTTTAAGACATTTTAAGATTTCTAAATCAGGTTAGTGTTTCTTCTTTTAACTCTAAGCTTCTTGTACATTTCATTTTCAGCTGACCAAAGAATACCTTGAACAGGTCTTACCACATCCATCTGACAGCTCTATAAGCTGTATTGAAAGCAGTGGTGATGAGTATATCCCATTAAAGGCCTCTGTCAGCGGAGGCAGTGCAGAAGAACCTGACAGTCCTGTGAGCAAATCACCAGTAGTGAAGCAGAAGACGTCACAGAAGACATATAAGATAAAAAAACGCCCCAGAACATCTTCAGATAAAGACAAGAAGAGAAGAAAGGAAAACTGCGATGACACAACCCTGGAAAATGTGTCTGTAATGAAACTGCAAAAAGACAGACGGTGCCAGAGTTTACAGTAAAAGACATTATTGTTTGTACTGTCCCATGCACTGCCACAAAATGGCAAGGCATTTAATCCATGAACACAGCAATGAACCTGCTGTAGCTAAAGCAATATGTTTTCCTTTAAATTCAAAGGAACGAAAATTACATTTTGACCTCATTAGAAACAAAGGGAACCGTGCTCATAACAACGAGGTCCTAAAAACTGGCAGTGGGACACTGATCCCAAGTCAGCAAACTGCAGAACCTGTGAAAGCAAGTGACTACATGCACTGTATAAACTGTGAAGCTTTGCTAAAAGAAAATCATTGTGGAGGCACATGTCCAGGTGCAGGCTTTCACTTAAATGTAGCACGCCAAAGCCAGGTAGAAGTCGAATTCAGGCGCTCTGTGCATATGCACAGCCTGTCCCTGATGGCGTTAGCGAAAAGTTTGGGAGCTAACAAATGCCATGCATCAAGATGAAGTCACAAACATCATCAAAAAGAGAAGTATTTTGAAACTTGGAGAACATTTGTATGCCAAGCATGGACATGACAAAACAAAACATGACTATATTAGACAAAAATGCGGAAATCGGGCGACTAGTTCAACAGTCACGGACAGGTGGTAAACTGAAAAAATTAAGGACTTCTATGTGCCTTCAAACTTTAACTTTGTGATTGAAGCAGTAAAATCTGTGGCTGGCTTTGATGAGGAGAAAAACACCTACAAAACTCCATCGCTGGCTCTGAAGCTGGGTCATAGTCTCAAGAAGATTGCAGATATTCTTGAGTGTGAGGCGCAGATGGCAGAGTCTGACAATGAGGAATTTCTGAACAACCTGAACAGGAGCAGGGTCTTTTGACAAAAGTGGGATGTGTGTGTGTCATCACGTGCCCTACAAACTCTGAAAGAGGTGAAATGGAACACTCCTCAGCTCCTTCCTTTCACCGAGGATGTCAAGAACATGCACATGCACCTTGAGAAGTGCAGAGAAGAATACCAAAAGAATCTAAAGAATAACCCACACAAGAAGACCTGGACCAAGCTAGCTACTGTCACGCTTGCTGAGGTGATACTGTTTAATCGCAGAAGGGAAGGTGAAGTGTCAAAAATGCCACTTAGTGCATTCACGCTGAGAGACAGTTCAGGCGTTCATTCAGATGTGGCACTAGGTCTTTCCGAGTTGGAGCAAAAGCTTTGCCAACATTTTCAACGGATTGAAATAAGAGGGAAAAGAAACAGGAAGGTCGATCCTTCTAACACCAGACATGCTGTCATCTATGGAGGCCTTGGTTGCACATCGGCGGACCTGTGGTGTTCCTGATGACAATCCATATTTCTTTGCCAGAGCAGAAGCAGAGAGTCACTTAAGGGGATCAGATGCCATCAGACAGATGGCAAAGGAATGTGGGCGAAGCATCCTGAAACTCTGTCCTCAACCAAGTTGAGAAAGCAGGTCTCCACGCTGTCCACAGTTCTCAACCTTAAGGATAACGAGATGGACACACTGGCAAATTTTCTTGGCCATGACATAAGGTCCACAGACAGTACTATAGACTACCTGAAGGGACATTGGAGTTGGCTAAAGTCAGTAAAGTGTTGATTGCCTTAGAACAGGGCCGGCTGTCAGACTACAAGGGAATGAGCTTGGATGAAATCCAGATTGATCCCAGTGGTAAAGAAAACTTACTCTTAACATCTTATTTAGTGTAATTTCTGAGTAAATGTCCTTTTCTCATATGATATTGTTTTTTGTTTTCCTGTCGTTCAGAACAGGTATTAGAAGCTGTGGACAGCGACCTGTCAGAGACAGAGGTGGACCTCGACTCATCTTTTTGCTCATCAGGTGAGTTACACATGAGCTTTGTGCATTAAGGTCAATCATTTGCTAATTAAGCAACTTCAGTGACAAAAAATCCTTGATATTTAAACCCTTTATTTTTACTTTGTTTTTACAAACAGACTGATCATGATTTACCTGTTACTTTATCAAAACATCTAAGAGAATAGAGCAATCTGAGTATATCAGTGACAGGTATTCTTGTGCATCCTATTTGTTAGTTACCTGTCTTTACAAAAAAGCTGAAATTAAAACATGATGTGCAGATGCTTCCTGCTTAGTTTATGTTTTAGCAATGTTAAAACAACTATTAATAACTAATGTACAGTCTTTTCTCGGTGCTTTTAGTCAAACAAACTCTAATGATCAGATATTTATTTCCTCTAGCTGACAGTGTACCAAAAGGACATTAATACCTCTTTAAAAATCAGGCTAAAACAGTCAACACTGTAGCAGCACATAAAGTGTGTTGTCTCGCTCCTCTCTCCTCTGTTTTGTCTCTTCTCTCCTCATCCTCATCACTCTTCCTGAAATCTCCTGCCACTATAACAAAAGCAAGCATAAGATGTCATAATACAGGTGGCTTTCATTTAGTCAAGATCTGTTGTCAGTTACAGTTACTACTTGTATTAATGTACTTATTATTTCTTATTTCAACAGCATCCTCGAGCTCTAAGAAAAGACGGCAGTCTGTTGAGTCAGACAGTGATGACCCTCAAACAGGTATTTAACACACTCCGTCCTTATCACACGTTATGAATGATGTTATTGTCTCAGTACTACCAGTCAAACAAATTATAACACACTGCACTGAATGATCAGATCATGGTTGTAAGTTTTACTATAGGTGGCTTTTATTCAAGCAGTGAAGGTACAGTACCTTACCAGTTACAGTTACTATCTTGTATTAATGTACTTATTATTTCTTGTTTTAATAGCATCCTCGAGCTCTAAGAAAAGGCAGCCTGTTGAGTCAGAGAGTGGTGACCCTCAAACAGGTATTTAACACACAGAAGACACTAGTTTACTGTCTGTATAAAAGAGAATAATATACCACCTTTCAGTGTTCTACCAGCTGATAACCAACTGCTTTTGAGTGTAATGAATTAAGTTCTGTTTTGAAATTAGTCTGTCAACCAGCCTGTACATCTGGCTCTGCTTCACCTGGCTATAGTCTCAGCTACAAGGAAGAGCTACACACAGCTGAACCACTGCATGAAGCATCATATCTGCTTTATCTGATAATGTGTTCATTGTGTCTTAATATTTACCAGCTACCACATGTGGTGCAGCAGTTGAGTTATGGTCTTGAGTAGAGGACGATATGGAATCAAATTGAGCTTTTTCAACAATAATTTAGAATTTCCATACTTGCGTATTATTCGAACAAGTTATTCTTTTGACTGGGAGACAGCTAAACTCTGATGGCAATGGCACTTGATTAGCACTTGCCGGTTTGTAACTGCAAGGAAATTGAATCGAACACAACTTAACTTGGTTATATGTTTTTGAAGATGTTTCACCTCTCATCCAAGAGGCTTCATCAGTTCATGCTCGTCTGACTAGGCTGGACTAGTCTGATGTTGATTCAATTTCCTTGAGATAACTACGACCTCGATGAATGAGAATATTCACAGGCTTACAGGCTTTAACAATGGGCATGTGTGGTCAAGACAATGGAGAGAATTAGTTTTTAGCAATTTTAAGAATTGTGATTGTATACTTGTCCTTCTTCCTCAGTGCTAGCAAAAAGAGGACTGACAGCATTGTGTTTTCAGTTAGCAGTTATTATCCTGTATAACTATACTAATTATTCTTTCTTTTAACAGCATCCTCGAGCTCTAAGAAAAACGGTCTGTTGAGTCAGAGAGTGGTGACCCTCAAACAGGTATTTAACACACTCCGTCCTTATCACACGTTATGAATGATGTTATTGTCTCAGTACTACCAGTCAAACAAATTATAACACACTGCACTGAATGGTCAGATCATGGTTGTAGGTTTAACTATAGGTGGCTTTTATTCAAACAGTGAAGGTACAGTACCTTACCAGTTACAGTTACTATCTTGTATTAATGTACTTATTATTTCTTGTTTTAATAGCATCCTCGAGCTCTAAGAAAAGACGGCGGTCTGTTGAGTCAGACAGTGATGACCCTCAAACCCTCAAAGGTATTTAACACACTCCATGTTGTTGTTATCACAAGTTATGAAATGTTTTCTTCAGCCCACTCTCCAGCAGAGTAGGTGGTGGTAATGCTCCTTAAACTCTTGTTACTGTCCGCTATTAAATAAAGAAGTAGAATCACGCTGTGTGGTACCTGCTGGAGTCTGGAAGACTCCACCCACACCTGCTTTGTTGGAGGCAGATGAGAAGCAGCACCTGATGCTAGCGTTAGCAGCCAGCCTCACCAAGCTACACTCGACCTTGAGCAAGCCGTTCAGATGCAAACTGCTAAGTCTGCTAACGACTGATTGACAAACTGCCTCACTAAATGGACTGCAGGTCAGAGGCAGTGTTAGAGGACAGCAGAGATTTGACAGAGAGCATCAGAGAGAGATAACTTTATTTAATGAGTCACAGAGACTGTTACTGTGCTGTCAAGCTAAGGTCAGAGGTTTGTCCTGATGCTCATATTGAATATTAAACTTTAATTTTTTTTATATAAACATATTTCATGTTAATTATTTTCCATTCATTTATTCAGCTACTAAATCTAGTTTGATTTGAAACATGTTTGAATATGTTTGGAGGCTTTTCACAGAAAAAAGCGATTCATTTAGATTAATTAATCAGAGCCTATAATATATTAGATTTTTAATCGCTTGACAGCCCTAATAAAAATAGTACTCACAATTATTCATTATTTCAACAGGATCCTCAAAACATAAGACAAGACTGAAACCTGTTGAGACTGGCGGTGACTCTAAGCGAGGTATTTCAAACACTGTGCATAACTATAACTATTAGGTTTACTTAGTTACATTAATCTTTAAAAATCTGGTTACTGACAAACTGCAGGCAACAGTGCGTGAGAGATAGCACCTCTCTTCACAGCAGGAGATAACCTGGTGACTTGTTGTAAATGTATTCATTGGTTAGTCTTGTTAGTCTGTTATGCAGACAGTGCAGACAGCACAACACTTAATAAATTGATCTGTAATCCTGGAGATTCCCAGTTTATTCTATAATATAAAATACATAAAAGTTGGTATTGCACCATTCTGTACAAAAACGACATAAGGTTACAAATTTTTATTATTTAATAGTTTATTATTTTATATATTTTTCTAAGGCTTTGTCTTGATATCAAAATATCAAATCATCAAATGAAATTTAATGTATATCACGCCAAGTTACAATGAAGTTACCTTCAGCCATTTTTCATATAGGGCAGGTTGACACCAAATTCTTTGGCATTACAAAAATCCCACCATGAGCTGCACTTGGTGACAATGTCAAGGAGAAACTTAACTGAATAACTAAACGGTTGATGAATTGCCAATTGAATCGTTAGTCTCCACTCCTGATTTTCTTTTTACTTTTCTTTCATAGGAACATCAAAGAAGAGAAGCTGGTCACCTGGTGAAATCCGGGCTGTGGAAAAACACTGAATGATTTCATCGAATCTGGTAAAGTGCCCGCAAATCAGAATGCAATGCCTGCATTAAGGCTTCACCAAAGGCGCTGAGAAACAGAAGCTGGACTGCTGTCAAATTTTATGTTAAAAACAGGATCACTGCCATTCAGCGTCAAAGTGCCAAAAGATTTTATTAAAAGCAAAGAGCACTTGAATTTTTGTTAATTGAATTTTCTTTTGTGACCAGATGTTAATAAAAGCCATTTAAGATTAACTTCAAAATGCCTGTCTTGTGTGAGAACATTTAAAGTTAAGTAGAGCTCTTTTCTCCACCTCTGTGAGGCTTATAGACATGATATGGGTGGGGGTGGGGGTTTTGGCTCCAGTGGGGACCAACGGCTGGTCCCCACTGGAGCCAAAATCAGGTTTAAAATTTATGTGAGAGTTTTGATGCTTTAAGTCATTTTCATGCTCACGTGAATTTTAAAAAATTTAGCAGTTAAAACCAAGTCTCTAGACCACTCAGAAAGGGTGGATCCCACAAGGACCCTTCCAGTCAGTGGACCTCACGGGGAAATAAAAACGGGTATGTGTGTGTGTGTGTGTGTGTGTGTGTGTGTGTGTGTGTGTGTGTGTGTGTGTGTGTGTGTGTGTGTTTCAGCGATGATCAAGTGTGAAGCGGGAGGGGTTTGTGTTATTGTGTTGTGTCCATCAGCAATAGGAAGAGAAAAAGGGCAGATCCTACTTCCCATTTGAACTCTTTATGAACATCTTGACCTTTAACCCCCGTAATATTCTTTCGAGTTGTTTTAACGGTTCTAAATGGCTGATTTACGTCAGCAGATGCCTCATATAAACACTGCAGATTTAGACAAGAGGCGTCTGGTTTGTAGTTTGGGTGCCTGCTTGACTTCAATAACAGTGAAGGGCTTGCGTGCATTATTGTGAGATTGATTTCTAAACTACATCCTCAAATTTTCTTCCTATTGTATCTCTTCCTTATTTTGAAAAAATAAGGCCAGACATGGGTGGTCTGTGCCCTTGGGGAATTTGTGACCGTGGTTGTTTGAATGTTTGCAACCTTGTTTGATTAATCTTGTTGGTTTAATCCATACAAAAACAAAGGTTGTTATCTGCCAGGCAAAGAATAGCTGTTTTTCCTTATTTTTAGTCTTCATGCAAAGCTAAGCCAACCAGCTGCTGGATGTAGCTTCATATTTCCCATACCGATATGGGAGTGTTATATACATATTTCCCAAAATGTTCTACCAAAAGCTGGTTACAGCATGAACACAGAAACAGCCACAGGCAGACATGTGCAGGTGCGATTAAAGTTAAAGCAGGAGAGCGTGTGAGTGATTGATGCGCTGAGGTACGAGTTAAGCCTCTCTTGCAAGAATATTTCAGCACTTGTGTGAAAGTGATCTTTGTTTGGTGGGATACATCTCTCCAGCTGGCTCGAGCTGCTCACACACTGGTGTAAATCGCTTCACAGATAAAACAGTGTTGGGCATAGCAGAGCTAATTAATTAGGCTACAAACCTTCTTTATTTATGTTCACACTGAACACCTTGTTCTGTGCTCATGAAGGCTCTCCGTTCCCCGCCCCTCCATGTACTTGGTGTTGTTAAGCTAATTCGTGTGAATTCGCAGTCATTTATTGGGATGAAAGACAGTTGCTGCTTTCCCCGTTGCGAGACACAGGAAGCCGCTTGTGTCACTTCCTGCCACATTCTAACTGTTTTGTGGCAATTGAGACTCATGTACAAATAAGGCAACAGAAGACAAGATGGCACAAGCCAATCTGAAGTCCTCGTGTGTGTGTGTGTGTGTTGGAATGCATGCCTACCCCCTAACATGGTAACTAATCTGTGTTTTTTTTAAAAAAACACTGGCAATTCTGTGCCTTCACTCAGATCACTTTTCCTTTTTTTTTGGCTACATTAATTTCATGATTTCATGTGCACAAATAAAGCCTTTATTGACCTCATTTTCCTGCTGTTACAGCCTCCCGCTTAAGTAGACCTTCTCTACGACTGTACTGTGAGAACTTTACACATTCAGACATGAGTTGTCAGCAGTGTAAAGTAATTTTAAAGAGATCAAAGTCATGTCAGCTTAGCAGTTGTACTGCAGCAACAGGAAGTGGTTTAGCATGCAACCTGCTGAATAACCAGCGACATGTGATCTGTCTGCTAGCGAGCGGCCGCATTAACTGAGCTAAAGAGGAATCGGGGATGAAGAGGAGACTGCAGACAGTTGGGATGTGATTGCATCTACAGGAAGCCGCATGGCCTCACTGTTAATGGGCCGATCGTTTCAAAAGCATGTCATGTTGTTTCCCTAAGTGCAGGCAACACCCTTGCTGTTCCGCCTACTCAGTTATTTGGTGGTACATTAAGTTAAAAGGGTCAAAAATAGTATGCAAATTACAATAGAGGCAATAAAAATAAAAATACAAGTGCAATATGCATATCATAAAACTATAAATCTGTCAACCACCAGAGATATTTCCATACTGTTTGTACAGTGGTAGCCATGACTTTAATATCTCTAGTTGTATTAGGCTCACAGCAATGTTGCACATGAATGAGCATGACCTCTTTGTCAGCATGAATCGTGTGCTTAATACACTGAAAAGTTCGTGCTGGCCATGACAGCGACATCTTTTGAAGTTGGGATGACTGAACACTAAGTTCCAATGACTTTATTACCCATACTTTGAACATAAATGGTCTTTTCCATGGTGAGTTAAACCATATAAGTATATACATACACCCACCTGGTGGCAGTCAACAATCCGTGACATGAGAAAGTTTAAAAAAAAAAAAACTTGCTCATGGTAATGTTGGATTTTTTTTTTTTTTTTTCCCCACAGTCAACATTTCCATCACTGTGCCGGACTCTTGAATTGTTTTTTTGCTTACAAGGCAAGACATTTTACAAGTTAAAGATTGCAAATAAAATAAAATAATTTAAACAGTTGAAGCCAAAGATCTCCTTCTCTTTGCAACTCTGGTAACAGCCTCTGTCACCCCCCTCCACCCCAACCTCTACCACTTCCTCCAGTTCCAGCCAAACGGCCTTACATAACAGGGGTTTAGCAAAGTCTGCAGTGGACTTTTCCCCCTGCCTAAACAGAGGCTGCCCTTCTTCCCTGCACAGTGGCTTGTCCATGGCAGTTACAGCGTACATGCCTGAATGTCTCTCTGTCTGTTTATTATCCGCTTGAACTACCTGTTAGCCCTGCTTAAAGATGTGGCCATGCTTGTTGCTGCTGGAGACCGGCTGCAGTACTCAAGAGGGCAGATACAGTCATTACTACTGTGCAACTTCCTCCAGCTTGAGATCATGCAAATATTTCTTACTCTTAACCTTCGGTGCGCCTGGGGGGTGGTAGTCTTTCAATTCCTCATCTCAACAGTAACCAACCTGTAATTAACTGACTAAAACATCAACACAGCATCAGAAACGTCATGACCTATGTTATAAATGATAGGCTGAGAATTAAAGAGTAAACCTACGATTGTTCATGATTGTAGGGTTGAGTGAAAGAAATGCTTCATTACATGCGTGGATTACACAGCTGCAAGAACATAAAGACTAGCAGAATAGGTGTCAGTCAGTGCGGGATCTCCCATAATTTCGAAGAGATTATTAAGAGAGATATTACCCTGTGAAGTTTCTTAACTAGAAGGCCGGTTCTGAGCTGCTCTGCTATGTGGAGGACAGCCCCATGCAGAGAGTCCCACAGCTCAGCTCACATGACCAGACAGAAGGCACCTGATCCTCTCCCAGGGGTGCAAAGAGACAGATGGAGCAAATAGAAAGAGGGGGAGAGAAAGAGATCAGATTGACAATACTAACACACTGGGAGAGGTAATAAGAGGACAGGGAAAAATACGTTGTTGTTTTTCTTCCATCCATGTGAAGCTCTTTGTTCCTTGTAATCTGATAGGACAGACATCTACTGTTGATTTCACGTAATATTTGTTGTTGCACTTGAAGCATAACAGGATACATACGTTTAAAGGTTACATTTATTTGTCTTCGATTATGCAGGACACCCGGAGCACCACTGAAGAGAAACCTGTCCAGCGATCTAAGGTAAATATGCATTGTCTGTCTTTTCTTCCTCATCCCTCATTCATGGGTCTCTCCTTTTTTTTTGTTTGCGTTACTCTTGGCCCACTTCACTGCCGTCAGCCTTTTGATCTTAGAAGCAAGGAAAGGAAGTCTTTCCTGCATTTGGTTTCTTTTGTATACGCTAGCTTTCATCTTACTAATAGAGGCCCAGATCACTGCCTGTTTGTGTGTCTGGTAGTAAATCTGTATATTTATGTGCTCAGTCCTTCAGCTTTAAGACCCAAAAGGAAGTCTGTTCATCATGTGGGAAGACGGTCTACCCAATGGAGAGATTGGTTGCCAACAACCTGGTCTTCCATTCAGCATGCTTCTGCTGCAAGCATTGCAATGCCAAACTCAGGTGACTATATATAAATGACTGTTTTCCTGTGTGCATACTTGACTTATTCCTTTTGGTTTCTATATAACTGTTTGATCTCTTCCATCTTGGCAGCCTTGGCACCTTTGCGGCTCTTCAAGGTGAATTCTACTGTAAACCCCACTATCAGCAGCTGTTCAAAAGCAAAGGCAACTACGACGAGGGCTTTGGACGCAAACAGCACAAAGAGCTCTGGGCCTCTAAGGAGACAGAAAATATAACAAAGACAGCATAATCATGTCTGCCTTTCCCTTCCCAGCCCTGCATCTTCCTTTTCCTCCTCCTAACACCTCCAATACATCACGATGAACACATGCCTCATAGGCTGGGGCACTGTTAAATTACCCACGCACTCACTTGCTTTTTAAATGCCATCAAAACAGATACATGCACAAACAGCTAGGAAATGACTGGCCAGTCATAATTATACCACTTAAGAAATAATATTGGGGATATATTTTGGGTTCGGTTTTAATGATATCTGTATTTTCGTAATTTTATTTTCCTCTTTGGAATTGGTAGTTGATTGTGACCAAAAGGCTTCTCCAGTATGGGAAGTATAATATTAATAATAATAATAATAATAATAATAATAATGATAATAATCACTTTTATTTGGATTTTTTTTTATTCTTTTAAATGATTTCCACCCTTTTTTCAACAATTAAACTGTATGCTCAGGCAAACAACATAGGGGTTACAGAGCATCCATGTTTGGCAGTAGAGCGTACACTCAGGTCAATTTTCACCCAAGGATTTAAAAAAAAAAAAAATACTCCATGGTTTTCACTCATTTTAACAAAACACAAATCAAAATAATATTCCTCAGTATTGTGACTTTGCTGTCAAGTTTGTCAGGTTTCATATATTTGAGGAACAAACAGGGTACAGAGTACTGTAAAATAACCGCACACATCAGCAACAGCTCACCTCTCGTGTTTTCATTTTTGTGTTTAGTTTTATTATGGTTCACGTCATCCCATGGTTTCGTTTCGTTTTATCGACCACTTTGAATCTTATCCTTGCATGTTGGGATGACTGGGTCTTAATAGCCTTATCTTATGACTGTAACGATCTTTTTTGTGTTGTGAATGGTTTTATTTGTTCCATTGATGCATAGGAAATCACCTTTTAAAGTTTTTAGAAGCACTTGAGTTTGGATTTGATTGATGTCACGGCATAAATTGATCCTCTCTGAGCTTTTATGGTGAAATTTAAATGGAATTCTCAGACTGTGTTTTGTATACTATCTGTACATAGATCTGTAGTTTGTGATTAGTGAACATTCCCCACCACGCTGTACTCTCGTCTTTGCACATATGACCACACACGATCACCAGACAAGATGTTGATAATCACAGGGAAACTGAGGTCTCGTTCGTAAACATCCCTCGCTCCGTCATATGGAACATTTGAAGAAGAGCTGTAAACGCTTGAGTAAATAGATTACGGTTGCGTTTCTGTGTCACATGAGGATGTTGATGGACAGAGCTTAAGCCTTGCAAGAAATCGCACAGTTTGGTTCCTTCATCATTTCACGCTTGTCAGTTGTTGCCGTCTTGTGATGACTTCTCCCCTGCTGTATTTGAGTGTGTTCATATAACTGAACAGTTTTCATGGGGATGTAGACAGATCCAAGTGTCTTGAACATCCATTGTTATTTGTTCTCCCCTAGTACCATCCAGTTAGCGTGGACAGGTTTCCCTTTTAGATAAATGCCTTCCTGTTCTCATCTCCTGTCTTATGAGCTAAATACATCTTAGCTAAATACCTGCACCTATTTCTAAAAACTGAATTTACAGTTAGGTGTCTAAAGGAGGGTTTGTCACAGTATTGGTCCCCTGATGTGCTCCTGCATGCTGCATGCCAAACCCAGGGCAGAGCACACCCTGCTGGGGGAAGTGTGACATTGTCATCGAGTGTGAGAGGAAGAAAAACTAAGTTGCCCGTGAACTCAACGTAGCCTTTATTCAAAGTTTTGGAATAGTTTGCCTCGGTCTGCAGTGCAGCTACTGCACTCAAGCCACTTTTTATCTTAGTTCATTCCAAAACTTAATTAACCAAGTTAAACAAGATTTCCACATCTATATTTCATTCTAAACAAAGAATGAGTTTAAAGCCATTCAAATATCTCATTTTAGAACATGTCTGAATACCACTGAGACTTGACTGACACTTGAATGTGACTGAAGGTTTACTGTGAATCTGAGCATGCTGTGCAGAATGGAAAGCTAAACAACATCAAACAGATGGACTTTTTCAAAAGAGAAGCCTTAGACATAAATAGCTGACCTTTATAGTTTTTTTTCAAACAAGATCTTTGAGTACACAGATCTTTACAAAGAAATCTCCTGATTATGCCTTTTCAAAAACAGACCTGCTAGAGCCCCACTATTAAACATAGGATTACTTCACTCAACCAGCAGCCATTTTTCCTATCCAATCACTTTTTATCTACATATAATGTACAATGATTCTGTGTGTCAGTGTATATTTTATATTTTCCTTTTTTTTTATTTTAAAATGGTCCTCTGGATCCCTGAGAATGCTTTAAAATCAAGAGTATTGTATCTAGAAATGCTGTCTTTGTCACTCTTTGTTAGCAGTTCGCCAAGGTACAACTGTAGAATCTGTGAATTGCAACTTCTAAGTGTAACAGAGCAGACAAGGTACACCTTACACTGGTGCCAAGTGGCTCAGGTGAATGATTGCAGTGTAACGTTTTAAATGTTAAACCTGTGAGTCATTTCATTTTTGTGCTTGATGTGACCTTTTCAATGCTGTTGTCATGAAGACATTTTAAATGTATGCATCCTTGAAAAATGTATTCTGTATTACAGACTTGACCTGTGGATTGAGGTGGCCTTACAGCAAAAGAACGCTTGGACTGTGTATGCAGTCTTTCTCCTCTATTCTCCCTTCTCTCTATTGCTTAGTTGTGGTATGGAAGTGTAACATTTAAAAATGTAAGCGCCCCCCTTTCTACACCAATATACACAATCATTTTGTGCATTCTTTCTTTTCTTTTTTCTTTTTTTACATGCTTTTTGAGAAAAAATAAAATGCTGGTGTTGATTTAATGAAGTTGTTTTGGTGTGTTTATTCATGTAAAGATTGCTAAATCATTGAATTCCCTGGAGGTTAATAGCTGAATGTTTTAACCCAAGGATATCAAAGCTTTCAATTATTGTATTTGAAAACAAAATCAATTTATGAAGTACTAATGTCCTGCAAAACTGTTTAAAAATATGATGATATACTTAAACTTACGTATGTCTGCCTGATAGAAGTTGTTTTGCAAGCCTTTGTGCCAGACTCCCAAATAGTCAGCATGTTAAGTGTTACAAGTGGTGGAAGAAGTACTCATTCTTTAAACAGAGGCAAAAAAATACCACAATGCTCTTTAAGTGCTGTTCTTAAGTACAAATACCACAATGCGCTTTAAGTGCTGTTCTTAAGTACAAATTTGAAGTGCTTTATTCAAGTATTTTCTTCTCATGCCACGAGCTACAACTACTCCACTACATTTCAAAAGAAAATAATAATAATAATATATAATAAGTGCAACAATAAAGTCCTGCTTTGATTTGCATGCTGGACAGGGCTGTTTTTCTGCAGTGAATATTTTTATTTTTAAGTTTGTTTTCTTGATTATTCCAACATACTCTTATGTAAGTAACATTTCCAATGCAGGACTTTTACTTATATTTTTTACTTATTCTTACACTGTGCTATTAGTAGTTTTACCTAAGTAGAGGATCTGAATACTTCCTCCACCACCGTCTATAACTAATTAATTGACAAAAGGCTGCGTTAGATACAGCGGTGGAATTGCAACGAGGCTTAAAAATTGCGATTTATCCTATAGTTTTGAAGGCAGCATAAGCGTGATCTACGTCACAGTTGGGCCGCCTCTTTAATAATAATGTGCGCGCTCCCGCAGAAAAGACTTCGACCGAGTAACAGCGCGTGCCCGCAGCTGCACGGCGCTAATTTAGATAGTTTAGTAATCAGAAATCCCCCTGGGAACAAATCCATGTTCTTACACAGGCACGGAGGACGGATAGTCGAGCATTTGGAAAACATGGATACGAGCCTGGAGTACAGTTTTCACGACTTGTTGGAAGCATAAAAGCGGGTTCCGGTGGCGATGTTTTTTCTGTCAGGAAGTTTGACGTATTCGGTTGAAGATTAATTCTTACTTTGTTTTGGTTGGGGAAAGTTGCGGACCACCGTCGGTTACAGAAACCGCACGACAACTCTGCGACTGTCGTTGGAAAAGACTGCGTTTTTTTTTTTAATTTTTTTGTTTATTTATATATTTTTTTGCGTCAAAGTCAGTTTGGACCTGACATGAATCCTCCAGGACCGTAATGAAAGAGTCCGGAGCTCTGCGAAGTGTAAACATCGATGGAGTCTCTCCAACTTGGCTTTGCTTGAAATAACAAATCGAGTTTGTGTTTATTTTAAACGTATGCATGCAGTATTTTTCCTGTCAGTGTCATTTCAGACAGTTTTTGCTTCTAGTGTGAACTTCATCACGTCGCGCATTGAATCAAATTCCCTTGCACTTTTGTTATAGGCCAGAGACAGGCCTTTATGCGGTCTAATGTTTAGATCCATATTCAAGTTGCCATGCGATGCAGTTAAATGCAATGCAATCATAAAAGTAAAGATATCTCCAGACTAAACTATTTTGGACTCCAACCTGGCAACACAGTGAAGGAAAATCTGCAAACTTAGCAGGAAGAGAGAGGCCATCAAAATCACGGAAATCGTACGGTCTTTTCCTCTGGCGAGCTGATACACACAAATGGATTTCATACAGGCCATACGGTTATTGTTACACCTTGTTTTGGTAGCTTTTGTTCCTGTGTAACGCGGTTATGGGACACAGCTCCCTGTCCCACACGCCTGAAAGCGTTGTGACCTCTGAAAATGTTTTGGAAATTTAAGTTTTCCAAAGACCCGAGGCTGGACCGGAGCAGAAGTTTGTGTTTGGGCCACAGCTGGAGCAGTCTGATGTAGGCTTTTCCATCGGAACATTTTCTCTGTTAAACTCGCAGCTGTCTGATGTGACCAGGTCTGTTTTTACAACCTGGAAAGTGTCCGTTAGTGTGTGTGCTTTAATTTTTCCGTTGACGAAGAAGAGCCCCTGTTACCTGGGGGGTCAGCCCCGCCATGGCGCCCCCACACTCATACACACGCACACTGCC
Source organism: Miichthys miiuy (assembly GCA_036365135.1). NCBI lineage: Eukaryota > Metazoa > Chordata > Actinopteri > Sciaenidae > Miichthys > Miichthys miiuy. The sequence goes on from CM071622.1 coordinate 17,934,768, forward strand.
CGGTGTGTCGGTGTGACTGAGGGCACCGATGGACGTGAGCAACGGCAGGACCTACTGCGTCACTTCTGCCGCGAGACACCGGTGACCGGAGTCGGCTACACGCGGGAGAAGCCCGGGCTTGTCCCGACCTGACCAAGGTCGTCAAGGCGACAGGTGAGGGTTGTGCACGTGCCACGTGATAGTAATGATAGGTATATGATGAGTGAATTATGCTGCATTCATGTCATGTGGGAAAAATTGTAATTGCTAGAGTTCTGCTTGAAAATAAGGATGTAGCCAGACTTTCTGGTAAAAAGGTGCAAAAACAAAGTGTGTAAAGTGTTATTCGTTATATGACAAAAACATTTTACCAACATGAAGCTCTAATATTTATGTAGGGAAATACTGAATCCTTTATTTTTGTTGGCTTCAAAGTGAAAACTTAATTAGATTGAGAGTAAAAAAAAAAAAAGATGGGATCAGTCTTTTAAAAAGCTCTTTAGGTAAGTAACTGAGTATGAGTTTAAAGTGATCGAAAGAAGGTATGAGGTATGGAGTGTTTGACTGTATCAAGCCGTTAATTATGAAAATATATGTTTTCTTTACACGTATTACTGATGTAAACAAACCTCTAACATCACATCAATTGTTGTTGTCGATTGTGAACTTTTGGATGTGTTCATCTGATTGTGTACTTTTAATAGAAAAGGAGGAACACAAAGAACACAAATAAATTGGATACCATCTAATCACGTCATAATAGGATGCTGTATATGCAAGATGATGTCCATACCAACGGCTCACAACGGCTCACAACGGCTGTATCAGTATTGCACACTCCTGTTGGATCTAGCCTGATAATAGATAGATTACTCATCCGTAACGTGTAATGGTAAAGGCAGACGTAACAGAGTGTGCTGCAAAATACTTGTTTGAATAGTTCATTCATGTGATGTGTCATGTGTGCTATTCCTCTCTTGGTGACAAAATATAGCCTTTATGGTCAACACCTGTGTAAGCTTATGGGGGTAGGGAGAACAGAAGGCCCTCCTTCCCTTTTATCTTCATTGACCTGTCTTTGACCTTTGCATGTAGTTATCTGAGCATGCAGACTAAGCAGCTTTTTCAAAACTCATATTGTGTATGCACCTATTGTACATAAGCATGGTGTATCTGTATGTATGTATTAAAAAACTACAATGGGCATTTGAAACTTAAGCCAAGGCAAATACTAGAAACGTGTTGAGATTGCAATATTCAAATGTGGTGGGTTACTCTGAACCCAAAACCACATGTGCACCTGAAACAGGAGGCCAGGGGATTTTGAGTCCAGATGCATCACTGGCCAGAGACAGAGTAAGAACTGTGGCTGGGAAAAACAGCCTCAGACTAAACACCTCTCAAAGCAGACAGAGAAGAGAGGGGGGAGGAAAATCCATGTAAATCCTGCTAGTCCTGGAAATGTGATACAAGGAAAATAAAGCGGGGACAGCTGACTGGACTGGTAGAGCACAGTCTCCTTCTCGATTGAATTCCCTGCATTCCGCTTGGGAGGTCATTAAAATCAGTAGAAGCAAGAGAAAGAAGAGGGTAGTTGGGGGAATGGAAAAGGAAAGTTGTTATTGTGTTGACTACAAAGATCCCCTGAGGTGCACAATATGAGTTTTTCTCTCCAGATCCAGCACCTTTACTATTATCTTTGGAGAACATTTTGTGGTAGAGAGAAGATAATGGAGTGTCCTGAAGTGGCTGTCCATCCTCGCAGCGTGTGGGGGAATCGCACGGCTCATAAACGCCAAGTTATTTAGTAGGGGATAAAATGGCATAAGCATGAAGTTTGAAGGGTTGAAGGACAAAAGTCTTTGGCACCTACTCCATTGGCAGGGGAACATGAGAGTGGCAGAAGCTTGAAAGCAACGTGGCAACGCTCCGTTGACCACAGACGGACATGCCCGGCATTCCTGTGGGTGATTATTACCCAGAAATCCACAGAGTCATTGAGTTGCCTCAGGTGCCGATGCTGTCCGTTTCATATACGGAAATAGTTTCTTGCATCTGGGTATTCTCCTCAGACAGCCATCTGACTGTGCAACTCTACCGCAAAATTATGCTCATCTCATATCTTTTCTGACTCGTCTTAATGATTACTTCTATAAGCTTACCAGGCACCTAACCACAGAAGCAATGTACATGGGTTGATTTGCTACAGTATACTTGTGGGCAAGGTGAAGCACATGTTAAGCACTTGCTGTGTTGACAGTGGACTTGTGGACACTCTTGTTGCCATAACATTTTAGACCAGCCACAGGGAATTACTGATCTGCAGTTTACCCGAGAGGCTAATCTTATTTGTAGTGACACATTGTGGCTTATCATTGTAACTCAGAGAGATGTATTGTGCCCTAACAATGATGCACCGATCCAGTTTAGTGTCTGTGCCAATACTGATCTTATTAAGTGGATCAAGTAGCCAGATGTAACAGATCCACATTATATACAGTTTCTTTATCGATGTCAGTTTCCTTGATTTGAGTCACAGTGTGATGCTTAATCAGCTTTTAGCACCACAGCATTCCCTGGCTTCAAGTTTAAAGGCGTTTAAGGGATTTTAAATGTTTTAAAAAGAGGTCTGTAGTATCTGATTAAATCTGGTGTCAGCAGACACCTGTGTTTAGGTACTGGAATCAAGAAAGAAAAAATCAGATCAATGCATCCCTGGTAAAGATAGTTTATTTTAACCAAGTCTCTCATTTAATCATTTTTGTTACTTTTTTTATGCTTTTGCTAAAAGTGGTAAGTTTTCTGTAATTGTGCAGACTAAGTTCGTGTTCAAGAACTTCAAAGTCAAAAGAATACAAGAGTACTTCTTTGTTCTCCTTTGTTGAATTAGTTTAAATTCAGTGGTTTATTGGTGCAAATTTGGAAACCCTCTCCATTGAAGGAAATGCCTCAGTTTATAATGCTGTTGACGCCTATAACAGAGAAGATAATATTGCCCTGTTAACATCAACAATAGAGTTATAACAGAGCTGAGTTTGGGCTTTGCAACTTGTGCAATCAGAGAAGTTTAAAGCTGGTAGATATTTAAAATGGCAGAAAACTCCCTATAAAAAACATTCTTCCCATATGAACTGTGCCAGACAGATTGCTGCCAGTGCAGCTTGAATTTTCAGCCGTTTCCAATTGTCATTCTTTCTTATGGGCAAAACACACAACACACATTCTCACATGCATTGCACTCCTTCTCATTTAATCAGGCCTTCAGTTTAGAGAAATCTTTAGGTCTGCATGCTAAGGTTACAGTTTTTACATGCACGCAAGGAATAATACATGAAGAGGGGTTTGTGCTGTAAATAAAAATCAGGCTCTCTGCTTATTGTCACATTAAAACAGTAATTTAATTGAGCAATTCACTTTGTCACGCCAGCCTTCTGGATTCATACTGTGAATCCATTTTTCTTATGCCCCCCACATCTTAGTAATGTTTACCACCGAGGTGTTTTATGGGCTGAGGTAGTTGCAGTATTTGCATACTGAAGTTTTGTGAGATTGGCTGATAACCTTTGTCATATGTCATCTTCTGTCTGACTCAGTGACTCACATCCTTCTGCTCTGTCTCCATAAATAAAATAACAAAAACAGTGCCATTCTCTGTTATTATACACCTTTTCTTATCACTAATTATTAAATTCTATTTTTATCACTACAGGCTGTAGGTGGTTTGTCATAGCAGAGACGCATTTCTGAAGACTGGTTTGTAGACAACGTACTCAAACATCACCACAATGAGTAAGTCTTTTAAATTCTGATGTCAGACAGACATTTCGAGCATGGGTTCCTCACAGCATGGGATTAAAGCAGACACATGCACTCACACCAAACACCATCCCTGAGGCCAGAGCTGCTGCCTCAGACACTGTTGGTTGAAATATTGGTGTTCGGCGTCGTGGAGATGGGGGTCTGGTTCTCTCTGCTGCCCCGGGGCTGTATGATGTCTATCCAAGCTACACAAGGGGAATATTTTCTCTTCGTGAGCTACTCCAGCCAAGGCAGAGCTTGCCCTGAGATCAAACATGGGAAAAGGCATATCAAAAACACTGCAGTCCTTCTCTGACTCTAATACCCTGTCACAGGATAGTCTCCATATGGCTGTAGTTAACTAACTAATTGCCTTTGCACACCTTTTAGTGCAGAACCAAGTGCAATGGGCTCATATCTCTCTCTTTCTGGCATACATGCACACACAGGCCACCCATTTTCCAATCCACGCTCTAATTGTGTATTTTTCCCGACCCGTTATCCTCTTCAGATGAGAGGCAGGCTCTCCACTCTATAATGAAGGACCTGGTTGCCCTCCAGATGACGCGGCGCCAGCCTGTATTGTCTTATGACAGTGGCAAACCTAAGACACCGGCCCAGGCCAACCGACAGGTACGGTGTAACTGCATCATCATAAATCGAACATTTTGGAAAACTGGGAAGCCTACAGATAGTTTTGAAAACTCTGTAAGCCTGTGTGAAGTTGCCTTCATTAACCAGGATTTAAACCCAGGAATGATAGAAATTGTGCTGCCCTTGTGACAGGGTAAAACCTTTGTTGTTATCAAGGCTTCACATAAGTCACAGTACTCAGTCACGTTTAAATAGACTTAGATTTCACCGTGAGCTGTAGCTGTGGATAAACACAATCCTTATCGAAGATATATTGTAGAATTAAATACATTTGAATACATTTGAGACTCTGAAACCCAACTCAACTCAATGAACCCTGCAGTAAAAACTGACAAGCCTCTGTTGACAGTATGAATCTTCAACCATGCATTTGTACACAGTTGCATCACTGAAGGGGAAAACTAAACAGACAGAGTGAGATTTGTTTCAACAGTCTTTAAGTAGTGTTGAATATAACAATAAATTTAGAGTCTGACAATGCCGACAAAATAATGTTTTTCCTTCTGACCGCGTCGCTGTTCGTAGACCATAGAATTCAAATTTTGGACCACAGCTATAATAAAGAACTGTCTAATTGAGTATCACACATGTAGGTATATTCTTATTTCTCACAGGATATTTCCTCTAGGCCACACACTTTGCTAATTTAGCATAGTAACAGATGGATTCCAAGATAGCCACCCACAATTACGCTACTGCTGCATTTGAAATATATAAAATCCAGTTATTTTCAGCTTCTTGGCTAAAAATATATTCTGCTCTTGTGTAGAAGAAGCCAGTAGCCCACCCACCCTCGCTTTCTACCACAGCTGCAGCCACAGAGAATAGTCAAAGTAGACAACTCGTGTGCAGTGTAGTGTTTTCTTAAAACCAGAGATTGTTCCCTTGGGAAACACTCCACCATTTTCCCACCTCACTAACTTAGTTTGGACTTGTTATGAGTGGAAGTGGGTTTTCACAAATGATGTAGCAATGGAGTAGGTACAGAATGGAGTGATATGTCTTCCCAGGGAACAATCATGTGAAATGTGTATGCAAGTCATTCTTTAAAATCTTTTCTTCTATGAACATCACTAGCCATTTGATTTTGTTAGTGTTAATTAATATTGCCATATATGGTATAATAATGAATATCAGCGCAGCCTTTCTTACTACACTTTGATGACCTCATTTGTCCACTCTTTCACCTTCCTATTTCTGTCTTCTCTCAGGACGATGTCAGAATAAAGTTTGAGTTCTCAGGAGAGAGGAGGTGAGTATGTGCATATGTATATATGTGCATATATATATATATATATATATATATATATATATATATATATATATATATATATATATATATATATATATATATATATATATATATATATATATACACCAGTGAGAACTGTGTGAGCATAGACTCACACAGAGACATAAATACACTCAGTCAGGCATGTTGTTCTTGTCACATGTTCCAGTTCATGAGAAAGAGTCAAACACACACTCCAGCACTTAATTCAGACTGGATGTGTGCTGGAGAATGGAAGGGGAAAGGACTGTGGTTAGCCTGTGGCTGCCAGCACTAACCACAAGTATGCAAGGTGCACTGAGAGGAATCTGCACACACTAAAAACAGCAGCTTTTGTGGATTTTGCTTGCACGTGTGCATGTAACTCAAAAGGAGCTTCTTTAGCAGCCGGTACAAATCTCTCATAATCTCTTTGTCTGAGGGATTTCTTGCCTTTTTTATGTGTAGGATCCTGATGTTTGGACGACCTGTGCAGTTCGAGGAAATCCAACAGAAAGTCAAAACTGTGTTTGGCCAGCATCTAGACCTGCATTATATGAACAATGAGGTAAAGTGGAGACTCTTGTGCTGTGTCACTACGCATCTCTCCCCACTCATTCTGTCCTTGGCAGGAAATCATCGTTTGAGAAGCTGAAACCGGGGAATGTTTGGTGTTTTTGCCTGAAAAATAGATGTTTAATCTATCATTAAAATATTTGTTGTTGCATATCCTGTCATTTTAAATTGTACTACAAGATGTCTGGATATGTAGTTTTGTCTGTAAATAATTACACACAATTATCTGTGTTAATTATGTATATGTGCATTTCTATAATTCCTTTGCTGATCAAATATTTGTACATTTTAAAATGTTTCCAAAAGCTTTTGTATGCGTGTGAGTCTTGATTTCTTGATGATTTGATTTTAATTGTGTGTGTGTTTGTCTTGTATCCGGGCAGTTGTCCATCCCTCTACGAGATCAGGATGATCTGGACAAGGCAATTGACCTATTGGACCGAAGCTCCAACATGAAAAGCATCAGGATCCTGCTGCTCACTCAGGAGCACAGCAATGTGAGACACACACACACACACACACACACACACAGAATGGGCGTGCATCTTTAGCATCCCGTTGCACCACTGCCATTTCTTCACCATAGAGCCATGTGGTGAAAAATCAAATTTCCTCATTACTTTTTACACAACAACTGGCTCACTGACATTGAGGCAATTGTTCTATTGTTTGTTGAAGCCTTGTTTAAACCTCCTGTTCTCCTATCCTTATTCCAACTACAGGCTTCCTCCCCCACACACCACGTGCCGTGTAAGCAGGTGAGGATCAAGTCATCCCAGTCAACTGGAGACGTTAGCACGGTGTACCAATCCTCCGAGCCCAGGGGGCGCCACTTATCAACTGGTACATATATTTAACTGTCATTCAACGTCCTCTATCATCTTGTCTGCAGCAGAATAGTTGACACACTGATTCAAAAGAGGAAATGTAGACACATTATGTTTTCTCAAAGCTTGAACATTTTGTTAGTAGCTTTCGTTTCCCTGTGCCATTGCTACTTCTTTTTTACTACCTCGATTTCCCTGTCTGTCGCCTCCTCTCTCTGGCTGTTCTTTCTTTGGCTTCCCCTTTTAGCAATGGGTCCTCTTCCTTTTCCTGTTCACCATCACTAGACGATGCTTGCTGGACAGCAGCCAATCAGATTATAGAATGCTATTAGTGTGGTGGACCAGTGGCCTGGTTTAGGATTTTTTTTTTCCTCTGGAGCAGGGGGATGAACTGGCTGCAGGAGGGCTTGAGAGATGGACAGCACCAGGCTATAAATATTAAACCAAACTTTCAGCCATTGCTTCTTTCAGCCCTTTGATCTGTTGTTTTCTTTATGTCGCACTAGAGGGAGTTAGTCCTGAAATCAATGTCACAAAAGTTGGTGGATGGATACGTGTTTGAGTTGCAGTGAGTTGAGTGTGGTCTATCTTCTGCATGTTCGCTTTTGTGCTGCTTGTACTTGGAAAATAAACTTTACTTTAAAAAAATATGCATTTTTCCAACAATATCATGTAATCAGCTGGTTCAGCACTTTCATGCACTTTAAAGTCCTGTAAAGTTCAGACATTAAATTTGTATTTTCTTTATATATCTAGTGTTTCGTTCATGCTTATAGCTGCTGTTTAATCCCAGGTTCTCAGAACACGGGACGTAGTTCACCGCCTCCTGGCTATGTGCCCGAACGCCAGCAGAGGATCGCCCGCCAAGGTTCATATACCAGCATAAACAGTGAGGGGGAGTTCATCCCTGAGACCAGTGATCAATGTGTGAGTCATCACTTCACTATTAATGGGGGAAAATCCACCTTAAAATAGAAATCATATGCTGTGTTCATGATGAGGCTATTGAGACGGGTTCATGAATAACTCTTCCTCAAAACTTGAATCTGGACATTTTCTCATTTCACTTGGCTGATTTACAGTGTTCAGTGTTGGTGAGAAGTGAGAGTCAAACAAAGCATTCAGTTAGGTTCATGCTCCCTAAGTTTTCTCAGAAATTATGTTTTAAGATGGATTTTTCTTTCCGAAATGTATACACATGAAGCATGTGTATACACGCCCTTCATTTTCCATTTTGCCCTTTACAGGTGCTTGATCCCTGGAGCAGTGCAGAAAACTCTGTCTCTGGAAGCTGTCAGTCTCTGGACAGCAACTCAGACAGGTGAGAAGCTGCCTGCAAAAGTAACATAGACAATTTATACTGCCTGCCAGGAACTCACTATTCACATATTTTATTTTTCCCTGGCATATCTATAATTAGTGTTTCCAAAATTAGAATAACTGTAACCAGTTCTATGTAAACACCCAAATACAGTCTCTCAACACCAAAGGAAGCCTCTCTACATCTCTCACTCTTTTTCCTTCCTTCTTCTCTCTCACAGCCCTTCACTGAGGAAGTCTCGCATGCACAGAGCCAAGAGTTACCCTGATAATCGTCAGGAGTGCTCAGGTGAGAGCAGCTACAATAAAAACTCCTCCCAACCTCTAATTTTCCCAATAACCATAAAATATGGGGAAATATTGTGTTAAGGCATTGTGACAACTACTCACCATGGTGGAAGATTGACTTTGGCTGCAAACTGTGAGAGATGCATTAAAGTTTATGTTTACAGCAAAGCAAACACCGCAATATCAACCACAAACATTAACACTAGTCTGACCTAGGCCTTTTTTTAAAGCTGGGCATATAACATTGTTCATTTAATAAAGAAATCTACTCTTGATAGTCAGTGTTTGCTCATTAGTGACCTTGCAACCAGCTAACATGAACAGTAAGTATAGTCTTAGTATAGGCTACATGTGAGAGTAAAAAAGTACCTCACATGAATGTCATGTGACTCTATGTGCAACTAAGCTAAACTGCGGTTGAATTACAGAGTAGTCCTGCTGACCTTTGGCCTTTGGATATTTGCTTACAGACAGAGAAAATCATGTGTATGACAGGGTAGCAGGGAAAGGAGGCACCTATCCTCGAAGGTACCATGTCTCCCTGCATCATAAGGACCACAGTGAAGGTGAGACGATTAGTACCCTATGTCCATTTATCAACCGTGTGCCTGGTTTCTCTTTCTCTTTGCACTGTTTCCTCTCTTAATCTCTCCCGTTCATCTTGTGGTATTAACCTCTTTCCTGCTCTCCTTCAGGCCGTCGGACATTTCCACGGATTCGTCGCCCCCAGGGGAACCTGTTCACTCTGGTGCCCTCACGCCGGTCGCTTAACGGCAGTGAAGAGAGTCTGGGCAGCTGGCAGCTGGTCGATGCTCAGGGCAGACTCCGTCCTCAAGATCGTACTGTTGCGCATAAGTGTGAGTGTTTATTGGGAGAAATTTTAAACATATATACGTTTAGCAGGATAAAAAAAACATTAAAGAGCTAAATTAAAAGGCAGGTCAGTAAAATTTTCTACTGAACCCAGGCTGGTAAAAATAATACAAGTAAAAATTGATTCTTATGTAAACTGTACCATATAAATTATTGTACCTCATTAAAAATGTACAGTTCAAGTTAAAGAAATGCTTTTTGGAAAATAGACTGTTTTTCCAGAGTCTGTCATGTGGTATAGTTTATGTAAAGCATTAATGAGCAGCTGGGTCTTATTTCTTTTCAGCGCCCAGTGCTCCAATGACATGGCGGCGGGGGAAGCTCTTAGGCCAGGGGGCATTTGGTCGGGTTTACCTGTGTTACGATGTGGATACTGGGAGGGAGCTGGCTGCCAAGCAAGTCAACTTTGATCCTGAGAGTCCTGAGACCAGCAAGGTGACACTAACATGGATAGTCCGGCTTTGTTTTTTGTAGACTGAACACTTGGTTGTCTTGTGCCTCCCTTTTTCTTGTACTGGAGAACATTTCCAATATTGTTTATGGCTACCTCCTGTTGCTGCTTCAGCTGTAAAAAAATAATGTTTGCTTTGCTGACATTTTGTTACCCTGGTTGAACATTAAAAATTCAGCTGTTTTTGTCAGGAAATTGCATCATTTCCACCTTACTTTTACAATATAACTCATCTATGGTAACATTACAGTCGTTTTCTAAAATATCAAACCAAACCGCTGTAAAAGCGCCAAGAATGACCTCATGTTGTGCATGTTAATCTGTTCAGGCCGTCATGTTGCAATGCATGTAGTTAGCATAACTGACTGAGCCCCGATTAATGAATCAACTATCTTAAAAACATATCTACTCTTAGGTCAGGAGTTAAGCCATAAAAACGTAACTTTATCCCCTGACACAGAAATTAAATAATCAACCTGAAGGAAGGAAATTCGATAACTCAAGAAGTGGAATGTATTGAAGAAGTTTTCTTTCCTCCCTCAACCCCCCCTCTCCCCCATTTTAATGTGTTTTCCTGTCTTCGACAGAGAAAACATGCACTGTCACTTCCTGCATCTGAAAGAATCCAAGTGTTGTGGGGGGAACGGTGGTGAGGGGTGATGGGTCAGCATAGCCTTGGCCTCCCATCACCCTTCACACTCCCACCCCCTGCTTGTAGCAGATGTGAATCAGTTCTGTGTTGGGACTTTTTTACTTTTTGCATCTTTGCCCCCCTCTCTTTCTCTCTCCGTCTCTGTTGTGGCCTCATTCTCTAAAGTAAACACATGAACTTCTTATGGGGAACTGTGCTATTGGCTTTCATTTACTCTCTGCTTTAAGTTTCACTTGTTTGCGTATTCTATGTGGACTTATAAATCACTGTTTGTTATCCTCGTGTTTATTGTTCAATTCTTTGTCATCAGTGGTAACAAATATGACAGAGCCTGCTGACGTCTGAACAGTGCATTTTGTTTGCAAATGAAATCAATAAATCAAAACAGATGCATTGCTCCGAAATGACGGCTTTTATGTTCATTTGTTAACGGTCGTTTGAATATTCACTGTGTAATTTCCCCGCTTCTCATTGTCTCTGTACAGGAGGTCAGCGCTTTGGAGTGTGAAATCCAGTTGCTGAAAAATCTGCATCACGAGCGCATTGTTCAGTACTACGGTTGTCTGAGGGACCACAATGAGAAAACCCTCACTATTTTCATGGAGTACATGCCAGGGGTGAGTCCCACCAACTTCATAGCTTCAACCTGTGCTCAGAGGAATGGTTTTCAAAACCTAGAAATCAGTTCCAATTTCAGACTGTGTGTTTGTGTGCAGTTATAATTTAAGCTCAGGCAGCTAAGCCAGTCACATAAGAGCATGAAATAAAGACAGGAGGAAAACAAACAAAGGTCTACAATCAATTCCCATGACGTGACATTTTGAATTGATATTACATTGGGGATATAAATAATGCATTCAGAAAAGTGGTTGTGCTTGTCTTCTGTATTCCCACAAGACGTTACGGCTAAGGTTTATATACTGCAGCAACATATCCAGAAACAGTTGTGTTGCCAACTTCTTGACAAGTCGAAAAACTAGAGAGGTAAAGAGACAGTGGAAGATGAATGAAGTTATGTACTAATGCGGAAAAAGAACCAGAAAAACACACAGCACCAACTTGTGCTGTCAGTCAGTAGTCCTGTGTTTTTCTGAGTTCCCAGGGTCCACAAGTATCTGATCATGCTTTGTTGTTGGTGGCATTTTTGTCTCCCTTTCCACGTCTGCATGACTTCTTTTCAGTATCAATTCAGGTATAACATTTTTATAACAGTAACGTTTTTAATATTTTATCAGTTATCAGTTGACTAATCACTGCAGCTCCTCAGATGTGAGGATTCAACAGTGTAATTCAATAAAGTAAGAAGATTAACCTCCTGGTTTAGTTTTTGAGTTCATTTTCTAGGGCTGTTTAAGCCAAAAGACCTATGACATTGCTCAAGCTTTGAATGCATTACAGAAATGTTTCAGGTGCCAGATTTTATCTTGGCACAGACCTTCAGTGCTGGGGTAGATTAGTAGTCTTAAACCCTGGATGTGTTCACAATCTGTGTGTACTGTTGCACTGGTGACTTTAGGCAAGTGTAAATCATGTGTTTCCTTTCTTTCAGGGTTCAGTCAAAGACCAGCTCAAGGCCTACGGGGCACTGACAGAAAATGTGACACGGAAATACACAAGACAGATCCTGGAGGGCATGTCCTATCTACACAGCAACATGATCGTACACAGGGACATCAAAGGTAGTCCGGTTAAACTACAGAGGCTTGAGTGTTAATACTGTTTAGACACAAGATAAATGTTTAGACAGTGTTTTAATATATAGACGTTTGTGTTTCAAATAATGTGGAAGGTGATAGGTGAGATAAAATATTTACCTGTTCCATGTTAACTCTGGCTTTCAGGTGCCAACATCCTGCGGGATTCAGCAGGCAACGTGAAGCTCGGAGATTTTGGTGCCAGCAAGAGGCTGCAGACCATCTGCATGTCTGGCACCGGCATCCGCTCTGTGACCGGCACCCCCTACTGGATGAGCCCAGAGGTGATCAGTGGAGAGGGCTACGGCAGAAAGGCTGATGTCTGGTAAGAGATACACAGCAGTGTACTTTAAAGTTTGGTCCTAGTTTATCAAGAAGGATAGTTTTTTAGGGATAGATGACAGACTTCAGTTAAGTTATTATTTGTCAAGAAGGTTTAGAAATTTCAATGATTGCTAGAAGCATCCAAAGTTTAATCCAGTATAAACTGATTTACATTTTTGCCTTCTTTAGCAAACTCAGGTGATTATTTGATAGTAAGATGCTGACATGTCAACATTGTATAATACATATTGACACAGTTTGGCTATAAGAATATATCTCTTGGTCTGATACTGTAAAAAAATGTTTAAATGGATTCCTTCAGACTTATACATCTTGATTTTTGTTGGGATTCAGAAGTAAACTACTGTAACTCCTCTGATAATCTACAGTCACAGCTAATACTTCTGGAATGAAACACTAGTATGATTGACAAACATGCACACACAGACACAAACGCCATAATTATACTTGAAGTACAATAATTTGACGGAAATGACAAACTCTGCATCTGCAAGTGTGTTTTTTTCACCTGCTGCAGGACATCTCCCATTAAAAATAGTTCAGTTTGAAATAGGGACAAAGGTAGTATTTCAAGTCACCAGGGGCCGATGGGAGGAGACATGTAAATGTGAAAAAAGGGAAAATACGAGTGTCGTGAATTGGAATAATATATGTGCTCTCAAAGGTTAAAACTTTCTCATAAAGTGAGGAGCAGACAACATTCCCTTATGCAATCTGATTGGGAGGTGACCTGCCAGGAGAGTGATGTGATTGGCTGAAGGCCAGTCAGACAGGTCGTAACAGAGGTTGGTATGTTCCAGGTTCTCAGCTGAGGCTGAGGGGGGGGGAATGCTCCCAGGAGGGCTTGTAGCTACCAAATAGGTAGAGGAGGCCCTCTGCAGCCAGCTAGTGTGAAAGTTTACAGTCAAAACATTCCTTTAAATCTTTATGTTGAGCTGAGAGATAATATATGGTTTTTGTTTCAGCTTGTTATGTGAGCCCACTGTAGAGCTAAAGCAAAAACAATCATGCATTTCTTTTACAGGAGCCTTGGTTGTACGGTGGTGGAGATGCTGACAGAAAAACCTCCATGGGCTGAATACGAGGCAATGGCAGCCATTTTCAAGATCGCCACCCAACCCACCAACCCACTGCTGCCCTCACACACCTCCGACCAGGCACGGGACTTCATGAGCTGCATTTTTGTGGAGGCCAAACACAGGCCTAGTGCTGAGGAGCTGCTCAGACATCCCTTCTCCCAGATTCTGTGCTGAAACCTGCCTGGCTTCTGAACTTTAACCACAGAGTGGCACAGTAGCCTCAGCAGTATCTGTAGCTTTCTACAAATCCATCCATGGGTCCAGAAATCTGGACATGGAACTGGCCTAAGAGTGTTAAACCCATGAGCCTCTTCCACTGTTCAGATGCTTCTATAAGATTTTGTCTCCTCTTGCATAAATCCAAATAACAATGCCTTGAAAACCAATGCCAGTACATGCTCTTACAGGATTCACCACCAGGGGGAAACAAAACACAGATTAAGGTTGGTTCCTGATCTACTTTCTCAGATGGCAAACACACATACACACACTCCAAATGATGCAGCATTATTCAAGTCATTCACCAGTTGTGTCTTCATAAAGTATCCTCTCCTGTGTTTACATTCACTTGTTGGGCAGTTATAATATGAACGACTTTAAGTGTTTGACATTTAAACATTTAGCTGAGTACCATTTTAAAGCTACAGCCGGCCTAAAGCTCAAATATGTCCAGTGGATGTTGAACACCTCAACAGTGTTAATTGTTAATTTTCCACCTTTCTCTGTCTTGTCTTAAACAAAGAAAACTCTGCCCTTCAACTATAACTCTGTTAAAAGCTATTTGTGGTGCATTTTGCATTTCTAGCTGGGTGGGATGAAGTGATGTCACATGGAGTAGCTACACTGGAGCGTAATAGAGGAATAATGTTCAGCTGTTGAACACATCAGTATTATTCAGACCAAGGCTTGTTTTGGTTTCAGCCTTTTAGAATTAAGACATCATTTAACGTGACTTTGTACTAATACAGGTAGAAATGAATAATAAATACATGGACACATTTCTCAATTGACAGTACCCTCAAAAGACTGTTGCACTGCAGCTTTGTGCCTCTTATGTATTGTGGTTCAAATAATAGTGACATGTATCTGTTCTAAACAAAAAGAAAAAGAGGATGATCTTTGAAAAACCTGTTTAACATCATGTACTGTTGTCATGAACGTATTTCCAAAATCCTTAGAGACACTTCTAATCATCTGGATGAAAAATGTTCAGTCATATGCATCTATTGCATCTATAGACAAATATAATTGATGATATTTTTGTAAAATTGGGTTCACATTGTATAAATTAAGGAAAAACATATGTCATTACCAACTACCATTTATATTTGGATGTGAAAAGTAGTCAATCAGAATATTTCTTCATCCTCATCTTCATAGAAGTTTTGAGGACTTAAATGATTTTCAGGTTGTTGTTTTTTAAAGATAATTTTTCAGAGAAACTCTAGCTCTTAGCTCTTAGCTCTGTGAATTGAATGTAATTATAATACATGAGAGGCAAAAACTGGGACATGCAGCTACAATTCTTCATTTAAGATATGACTCTTATATCTCTAATATTTCTCCATTTAAAAAAAAAAACGTTATCACTATCACTGTCCTACCTGTAAAACTAACCAGTTGAGTCTGAGGCTGTCAAATGTGTTTGGGGAAATTAAGAGAATGAGTGCATTTCAGTACAGTCTAAGAATATGGATTGAATAATCTTCTCATAAAGTTTGAGGATGACACGTAACTGTGTAAGAGGAGCTGAGGGTGGATCTTTTCTTGAAGATGTGTCTTTTTGAATTGAGTCTTGCTTGACCGTTCACCTCAGTGTGACTTCTGTTTCTACCTGCCATCTTCTTCTTGTAGCTCTTCAGTATCACAGGTGTTCTCAGCTGACAAAGTGCCAAAAAGGGGCAGATAAAATGTTATGCTATGGACTTGGTATCAGTTATATGTGAAAGTGAAGCAGATTATTCTTTTTATGGTTTGAAAATACAAACTAAAGGCCTTAATTTGGAAGTGATCTTACTGTTCATGTGTGTCAGGCCCAATCATCCCTGACTGAGAAGCCATAGCTTAAAGATCAATTTTAAATCGGATGCACTTTTATGTAAAATGAATGTTGTGGGGTTTTTGTTCTCTTTACCAAATTTGACTTGTTTTTTACTTCAAATGTGAAAATTGTTTCATTTTTATTTATATCCCCATGTCCATTCCAATTAGATTTTATAAGCAAATATATATATTATATTTTTTATATTTAGACAGTGTCAAATCTAATGATACTTTCTGGACTTTGTGTCGTTAAAAGTAAATCATTGAAAGCAGCTGGTTTTGCAGACATTACAGAATTGGGGTTTATAAATGAAAAATGGGTGGAAAGCGAACTCTGGCTGCCTGGTTCTTGTTCCAACTCAAAAAAAACTTTCCACACCTCCTAGCTATACATTTAGATGACAGTATTACTGGACAGGTTACGGAAACCCTAGCACCATTTGGCCTTGCTTGACACATCAATGAGCTCTTATGAATGAAACCTTTAAAGGTTTTACTTACATAAGTAAATGCTGGGAATATTTATTGTGTGATCTCAGAACTTTGAAATGTAATTAAAGGTTATGTGTGTGTGAGCCAAAGACGAGCAGGTTCGGAGCCAGTGCTGAATTTTAGAGTTCGCTTTTCAACTCAGATGACGACTTTGTTTATCCCAGGGTTCAGACAAAGAGTCCAGTATTGAATGATTTTCAGGGCAAAGGTCTTAACGCTGCCTTAACGCTAATATGAGAACTTTCTATGGGCTGCTACGGGCTAAAGGCAGCTAAAACATGTTCAGTGTTGAAAATAATGCATTCTTAATAAAAGCGATAAAGAACCCTGTGGTAAGCAAATGAATACAAAGTAGTTGTCTAGAGATCTATATATGTAAATGTATGTATGTATCATGACAGGACTTGCAGTGCAAAGTCTAATGTATCAAATCTATTTTACAGCAAGAAGAGAACAGTATGTTTAATGACAGTGTTTATATATAAGTCATGCCCTCGCTCCAAAACAAATAAATTGTTTTTAAAAATTGTGTCAGTTTGTGGCTTGTCCAGACTCAGTGAGTCCAGTAAATTAAAGGACACTGGAGACTGAGCTCATTGTTGGCAATAAGAAGCTACTTGATTGATGCACTCTTTTTTCCTCTCCCTTGCTCACTCTCTCTCTCCCTCATTTTGTTTCTTCCTCTATTTTTGCTCATCTCATGAGGAAAAACAGGAGGCAGACACAGGAAGGAGAGGTTTCTACAGCCGAGTCCGGCTGTGAGATGGGAAAACAGATTGTATCGAACAAAGGGGCTTTTTCTTGAATTGGCGTGACACAGATGTATTGCTTTTGACAAGTTTGTTTTTTATTGCCTTTGAGTTGATTCATTTTAGTTTGCTGTCTTTTTTTTTTAAAGTACACAAGGAAAGGTTCAATACTGATAACAGTTACAGTGGATAACAAGATTTTAGGATACAGAGTGAAAACAAAAAGGTCACTTTCGCAGTATTTTTCTGTTTGTTTTCACAATAAAGACAGAGGAGCTGCATTGGCCATATATCCTCTTTGTTTTGTCATATATGGATTTTGAAACTTCTTGGAAAGTAGAATTAGATTTTCAAAGACAGTATACCAAACATGCCAGAGGGTGACAATTATAATGATCTAGCTTCATAATGTCCTTTATATTGAGCCAGAACAGAGGAAACTGATAGCTGTTCATTCAAGGCTAATGTCTTTGCCTCCCTATTGCTCCTTAGCACTCAGATCAGGGATATTCAACTTGCTTTGCTCTGGGACTACTTTTGCAAGATGACAGGAGGCCAGTTAATTAGGTCCAGTGTACGTGAAATCACAGACATCAAGTGTCACTGCTTTTGCACAAATCAATAGGCTGACATGCAACTTCAAAAAAAAAAAAATTATATATATATATATATATATATATATATATATATATATATATATATATATATATATATATATATATATATATATATATATATATATGGTCCTTGGAGGATGAATTCTACTGAGGTAGTGGTCCTCCGTTGCCCAGTGTCCATGACATTGATGGTGAAATTTCTCCACAAATATTGGCTCTTTTTTTTTTTGACTCTTTTGTAATGTAATGTATGTAATTTTTTTGGTGATACCTTAATTTTTCCTCGAGCTAAATAAGATGGTGAACATGGTAAGCATACATTATATATGTTGGCATAATTTTGAGCAGGTCAGCAAGTACTAGCATGTCTGCTGACACATAGCTTTGTATTCTGATATAATCTAATTTATGGCACATGATCAGTCTAATATAAAGGTTTGATAATCATAAGAATGTGTATCAGTGTTCAAACAGGAATATTACAGTTTTTTTGTTTTTATAACAGTTTACAGACTGTGTGTGCGTCTGAGTGCTGGGTTTGTTCTGTGACGTGTTTGTGTGGTATGCTGTGTGTGTGTGTGTGTGTGTGTGTGTGTGTGTGTGTGTGTGTGTGTGTGTGTGTGTGTGTGTGTGTGTGTGTGTGGTATATTTGGGCCCCTAGAATTCCTGCTGACAGGCAGACTGGAGCTTCAGGTCTGAACCGGCTCTCCACGAGCCTCTTTGTGGCTGCGCTCTGTTTGGGTCCAGTGGTGCTGAGTCCCAGTTAAGCCCCCCTGATTTTCATCACAGCTCATTTCCATGCCAGGCCTTGCTTATTCAGTATCACCCAAACATTTAACTGTCCTGCTTTTACCTGTCATGTCTCAGGGTCCAGAATTGTACCTGAGAAGTCCAGAGGGTCAGCAGCACTGGGTTCACTAGGGACACAGAGATGTGCAAGACTGGCTTGTCTAAATGCCCTCAGAATAGAGCTACAACAGCTCCTTGTCCCTAAATGGTCATTAGTCTTCAAACAAGGAAATATGTTTACCCTCAGGGGTCCGACATTGTTATCTGACTCAGTAGAGTCTTCTATGTTATGTACCTATTTGCAGTATCTATGGAGTAAGACAGCCCTATCCTCTCACCTCAGTAATGATCAGAATGGTGCCTGCTCTCCTAAACACAAACATACAGCTGCTCGGTCCCTATAACAATCTAAGATGTCTGACTTATGCCTGACCCTGTGTAAACTTCATATGTGGTGTGCTGGAATCGAAAATTCCCTCACACAAGCATAGAGCTTCATGTGACGACTACATACACAGACACACTCAAGATCAGTTTCCTAGTTAGGAAATAAGTTTAGATTTTGACTGAACCAAAACTAGATTCATTCAAAATGAAATAAGATTTAGTCAAGCCCTGGTCTTGCATAGCCAGATCTCTACAGCACTGTCATGGAGTAAGATAACAATTCAATCCAGGATTAGATGACAGTTTAAACTAGCTGACATAATTTTGATGAGATTACACAGTTTTACTGCTATTTTCTCACCTTCAAAGAACTGAGAGGATAATTTCACTGCTGGACACGACAAATATTGTTGTAAATGTGCAAAAAAGTGACTCTTAAAAATTCACACCAGTTTTTTTAAAGATTGTTTGAAGCTAAATGTGACAAAATGTTGCTGTTATTGTCAGCGTGAGCCGCTTTACAAACGGCACCCCATATCAATGAAGGTGTTCTTTTTTGCACTTCCATTTTTTTGTCTGATTTTTTTTTCCTGATATCAACAACATTACATTCTTTTTTGGATTTGTTCCAGTTTGTTTAGCAGCCTCAGGCCACTGCATATGAGCACATACTTATATTAACTGCTGAGACTAACACAGGTGGTTGAAATGAATCTTGATAAATTAAATACAGGAATATGGTAGAAAAGTAGCAAATCAAAGCATCAGATGTGTTTCAGAAAGTAAGTGTTTGAACCAAGAGTTACTATTCTACATTAAGACTTACTTTAATTTACATCCTGTCTGTTAAACAAGGCCTTGAAGTAGGGTGGGTCTGAGACAGTCGTATTTCCAGCTCGATGGTCAGGATTCAATTTGGTTCGTGGCCATCTACATTAAGGCATCAGCGAGGTTGAAGGATGGTCGTGGAGAGGTACACAGTGGGCATTTGGGTGTAAAATGCCAGAGCACAAAGCAGACGTTGAGTCTTACGCAGTCAAACTGAGCTGGCAGCCATGTTACCTTGGCCTGAGATCAGTCTGACTCCAGCAGCATTAAGATTCTTCCCCACACCCCTTTTCCTTGTAAGTCCTGCAAGTGAAATGGTCTCCTCATGTTGGACGCATGAATCAGCTGTTTGACTTGGCCCTTTAGTGACTCAAACAGCAGGGAGGGAGGAGAAGGAGGGGTCTGCACCACCTTTCTTCCCTCTCTGTGGATGTTTAATCTTCGGGACATATTACCTCAGTGACCAGATCTGAGGCAACGGCCGTCATTGTCTAAAGAATCTAGAGCGCCAAAACAATTAGTGTCACCTTAATGATGCAACCAAGGCATTAAACCTTAACGATGGAACCTTTTAAATCAACAAATCTCTGCCAGACTTACAGTGTGCCATCTCGTTTAACCTCTATTAACAGAGACCAATTGGAATTCAAGACACTATGTTGTTGTTTTTCTCCCTAATAGCAACAACAGTCAGAAGCCAGATAGTAGAGTCATACTGGGCTTTATTTACTGTCTCCCAGTACCAACTGGTTTCCAGTCCCTGTGATTTTATGACCCAGTAATAACAAAGGGGTCCTTTATGTCCCACTGCTGTTGTGGTTTTACTACCTGTAGCAACACCACAATTAAATTTCTGCAGGTTTTATCCTCTCAACAAAGCAGTGTCAGAATTAAACTTTTAATTTTGCTTGAACATTTTCATATGCATGTTATACTGTTTTAGATACAGGACAATTAAGGAGCTGAAATGAGCTATTGAAATATGAATGAAAGAATAAAGAAAAAAGTTTTTGCTTTTTTCAGTTCTTATGATCTTACAGTATTGTTTATTGACCTTCTCAGCAATATTTTCCATACTATATAGTGTTTGTCATAAATAAGCTTGTAAATTCTTGGTTAATGAGATGAAACATATTATTTTTAAGAACATAATTGTGATGGTGTTTTGTGTGAAAGCATTCTAATACCTTAACTGCTCTCGTCTTCAGGGATCAACACTCGGAGAAGGAGAGCATGCAGTCATAATCTCATCTCCACAAATCACATCCTCTTTAAACAAAGACAGAAAAAAGATCAGCTGAAGTGCTCTGACACAGCCAGTCCTGTGGTTGTCAAGGTAATGCATGAAAATGGTTTTGTAACACGGCCTCTGTTAGTCCTTCTGGAGTTCAGATTAGGTCTGCACTCCCTCCCTCCCTACAGCCCACTCCTCCTCGTCTCTACCATCCATCTGTCTTCGGAGCCAACAGGATGTCTAATAACCCGAACATAGTGAACACCCTAGAGTCCTACAGTCTCACTGGTGCTTTGGCTCCTATCTCATCCTGCTATAATAAAAGTTTGTCAACCAACTGTAGATGTACAGTTATGTGTAATGTTGTTTTATTATATTGTCAAGCTCATTTTAAAAAATACTGTTTTCGGTGATTGTAGCTGCAAGAGCATGGGTTAAAATCACAGCTGACAGTTTGGCGTACGCTATGTTATGGTGTGTCATGTACAATATTTGTACAAAATTATTTGTGTACTATGACATTTAAGTTTGCATTACGTGAAAACACACTTTAGTTTGTGAAAGTTGGCTTGAATGAATTACATTTTAATGATATTTAAAGAATATTTCAGAACTCAAAATGCATTTTGAAGTTCTCAACAGTGTTTTGCTGACACGTTGACAAAATGCCAAGAAATGGATTTTGTCCTAAGTGTGACAAATAATGTTAATCTTATTCTGATAACATTCAAATTATAATTATTTGCCCCTGTTTTGAGACACAATATGCATATAATTATTATAACTGCAAACAGTGGAAAGGCTGACTTTTGGGTAATAAAAACTAGTTTTTAATATTTACAGAATTATTCATGAAGTATTGTTTTAAACTAGTGTATTGAGGAGCCAAGCATTTATCTTCTGTGTTGTTGTAATCAGTTTACTTTAAAATATCCTATGAATAATGAATGAATAATAAATAATCATGAAATATATGTATTGTTTCATTTCAACATTGATGACTTCTCATTCTAATGATTGTGATAATGTTGGTTGATTACTCAAGGAGGTGCATGAAAGAATTATTGTTGAACATCTGACCAAATAATATCACAGGTACAAATAAAAAAAAGGTTTATACAGAACAAAACAAACAAAGAAAACATTTGGTTGAGTGATACTGTGTGACTTTAATGAAAGACTAATCTGAGTCAATGATAAATTGTTCCCATTAAGTTAAGCATGTGTTTAGTGAATAATCGTATGCAGTTATGTCCTTGTTATGCAACTGTGCCATAAACTGTGATCCAAAGAGGGCAGACAACAGCTCTAAGTTCTGTCCTACATGCTGTTTGTCTCCTCAGAAAGTGGGACTTCTAAAAAACAACTTCTATAAATTCTGCAGGTTTATATGTTGGACATTGTTCTATAGTTTCCATGTGCGACACACCGATTCATTTTATATTTCTGTCTCTGTAATTTAACTGCTTCATCTGTCAAACTGCTGCTGATTTCTTTGATTAGAGAGTGAAGATCTCTTCCCAACAGTCCATCTCTTTGTTCAATCAAACTCTGTTTCTGTTTTTGTGAAAGTGCATGTGTGGTCAGGTTGAATTGGTGGCTAGACTCTGTCACACACATTCCTTTTCATTCAGCTGGAACAGAAAGAAAGAGAGAAGGACAAAAAGGGGTGAAAGTAAGAGTGAGAGAGAGAGAGTGAGTCAGAGGCCGGGGAGAAGGGAGGAAAGGGGGAGTGAGGGAGAAAGCCAAGAGACATTTGTAGTTGAGTGGACGAGCACAGACAATCCCAGGCACACAGCTCTTTGAGTGTCATGTAAACCACCCCTTCACTCTCTCTTTTTGTCCCATTCACTGCCTGCTACCCTCCCTTTTCTCTGGCGCACCCCGTGGTCTCTCTGCATTGGACTTGGGGGGTTTGCCTGTCTCTATAAAAGCCCTGTTTGTGCCCCGAGTGAGCTTCATTCCCCATCATGGAAAGTCAGAGATTCCAGTCCTCATACAGGAAGCGTTTTGGACCCCAGGGTTCAAGCAGCACAGGACCCAGAATTGGGAGCCTTTCTTCCAGCCGCCTCTCCTGGCATGGCACCCCTCGCAACCTCACCCACTCTAGCCCAATATCCCGGCTGTCCTTGGGCTCAACCAACATGGCCCTTCTCCTGGGGAGCCCTGCGGACCGGCTGGACTTCTCAGCTGACACCCTGATGAAGGCCCAGTACAAGGAGACGCGTACCAACGAGAAGATGGAGATGATGGGCCTGAATGATCGTTTTGCCAGCTATATAGAGAAGGTGCGCCTGTTGGAGCAGCAAAACAAGGTGCTGGTAGCAGAATTAAACCAACTTAAGGTAAAGGAGCCCAGTCGCCTGGGAGACATCTACCAGGAGGAGCTGAGAGAGCTGCGTAGGCAGGTGGATGGTCTCACTGCTGGCAAAGCTCGGCTGGAGATAGAGAGGGACAACCTGGCTGCAGATGTGGCCACGCTCAAGCAGAGGTAAGAGGACACAGGGTGGGACGGGTGGTATGAAGCACAGTCACACAGTAGCGCCACCCTGTTATGTCTCTCTTAAAAGATTGCTCTAGTCACAGGCACAATGTAAGTGTGCCCAAACCCTGACTTTTGCACACTTCTTATTTAGCATAGTTGCTCAGTTCTACTTTCTGATGATGAAAATACATTTATGTTAAATTTGGCAAACTTATTGGTAGTTTCTTTGAAAAAATAATTAGCTCAATGGGTAAAAAATTAATGTAAAAAATCCCTGTCTAGTTTTGTGGATAATAAAAATAATAATAATAATAATATATATATATATATATATATATATATATATATATATGGAGGAGGAGTTCCAAAGTCCCTTAATTTGTTCCTTCTTATTATTTCTGGGATTTGACTCACTAAATTTCTATTTTATCTTCTATCAAGTGCAAAAATGTTTGTGCCCATCGCATCTTTTCGCAGCACTAGGATTACGTCCTGTCGAATGTATTTGTCACTATCAAGGGTTACTCACAAATGTGTGAGTCAACTTGGCTTTGTTTCAATGTTTACACTGTGCACTAGCCTTTTTATGTTAAAAAAACAGGACAAGAAAAATAAATTCAGCTTGCCAAGATTTGAGGTCTCATAAAAAAGACTAAAAAAAATAAAAACAAAAAGGACAGCTTCGTATAGCTGAGAGTTTTTTTTTTTTTTTTAATTACAAATGCATTTATATGCAGATTTAGTTTCTTTCTGATTCGTTGGAATGCAGACCACTGTGCTCTGCCCAAGCTTTACTCCTGGATCCCTCTTTACAAACTTGATCCTAACTGAACCCCTCATCGCCATTGAGTGAGTGTGGAGGAATGAGGCAAACACAATGGTAGCTCTCCACAAAGGAAGCTGACAGCCAGGCAGATGTTCTCTTGTGCCCTGTTACTCCAAAACACTGCTTCACTGCAGCAGCATATCTATTTTATTTTTCACTTAAGGTGCACACGTGGCATGAATAATTTAATTTAGTCAAGAGAATAAGTGATTGAATGCCTCTGAGGATGGAAAAGTCTACGACATACTCCTCTCTACCCTCAAATTACTACGCAGCTGCTGGTCCCCTGAAAGAACACAGAGTGAAGAGCGATGGCCATGGCCGAGAGGGTCAAAGGTCACTTTTGTGATTCCTGCTGCTTTTCTCGAACCACTCCATTCAGCAAACTCTGCACGAAGCTGCACAGATGTTACCCCAAGTCATGACATTTATATTTCCATGCCTCGCTGTGTATGGAAGATGGATTACAGGGTTGTCTGTGTCTGAGTACGAGGCCGTGTGTGCACATATGAATCCTGTGTGTGTGCATGAGTGGGTGTGTGTGAACTCCATCCCGTGGGAAAGGCCTCTGGCTGTTTGATTGGAGTGAATGTGTAATGATGCGTAATCTGCCCTTTCAGCTGAGCCATGGTCGTTCCCTGAAGCACGAGGAGGAGCACTGAAGCTCACAATAAGAATCTGATCGAAATACTTGAAATATGTTTGTATGTTATAGTGAAGTTTAATTTAAATTACAGAAAACTGTATGTGTGCTTCACTTCTGATGTTGTGCCATAAAGGAGGAGGATGAAAAAAATTGTTATATCTTATTAAAATGTATGTTATGATATGTATATGTGTTTTCCTTTTGTTTCAATAAAACAAATGTACATAACAAACATAAAAAGACCTGTATTTGGATGTGAGACTCTGGTTATAGGTTAAAGGATTAGGATGTTAAAAAGAAGACAGCTGTTTGTGTTTGTTTGTACCCATGATCAACCATGAACTTCTGATTTGTGACTTACTCAGGCTGCAAGATGAGATGGGTCTCCGACAGGATGCAGAGAACAACTTGAATGCCCTCAGACAGGTAATTCTGCTTATATTTATCTGAATTCATTATCTAAACAATGTAAACTTTTAATGTGTCGGACTGTCCACCCTCGTGCCTATGTGTGCCTCATTCTTTGCATAGGATGTGGATGAGGCGGCTCTAAATCGTGTGCAGTTGGAGAGGAAGATCGATACCCTGCAGGATGAGATAAACTTCCTGAAGAAGGCTCATGATGAGGTTCTTTCTTTCTTTTTTTTTAAGAAAAGACAATGCTGCATCAACTTTATCACTACCTTTACCTTTAACCACATTTAACCACCTCATTTGAATGTCTTCTTCACTTTTCTTCACTTCTTCCACTACCTTTCCGCTTCTCAGGAGCTGCGTGAGTTACAGGAGCAGATCATGGCCCAGCAGGTGCATGTTGACCTGGATGTATCCAAACCAGACCTGACTGCTGCTCTGAGAGACATCAGGGTCCAGTATGAAACCATGGCATCGTCCAACATGCAGGAGACAGAGGATTGGTACCGATCCAAGGTTAGAAGACTCAGATATGCCTGAGAAGTAGAGTATACACCAAATTACAAATGTAGATGTTATTAGATAACTTTAAGTGTCCTTTTGAGAGGACAACACACATACCTATAGACTATTGGACTGTTTGTCTTTGTACACAGTTTGCTGACCTGACAGATGCAGCCAGTCGAAATGCAGAAACCCTGCGTCAGGCCAAACAAGAGGCCAATGAATACCGGCGTCAGATCCAAGCGTTGACCTGTGATCTTGAGGCTCTCCGTGGGACAGTAAGTCTACTAAAAAAACTGAAAACACAACAAACATATTGGCTATAATGTTATCCATATCTGATAAGATGAACATGGTGCAGGTTCTTCAGATGCATATTTAGTGTAAAATCAATCTACCTTAATCTTATACATGATTAATATTTTAATAATACACTTTACTCCACAAAGTTACAGTGCTCAGTGAAACAGTGGGATTTGAAATCAAACTACCCTGACAATAAACCATTTGTGTCTTTTACATTAGCATATAAATATAAAAGTTACATAAATGATTTTACCAGTTTAATCACAACAAGCAAAGGTAGTATAACCTAGCAAACATATCTGTTTTCAATGTTAAAGGATATGACACTATACTAGTTGTAGTAGTAATGGTACTAGTAACAGTAACAACAGCAGTTGTAGTAATACCAATAACTGCAGAAATTGAAGTAGAGGTAGTCATGTAAGCAGCATTGGAGATAAATAAAACAGTGTTGGCAGCAGAACTGGCCTTTAACATTATCTGAAGTGAATATTAAAATGAACCCTCAGTAACCTGGAGTGTGCTGGTGTTCATTACTGGGTGCTTCATTGGACAGTTCATTATTCGGTCTGTCTCTTCTACTCTTTAAGAACGAGTCTCTGGAACGCCAGCTCCGGGAGATGGAGGACCGATTCGCCATGGAGACTGCTGGTTACCAGGATACAGTGAGCCATTTGGAGGAGGAGATCCATGCACTGAAGGAGGAGATGGCGAGACACCTGCAGGAGTACCAGGACCTTCTCAACGTCAAACTGGCCCTGGATATCGAGATTGCCACCTACAGGAAGCTGCTGGAGGGAGAAGAGAGCAGGTGAGCCTGGCAGACAAATAATGACAGTAAATAGTCTTGTTTTTAAAAATATTGTTAGTGACTGTACTCTTGCCTGTTTCCCCAGGATCACCATTCCAGTTCAGAGCTTTTCTAACCTGCAGTTTAGAGGTCAGTATCAGTTGTGACCCCCAATATTCTCTCCCTTCAATTGATGCAGCTGTTTTTGCTTCTTTCTTATTAGAAACTGATCATGTTCATTCAGGGGTCTCTCTTGCATCTTTAAATTCATTGCACTGTATACAACAGTACTTGATGGCAGAGTAAAATGCCTTTGAACAGAGAATAACATAGTTCCATGTCTGAACTGCACTGAATGTTCCCCTCTTTCATTTTTCTATTCATCCTTTAGAAACCAATCTGGACACTAAAACCCCAGAGGCCCACGTGAAGAGAAGCATCCTGGTTCGAACTGTGGAGACCAAAGATGGGGAGGTATGTGCTTTTACAAAACAACACGGTTTAACACACTCACACTGAAAGCAGGCCAATCTGTACATTGCACCCATTCCCTCTGGAGGGCAATGTTGAACCCTTCTGCAGGTTTTCACACACATTCACTGTCACTCAACACACCTGATGCCATACGCAGCAAAAACCCACCAGAGGTTTGTTCTTTTCTTCTATTTTTAACTCTGATCTCTTTTCTTTTCAGATCATTAAAGAATCAACAACTGAACATAAAGATCTTCCTTAAAGTCCTACGACCAGCTCTCCCTTTTTTTGTTTCCAAACCCCAAAGCTGCCCCATCTGAGTCGTCACACATTTCATTTCATCTGCAGGCTAATGTGTTTACTGCCCTACAACCGTGATATAACCATTAAACCCTTCTAGACACCATCGAAATCTTTTTTTTTTTTCAGCTTTTGTACAGATCCAACAAGGGCTGTAGGTTGGATGTAGGTCAGTCACTTTAACTGGGCTTTAGCCTTTTCCAGTAAAAACTACTAGAAATTTCTAGCAATCTGTTTTATTTTAACTTGGACTGACTGACCAGATTTTTAGCTTTATTTCAGATTAGCTGCCATAGAAGAGACCTTGAAACGTAGTGGTTGTGTTCAGCTAATATGTAGCGTGGTGGAGGTTGGCGTGTGGTTATGTGTATGTGAAATGTGGCAAAGAAAGTACAAGAGGGAGTTGGGGTTTGCAGATGTTGTGAGAACTGGTAGAGAGGCAGGTAATGAGAGATATGTGTATATTAGTGCAGCTTTTGACAGAATGACTGGTGAATTCAGGCAGTTTTTTAAACCTTTGTCTGGTGCTACTTTGGATTTCATTCTTTTGTTGAAGCAACCACCTCTGTTTGCGTGTATTGTTAAAAGTGCACACCTGCACACCTACAGTGTTGTTTTCAATTAGTGCCTTCCTGTCTCACTTCTGTCTGTGTGACATACTTGACAGTCAGTGAGATGCAGACACGTGATCAGGAATTGAGTTTCCAGACAAATGTAGTATCTGTTCCTTGTGACACCAGGAAGGCACGCAAGACAAAGCTCAAAGATTCGAGCAATCAAGATTAAATCAAAAACCATTGCCAGAATTCTGTCTAAATGTCTTTGTACAGTCCTTTGCATAACAGCTGTGTTTTTTTCATGTGACTGCACCAATGGCAGATGCTGAATGTCCGTGAATGCTTTCCACTCAGTGGGCAGTGACCATGGCAACCTACAGCAATGTCACATTATAAAAAGTGCAAGTTGTCCCATGAACAGGTCAAACTAGAAGTATGTAGGGCGTTCAAACCTTCCTCCATCAATTAATTTCTCCCGGTCTGTAGCTGGTGATGTCCTCTGTCTCTCGAACACAACTTGATAAGACATCATTTTTTGACACTAGGACGTGTCAGGAGCATGCCCACTTATTCAGCAGAGGTGATAGGGACAGAGCCAGGTTGGAGGTGTGGAGGAGCTAATTCACCAACCTCCTGTGCTGTGAAGATACCACATTCCAACCCTGCACCAGAAACCTATGTTGTTTTTATGGTGAAAGGGAGGATGCTGGATAAAAAGAGGCTAGACGGAAGAATGGATGGATAGACGTCACAGCCCAAACACTGTAATCCAAGCCTTGTGCTTTGTTGGAAGCCTCACTGACTGAAGCTTTGCTGACAGGCCCTGCCACTAATGAGAGTGGTGCTACACCGAAGCTGGCTGTCGTTGTGCTCGTCACCAAGGACACGCAGTGAATTTTTGTTCCCATGTGCCTCCCACCTTCTCCTTTCCACCCCTGTCACTCAACCCCTCCTCCTGTTTCTCCTAATAACATGCAGCCCTCTTTGTATTCACTCCATTTTGTTCTTTTGATTGTCGATCCTAGATAGAATTTCTGACTCTTGAGTCTTGTAGCAAGGACGAAGCTGAAACCTGCTTTTTTGTAAGAAACCCCTGCAGATGTGAATATAACATTAGTTTTGACCAATGCTACCTACTATGATGTCTTGTTAACTTAACAACAATAAAACATTTTTGTTTGTTAGACTTGATGCCTCTTGTTTTGTTCAACAATCCTTTTCTAACAAGGTTTCCATTCATTTCATTTAAGATAGTTCACATGTTCATAGTCAAGTTCCTTTTCTTTGGATTCATTACTGACACATGCATACAGTATATCATCTCACTAGTTCATCTCACTGAAATGAGTGTTATATATTCTGGCAGTTAACTTTAGGGCATTAGAGAGCTGACATCAGCAGACAGGCACTATTCATCATACAGTAACTGATGGTTTCTGCCCTTTGGCCAGTCCATGCTGCTGAGCAGATGGGTTCACTTCCTGTAATATCACGGCTCATAATGAGTGTTACTGTATTTCTGGGCTGACAGATAATTGTGGCCAAAAATAGTGTCGCCTGAGATGCAGGTAAACACCTGCAGTACACTGTCAAACACCTGGCCTCAAATTTACAAAAAGTCTGTTTACCATGTTTTACTTATTCCTCCTGTTCATACTGAACATTAAGTGATTTTATAATGAGTGATTCATCCTGTCATTCTGTGCAAAATATTTTAGGAAGTTTAACAAAAGCCAGTTTCAGCAGTCCAAGCTAGATGAATGAATCACTTTAGTACAAAATGTCCTATTTGTGTTGCAATCGCTCCACTGCAGCTTAGCAAGAAAGTACAAACAGAGAATTTTGTACTGTCGACTTACAACTTTGATTTGTGTGACTGCTGAAGCCTCATACTAACTTCAGATAAACTTTTTTGCATGAAAATGACTCTGGATTTTGTCCATATCTCTTTCATTTCATATCTCACGCATTTGTTACTTCTAGGCTGGACTATTGTAACTCTTTGCTATCAGGTTGCTCCAATAAGTCTCTTAGGACTTTGCAGTTAATTCAGAATGCTGCTGCACGTGTTCTGACAGGAACCAAGATCAGAGATCACATCTCTCCCATTTTGGCTTCCTTGCATTGGCTACCTATTAAATCTAGAATAGAATTTAAAATTCTTCTCCTTACTTACAAAGCTCTTCATGGTCAGGCACCATCATATCTAAAAGAGCTCATAGTACCTTACTACCCCTCTAGAACACTGCGCTCTCAGGATGCTGGGTTCCTTGTGGTTCCTATAGTTTCCAAAGTAGATTGGGAGCCAGAGCTTTCAGCTATCAGGCTCCTCTTCTGTGGAACAAACTACCATTCCAGGTTCGGGAGGCAGACACGGTCAACACTTTTAAGAGTAGACTTAAGACTTTCCTTTTTGATAAAGCTTATAGTTAGGGCTGGCTCAGGTCATCCCTTAGTTATGCTGCCATAGGACTAGACTGCCGGGGGACTCTCCTCCTTCTCTCTCTCTCTCTCTCTCCTCTCCTCCTCTCCTCCTCTTTCTCTCTCTCACCATCAGTGGACATACATGTCTCATTAATGCATGCTACTAACCGAACTTCCCCGGAGTTTTTGTGTTCTGTCGTCCAGCAGGTTCTCGTGGATCGTGGCTGCTGCTGTGATCCTGCATGACGTCCACTACATATATTATTACTGTCATTATTGCTACCATATCTGCTACTGTGGTCATTTTATCATTCATTGTAATTCATTGTCATTTTATCATTCATTGTAATTGTACAATATGTTTGTGTTGACTTGTTCTGTACACGTGACATCTATTGCACGTCTGTCCGTCCTGGGAGAGGGATCCCTCCTCTGTGGCTCTTCCTGAGGTTTCTTCCACCTTTTTTCCCTGTTAAAAGGGTTTTTTGTGGGCAAGTTTTTCCTCACTCGAACCGAGGGTCTAAGGACAGAGGGTGTCACTCCCTGTACAGATTGTAAAGCCCTCCGAGGCAAATGTACTTTGTGACTTTGGGCTATGCAAATAAAATTTGATTTGATTTAAATTTGATTTGATTTGAATGGTGTTTTTGTAACAATCAGCAGAAAGGAATGACTAGTTAGTCTTATTTGTTTTTTGATAAGCACATCCCTTTTAAGAGCTGTTGCACTCTCTGAATCATTTTGAGACTGACTGGCTTCCTTCAGTACAACAACAACAACAACAACAAAAATCCCATTTAAGAAAGCTTGAACTAAATGAAAACATGAAAACAGGTTTTGTCACCATAGTCAAGGACAAGTGACCAGGAGGACTGTTCTGTTTGTGATGATGATATACTGTGAAAAATCATTTCACTGGGAATTTAATTGAAAGAAATAGTTGGAAAAGACTTTCAAAGTGACTTAGCACATAATTTAAATGATTATTGATTATCCAGGTTAAATAGAAGCATGAAACAAACATGAACAATACAAACATATTTTGAGCTCACAACTCTTTGTCCGGCAGCATAAAGAGCTCAAAATGTTTATTATTATTATTCCCCCTCTTCTGTTTTTTTAGCTGCTACTTACCATTTATGAAATAATGAAAGCATGATGACACCAGAAACCTTCTCAATATGGTCAAAAAACACTTATGATCACTTAAAAAAGTGACTTCAGTGCTTTTATAGACCCAACATGGAAGTCCAGGATATTGAAACTTTCCTCCAGCATGTAAATGTGGCAATAGTCACTATTCAAGTTGTTGTGAAGAACATGTTTTTATCCAGAAGTTTAGTATTTTTGAGAGAACTTTACAAATAACATGTGTAGACAAACATGCTCTTCCATTATTCTCTTTTTGTGTACTGAAGTGTGACTTAGTAACTGAGTGTGTAAAGTACGGTATGTATCTGTTTTGCCCTGCTCCTATCAGAGGAATGGAGTGTCTCAGGTCTGCACTGAAGGCGACCCTGAGCTGAAGGAATTCCAGGCAGATAAAACCCGGGCCCTGACGTCTGGCTCTAAAACACTTTCCCATCCAATGCTGTTCCACAGGGCCGGGAAGGGGCAAAAGGTGACGGAGATGGGCATTTTTGAGCTAATTATCTTTCCACAGCTAGTGCGAGGTGACAACAGCTGTCATGTAAACTATAGAAAAACAGGAATACACAGTCACCCTGTCGAGTCAAAAATGTTAACACTTTGTGTTGAAATACACAAACATGGAATGGATTGAATTCTAGTGATGTTTTTCGTAGGTGCAGCAAATAACTTCAACACAGTGTACGGGAAAACACAGGCTGCCAAGGCTGCACAGAAAATACACTCAAACTTCAATTAACTGTCTAATTATCTAGAAAAAGTTTTGATAATCTATACAATTTTCAAGCAAGAATGCTCAAGATTGTCAAGAATATGCTGCCTTTGTCTTATGTGGCAGGAAACTAAATATTTTTGGGTTTTGGACTCCTGGTTCGATAAAACAAGCTATTTGATAATTTAGGCATAAGAAAATTGTGAGTCTTTTTTTTACTATTTGATGACATTTTATTAATTAATTTATCTATTAATTGAGAAAAAAACAAGATGAATCAATAACAAAAATAACTGTGAGTTGTAACCCAGCCAAACTTTTCATTAGAAAAGAAGAAGTGATGAATAAACCGGTCAGTCTCTAGTGGTTATGTAGCTTTTTCCTTGACAAACAATCCTTCCAATAGTCTAGTTACACTCAAGAAAACAAGGTCACAAAGACAATGTTTCTGAGCTATCTTGTCTTCTGCTCTAAACACAAAAGTCATATCAAAATCAAATACCCAAAGCAAGCATATCTAAAGAAATGGAGACACCACAGATCTTTGTATCTTTATATCCGCTCTCATGTCAAAGAGTACATAAAGGTTGCAGTGACCCTTTTAAGTTTTTCAAATGGCCATGTACATGTGCAGTAATTTTCTACCACATTAATTTACAAATTTCTAGTTTAAGATATCCATCCAACTGGTAAATACACAAACAAAAAGACCTACGGAAACCAAAAACATATAACGTCCTCAGTCAGGATAATGAAAAAATAATAATAATGTTTGACTATTCAGTTATATTTGAGGAAATAATCAGTGGGATGCTGCAGCAGGTCCTATAAGCTCATACATATCATCCAGGGTTGCAACCAATGCTCTTTGTCTTTAGAGCTCTTTGTCTTTCGCTGCCCTCTGTAGTGCACATTCCTGTCTTACTTGGCTGTCACACCAAGGGGTCATAGGAAGGCATGTGTGCTCCTCGGTTAATTTTAGCCCTCATTTCATCAAGGCCATTGAGACAAAACACAGAGCAACCACCTCAGCCCGTCTGCCAGACTGTGAAGCCACATAGCCTCTGATCTCCAAAACACCCTTTACAGACTGAACCACTGTATCAGTAAACACGTGCTCATGCCAACTTTTCTTTTGACAAAGTGGAGCGATGACTTCTAAGATCTATAGGTCATCAACCTGCCAGCCTTAGAAGGTCTGTAATGATTGAAATAACATCTAGACCCTGGAAAGATATCCACTGGAATAAATATAAAGGATTTTGGATTCAGACAAAGAAAATCAATGCAGGGGTCATGTCAGTGTGACAGTCTTGGTGTTGAAGTACGATTGGATCCACCAGTCTGAGCCGTAAATACCGCCAAATAAACGTCACTTAGCTTAGCTGGTCCATGAAGCTCTTCTGTGGCAGCTATTCCAAAACAAAACTAATAATGAGTGTGTGAAGAAGCCACTTGGAGCCTCTCCACCTGACCTTTATGTAGCTATACAATTAAATCTCTGGTCTGAATGTCTGCTCTGTCTCTGAATATACGGCTCATGCCAGTTGTGTGTTTCTTTTTGGGTTCAGAGAGAAGAGTCGATCAAGTCCATGTGAAAACTTGAATTATCACTATTGCATTATAAGTCTTTGAATAAAATCCAGGGTGGAAGTTCTCCAGCAAAAACAAGAACATCTTGTCTCCTCACACCAGTCATTTTTTGACCCTTATTTTTGACAGCTCTGTTTCTGCTTTAGTGGCATTTATCCAGCTCATCACCGTGCTGTGATTCATAACGTTGGTGTTCTCTGCATTTGCAAGCCCAGTGCCTCCTTTTGTCTTACCGAAAGTCACATGATGAACAGAGAATGAAGGTGCTTCATACAAACTGTCAAAATGTTTATTTTATGAAAGATTTAAAGGGTCCATGGACACCACAGACACACACACCCACACACACACACACACACGCACACACACACATAGACACATACACACAAAACCATACGATACAAAAGTGCCATTTAAAGCTTATCATGACTATAGATTAATATAATACTCCAGGAGTGTGATGGCAGCCACAGAGAGAGAGAGGATGCTGCTATTTTGAGCTCAGGGACTTGTGATTTGGAGTGAAGCAGAGTAGACTGATGGGGGTCTGCACTCTGTCAGTGTCAGACCACTGTCAAGACATCCAAGATAGAATAAACATAACTTCAGGGCACGGATTTCAAAATAAAACATCCCACTATTAAGAAACACTATGTGCTGAATTTTCTGTCTCAACATATTTTGAAATTTTGTATACTGCTCCCATTTATTATAGTCTCTATACATTGTAAAATGTCATAGGCTTTTTGAGATTTTAGGGACAATACATGTCATTATAAGAACAATCAGACACCATCCTTGAATGATTATTACTTATAATATACTCTGACCAAAATCTAATTATATTCTAAAATGTAGGCTCGTGACTGTATTATACAGTGATAATGAAATAGAAAAAATCCCAGAGGCAGGGATTTGAGGGCAAAACACAAAATTATAGCAAATAAAATATTCTAGGTGTCCTTACCTATGTTTTTGGAGTAAAACAAATAACTAACGTTGGATCCTTTAGGCTACCTTTGGGAAAGACTCGGGCCTACCAAGGATACAAGACGAAATATTCGCTCATAAAGCTTGTGCCAGCCACCTTGGAGAGCTCTTGAAATAAACTTCATCTTAACATGTGTTTATCCCTGCAGGCCTGTATTCAAAGAAAATTCAAGAAAAGTTTTGTTTTTTTTATTTTGAAAGTTTATCACAATTTACTTCCGTTCTCGTCCAGGTTAACTCAGACTGACTTGACGCTGCTGACAGCCACTCTTGTCAAGCCTGGGGGCGGTGGAAGGGCAGTGGATCCAGGGGATGTGACTAATAGGAGCTTCTTCTCCGCCGTCCTTATCGTGCAGTGCCCAAACTTGATGGAGAAAGCTGCGATTATAAAACAAACTGAGACACTCTGCGCTCTACAGCTTTAGTTTCTAACTTCATCTCCCTAAACAGGTTCCCTTCACTAAGTAGACGAGACCAAATCGTGGGAAACCGGTTTCTACTGTTTGTTTTTGGTGGTGAAGTGTTGTTAGGCTTTTGCAGTATTCTAGTCTACTTTTTTTACATTATCGGCGTGTAACATCCTGCATCTGCTATCGCCCTGGCAACGAGACCTCCTCTCCATCATTCTCCAGAGCTTCATCTCTCACCGTCAGCGGCAGCCTGCGAGAGAAATCGAAAACCTGTTTTTGACGCTCGTCCTGCGTGGAAGCAGATCTTCAAATCTCTTTTCTATTCCATTTATTTTTATTAATATTATTTTAAAACTGTTAAGGTTCATGTGTCGTGGAAGTCTTTTCTCTCAGCACCAAAATGCCTGTGAGACGCGGTCATGTTGCGCTCCAGAACACGTACCTGGACACTATCATCAGGAAATTCGACGAGCAAAGTAAGTGCACATCATGAAACGAGTTAAGTTATGTGTGACCATGTTATGTGTCAAATATGTGTCAACAATAACAACAAAATGTTCATAATATTCATATCTTATCACTTCTAAACGTAAATAGAATTCAGTTTGCCCTCCATTAGCCACATAATAAAGGTCCATTAAAAAGTGGTTTATGATTATCATCAGTAAGAGCAGTGGGCCAACAGTACATAATTATTTACTGTATTTACTGCCGGAATTGTTATATTATTAGTAGTGTTAGTATTATTATCATTATTATTATTGTCATTACTACAGTAGTGAATATTGTGGGTAAAATCTTTTTTGTGCTT
The DNA here is from genome assembly GCA_036365135.1 of Miichthys miiuy. Classification (NCBI taxonomy): domain Eukaryota; kingdom Metazoa; phylum Chordata; class Actinopteri; family Sciaenidae; genus Miichthys; species Miichthys miiuy. Next base: position 17,971,104 of record CM071622.1, read on the forward strand.
ATTTCTTAGTTAGTGTTGTGAGTTTAAAAAAAAACAGTCTCCTGTATCCTTTATTCACATAATTGGTCAGTATTTACTGTATTCAAATGTATTTAGACTCTTTCATTGCAGGCGGCAGGTGGCAGAGCTTTTCATGTTACATTGACATATCTTAATATGGATGTTGACATCCTCGTGCCGGTCCTTTTATGTTTTAGGGCTGCTGCACCTGCATGTGTGTTTGTTTGTGAGTGCTCTAATGTCTTACATTATGTTCCATTAGCCCATATTTTCCACTAGCTGCAAAGAGAGACAAAAAAAAATGTTTTTTTGTTTACTGCAAGCACCTGTGATAAAACATGGATGTTGCATTTGATGTCTTCTTTTGACCCATAGGTTCACTTTAAAATCAATTTTGTACATCACACATTGCACATTCATTTTTTTGTATAATACCAATATATTCTATATCTAATGGAACATTAGATACATAAATAGTCTACTTTTCAGTTTTTCCCTTTTCTCCTTGGCACATTTTCCTCTTGCCTACTTGTCCCTCACTATGGACCACTCACAGTGTGGATGCGTAAGACTGAAAATAATGCTGACGTTCTGATCAGATACTGACCAAACATGGAGAAATACTTGATTGCTGACAACTCTCATTGAGTTTTAGTCTGGTTAGATATGGGGCCAATAATGCTTGAATCTATGGAGGGCCTTTATAAAAGCACTATTATGTAATGCCTCTACTGTATGTCTGTGTGTGTGTATGTGTGTACACGTAGCCACATGTACGTGCACGACCAGGTGAGTGCACGTGCCACAGCAGGGCTGCTTAGCAACGGTGTGACGGTCAGTGTTTCCGCTTTGAGCCCCAGATAATGACTTTGGACAGGATGTGCTTTCCACTAGAGGAGCTCACCCATTTACTTTAAAGAGAGGGACTGAGAGAAGAGTCCCAACCTCTCATCTGTGTGGGCAGCAAACAGGGAGAGTTGTTTAACCCAGTTCCACCGCAGGATAATAAAAGGTCCAGTCAGATGTCAGGATATTTATGTACTTTTTGCTCATTAAACTCCTCCATTAGCAGCCTTCGAACAACACTGCCCTAATTCACTTTCATGGTTGACAGTGTTTTGACATAGTGGCAGTTGACGGTGTCACGTACATTATAATCATCAATAACTGTATATGGGAGCTTTGAATTACTATTAAGGATTTTTCTGAGTGCAGAGTAACTCAGAGGTACTTAACATTAAAAACACATTGCAGGAAAAGCCATTACTGTGGTCCAGTTTCCACCTGACACTGTACAGCCACAGTGTTTCCCATAGGATGAGAGTGTAAGGAGGGTCAGGGCTGGTGAAAAGACACATCAGAGTCCACTACTAAACAGCATTGCATTGAGCTAACATTAAAGTAGAAGAAGTATTTCCCCCTATTTATAGTGTTCATGCAGCTTGCAATTCCAAGCACATTATTGGACCTATAATGGACTGGTTGCAAGGCAGACATTTTGTCAAAGCCATAGTACAGTAAAAATTACTCCGGTTTGTACCCCAGTAACAGCTATCATTATTACAACTGTGAGTTTCCTATTATGTTGTGTCAAAATGTCTGCTGTGCAACCAGTCCAGTTATAAACACACAACCTATCAGAATAAAGAGACTAGCATAACCTAGCAGTAAAATAAATATAATATAAATAATTAAAACCTATCGCAAATGTGTGGATAATTGCAGTTTAATTAAAACGTGTCTCACAACAAACGTCAACAACCTGCAAATTCCCACAAGTTACATGAGAGCAGGTGTGACACCACACAGGCTCTTATATTGAAGTGCCCACCTGCTCCACTTCAGTCCCTTGGGAGAAATTGTGACACTAACAACATTAGCACCATGGAAAGGTGGACTTCATTATTTCCACCAAACCTCTCTGCTTCCACTTCAGCTGACTGTTAAGTGGGGGTACAAAGTCATGAAAAGATGCAGAAGAACAGCTGTACTTAAGTGCATTTAATTGGATCAAACAGAGTGAGTGGATACACTAGAAAACTGATCAATGTGATGTCAGGTAGGTAGGTAGGTTAATTAGGTACAAAATCTTAGTAATTCACTTTTGTTGTCACATATAAATGAGGCAGTGGTTTAATCCGGCCATAACAAAAAGTAACAGCAGTAAAATGTGACTAATTTAATGATCACTAGCTAGCTTAGCAAAGTAACATTAGCTGTAACTGTCACTTCAGTCCATGGCACCAAGGTTTTTTATTCTTTGAGAATGTACAAAGGAAGTAAAGTGTTAAATAATATGTCTGAAATTGTTGCAATTATTATGTCTTATTTATTTATTTCTGATCTTCTGAACAGTCTTTTAAACCACTGCTTAACAATACGTCTTTAAGTCTTTAATTCCTCACAGCATTAACAGATGCTTTTTACAAAATGGAGGTCTAAAGATAGAGGGTGTTGTATGCTGTGCAGATTATAAAACCCCTAGAGGCAAATTTGTGATCTGTGATATTTGGCTATATAAATAAAACTGACTTTAAACTGAAATATGACACTAAGCATTTTCCGCCCTTCAGATCGCAAGTTTCTGATCGCCAACGCCCAGATGAAGAACTGTGGCATCATCTACTGCAACGAAGGCTTCTGCCAGATGTTTGGCTTTGCCAGAGCAGAGATCATGCAGCAGCCCTGTACCTGCCAGTTCTTGGTGGGTCCTGGTACCATGAAGAGTGCTCTGGCCCAGCTGGCACAGGCCCTGCTTGGCTCTGAGGAGCGCAAGGTGGAGATTCTCTACTATGCTAAAGAAGGTAAGAATTGAACCACCCCCGTGAGCCTGTTTCTATCCACAGATTCCTGGGTAGCAACCTTCTGGCCATGACAAAATCTGGCCTATTTGACACCTTGACTGTTATGAAAACCCACTCACCATAATCATTGTTCTGCCATTCACTGTAATAATAATCATTATTCTGTAATTCACTGTTCTCCCATCTGTCTCCTGACAAAGAAGAAGACCTGAAGAACCTGATTAGACATCCAGACTATTACCATAACCATCATTCATTACTCATCTTTCACCATCAGTCATTTGCTCCTATTACAGTCATTTAAAAATATCTCACCAGTCATTACTCTCAATGTCTGTCTCATGCTTGATGCTAGCATCTTAGATTCTAGCATACACAAAGGAAACAGCTACTGTAAGTCAAAATGTTAAATCATCCTTAATTATTTACGTCTGACAGCTATCTGTCAAGGATATTTTAAATACTGTTACAATAAGGGTATAACTCACCTGGCATAGTCCCAAAAATATACCTGACTACTACTATTATTCTACTCATTTACCAAATACAATCTTATCATAAATAAGTCTTAAAGTTGAGCCCCATTAGCAGCTTCTTTAGGCTATACTGAGGCACAGTGTTGAGCTAACATCAGCATGCTAATCAGTTCAGTGTGTTAGTATGCTAATATTTGCTTATTAGCACTGCGTACACATAAAGTAGGGGCTGATTTGAATGTTATTAGTTTTACAATTATTTGATCAGAATCCAAATTATTGGACACATTTTTAACGTTTTCCTGGCCTTTAAAATCTTAAGTGATTCGATGAAGACTTCACTTCCCTTCCCCCTTTCTGAAGTTAATTAGTACAAACAGAATCACATTCAGACTTTCTTGTCATATAATTCCAACACGGAAAACACAATAATCAGGAAAAAAAAAAAGATGTTGATCTCGCACCACAGTGTGTGGCGTCCTTTCACGGTGATCTGCCATGTTCTTTGCAGACCATTACAGACTCTCTGTGATCTTGAAAATCAGCCATCTTGGCCAAATCAGGGTGTTTAGAATCACGGAGTGTATTCTCTGCACTGAACCACCGCAGAGAGATCAGGCAGACAGACTCAGCATCATATTCTTAATCTCTTTTTAAGATGTGTTCCATGAATGGACATTTGTTTTGCCTCTGTCATATTGGTATGATGGTATAACCTTAATCCCTTCTTCCACTGTTTAATAATCTTCTCTCACACTCTTAATCTGTATTTATATTTACTGCAAAACTTTTCAGTCATGTTCAAACAAAATATAATTATCACAGATGGGAAAGGAAGTTAGAATGAAAAGTGTAGAGACTTAGAGATGGTGATATTAAAATTGTAATGAGAGAACTGAGTGAAGGAACAGAAAGAAATAACACGGCAAGACAGGCATTTAAACTTTTAATCTGCACTTCATACGGTGGCATTTTACTGAGCTCTCAAAGCGTCATTTCCTCTTGACTCTCTGACTTTATCTTAATGCTACCACCAGCTGTAGACTGACCTGTGCACAGGTCTGCATATTGCACCTGTGGCCTCTTTCACCTGCAACCTTTTAATTCCTTCTTCACCTGTTTATCTGTCACTTGCACAGTGGCACTGAGGCTGAAACACATAATGGAAGCGATCAAACACAGCAGGCTTAGGACAATTACAGTCACCATAAACACAATTACATTGACTGTCTACATATATACACAGACATACGTGTACACACACGTTGTCTTTTGTTACTTCGGCCATTTGGGCATGGGGCGTACAGTCTAGAGTGCTGTTGTCATGGAAATGCGATCAGCATGCCAGCTCAAATCCACTAAGCATCTATTTGTTTTGTCTCCTGCTTCCTACTGTGCTCCCAGACCGAACAGGCAAAAGAAATTGCGAACAAGTGGATACAATGTGGTGCAGAACACATCACATTTTTTTCCCTTTACCTCCAAGATAAATTCCTGTCAGAGTTTTCTCAGGGTGGATATGTGAATGCAGGCACTCAGTGTGTGTGTGTGTGTTCGTGTGATCTGCTCTCTCCCCCCGTTTCTATTTTTAGACCACACTGATTGCACAGTGAAGTTAGACCTGACGGGAGTGTTGCTCATTTCACCTATTTTAGCAGTTTGAAGTCTCTCCTTTCCCCTGCAATTCTCTTTCTTTCTTTCTTTCTTTCTTTCTTTCTTTCTTTCTTTCTTTCTTTCTTTCTTTCTTTCTTTCTTTCTTTCTTTTTGCTCGCTCATGACCTTCCATAAAAGCATGACCTAACAACAGAGACCAGAAGGCACTGACCTTACATGTGGGGGTATAGCTCAGTGGTAGAGCATTTGACTGCAGATCAAGAGGTCCCTGGTTCAAATCCGGGTGCCCCCTGTTTTACAGTTGATATCTATCTTCACCACTCGCTCACTCTCTCTCTCTCTCTTTCTGTGGCTAAAAGGGACCTGCAGACCATGCCTGGTGGACATTGTCCCAGTAAAGAACGAGGAAGGGGTCGTCATCATGTTCATCCTGGACTTCCAGGAGTTGACTGATCGCTCTCTCAAGAAGTCAGGCCTCAGGCAGAGAGTCACCCAAGGATTGATTTACTGTAATAGCTTTGTAACTTTTAACATTTGTCTTATACGTTGCTGCATGATTTTCATTCAAGTTAGGGAAGCTGAGCTTTTTTTCTGTTTCTGATTTCTGTGATTTTTGAAAAAGTTTCTAGTCATAAACATAGTAGAATTTACCAGCTGACAAACATTTTCACTCTGCACTTTAAGTATACATGTACAAAAAAAATGCCATATTTAATGCAGTAAAAAAAATCCAGGTGAAACTGTCTCCCAAAAGGTATTTGGATTTAATAAAGTTTTAAGAGTTTAAGAGTTTTGTTAATGGTTGAGCTGACCACAGAGTTTCCCCCGCAGGTCAGAATCGCAGGTTGAAGATGAGGCTGCCAGTGCTGCGGTCCATGCGACGACCTTCACTTTCCAAAGATCAGTTTGAAGGAGTGGTTGTGGACTACCTGCAGGTTAGGTGGTGTATGCACACTCACCACACACATGCTTTGCATTCTGCTGTAGTACATACTGACATGTGACTGTGGCTAAATCTATATACAAAACAAATCTACTATGCATAAGAGGCCTTTGCAACGACTGATTTACTGCTTACATTACAACTTTGCACAAACTTTTTTCACACATGACAAACACAAAACAACATTCTGCACTCCAACTATTAAGAGAACTAACTCTTTTGGTGTAGGCTTTTCACATATCCATTAAATATACGCTGTATTGTTTCACATGTTGGCTCAGCCCAAAAGACACCAAAGGAAAGAATGAGAGAAAAATTCATTGCTGAATTCATGTTTCTCTTCTCAGAGTCTCCCTTCACTTCTGTTTAGACTTCTCTTGTGTTTTGATGGATCACCTCTTTTGAGAAACTATTTCCTGATAATATCAATATTTGACACTGGAACTGTACTGGGCCAAGTCAGGCAAATGTACATGTTGGGACTGTTTGGAATGAAACATTATTTTCTGTTCTGTTCTCTTTTCTGTAGGTTTACTTTGTATTGTAGGCTATATGTTTGTTTGTCCTGATTTGCAAGACACAACCAAATTTGAGGAAAAACACTGACAGATAATATTTACCTAAGAAATGCTTACTTTTAAATCATTTTTATATGCCTGAGACATTGTCTCCTGCTCTCTGACTCTCTTTGACAGCCAAACAGTGAGGAAGTCCCTCTCAAAGAGTTTCGAATCCCATCCAAAGAGAGTTGCATGCAGTCTGAGACGGAAGCTCTGATAGAACAGGACCTGGATCCTCCCTCTCCTCCAGCCCAGTCCTCCACGAAGCAGCGCTCCCTGCTGACAGACCGACTGGACCCAGGCATGGCCTTCCCCAGGGGGACCCTACCTAGGAGCTGTTCTCGGGACAGCGTCCAAAGCCTCCGACGTGCCTCGTCACTGGATGACATCGATGGCATGAGGGCAGAATGGAACAATCGATCTGGAGATTCTCGAATCAACAGCAGTGAGTGTCTGATTGGGACAGTGGAAGCATCTCGGAGGGGATTTGTGATTAAAATAAAGAATTTCTAGTCGTATTATTACAATCATTGCTGTAACAGAAAAGGTGGTTCTTACACTTAGGCCATTATTGCATATTTAAGGACACTCCAGAGTTCATAACTGTTGGTTTAACCTATGCCAGGTCATTTCAAAGTGAGTTAATGTCACGTAACATAAAGCATCAGCATCATTTTCCTGCAATTACTTGCAATTTAATCAAGTTTACACAGAACAGTGGCTAAAATGTTGACTGAAACTATGCTTGAGTTGTCTTGAGCTGATGTTTTATGACACAGTAGAGAGGCGACAGAAAGAGAGAGATGCAGCATGTCCCCAGCTGAACTGAACCATGGACGTTGCAGTTTATGGTTGACATCTTAACCCCTAAGTCAAAGTGACACTCCAAGCTGTCCTGTAATATGAATTTACACACACCTGCTGCCAGCCAATCAGAAAGGAGCATTTACATTCACAGCTATGGTAGATTAGCAAGCAACACAATCAGAATCTTTACTTTTCGCATGACAAGAAAATACAGAAATAGAGAGATGATAACACTTGCAGCTGCCTGACGGTTGTGCCAGCAGAGACACGCTAATCAATCCCTCTGTTAGTGTATGTGTATCTGATTTGTGTGTGTGTGTGTGTGTGTGTGTGTGTGTGTGTGTGTGTGTGTGCGTGTGTGTGTGTGTGTGTGTGTGTGTGTGTGTGTGTGTGTGTGTGTGAGGGTTTGTGGTCATTTTGTGTAAAAATTGCACATCACTGCACATATGTCCCCCTCTTCTCTCCAGGGAAATATTTTATGAGGAAATTGTGTTTTTTTGTGCAGGATACAGGTTCCAATCATACTCTGGACTCTCACTCCATCTGTCACATCTTTAATTTTCACTATATTTGTGTCCATCTGTGTCTTCAAGGCTGAGGGGAAATTCAGTCTGTCCTGATTCCCTTGTTGAGTCCAAGAAATAGTGGATGTACAAAAACATTTAGCATCTAAGAACATTATAAGTTTCAAAATTTGGTCATGATTTGACCTTCAAACCTGGACATTTTTACATTAATTTAGATACATTTTCATCAGTTATTCTGCTCTAATTTCTTTTTTCACCACCCATATTAGTCACGATTTTGATTTTCAGTCTTGTTGCTGATGTTGCTGCTCTCTGCTGCAGATCTGAAGCCCAATGCTTTGAACTCCACATCAGACTCGGACCTAATGAGACATAGGACCATCGGCCGCATCCCTCAGGTTACTCTCACCTTCGGCTCAGACAGGATGAGACCTCCTTCGCCCACCGAGATTGAAATCATTGCACCCAGCAAGATTAAAGACCGAACCCAGAACGTCACAGAGAAGGTCACTCAGGTCACACAGGTAAGACGAGAGATGATAAATCCCATCTTTTTTTCTCTCTTTGCACTTTGTTCTTGTCCACTCACTCTGTGGTCATAGTTACTGAGTCCAAAACCTTCGAAATTTTAAATAACTCGTCTTGTCTGTGAGCTTGTTTGGGAGCTGAATACCTGTAAATAATGGCAAAATTATTTCAAGTGATTTGCAGATTACAACTTAAGGACTTAGTTATGATGGATGGATGGATTTTTTCAATGTATGTATGTCACTTCAAGTGAAGATCAGTCACATATTTAGATGTGGTAACGTTTTGCTGCTTTTCGCTGTTCCTGAAAGTAAAGATTTGTTTGACCTTCTCACATTGTCACATCCCGTCATTGTCTCTGCACATGGATTATTCAAACAAAGATGTCTATACGCGTTTAATGCTTCTGGCTCACTGAAGATGCTAAGACATCTGCAGTCACAGGGTGAAAGTGTGAAAGAATAATCTCACCTGAAGTGTGACATCTATGACACCAGAAGAAAAACACACTCATCGGCCACCTGTTATCACACCACGGTGTCTTTGTGCACATTTAAACACATTGTAATCACACACACACACACCCACACACACACACACACACATTTTCCACAATGGAAAAATACTCCACTACTTTACATCAATTGAAGCATTACATACTCCTCTGCATTTTTAGAAAATTGTCTAAAAACTCTTAGTTAATGTCTAAAAGACAATGTGTAGTAGAGGTGAGGCACACTTATTTATCTCTGTTCTTAAAAGTCTATTTTCAGAATAAGGCAGACATAGAATATAATATAATTGTTTTGTTTTTGCTACTTAAATAAATTTAGCTTTATATCAGGGTTTAAGTGTTCAAGTGTTATTCTCCTTTACACTAGGTTGGTGCGAGTGACGTGAGGAGATTGCAATGCAGCAATTACACCACTAGATGCAACTGAATTCTATACACTGGACCTTTAATATATATTAGCATGATATGAATGAAGAGATTATGTTTTTCAGATGTTTTAAATATTTTCTAAACGCTTCTTAAGTTGAAATCCGGAAGTAACTCAAAGCTGTTATAAATGTTGTGGAATAATATATATACTACACAATATTTACCTCAGAAATTTTAGAAATTAGTCTCAAAAACTGATAATAATATAAACTGATTACCAATATTGTAAAAGTAGTAGGGCCTCAAAATTCTAAGTACTGTAAAAGTGTAGTACTGAGTGATATTTATGTATATTACATGCCTGCACACACTGAAAACCAAAATGTCACATAGGACAGAGCCGGCAGTCGGACATCGTGGGGCTCCCTCAGTGCATCACATTAACCCAGTTTATGTGAGGGGCTTCCACAAAGGTCAGCTGTTTTTGGCCCAGTTTATCTCTTTGCTTGCCTGTTGGTTTGTTATTTAGCAGGATAGCTCAAAAACCTGCTAACAGATTTCAGTGAAAGTTGGAAAATTGGTAAAAATCTGAATACAGTAGCTCAACCTTAGATACACTTTACCTATAGATACACAATACAGTCTGCCTGCATGTATTACATTAATTATATGAATTTGTTTTAAGGCCAGAGAGGGTATTCTCCAGAAATAATTGGTCGTCTTTTTCCTTTTAATTGTTTGTCACTTTGCATGTCATTACCCTATGTAACTGCTTGGTGATTTAATGTTGCTGCCTCCGTGGTGGTGAGATCTCACTTGTTCACACCAGGAGGAGGAGTGGTATCCACAACAGGTTGTCACTTCGTACACAATCCGGAAGAAATGTGGCTTCTGTGGCCCTGGAAACACTGACTGGACGAACAGAAGGCCTCCTCAAAGGCCTGGCAGAACACTTAACTTGTTATCTCGACTCTGCTGACGTCATGTACAAGTTTGGTGAGCGTTCCTCTGTGTGAGCATAGCAGTGGAGTGTTTGTCTGCTGCTCAGTCGAGTTTGTCTTATTCTTTGTTATGTTTCTCTTGGGAGGTGGAAAGCTGTTATTACAGCTATCTGTCTCTGGCATGTCTCCTGTTGACAGACCACACAGACAATCTTCCTCAGATCTTCTTCATCTTAGTCCAGAACTGTGTCTTTAAATATTGTTTATTGTGAAAACAAAAGGCTGAGATATTTTCTCTTATTTCCAGTGCAAATCAGCTTGTGTCAGTAGCTCAGTAGCTGTTTTATAACATAAAGGAATGTTCTAGAGGCAGTTTATAAATCTCCCTCAGTTTGTGATATTTCTTGCACTAGACACTTACAGATATTTTACCTTGCTTGATGGGAAACACATTACTGTACATTTAGAGATTTGTCTTTTGTGTGTGATTAGTGTGATGTGTTTTGGAGATTGATGGTTTTCAGTGGAAACATTTTTAAAGATCTTATCTCTTAGAATTTATTAAGACATAAAAAAATATTTATTATCTCTTACTAGTTTTTCTCCATAAAATATGATCCAGTTTCCCCAAAATCATTACATTACATTACAAACTTGGTAAAACCCTGATTCCAAAAAATAAACTGATAAACTTGATAAATATGCACTCATTCTGAATTTCATGCCTGCAACATGTTCCAAAAAAGTTGGGACAGGCAGAACAAAACAAGGAAACTGTGGTGAAAAAGCTCAAAAAACCCTGATGTGGAACATCCCACAGGCAAACAGGATCACTGGTAACAGGTGATAGTATCATGATTGGGTACAAAAGGGGCCTCTTGGAAAGGCTCCATAATTCACAGGCAAGGGTGAGGTGAGGTGAGGTTCACCACTTTGTGAAAAACTGTGTTGGCAAATAATCCAGCAGTTCAAAAACAGCGTTTCTCAATGCACAACTGAAAGGAATTTAGCCCTCCAATAATTTAGAATCCAGAATATCATTAAAAGATCAGATAAAAATCAACATTATTGTATAAAAGACATTACTCAATTACCCTGGACAAGACTCAAGACTACAAAGAGAAAGACAGATATCAACAACATCCAGAAATGCTGACTGCCCCAGCTCATCTGAGAAGGACTGACAGGAAATGGAAAAAGGTGCTATGGTCTGTCAAGTCCTCATGTCGTATTATTTTTGGAAATCATGGATGTTGTGTCCTCCAGGGTAAAGAATAAAAGGACCATCCAGATTGTTGCCAGCACAAAGTTCAAAAGCAGCATCTGTGATGCTGTGCAGGTGTCTTGTGTTGTGTTGTGTGCAAGTTACCCCTGCCATGCGTGACTGGCACATCTGTGAAGACATCATTAATGATGAAAGGTATACAGAGATTTTGGAGCAACTGAAGTCATAGATCAAGCAAGAATATGAACAAATTGTTCGAAGTGTTGTTAAAAGATGATGTGATGTAACATTGTGCTAAACGTGCCCCTTTGGTGCAGGAATCAAATTGAGAATGAGTCTATATCTATATACACAGACATGCAAGAAATAAATAGACACCTTCATTCAAATTCAAATTAAAGGTGTCTATTTACTTCTTGCATGTCTGTGTATAAGAAATAAAAAAAACAATAATACAGTTTTAATACAGTTTTAACATTTGGACTATGGACTGACTTCCATTGAAGGATTTGCAAATCATTTTTTTATTTACATTTTATACAGCTCTTTTTTTGGAATCTGGGTTGTACATAGTGTAAGAACAGGGATACAGGGCGCAGAGTGGGAATGACAAAGGCACCATTCCACATATTACAAGTCACTGTAGCCAGTGTTGTAAGTACTCAACATCAGTCTTGGTCTCGGTCTTGTCCTGGAATCCACTGCATTTTTACTCTGTCTTGTTTCGGCCTCAGGATGTTATTTCAAGACCAGTCAAGACCATAACTGTGGGGTGTCACCAGTGTTTCCATATTAACACAGTTTCATAATTAACTGAAAATACTTTTACTCTTTAAAAAGTTGTTCCACAGTCTGTAGTTATAGAGCAAACACCTACGTGACACAGAAAATTAAAGAGAGGTCAGGTCGAGGTTTAACCATATAAGACCACGTGCCAACAGCTGAAAAGTTCTTCCAACAAATTAAACTCAGTATTTTATGAAGCAGGTCATTAAAAAAAGAAATGAACATGAACTAGGTAAAACATAGTCAATCACAGTTAAAATTTTTACCACTGTTAACACATTCTTAAACCTTCACATGCACCCCTAGAAAGTGACTTCCTAAACGTCGTAGAGGATATCTGCAACGATGTCCACACACAGCAGTCTGTAAATCGTGTGTAATACGCTTACTGAGAAGGCTGCAAGAAGCATGCCTCACCCAAAAAAAGATGGCGAATATTAGCCACATGTTAGCTACCTAAGTAGGCTAAATACTCTCTGGTCTTGAACCTGACTCGGCCTCGACCCCTCAAAGTCTTGGTCCTGTCTTAGTCTTGATACACTAGTCTTGTCTTGGTCTTGATTTGGTCTCGGTTTCGCTGGTCTTGACTACAAAACTGACTGTAGCATCAAAATGATGCTGAAGCTGTTATTTTAAGGTACAATAGTTACATACTATTGTTTTAACAATAACAAAACACATTTTTGAGTGGAGGGGACTGAGACATTTATTGAGACAGTATTGCTGTGTTAGTTTAAGTGTGTTTTATTCATAGCCTGCTGTATTGTTGTATCTGCTGTATGTAATGTCAGTATAGATGGTATCTAGGCAGCATCAAGAAGGGGGGACTCACTGGTGTGTATGTGAGGATGTATATGAAGATTGTGTGGGTGTGGGTGGGGATCACAGAGAGTCTGTGAAGCTGAGTTTTGGTGAGATGTAGTTATGAAAGTGAGTAAAAAGGGTGACGGCTGTGAGGCTATTGAGTGGCACTCAGTGGCTTGATGCTGTCAGTGACCTTGGCCTCTGGAACTAATGGAAGTGGAGGGCATGCTCTCTGTGCATCTGTCAAACCTCAAACTGCAGTCCCGTCTAGCTGTCTTCATGTTGGTTTGAGTTTTTGCCCTGTTAAAAGAGCTGGAATTGACTTGCAGTGGTATCATAGTTGTGACGGATCACAGACGAATGCCAAGCCCTGCAGGTCAGGTTTTAGGTCACAGTAATCGTTGCTGCTGTCACAGCTGTAGCAGTGGTCAATAACCATATCAAATGCAAGTTTTCTAAAGAATCAGTTGTTGTTTATTTGTAACTAAATATATAAGAATATCTTGCCTTTACTTTAATTATATTCCATTATACAATAAAATGTTTGTTATCCTGTTTTTATAATTGGATTTCGATTGGCACCTTACAGAAAGGGAAATGGAGGTTGACATTGATCTTTTTTCATATTGATCTGTCTGCATAACATGAAGCACACAGTGTGACTGATTTGACTGTAGCTTGTAAAAGACTGCTAACTGTAGAAAACTACCAGCACATTGTAACTAGTGTGTTTTTGTGTGTGTCTCTGTGTGTGTGTAAGCAGAAGTGTGTTTATCTGGTGCCCCCTGGCTTTGAATGAGTTTACAACAGGAGACTGTAGAGGAATCTGGATCTAGTATGAACCGACTACAATTTTACTTTGCTTTTTAAGTGGATGATTTTCAGAATGTGTTAGCATGAGCGTGTGTGCACACAGCTGAAGTATATGGGTTAAACAGGTTTATATTCACTATTTTTTTTATATTCAAGAACTGAGGAGGTTTCATGGCTCTCCAATGTGCTAGCCTACATCTACATATATATAGCCATATACATATACCCATTTATGTCAGCATCGACGCTACTGTAATCATTTTATCATTCATTGTAATTGTACAAAATGTTTGTGTTGATTTGTTCTGTACACGTGACATCTATTGCACGTCTGTCCGTCCTGGAAGAGGGATCCCTCCTCTGTGGCTCTTCCTGAGGTTTCTTCCACCTTTTTTCCCTGTTAAAAGGGTTTTTTGTGGGCAAGTTTTTCCTCACTCGAACCGAGGGTCTAAGGACAGAGGGTGTCACTCCCTGTACAGATTGTAAAGCCCTCCGAGGCAAATGTACTTTGTGACTTTGGGCTATACAAGTAAAATTTGATTTGATTTGATTTGATTTAATTGCTCCCTCAGAGGATTATGCAAAAAATTCAAACACAAAATAAATAGACATGGTTGCATGTAAATACAGACATAAATATTTGAATAATTATTTCTGATGCAGCTGACCATACATAGATAAGGCTCCCTATACGTTGCAGACAGTGAAGAAGATGCAGTAAAGTACTAAAGGAAAGCTTTGGCATCAGAAGTTCAAAGTAACAGTCAAACTGTCTTTACTCACATCCAGCAGGACCTACTTTGACTTCCGTTATTACTTGTTGAGTACTGGCGGAGGAGGTGGATGGTGTCATAGAGCTGAATTTATAGAGATCCCGCAGCAAGGGCTGGGCTACAGGCAGGGAGGATGAGCGAGGGAGCAAGAGGGAGGGCGATACGGACGGATGGACAGAGGTTGCCTTCTTCCTCTCTCTTTCTCTCTCTTGTTGTCTCTTAGTCTTCTCCCACTGTTTACCCTGTGGCGGTGCACTTCAGCATGAGCTTCAAGCATAAACTGCAGCCTGTGAGTACCTCAATCTTACTGCGCCCCTCAAGGTCCCTGATATTCTCCCCAAACTTTCCTCTTCCTTTTTCAGCTACACTTCCCTGTTTGTTTGCCACTGTTGTACCCTTTCCTCTTCTCCCTCCCGCTCTCTGTCTCCATCCTGCACCCCGCCCTTCCTGCTTACCTACTGTGGCTCCACAGGTGAGCCACATCAGCTTAAAACTTGACTTTTATGTTCACTAAAGTTCTTTACGTATGAAATTTGCAAGAATAAAAAAAACTGAAATAAGTAAAATCTTTGTGCACTTAGCATCATGACTTAAGGATAAAAGTAGGATTTTTTTTTTTTTTCGTTTTCAAGGCGGACAAACTACAATCCGCAATGATGTCTGCAGTTTTATGATTATGAATATTTAGTATTCAAGCTGTACTAATTTCAATGCCCTAGAAGCAGCATTTTCATATATTTCATAATAGCTTTGATGATTTTTTGTCCTATTCAGTCTTTAAGCTTCCCTGCACTTCACATCTCAACTGTATTTTCAATCTAATATGTATGAAAATGTATAAACAGTGAACTCTTGCTATTTTAATCATTAAGTCAGAGAAGCATCAGAGAGCTGTTGCGTGCGAACTGGTGGTGACAGTTGTTCTCTGGTCATCATTATGAAACAGAGTGGACAACATCAATAACTTAACATTTCTTGGATGAGTGAACTCCTGCTCGTGTGTTTACATTATCATTACTGTGTTGTCTTTTCACATCTGTTCAGCCACTGTCGTCATTTGAGGACTGCCATAGGTTTCTGTGTTACAAGAATTGAATAAAACATATTTATAAAGCATAAGCAGCAGCCAACATCCCTCTGTCATAAAAGGCAAATGCTTGCCATAATGGAAAACTACTATACACCTTGGTTATTCCTTGTGAAGAGCTAACATTTTTTCCCTTCTGCTTTTCTGCTTTCCAAATATGGCCAAGTACACACTTAGTAAGTTTCTGGTGCAGTACTTTGTCCTTGAGAAGCAATTCAATGTGACTATTTCTGGTCACTGTTTTTATTCAAGCTGGGAAAGTGGAAAGAAACAACAATTTTTGGACATGGGTCTCTTATTTGAAGAACTACTTTTAGTTGCAGTTAGGGCTTGGTTGTAGAGGCACTGGTCATACACCAAATTCTTTTCTCATAGTGACTCTGACCATAATTATGCAAACTAAAATGCAAATGGGGGTCTAACCAATGGGCGGTTTGTCAGAGGATGGAAGAACAACAATGCATGAAGAGCATATTTTGCATATGCTACTGAGGTAGTGTTGATATAGATGTCAGCAACGCAGCATCAGAAATAGACTGTTTGTTAGAGGAGAGCAATCTCACACCACCGACTGGTAATCAGCCACATAGAGTCATTCACTTAACAAGAATTAACTAAAATCACTCCTCTGCATGGCGCCCAATCAATGCCGGCACTTTATTCTGGTCTGTGATTGAGCGGAACACTGGTAGGAGGGCTCACATGGTCTTGATAAAATGGGGATCATAGGGTGCAGCAGAGGCAGGTAAAGCTGCAGTGAGTTCTTTAGAAACAGCAGTTAGTGATCTGACTCTGTTTGAGCTGAGTTTGTATGGTTTTTATGCAAGAGTGATGCAGGAGAAGAGATGGCCCCTACACAGCAGGCAGGTAGGGCTGCAGAGGGTTTGGAGGAGCCTGCTCCTCTGCTGCTGTGGTCAAGACCAGGATGAGAACCTGGACATAGAGGCTCTAATTGTTGTACCGGTTAGTGAAATTTTAATATTCATCACTTTACTCACTCATTTACTGTTAACCTACTGATTTGTGTTAACACAATTAGACAAATCAGTGTTACCACCAGGGAGTGGCAGTAACACTGGATGAGGATTTGTAAATTAGCCTTTTTTTCCCTGTTAAGGGGTAGAGTTGTTTCCGTTTTGTTTTTTATTTAGCATATTGAGAAACTGACGTGTGACTGTGGATATGTAGCCCTTAAATGGCTGTGGCATTTTCTCCTGCCAAACCTGGTGAGAAGAAGTTGTTACTTACCTTCAAGCACAGAATATTATACTGACAGCACCACTGATGTCACTGAGGATATCAATGGATTCACTGAGTCTGTGGAGAAATTTATTTGTGATGCAACAGAAGCAACTGTACCTAGAACAACAGTTAAATCGCTTCACAACCAGAAACCATGGATTACCAGAGTCATACAGGGTTCTATAATCTTACAAACGACAGCCAACCATTTAGGTCTGCTATCTGGCAATATGAACATTTATAACGCAGCAGTCTACAATGTATGAAGAGCAATAAAAAAAGCCAAGAAGGACTAAAAGAGAAGTGGAATTACAATTCCAGGAAGGCATGTGGCAACAAGCAAAAACAGCTGAAGCAGAGGTTCCTGAATGGGAAGATGCATCTTCCACATCTGTCACTCAAGAGGGATTTCAAGCATGTGAGCACCACGCTTCACAATGATACTGAACCTATCCCTAGCTCAGTCTGTCATACCCACACGCTTCAAAAAGTTTGCATTTCTGTGCCCAAGAGAGAAAGTCCAGCCTGAATGACTATCATGCAGTGCTACTCACCACTGAAGTGATGAAATCCTTTGAGTGGCTGGTCAATGATTTCATCCTCTCCTCATTATCCAACACACTGGACCCTATTCAGCTATGCAAGAAGTTTATTGACTACACCATAGTTCCCTCCAGGCATATGATTTTATGTGACAAATGAATTGAATTTGAAAAAATAAAAATGAATTGATTTGACTTAACATATTCCTCTTTTTTGTTGTATCTTTCCATAAGAAGGGAGCCTTTACATTTTGTGGATGTAGTCTCTTCTCTGTACTGTACTAATCTAACTTAAGACAAGCCACTGTAAGTAACAATGTGTCAACATTTCCTACTTCCTCTATTTAGTTGCAAGACTTTATTATGTAGCAGCTGCAACAAGTATTGAGTTTGTGAACAAAGCGCATGACAAACTTTTGACTGCTGCTTTCATTCTTCCGCAGCACTGTCTCTGTAATGGACCATGCCCAGTTTTTTTGTTTGTTAAATTTCCACCTAACTTCAGTATAACATACAGATCTGTAAATGTCAAGTGAAAATCAGCCAGTGCTGTTGAAAAAGAACTTATGAGGCTGCTTTGTAGAATAAATACAAAATAGAACAAACATACTGTTTTAAACTAATAGAAACTAAAAATGTCTTTATACGCAGTCTATGCTGTTCACACAGAAAGTGAAAGGGGATGGTGAATTATGGGGCAGTGCATGAATATTAAACCTCATCTGAATATGAAACCTGCTGATAAATTTAAACTCCTAAAAAATTAAACCTGACCATGAAAGCTATATTTAATAATGATATTGATATGATAATTAAGTTATTTATCTACAGGCAAGTGACTAAAAATTGTAACTTTTTGTCGCAAAGTCACTTTTATTGTTTTGGACAATTTTTCAGCCCACTAAGTACAATCCATCCCATGAGTTATGGATCCTACTATCCTACCGCCATTAATAATCAGATCCTCGTCTTCTTGTCCCTTTCTCCTCAGGTGTTGTCACTCGGTGCTGATGTGCTGCCAGAGTACAAGCTCCAGGCCCCACGCATCCATAAATGGACCATCCTTCACTATAGCCCCTTCAAAGCAGTATGGGACTGGATCATCCTGCTGCTGGTTATCTACACTGCCATTTTCACACCGTACTCGGCCGCCTTCCTTCTCAACGAGGTGGAGGAAGAGCGAAGGAGAACCTGTGGCTACACCTGCAACCCTCTCAATGTGGTGGACCTGGTCGTGGATGTCATGTTCATCGTGGACATCCTCATCAACTTTAGAACCACCTACGTCAATCACAACGACGAGGTGGTCAGCCACCCGGGACGCATCGCACAGCACTACTTCAAGGGCTGGTTCCTCATCGACATTGTGGCTGCCATCCCCTTCGATCTGCTCATATTTCGGTCTGGGTCTGAGGAGGTGAGAAAGAATAGAAACAGTGAGGTGTCACAAAATCAACAGAAATATTTTATTTCATCCATTGTTGTCTCACAAAAATAAATATAATTTTTTTACAACAGAAAAAACGGTCAAAAAACAAAAGTTGTCAAAATATCTGATGTGAAAAGGGTCTGTTAGTATTTAGAAGCTAATGGTGTCATCAGTGGATCTTCACAGGTCAGGATGTATATATACAACAACTACTTTAAACAGATATTAGCAAATTTAAGAGTTTCGAGAGAGTGAATCCATTTGTTGTCTAAATATCTTTTCATGGTTCACTGATTGGTTTAACTAATCCTGTGTTTGGTTGATTATGAGTGTTTTCCAAACTGAGCATACAAGACTGTAAGATGTTAGTGGTAGAGTGTGGGGGATTGAGTGTCAGGTCATTATCCTATCTAACTTTATTTTGACCAAATCAACTCAAATACATGCTTTTATATTTTGCATGTCCTTGCATGCAGCAAATTCTCAGTATAGTATATACTGAATAGACTCTATGTCACTGGTTTGATCTTGATTGTACATTGGCACCAAAAGCTTGCTAATATCGCTAACATCTACTCTCTCTTCACCAGCCTCAGACGACCACTCTGATTGGATTACTCAAAACAGCCAGACTCCTGAGGTTGGTAAGAGTAGCCAGGAAGTTGGACCGTTACTCAGAATATGGAGCTGCCGTCCTTTTCCTACTCATGTGCACCTTTGCCCTCATCGCTCATTGGCTGGCTTGTATCTGGTATGCCATTGGCAACGTGGAGCGCACAAGTCCTGCTCGCATCGGAGGCATGAAGATCGGCTGGCTGGACAATCTGGCGGACCAGATTGGTAAACATTACAATGACAGTGACGCAGGCTCTGGCCCCACCATCAAGGACAAGTATGTCACAGCCTTGTATTTCACCTTCAGCAGCCTGACCAGTGTGGGTTTTGGGAACGTCTCACCTAACACCAACCCAGAAAAGATCTTCTCCATCTGTGTCATGCTCATTGGCTGTGAGTAGAGCGGGAGTGAGTCTGAAATCAAAAACCTTTTAGGATGAGCCCTCTATGTTTGTTATGGTGGAAAAAGATGTGAACCGGAGATAACAGCATAATGGGACACGAAAACTTTCTAGTGAATTACAGAAATAATTAAATTCTTCTTAAAGGCAGGGTGAACCATTGCATGTCTTTGATCACACATGTAACTCTGGTGTAGCAGATCTTAAAATAGAAATGTCATCAGACAATTCAATAAATTTAAAAATATATTTTTAAGAAAAGGCATCATTAAAATACATTTTACTGCTTTGTTCAATGATGATGATGATAACTATTACTTTAATTAAACACTCATACTTCTTTTAGACTTATTAGTCTAAGCACTTGCAACAATGCTCACAGACAGTCTCGGTACTTCTAATGACCAAATAACTCCCTTAATTTCATCCTTCACTATTGTGTTTTATGATTGATTTTATAAAATGAATCAATTATTTAATTAAACTGATTTTTTAATTGCCACAATGTCTTCTAATTGCATGTTATTACCTGTTTTGTAAGAGTAATTAATTTTTGTATCATCAATTCTGTCGTCTGTCCTGTGCAGCTCTGATGTACGCCAGCATTTTTGGTAACGTGTCGGCCATCATTCAGAGACTGTACTCAGGCACGGCCCGTTACCACACCCAGATGCTGCGAGTCAAAGAATTCATCCGTTTCCACCAGATCCCAGGAGGCCTGCGACAGAGGCTGGAGGAGTACTTCCAACATGCCTGGTCCTACACCAACGGCATCGACATGAACGCTGTAAGTCATGCTCACACACGGTTGGGCACTAGATAAAAGTGAATGTTTAGACAGTTTAAAATTATTACACTATACTTTTACACAAATACTTTGAATTGTAAGCTAGTGTTTTGGTTGTCAGTTTAACTAGACATGTCGGGGTATAAACTCAGTGGTAGAGCATTTGACTGCAGATCAAGAGGTCCCTAGTTCAAGTCTGGGTGCCCCCTCTCATATCAAATAAATTGTGTTTACTTTTTGTCTACATAATCCCAGGGGAGTCAACAATGCCAAAAATTCTCTATTTATATCTAAATAAAACCTCTGGGCATATAAAGGACATACATCTACTTATTTGTGCGTTCATCATCAGTATAGATGCTCTATGACTGTATATGCATTTGTTATCTTTGAAATATGTAATTGAAAGAACATAAAAAATTGTAGGTAACAGCCTTAACAAACAGCTTTACCCTGGCTGTCTTTTTATATATCCCATTTTTTGCAGAATTACAGTGCCGTTGATATGCTGTGTTTGACCTACATGGGCTGTTTGTCTTGTTCTTTGCTGCTGCAATGACCCAGTTTTCCCACGCTGAACTTTTGTGTAACCTTATAGTCAAATGAACACAAACCCAGGTTTTCTATGTTGCATGGCAAGTAAATTTGCTGTCAGAATGAAAAATTTTCCTTTAAATATTTTTGATTGGGCTATTCAAGCTTTATTGGATAGAGACAACTGTAGAGTGACAGGAAAGTGGGGAGAGAGAGAGAGAGAGACAGAGATAGAGAGAGAGAGAGACGGGAATGATATGCAGGAAAGGGACGCAGGTCGGATTCAAACCCTCAGCTGCTGCGTCAAGGACTGAGCCTTCGTACATGGAGCACACACTCTACCTACTGAGCTTTTTTTTTACCTTTACTTGGAACAGGTTTTAGGATGTATACGTGCTACTGTGTTGATCAAATAAGTTTTCACTGCTCACTTTTTTATTAGGGGATATGGTGCACTATTAGAGCATTTGACTGCAGATCAAGCGGTCCCTAGTTCAACTCTGAGTCCCACCTTCTCAGCTAAATACACTCGAGTGTTCCCAGTGAGGCTGCACCATTAGGGGACTACTTTTTTTAGTGATGATGTGCGTCATATCACTAATGCCAACAGAACCAGAGCATGATGGAGCCAGAAAGCAGCATTAGCGCCTGCCAATTCAATGTGAGAATAGATAATCACTTGGAGCTACTGTCCTTTGTGCCTGCCTGAATCAATCTGACACATTACTCTCCTTCTCTCGCTCATCATTTTCTTTTTAATGTGCCTTTCAGATTCATTTTAGATTTTCATATAATGTGGTTTTAGGTAGAGGACAAAAATGTGTAGGAAAAAACGAAAAATAACATTTGCAGTAGATTCACACGAATGCTCTCTGTTGCCCTGCAGGTTTTAAAGGGTTTTCCTGAGTGTCTGCAAGCTGACATCTGCCTCCATTTGAACCGCACCTTGCTGCAGAACTGCAAAGCTTTTCGAGGTGCCAACAAAGGCTGCCTGCGAGCTCTGGCCATGCGATTCAAGACCACCCACGCTCCGCCGGGTGACACTCTTGTCCACAGTGGGGACATTCTCACTGCCCTCTACTTCATTTCCAGAGGCTCTATAGAGATACTCAGAGACGATGTGGTGGTGGCAATACTAGGTGAGCTGCAAGTCATAGTGGAAGTTCTGTTTATTTTTATTATCACTCATTTCAGAAATCCAAAAATCATTTCACTTAATAAATGTCAATAATAATGACCAGTGCTCATTGCAACTAACCAAATTCCAAAACACACTGAGAAAAGTGAGGTAAATCATTGTATTTTTGTTTGTTTGTTATTCCAACCTCTCATCTCTTTCCCGCAAAGACACAACTCACATTGCTCTTTACACCACACAACACATAAACGCACACACACTTCTCTGTGTGTTTGTGTTGCCAGAGGTGTTTGGGCACAGCTCCACTTCCATTCCACTGTGGCATTGATCATCAATAGGGCCAGCAGTCAGATCAAGGCCTGCATGCATCGGTCATTTCTTTTGTGCAGTGCTGTTGAGGATCAGTGTCGCTCTTGTTTTGGATCAGATTCGTCCATCAAAATGTTGTCAGTAAACTATTCACTACTACTAGCAGTGGCTCGTTCCTTTTGTGAGACATCTATTGATTTACTGTTACTCTTTTGCATACTCGTCTTTCCCTTTGCTGTGATTTCTGTAGGAAAGAACGACATCTTTGGTGAACCCATCAGTCTCTATGGGAGGCCGGGTAAATCTAGCGCTGACGTCAGGGCTTTGACCTACTGCGACCTTCACAAGATCTTGAGAGACGACCTGCTGGAAGTGTTGGACATGTATCCTGACTTCTCTGACATGTTCTGGAACAACTTGGAAATCACCTTCAACCTGAGAGATGTGAGTGCCACAAGAGGGCGGTGTTACACTTATAAAAACACCATTCCGTTCACAATTATAACAACTTATACATTCTTCATAGAAAGAGCACATGCCCCCAAAATTGCCAAACATGTAATAAACATCAAAGATTTATGACACCTAATGCTGTAAGACAGTTCAAGGTTGTATGAAAGTATGAGATCTGGTGTGTGTTTAAAAATTACTGAAGCTGATATGTATCAGGCAGATAGAATAAACCAGCGAACCCCGGGCAGGGATTCTGAATGTGGATACCGCAGGAAAAGGCATCGGAGAAGCTCCCTGCGTCGCCGAAACCGACCAGGTGAGTGAGACACAAGGCTTAATACATTTCCATGTTTCTGTTCTGCTTAATCTCCATATTGTCTTACCTTGGGTGTCCTGTGACCATGTCTATACAGATGGAATGGACCGTGAAGACTCTTACCCCGATCAGTCCTGTCCAATGGCAAACCACCACCGGGGCACGGGGGCAGAATCCCACTGGGAAGACCTCTGCAGCAGTGCAAGTATCTGTTCACAGTCTAGTGATGAGGAGATGAAGCCAATGGGACATAGCAAGGGGGAGCTGTACCAGCCCAGGGGTGATACCAAAGATTACCCGCCAGCAGTGGTCAGCCTCCTGCCCCACAGTGGACCCTCAGCTGGTATGGGACCACCTGTAGACCTTGGAGGACCGCCATATTCAGGTAAAGACTACATACAATGCTTTCATCAGTCGTGTCTGGATAGATGAAACATTGAAAACATTTAAGAGGTGCACCAAAATAAAGAGAAGTTTCTGCTGTTTTGCAAAGTGCACCATCATAGCATAAATTAATAATAAATACCATAAATGGCTGCAACTATAAGTTAAAAATACTGGAAAAAGACATAAATAGAGTCAGCAACGTTGAAAGTTAATCAGAGTCGGATGTCTGAGAGAACATTTGTCTATTTAATGATGTCACATTAAAAAACTACTGATCTACAAAGCTCATGTAACTAGTGATTTACCCGACACGTCACTATTTGCTGTTAACAGGGTAACAGCTATAAATGAGAATCAAGGCCAGGAGAGTACAGTACTCCATGAGTAGATTTAGACTTTGTATTACAAAATACATAGATAAAAACTGAACATACCTTTAAAATACCAAACGAACCAATACCAGTCATAATGGAACTGAAACTAAAAAGGAAAGTAATGTGAAACTGAAAGAGGCGATACAAGTCAGTGAAAGGAATATATGCTAAAGCAAAAAATATAAGTAACCGTGAAATTCCAAATATATAAAATGATGTCTACACTAAAAACTGAAAATAAACACTAGAATAACCCTCTGACATTATACCTTGCACACATACTGCATATTCTTCTTGTTCTGCACAGCAACTGCTCCTATCAGCATGTCCGGTCTGTATGGCTACTGGCCAGACCGCAGAGCCAGCCAGTTCTCAGAAAGCCAGAGACGACCGTCTTCAGTCCGGGCAAGCTTCCACCCTCCACCCTGTGCTGAGGATCGACCCAGTGAGCTGGAATCCAGATTGGAGCTGCTTCAGTCCCAGTTAAACCGGTAAGTTTTTAGAAAAGAGGGGGCACCCGGATTTGAACCGGGGACCTCTTGATCTGCAGTCAAATGCTCTACCACTGAGCTATACCCCCTGCTGAAAAGCTTAGCAGAGGTGGTGCCTTTCATTATTAGTGACCAATGACTAATATTTACTGACTTACTGAGCTCCTCCCTTTATCTCCTTTGTAAATGGTGTTAATGTGAGCTGAATATGTATGAGAGACAGGGAGTTGAGAGAGGAGAGCCAAAGACAGATAAAGATAAGAGAGGCTCAAAGCTGAGACTGAAACATGTAAAAAAAATAAAGATTATATGCTTAAATGCTTATATGTGTATGAGAAAGCAAGATACTCTACTGAGAGCAATAGACTAGAACTTCAAGTTGTATGTTTTCTCATCTGAGCCTGAGGTCACATTTGCTGTTGTCTGTCTTTATCCTGTGAAGGCTGGAGACCCGTATGACAGCAGACATCAATGTGATCCTGCAGCTCCTACAGAGGCAAATGGCCCCAGTGCCTCCAGCCTACAGCGCTGTGTCCCCCGGCCCTCACCCGCCTCACCCCACTACCCTGTACAGCACAGGAGCACCCACAATCCACACAGTCCCTCCAATCCAGCCTGTACAGATCGACAGCACTGCCTCAATCCTACAGGTGTTGTGTTTAGTTTACATACTTACAGTTATCACAAGTTTATCGCTCTGTGATCATCCATGTTTGGATGCTGATGGGACTCAGTCCTGTGACATAAAGTGATTTTAACATTTTATTTTTTAATGTAAATCTAAATCAGATTGATTCAGTTTTCCTGTGCAAATCTGAGTTAGACTTAATCCTTCTCTCTCTTTTCAGAGTCCAGACTCTGACTTCAAGCACAAATCTAAGGACTCCCTGACCAGCGGGATCCACCTCACTTTGGCCTCTGATGACGGCATGTCCATGTCACCAGAGGTCGACCTGCCACATCGACCTTCTGTGGACCTCACCTATCCTCAATTGTCAGGGGCCCAAGAGCCTCCTGGACTGCTATGTGGCAGTCAGCGTTTCCCCTCCCTCCCTGAGAACCTGGAGACCTCCACAGAGATGCAGGAGATCCAGAGGCATGTCTCTGACCCTGTCTTGCCAGGCAGCTAGAACACCAATCACCAACAGAACCCAAAGGCCTGGTCTTTTTGGACGACAGCCATATGTTCCCAGTTCTGTTACTTCCTTTTTACTCCCTAAAAGAACCTCATCTGTCCTGTTCAGATGCTGCTGTAGAGCGTGGGATGCCTTGCCTTCCACGTCACTGAGGGTTCAGAGTGCCTCCTGTTTGTCACATACAGATTCTACGGTGCCCTCACAGTCTGCTGTGGTTTTGTGCTTCAGCGTCCCTTCACACCTGAGGTCCTGAGCAATGAAGAGATTATTCCTGCCTAGCAGGGTGGGACAATTGTGAAACATAAATTGACAGTGAGCACACAAAACATATATGTGTGCCAGACACTGGATCAGACAAGCTACACAAACTACATCCCAAGGACAAGGTTTCCTTGAAGAGACGACAAATGTCAAGAACTATTAATATGTTTCACATTTGAAGAATTATCTGCATTCACTTTGTATAAGAAAAGCACATTTAGACTTGAACGTAGAAAATCATTTAGTTGGAAGTGAATTTATTTTCCTAATATTAGAGATGTATCGGTTACATTTAGAACCATGCATCTGGTAAATGTAATAATATGAGTGTTATAAGTTAGAGACTCACTGTTGTTGTTTTGGTGTTGAAAAAATATCAAAAAGCACACCATAGCTGTCTGTCACACTGTGAAGAATGGTGGTGCCATGAGTTCAAGGCAGTGCTGGAGAAACACTCTTTGAAAAGGGTCATTTTCATCTCATATTTCACATTCTGACATTTTGACATGACTCAGCCGTACTTATTAAGCGTGTCACTTGATCATGAGAAGGCATTACAACATACACAATCAAGCAGAGCAGGAAATACTTCATAGTTTCTCGTACATTTACATGTAGCTCTTCCAGTTTTGTTTGGATCATGACTGCTGTGTTTGGTTTCCCCTGTTTCTGTGTCTTTATATCTGCGCTGTTCAACTCAAACATGTGTCAACTGTGGTTTCATAATGTACCTGATGTGTTTATCTGAAAGTGCCAACATTAGAGGACTTGTTCTCCTGATTATTTCGATTCACAGACTGTCATATTTAAAACAGGTAGAAGGAAAATCTGCAATGGTTGTTTTTACGCCAGCTGAGACAAGTGAAGTGCATGGTAGCTGCCAATCACATACAAACGTAGAGATGTCGTCACAAGGCATCCTTTGTTGAGATGATTTCACAGTTCCAACCACAAGGCGAATGTAATGACTTTTTAAGCATTTATAATTCTGTATAATGTTTCTTGAAGCACAAATTCCTGTTATTTATCTTTTTTTAGATTAAAGACACACTGAAGAGTTACACTCGGAGTCCAAAATGCTTTTATTCCTCAGATTCATCCTCAGCTACTGCAGGACATTCTAGCTGCACTGGGTAAATGATATTTAATGATGAATGACACGTTAGGATGAGCATTTATTCTTATCCCTATAGAGAAAGCTTTACATGATGCATCATCCACCGAGATCCACCACCAAATAAGAGTATAGTATAGTAACTTAAAAACATTTACTCATTTGCAGTACAGTATTGAGGTAAGTAAATGTGTGCAGCAGAACTTTGCTTTGTCTTATTTCCCATTAGTCACCCCTGCAGATTAATCTCGCAACCCTTTGGAGGAAGCCTGACTGGACATGTAAACTACATAACTGTATGTATAGTAGTTAAAAGTAGCTCCATCTTAACCAGTTAAAACAGTAAAATGCTGCTTACCTATTGATGCACTGGTAACTGCAATCTCAGGATGTAATATGTTAATCTGTCAGTCACAGATTAATGAATGAATACTTTTGATATTTTAAATACATTTTTCTGATAAAGCTTCTACCTAACATTTACCTAAGTACGTTTTTTTTTAATTTGTAAAAGAGTACTTATACTTTGTTGTGCTGTATTTTTACTTGAGTACTTCTTCCACCACTGGAAATCAGGTAATGCTTTGAACGTGATGATGTCTGGATGAGCAAGAACATCACTGTATTATATACTATATATATATATAGTCACTTGGAGATTAAATTAAACACAAACACACACTCACTGAACACACAGCCTGCCAGTTTTTAATGTTTGTCATCTGTGGAAATACACCAGATTCAACATGTGAGGGTCTGATGTGTGGGGGTATAGCTCAGTGGTAGAGCATTTGACTGCAGATCAAGAGGTCCCCAGTTCAAATCTGGGTGCCCCCTAAGATATTTCAAACAAAATCTTTAACCTAAAGGCTAAATGTAAAGATTCCTAAATATTATGTATGGGTTTGTTAAATAATTGCACTTAAAAAAAAAAGGATTCTAATTACCCAGCAAGAGACCAAAGCTCAGTCTAAAGCAGGATTGGTTACAGGAGTGACTGATACGAGGTGTTGACTCATTCAGGAAATCCAAAAAGTAAATGAATGTAGGTAAACAAAACTGTAGAATTAAATTTCACCTATGTCCTGTTTAATTAGCATATTTTATTTGTACACTTAATTATTTTATGTCTTATTATTTCAGCATTTATCTATTCTTTTTATTTCTGTATTTATTTATTTATTGATATATAAGTAATTTTCCATTCTCCACAACAGTGAGTATTATCTGTAATTGCAATTAGACAAGACGAAGCCAAACAGCGGGTTTGTTCCTAGGACATGGAGGAATACAATTTATTAGAGCAAATTCAATAATAAACTTTATGAAAAAGCTACAACATGAACACTTGGCTTACCAACATTTGAAGTTGATATATTTATATGTATTTACATTTTGCCTTGTAATGGCATGCTACAAGGACACGACCCTTTAATTATTGAACAGAACAAACAAAAAAAGAAAAGAAAAGAAAAACAACAAAAAG
Source organism: Miichthys miiuy (assembly GCA_036365135.1). NCBI lineage: Eukaryota > Metazoa > Chordata > Actinopteri > Sciaenidae > Miichthys > Miichthys miiuy. Next base: position 17,999,690 of record CM071622.1, read on the forward strand.
AGAGGCAGACAGTCAGAAAGTTGTTTCACTCTCGTCCAAATTCACAACTCACTCTAACACGAAGAAAATGCAGCTTCCCAAGCACAATCTTCTACAAAGAAAGAAAGAAGAAGAAGAGAATAAGTAGAAAGTTAAAAGGGCTGAACGACATTGCTCTTCTGGTAGGTTCCGAGTGTTCAGATGCATGGCTGCCTCACAGCATCGCCAGCCAAACTAAAACACACCACATGATGACAGACACCACTGCAGTGACAATATGAATCCCTCTCAGGTTAGTTTACAATTTTTTTAAAAAAATGCATGGGTCACAAGTATGAGCCTCAATACTACGATCATCTAGAGAGAGGATACTGGACACACCCATTTGAAAAAAATGTAACTTCTTAAGTTGCCACAGGGGTAAACAAGACTGTAATATACTGATCTTTGAGACCACAAGAAGGCTACGACATATTCCTACGCACTGGAGAGGTCATCTTCCGCCACCTACAATAGTTTGTATCAACCTTTACAAGTCAAACCGATGTAACACTCAACATTTAAACCCTTCATGATAATCTCACAGCCGGCTGAAATCACACAAAGAAGTATAAAAATTGGATTTTTATAGACAACTGCTCAGAGTTCAAAGCTTCTTACAGCAGCTGTGCACTACCTTGTGAGCAAAATAAATAAGAGCTTAAACACGTTTATTAGAAGAACAATGGAGGAAAGAGATGGGAGAAAATGTAAACCAGGTTATTGTGGAGTAAGGTGTGTGATACTCCAAACATGTTCAGAAAGTTCACTCGTGACCTCATCTTTGTCTTGAAAGCAGAGGACTGAGGACCAAAAATTAAGTCCAAATCTGAAGCATCTCTCCTTCATCTGGGCCTAAGTGTTCGTGGCTTTAGACACGCAGGATCTCCAGGCAGTTGTTGTAGCAGATGGCGATCCAGTCCGGCTGCGTGGAAGCCCACTGCACGTTGTTGATCTCCCCTTCAGCAGTGTAGGCCAGGATGGGATCCTCAATGGCCCGTGGCATCTGTTGGATGTCCCAGATCAGAGCCTGATGGTCATCAGCTGAGGAAAGGAGACATTAAGAGGGATGTTTCAGACTGAAACTTTGATATTGGACTTTATTATAACCGTCTAGTGTGACATGTAATGAACGGAAAAGTGTCTCTGCAGTGGTTTTCAATGCCAGGTGGCTGTACCTGCAGTGCAGATGTGACATGACGAGTGAGGGGCCCAGGCGATGCCGTTGACACAAGCGCGATGGTTGTTCAGCCGAGCCACTGGAGTGCAAGGCACACGTACATCCAGGATGACCACCTGTCACACAGAAACATTAATGCCAGAGACTAACAGAGGTGCAAGAAACACTCAATTCATATATGCCAAGAGAAAAATTTAATATGTTTTTTTATGCTTTTGGAACTGGACAAATTTCAACCATATTTTGCTACCAATATATCAATTCTAACAAATAAGGTAGATAGAAATGTTGGCTACTATGATGCGCCACAACAAACTAACCTCCATGCCGTCCATTGCCATTGTAGCTAAGTAGTTGGGGTCCTGCTTGTTCCAGCAGAGGCGGAGCAGCGGGTGGTGCTGGGGGTCTTCATAGATGATGGTGCTGTGCTCCAGGTGCCGGAGGTCAAACATGCGGACGGATCCGTCAGCTCCCACAGAGGCAAACATATCTCTACCACCTCCTGCGCGGCTGAACGCAATGTCATACACCTGTACAGACACGTCGAGACGTTGATGTAAGTATCCTTTAAAGCAGTGTACTACTCACTGTAATCACACAGGGCTTCATTGAACACTGCAGACACACACAGACCTCTTTGTCGTGAGCAATCAGCTGAGTCTTCACATGTCCTGACACCAGGTTAACTCGTCCTAACACCTGACCGGTCTCAACCCCAGATGGTGCAGGTGGTGTCAATGCTGGAAGTGCCTGCAGAAAGAACCGACCTGTTAAACTAATCAGAGTCCAATTTATAGCGTCTTTCCCTCTTCATCATGTAGTGGATTTCTTACCCAGCAGATTGGGATCAACTTCATTCCAGTCAAAGGAGGTGAGGGGAGCACAGAAGTCGGAGTTCTTGTTGTTATTCAGCAAACACTCGAGACGTGTTTCTGTGTCGCTGACCTGCATGAGAAATGCAACAGAGTTTGACAGTGAGCAGAATTCTTCAAGAAGGCACAATATTCAAGTCTATCACAGCTGACAGCTTAAACAAGCTACAGGAGAACTGACTTCACTCGCACAGCAATGACGAGATTGTTTCCATATTACAGCTGAAGATGACTGATAATTGCCTGATACAGATGTCTTCGTTATTCGGGTAAGGACTGGCAATATTCTACTTTGTTATTATTATTAACAAGTAAAAAGCCAAAACCAACCTTGCGTTAATCTGTCATTCAATACTTTTCGACTTCCCAATGCCGCTTATCCAACCCTAAAGTCTTTAATACACTACAACATGTAGTAAATATATCATTTTTATTTTTTAGGGAAACTACAGTACTGTGTGTGAAAATGTCAGCCAGAGCAACAGTATATACGTCTATGTATATACCCTCCAAATGCGCAGGTAGTCCCCGCTGGTGGCCAGCAGGTCCGGATACACCCCCTTGGTGTCAGGTATCCACATGATCTTCGTGGTGGGGTAAGGGTGGTCAAATGTGTTCCTGCAGACAAACTCCGAGCTCTCCTCCTCCAGACCCACCAGCTGAACCTGGACAGGAGCAAACACATCACCTGTTATTTCAAGACGAGCCAAATCACTGTTTACAGAGAGAGCCACCGGGGTCAGAAATAGCATCAGCTTTACATGGTGTTACTATGGTTATTACTATTTAAAGACAGCTTTGATGAACACTTACACAGGAGCGCTTGGTACTTTAATGTTACTGTGGAGTAACATCGACAGACATTGTGGCTGTGCGTGTTGGTGCTGCGCAGGACGTCTAGCATTAGCACTAGCTCGCTCTCATCTCTAGCGTTAGGTTAGCTGATGAATGGCCAGATACACAGCACGTACCTTGTTGTTGTATTCCTCGACAAAGCTCCCAAGTGCCAGCCGAAAGCGTTTGTCGGGGCGGACGCTCCAGTTCATCGCATACACCGTCCATGGCGCCTCGTATTTGTAGATTTCTTTTCTTTTGCCGTGAAGCGACATCCTCCCCAACTGCAGCTGTTGTCTGAGCAGCTAACAGGCTCGCGTTAGCTAACTACGAAATAAGTATCGTGGCAGGCAAAGTATCGCCAGTCACTGAACTTGCAAGAGCAAATATCAGCAACTGTGGTGAGAATGACCATTTAATCAAACAAATCTTGTTTAGGAGCAAGATTTCTCACCACTTTACTTAACAAAGAGAGAGTAGCATTGCTCGCTGCGACCTGGAGAACGGTCAAGTCCCACGGAATACCACCGACTTCCGGTTGTTGTTTTCAAAGTAAAAGGATTAACTGCACGTATTATTGGATTATAAAGTCTTATTAAAAGTACAGTCTAACAACACTCAGGTAGACCATTCAATAGAAATAACTGTCTCTTGGACAAACATCACATTCCTGAAACCAAATCTCATCCTCTTTTGTGATGAATCATCTGAATAGTTGTATTTATGTTTATGTTTGATCAACTGATTATTTATTTCAGTTTAAAGTGCAAATCACACCACTTTAAATCAAAAATATGTTTAAACTATTATATCTACACAGTGTTACCAAGCATCTTACAATAGAAATAAATATCACCAATCAAACAAACTTTTTACATATTTAGGAACATCCTAATCCAGAGATCCAGAGACATATAGTGAGACATCTCTGTGCTGTTTTGGCAGAAGAGCCACGCCACATGGATGATTTACATCGTATTATTTCTCACCTCTAACTCGATGGTCTCAATAAGTCGCTAGTCGCTTCTTAGAAATAAAGTCTAAATAGTCACTAAATCAAGTTGGCAACACTGTATCCAGAAGAATGCTTTTACGTCTGGCTTGACTCTGGAGTTAATGGTTCTCCTCGGTGCGTAATTACGAGTGTACATTGTCCCGCAGTAGTCACAGTGCGTAATTACAATTTTTGTCTAGTTTGAGTTTTATTTTGAATGTTTGAACCGGAAATATAGCTATGTCATTATGTCTGACTTAACAAACTATTGTAGTTACCCATTGTGGCCACTAGAGGGCGGCAATGCTCACGATTCTAAACCATGGCCAAACAATACAACTGTGCGTGAAAGTTTGATGTTTTTACTTTCAACTTTCTCTGTCGGTTTAGCTGTTTTACGAAGACGAATCTTTCTTCTGTGATTTTAATGTTATAATCAATATAAAGTGATAAAAGAAACAAATCTATGATAAATAAAGAATGTTATTGTTAGCTAACCAACCTCTCTCCACAATACATTATACCCATTGACATGAACACACTGGACACATGAATTAGATTATGAATTAGATGACAATCATTTAAGGACCCCTGCTGCAAATTATTTTCTAATCAGTCTTTTTAAAATATCTTTGTCGAATCTGAGCCGGCCAATCTGAAAATGAAAAAAGCCTGTTGTCATAATTTTTCATAATAATTTTATTCTTTAGCATAACCTTTTTTATTTAAAAAAAAAATGTAACATACAATAACATCAAACACGCAGGGCGATCAGTAAGCTCCAAATGGGAATCGGCTGGCAGTAAACATGTTAGCAGTAACAGATGAGTGCCTTGGCTAGTGAAGTCAATGCGTGCTCGTGTTATTGCTGCTCTCTAGCGGCCAAAATAAGTAACTGCAACTTTGCAATAATCAAGCTGGAGATAATATTGTAATTATACGTCCGGTTAGAAGGCTCAAACTAAAAGCTAATAATAGCCAGGTTGTAGTTGCGTACTGCGACCACCGGAGGGCAGTGTATACAGATAGATGCTTGTGAATTTAAACCGTGGCAAACTGTAACTGTATTTAAACTATATTTGTGTGCTCAGCATGTTGTACTATGAACCAGCGCCATGGGTAATAATCCATAACGTAAGAGGCAATGGCAAAACTGGTTTACTAAATTATATGTATTATAAACGTATACCATAATAAAATGACAGACTGTATATCTTGGTAAACGCCATTCAAAACTGCACGTAGTTGTAGTTACGTGCTGTGACCACCAGATGGCGCTGTAAACTGCTACTTATCTTAATAGTCAATTATGCCACCCACAACTCCACTAGTGTCAAGTCAGACGTAACACAACAACATACAACAACTTCCGGTCAAAGCTTTCAAAATAAATGAGCCAGACACAAGCGTGTCACAAGCGGGTGGTAGTGGCGTGTTGTAGGGAGGCTTTGACACATCCTGCCGCGACACTTTATTTTGAAAGGTCGCTCCTGTGTCGACTAGTTTGCTGCTTCAGGCGTTAACATCACTACAAGGACAGTTCAGGCTACTTGAGCTCAACCAGCGTTACGTTTACTGTCACAGTAGTTCTCAAGGTAAGTTATTTATCAGTTTTGTTCATGCGGCGTCTTTTAATAAAATACATTGTCCGAGTTGTTTTAAAGAGAATAAAATGATGAAAAATCAGTTTGGTTCCTAGCAACAAGGTGCCATGCTAGTTAGCCACCGTTAGCATGCTAATGCCAGATTTGCTAACCGCTCATGATAAAGTGAGTGAGTGAGTGCTGGGGGATGGTATGGTCTGCTGCCATGGCATGATTACGGCTTGTGGTTTAAATCCTACATGTGTCATTAGGTAAGTACACAGTGTCATTTTTGAGTTGAATGGCGCTACAGAAACGCAGAAAAGTCAGACATAGCCTGTTAGTTTAGCTTGTTAGCGAGCGAGCTTTATAGGTTTTACCGTCGGCTAAAGTTAGAGATGCTAGCCGCAGCTTAATGGTTGATTATTCACCGGATTCAACCACATACGGTACAGCTCCTCGAGTTTGACTGAGCTTAGCCTTGGGGTTGTCCCAGTGGGGCAACATTTTGTCGTTAAATGTTTTATCTATGTTATATTGTACTTCATCTCTTTTATTCGCAGTGATAAAGCGATAGCTGTGGACATTAGCAGACACAAGCATTGTTTTCTAGTTACTCTCGGTCCATAGAGATTTATTTCTCTGTGCGATTCGTCACGTGAATACCCAGTGTGGTAGTGTGGTAGTGTGTGAGCAGGGACTGACTTGGTTACTATGATGTGAACCAGTTTAACCTGGCCTCTGACACAGTTAACTGTTCTTGCCTGGGGACAAGCCCCAACAGTCAGTCAGGCTAACTGTGTTTGTAATTATACATGGTGTGGTGTGATGACAAGTTGTCACTATGGATACACTTTAGATCATGTCCTGTTTTACACTGTGTGCCTCTAGAGACACAGATAAAGACAGCTAATACACTCACGTTGCAACACGTAGTACCCAACAGATTTCACATCTTCAGCTTTCACTTCATGTTTCCGTGTGTGTGTAAGATTATTTCCTTCCCATTGTTTCGAGTTTGAATCAGGCATGTCAAACATCTGTATTTGACCATCCCTGTCTTTCCTTAAACCACCCTTATTTACACGCGATCCTGTCTGTTGTCTGTCCTCCTTAGTGCAGGTCCCACCATGCGAAGTGCGAATCTCCTCCTGATACCTGCACTGCTGCTCCTCCTGGCTCTCCCTGCGTCCAGGGGACGCTACAATGATGATTTTGATGATGGCGAGGACCTAGCCGACTTCGACGACAACGATTTCGCTGAGTTCGAGGACATGAACGACGACCCAGCAGCTGAAACCGAAACCGTCCCTCCGCCTCGTGTGTCGCCGTCCTCGCAGCCTGAAGAGGATGAAGATGAAGACGAAGCCACTGTGGAGCTGGAGGATGGCCAGGATGGTTTCGAGGACTCGGAGACACAGGTACATCGTCTTGCGTTGCTGTTTACAGCTTAGTTTCAGCTCAAGTTTCTATGATATATAATGTTTGATGATCTATGGTATTATATTAATTTATACAGAATCTGTAGCAAAGCAAATTGAACTTGATGTCTCCATAGGATCAAGACATGGACAACATATATGACCAGGAGGAATTTGAGGGGATTGGAGACCGGCCGACCGGCCCCTCCATGAAGAACCTCATAATCAGCAAGGTAAGCCCGGCTTATCGCTAAAATCTTCTCACACACTGTCTTCTGCTGATTGTAACCTCCCTCAGCTTTGACTATACACATGAATCCTGCTGCCTGCGAAATACATTTTACTGCACAATACGGATGAATTAATGATGTGTGTTGTCATTGCAATGAAAATGTAGTTTAACAGCTGTGGGAGGCCACCGTGAGGAGAGATTAAAGCTGTATAAATGCAGATTACTCCACTGTTTTCTAGCTTCTGTTGAATTTAGTTGATTAACTGGGATGCCGGCAATTTACATAAACTGTTGTCATGGAAGCTCAACAATGGCAACGCTGGAACTGCACCCTCTGGCAACTTATTGCTCTCAGCCTAAATTACATTGTTTCAGTCGCACTGATACTGATCCAAGTCAGGTCGATCGGTGTCAGGCAATTGGTGAAAATAGAAATGGTTATGTTATATTGATGACTGTTCACTGTTTCTCTGCAGGTTCCTCCACATCTGCAGAACAGCTGGGAGAGTTACTACATGGAGATCCTGATGGTGACCGGCCTGTTGGCCTACATCATGAACTACATCATCGGGAAGAACAAGAACAGTCGCCTCGCTCAGGCCTGGTTCAGCTCACACAGAGAACTTTTAGAGAGCAACTTTGCACTAGTGGGTGAGTTCCTTCACCTCTGAGCTGTCTCCGCTTTACAACAGAGATGTATGAAAAGCTGCACATGCTTGTGTCTTTATAATAAAATACTAAATCATTGTATTTGTAGGCGATGACGGCACCAGTAAAGAAGCAGTGAGCACTGGGAAGCTGAATCAGGAAAATGAACACATCTACAACCTGTGGTGCTCCGGCCGTGTGTGCTGTGAAGGCATGCTGATCCAACTCAAGGTATGGCCGACGTGGTGTTTTATGTATGGTGTTGTGCTGTAGTCTTCGTATTGTGTTAAATATACAGTCGTGTAATGTTCCTTGTGATCTATTTCAGTTTCTGAAGAGGCAGGACCTGCTCAACGTTCTGGCCAGGATGATGAGGCCCGCCTGTGATCAAGTGGTATGTATCAGTCAAATAATAACTCAAATTGATCTGTGACGAGGAACACACACACAGATGCACTGCACTGTACTTCTAAAAATAGTTTCGCAGTCCCTAAGTCTCACCAACAGCGTCTGTCTGTCTGCAGCAAATCAAAGTGACTCTTAATGAAGAGGACATGGACACTTTTGTGTTTGCTGTTGGCACCAAGAAGGCCATGGCCAGGCTTCAGAAGGAGATGCAGGACTTGGTAAATATCCTCCACAACTTGTGTATATCACATTGATGCAAGCGTAACCTGTGTTTATTATATGGTACTGTTGTTACTACACAAATAGATGGATTTATTTGTAGTCGTTCTCACTGTTACTGTGTCACCAATAGACGTGTTTCTCCGACATAGTCAAGACCTCAATTTTTTTTTTTTCCACAGAGTGAGTTCTGCGGTGACAAGCCTAAGTCTGGGGCCAAGTATGGGCTCCCAGACTCCCTGGCTATCCTAAGTGAGATGGGCGAGGTCACGGATGGGGTGATGGACAACAAGGTAAAGTCTTTTTTTTTTTTTTTTTGTGCTTATCCCTCATACAGTATTACTGTGGAACAGGGTTTCTTGATTTGTCAGACATGTTCCTGTCTTTGAATGCAGCGCTCTCATGTGTCACGATCTGTCCTTTGTATTTTTAGATGGTTCATTATGTCACCAACAATGCTGACAAGATCGAGTCCATTCATTTTTCGGACCAATTTTCTGGTCCAAAAGTTATGCAAGAGTAAGTATTAATTAATTTTTTTAATTTTTTTTTTTTTTTTTTCCTGTACATGTGACTTATTTAGCATTTCCTTATTTATTAATGTGTTTCTAAAATATCTCATGTCGTTCTTCAGGGAGGGTCAGCCCTTAAAGCTGCCTGAGACCAAGAAGACGCTGTTGTTTACATTTAATGGTGAGCATTTTGTCTTTCCTACTCCCTTTATGACCATAATTTCTTTTACTATTGTGTTTAATATTGAATGGTGTTTTTATGTTGTGTGTGTGTGTGTCTAGTGCCTGGCATGGGCAACACCTCTCCCAAAGACATGGACGCTCTGCTTTCTCTCATGAACATGGTGATCTACAGCATTGACAAAGTCAAGAAACTCCGTCTGAACAGAGAGGTGAGCAGGATTCTCCTGTCCACTTGCTTATTTGCTCTATTTTGTGCATCTAAACGAGAGTTTAAAGTGCAGCTAAGAGTCCCTTTTTAATCCTTCCTGTATATTTAGGGCAAACAGAAAGCGGACAGAAACCGGGCTCGTGTGGAGGAGAACTTCCTGAAGCAGACTCACGCTCAGCGCCAGGAGGCTGCCCAGACCCGCCGGGAGGAAAAGAAGAGAGCCGAGAAAGAGAGGATCATGAATGAGGAGGACCCTGAGAGACAGCGTCGCCTGGAGGTCTGAAATCTGAAATGCTACACAGACCGCATAAATCTTCACGTCTTTATGGCAAATGTGTAGCTGGCTGTAGCTTCATATTTATTTTACTGGCATGAGTCAGATCTGTTTTCTCGTCTAACTGCATCAACATATATTAAAAAAAAATGTCAGACAATTCTTCAAAAAGCTCACATATGTGTTGCGTTGTGCTGTTATTGGTTTCAGGAAGCAGCCCAGCGCCGTGAGCAGAAGAAGATTGAGAAGAAGCAGATGAAGATGAAGCAGATCAAAGTGAAAGCCATGTGAAAGGCCACCACAGGGGATAGTGATACAAGCACACAAGAGCAGTGCTCAGCTCAGTTTTCTCCAGCTTCTCTCGCCACAGTCTGCAGCTCTGGCTCACAGTCGCTCCAGCTCTAAACAGACATCCGGTGCCCATGGGTGTGTCAAGTCTCTGTCACCACCTGCTCCATTTGGTGTGGCTACACCTTAATGTCTGAACTGTCCATATCAAGAGAGAGAGGGGCTTTTCCACCATCAAATCTGTCACCACAATTTATGCCAGGATTTTTTTATTTTTTTCTGTCCAACTATATTTTCAAAATTAATCAAAGCTCTGTGTGAACGCTTTGGAGCTCGATGAGCTTTTTAGACTTAATCGGCTGGGAAGGGAAACACTATTTGGTGGTCTTGAGCCACATTTTAAACAGAATGACAGAACGCTGTGGTTTCTTTGGAAATGTATTTGCATTAATATAAAACATTAAAGAATTTTTTAATTTATATCTGCTATGAGATTGGTTTCTTGTAGGCTGTTTCTAATGAATATCTGAGCAAACATAATAAAATGCACTGGAGACTATTGGAGAATATTGTTTGTCTTTGAAGAAGAATTTGATGACTGACGATGGGAACTGTGTGTGTGTGTGTGTGTTTTATGGAAACTGATTCACAGACTTATTGGTAGCAGCAGTTAAGAGTGAGCGTCTAAACAGGGACCAGAATAGGAGAGGCTTAATGCTAAATTTAACTTTTAGATAGTGTCAGCAGTCTGAACCAGATTTGGTTACATCAGTGTGGTTGACAAGCTAAAATAGATACAATGATCATGTCTGTCCAGCTGCAAGTCTGGTTATGATCAAACCTGTGATATTCCTCGGGAAACCTATCGATGGTTTTTGTCGACAATATCTCAAACTGTAATACTGTCCTTTAATTTAAAAAAAAAACATTAATATGGTGTCAGAAATAGTTTAATGAACACATTCAACAAAAATAGCATTGTAGCTTCTTAATAGTATTTAATGTGTAGTTAAGTGTATTGAATGGGATTATGTGTAAATTGCAGAGTATAACAGTGTTGGTCAAATGCTGCAGATGACAGATTTGCTTGTGTAAATCTGTCTTTTTCTGAATGCTTCTTTCTACTTTGGCACTGTGTTCGATCAGTTTCCCTGTGGGGTTCGCTCAGAAATGATCTTACCTGTTTGTGATTGTAGTAAAATAATACAAGGCCACACTTGAAATGAGATGAAAATGCTGAAGTTCTTTGATTAAGTAGACAATTCAGTGGTGCTCTCTTGTGGAAACCAGCTGCTCTACATTTTGTTAAAACTGGGACATTTTAGATTTTGTTTTATTTTTCAATTGATACATTTTGTGAAAGGTTTTCTATTCTGTACCACTCCAATTTGCAAATTCAGTCGCAGAATGATATGAATCTTTTCCAGCAATACATCCACATTGTTTATCATTTTATCGTGTAGTATGCAGCAGTGGGATGTAATTAAGTACATTTACTCAGTTATTACACTTTAGTACAATTTTGAGGTATTTTTACTTAATACTCTTGTAGATTTATTTGACTATCGCAATTATTATTGATTATATAAGATCTAATATTCAAAACCTATCATCATCTCATGCATTTATTAAAATACCTAACATGCACTAGGTATAATGAGCTCCAGCTACAACAAACAGATAGTAATCCAATAATATAATATGTAATAAAACATTGAAAGGGGCTGTGTAGCTGCCCAATTAATGCTATTTTTAAATATTAAACGTTTGAATAAATGTATTATGTCTGCTACATATTAAACATTATAACTGTCTACGTCTGGGTTCATAAGTGTGATCAACTGTCGGTTTGCGTTGGCTGAAGTGTCACTACTCAGCCTTTAGGGGGCGCAATGACGACTTTCCTCGATTTGAGTTTATATGAGCAGATTCAATTATATTTTTTCAACTGTAAATATTTGACCATTAATAAAATACAGTAGTTTATTCGGTCGAAATATTTATTTAATGTTAACCACATTTACAGTGTGGTTTATCTATGTAGCGTTCTTTTTTCTTTTAGTAACTGGGCTTGACGAAAGTGTCGGTCGGAAACCGTAGACTGCATTCGCATACACTGATGGAGAACAGGCGAGGCTTTCAGGTTGGTTACGCGATGGCGGCTCTCTCAACAATATCGGGATTTTAGAGCGAAAACAATGGCTTCACCGCTCGTAGAGGCGTGTTTCTGTCTCGACTAACTACCGGAATGATAGCGACATCATTTTAGCTCATCAGTTTTGCTACCGCTCACGGTCGGAGATGTCCCTTTTCTGTTAGGGACTCAGTGTTTTTCTTGTCCGTCTCCCGGGCCTGGCTGTAGCTGCCTACACTGTAGCGGCGGGCTGCTACTTTCGGATGAGCGGGCACTAGGTCTTGAAGAGGTAGGGTCTGAATTTAGACTAACTGGAGGAAAAACAAGTCAGTGGAGACTCAACGAGAGGTGCATAACATGAATGTCGCTGATAAAATGTTATCGATGTACGCAGAGGGTCAGTGAGATTACAGTTTGACTCCCAACTTGATGCTCTTGCTAGTTAGCATTAGCCAACGGCAGCGTTAACTTGCCCTAGCTAAAGCGAGAAGGCATAAGTAATTTAACATCGGTTGGCGTTGTCTAACGCCAGAGCTACGGGTGATGTGGTTCCGACGGAATGGATCGGAACCCGGATTAACCTGTTTGTAGTGAACTCCGTCTCGGCGTCGGAAAACACAGTTTCTTTGCGTTTTGTTGGTGCAGCTAGCATGTTGCTAGCTGAACTAACTGGCCAGTGACGTAACGTTGGTCATTGTTTTGACAGCACGCAGCAGCAAAGACCTCCCGGTTGTTATGCCGTTTAATTAAACGTTTCCGCTTTGCCTTGATAATCTCTATTAACAGACAGTATTCAGGAAAGTTGACGTTTAGCTAACTGATGTGACGCAGCTCATCGTTCAGTTTCCACACGCAGTACCGGCAGCTAGATGTACTTTAGCTGTAATTACTGCAGCATTTTAGATCAGAGTAGCTCTATTCCGCAGATGGTTTGTTCAAGCTCCGCTCCTTGTGTTGACGGTTATGATGAGGTTTTGTTGTACTGTCTAAAATCGTGGGTTTCCTTTGACAATCAGTTGTAGGATGGATCCAGACGGTGGGGCAGAAACACAAAGAGCTGTCAGTTTGCAGTGGAAGAGCTACAAACTCGTCCAGGATCCAACTATTCGGCGGGTCACACAGAAAATCTACAGATATGATGGAGTACATTTCAGTGTGCCAGTGAGTTGACATCCATTCCTCTCTATAATGTCTGTGTGTGCACCTAAAATTGTGTCTTCAAGCTGCAACCTGTATATATTTTTTTCAGGACTCTGGATTTCCTCCTGTGGGTGAACTGCGGGACCCTAGGCCCCGGAGACTATGGTCCAGGTATACAGAGCTGTCCCTGCCCGTGCCGAAGTTTAAGGTGAGAATAGATGACGTTAAATTCATACAACACAGCGGCTTCGTGACAAGTTCTTTTCCCTGATGAGTGTCATTTTTCTTTACAGCTTGATGAGTTCTATGTGGGTCCCATACCCCTCAAGGAGGTGACCTTTGCTAGGCTCAATGACAACATCAAGGAGCCTTTCTTGGCAGAAATGTGTGCCAAGTTTGGTGAGGTGGAGGAAATGGAAATCCTGTTTCACCCCAAGACCAGGAAGCACTTGGGCCTTGCCAGGGTGTTGTTTACTAGCACCAGAGGAGCCAAGGACACAGTCAAGCATCTGCACAATACTTCTGTTATGGGTAACATCATTCATGCTCAACTGGATATAAAAGGTAGGCCAATGCATAATCTGATACATCTTTAAAGTCTGAGCTGGTTGTAAACTATTGAGAGTGATAGTTCAGGCAGGTTTATGTGAGCGATGTTTACACAGTGGCAGATAATAAGCCAATTTAATATGTAACACATTTCAGATTTTGGTTTAAAACTGGACCTGAATACAGTTAGTAACACACAGTAATACACACAGTGAAGCACAATCAGGAGATACATTATGTGCAAAAGAAGATTCAGTTGAAGATATACTGAAAAAATAGCAAAATAGGATGTCATTTTTTTCAGTGTTTCTTCAAATGAATCTTCTTTCTGGCACATAATGTATCTCCTGATTGTGCTTCACTGTGTGTATTACTGTGTCATCCTATTTTGCAATTCCTCTTTATTCCATTTCGTACCAATAGTGACTTGTTCAATGACAAAAGTCAAAAAATACATTAGCAGTCTCTCGGAGGAGGCAGTAAAACCTAATGGAGTTTGTCTTGAAAACCTCATTATTACTAGATACTATTTACATCCATGATGAGCTTTCACAGCATGTATTTATTTTCGTGTGGCTTTTTGTGTTTTACCCAGGCCAGCAGAGGCAGAAGTATTATGACCTGATCGTAAATGGGTCCTACACTCCTCAGACGGTGCCCCTGGGAGGCAAGGCTTTGACAGACAGGGTCCAGCCTCAGGCCCCAACACAGCCACAGCCTGACACGGTATTTTCACAGCATAAATGTCACTTCAGTTATTTAACGATCATCTAGAGTTGATATGTGAATGGATATTAAGATTTAGAGAGTTTCAGCAGTGTTATTATTAGCCGTTACCCTCACACATTCTGAATCAGATTCATTGGAATTATCGAGTGAACGGCAGACACTTAATTTCTGAATTCTGTTATATGTGTTTTTGTTGCACAGTCATCAGAAATCAGGCGGAGGCTCTCCAGTGAGCTTGCGGTTTTGGCAGCAGGGGTACAAGCCCTCACATCAGGAAACATCACCCCTTGTTCTGCGGATACCGGTTACAGCGAACAGCGTCTGGACACACCCCCCTCTTCAATGGCAGGCTCCTCTGCCTCATCCCAGGGAGGTGGAGGAACACCTTACAGCTCCAGATCTGGGACTCCTTTCTCGCAAGACTCTGGCTACACCGGTGGCAGGTCAGTTGTTGAGATTAAGCTTATAGAGAGATTCTTACCAACATTTTACCATTGCCATGCTGTTTAGTCTCAGCTCAGTGCCAGTAAGACAAACTGCTCCTGGGTTTCTTTGCAGCAGTTATGTTGCATGAACTATGTTTGGACATTGCACCATTGTTTAGTATATGTAACATTATAATAGTATAATAACATTATTATGTTCTGTGTAGAACATTGTGTTGGTACGACTTGCAGTATTTGTGTTTGAACATAAATTGCTAAAATAAAATTAAGTTTTGAGGTTTGTGCTTTCGATTAGTCAGCACAACAGTAGTGGCATAGGTAGTCAGTGAAAGAACAGGGATTGGAGTCTGTAGCTGCTGTTTGTAAATGTCAGTCATGCTTAAGTCCACAAAATAATAATTCAAAATATACCTAATTTGTGTGTCTTGCAGGCATACTGGCGGCTACAACACTGGCACTGGCAGCGGCTACCCTCCCCAGGACATGCTACCTTCCTCTTCCTCGTCCTCTGCAGTCTCTTCTACTGTTGGAGGATACAAAGTGTCTCGCTACTCTGAGGATGCACAGGAACCTTCAGTGTATCATCGAGGTCGCCCTATGTATCCCCCAACTGCATCATACCGTCCCAATGAGCCACCATGCTACCCTCCATACTCCAGTGTTGGAGGGCCTGGGCCACACATGGCACATCACTCCTCAATGCCTCCGCCACCTCTTGCCACCCAATATGATCAGCCTCCAATGGCAGACAGGGACCGGGACCGTGATAGAGACTCAGGGGGCCGCTATGGGGCAGGGGGGATTGGCTCCAGAAGGTCATCTTACCACCACCAGCAAGACACAAACTCTTCCTCAAAGTACCATTCCCATCACTCCCATCACCACTCAGAACGCAGGGATGAAAGGGGGTACCGGCGAGACAGCCTGGGCTCCCGTTCAGGTGACCACAGCCACCAGAGACACCGTAACCACCACCATTCTCACAACCACCATGGCAGCAGTAGCCGCAGAAGGAGCAGCCATGACCGGGACAGGGACCGAGATCGAGACAGAGACCGCGATAGAGACAGGGACAGAGACAGTGACTACTCCAACAGCTCTGACCCAAGATACAATTCCAACTCTTACCGCTCTTCCTCTAACAGCATGTCTCCTCCCCCCTCGTCTTACTCTGCATACTCCTCCAAAGAGCCTGCCCCAGCCCCTCCTCAGGGATTGGACGCTTCCACCCGTCTAGGGGGCACAGGCCTGGCAGAGAGGGGCTCTCTGCCTTCGGTAGGCACTGACAAAGACTACCAGGCTGGTCACCACAGTGCTCTACCTCCACCTCCCCCACCGCCTCCTCCACTCCCACCCGCCTCAGTCATTGCAGCGGCTGTAGCCGAGACACTTGGAACACTGGACTTCAACCAGGATAGTCCGGCCCGTGAAGAGCAGTGGACAAAACCCAAACGCCGTCCCAGCACCCCACCTGCACCTCCAAAAACACCCCCACCTTCCTCTCCACCCCATCCCTCCATCGCATCCTCCTCTACCTCCCCTTCCTCTACCTCCCTCCCACACCATCTTCCCTCCTCCTCCAGCTCCCCGCCGCCCCCTCAGCGCGACTCTTCCTCTCCAGAGCCAGATTCCACCAATGAGAGTTTACCGTTCGTCTACCACAGCAGCAGCCTTGACTCTCGTATTGAGATGCTCCTAAAGGAACAAAAGGCAAAATTTTCTTTCCTTGCCTCCGATGAGGAAGATGAGGAAGACAGGAAAGAGGAGAAGCAGAAGGGCATACGTGGGGATGGAGGAGAGCGAAGAGGTGTGTCAGGTGATCTATCAGGGGAGCACATAAGTGGTAATCAGGTGGGAGACAATGGGGAGAAGGACCACAGGAGAAAAGGGGAAAGAGACAGAGATGGCCACAGAGGAAGGAAACGGGGAAAGGGTGGAGAAGGTAGGAAGAGTCCCACTGTAATTGCAGCAACCACACCATCCTCCTCCACCTACTCTTCCCACATCCTGCCCCCGGAGGAACCCCAGCCCCAGGTCAGCCTCACTGGGACTGGAACTTTGCAGGAGGAGTCTTCACAGGCTGGATCTGCTGACACACGTAGCAGGATAGGAGCACACACACCACCGTACAATGGACAGAGTCAGGTAAGATCAGTAACACGGAATAAAAACTTCAGGCTTCAGACTGTTGGGCCTCAGCTGCATTTTGTTCTGACAAATAAAAATTGCACGGTTCTCTCTTTGTGGTTCTAAGCAATACTGATATTGAAGTTGCGGTAGCTTATTACATTTTAGAGTGGGCTGTAACATTGGATTGATTTGCAGCTTATTGCTTTGGTAGAAGCAACCCAAAAATAAACTGTAAACATTTTTCATATATTTTATGTTAACAATGGAAAAAAAAAAATTTGGACAAGGGGTGTATTGTTATTAAAAATGCACGCACATACATGTTACACAAACAAACAAAGCATGTACGTTTTGGTTATTCTTTGATATAATGTTGTGTTATGTGTTGTTTTTATGGTTAACACATTAATATACTACTTTCCGACAGTACACTTCCCGATTCTGTGGCTGTGAGTTATCTTCGCAGCTGTTTATCACTGTCGATGGTGCTTAAACACTTTTCCCAACTTAAACAAGTGAAACTTTCTGTTTTCTTTCAGTCCTCCCCTCATTCCTCAGGGGAAGACATGGAGATCTCAGACGAGGAGGAGGAGGAGACTACCATAACAACGGTGACCACCCACCAGCCCTCAGTCACCTCAGGTTCTTCACCCTCTTCATCCCAGGCTGCCATGCCCTCACAAACAACGGACCCTTCATCTTCACCCCCACCCATCTCTGACACTGCACAGCACTTTGGCACCTCCATGCACCCTCCCATACCTTCCTACCCTCCTCATTTGCCTCCTCCACCTCCTCCTGGTTACTCCCTCCAGCCCCCACCTCCGCCCGGGATCCCTCCCCTGCCCCACATGGAGCTGCACCCCGAGTATCCTCCTCCCATGCCCCACCACATGTATGACTATGCCACCTCCATGGAGCTGATGAACCAGTACAGTGGTGGAGCTCCTATGTCCTTTCAAATGCAGACCCACATGCTAAGTCGCCTACACCAGCTGCGCATGTCGTCAACCAACGGCACCCCAGGTCCTGGTGAGGCAGCCACTGCAGACTACACCTCCTACCATCTCCACTCTATGGCACCACCCCACACACACCACCCCTACATGGACCAAGAGGGGAGCGGGGCAGGCTCTCATTATGACCAGGACCACCGCTACATGCCCCAACACATGCCCTACCCTTACGCTGACCCCCACAGTTCTCAGATACCACCCCCTCCCCACCATGGCATCCCGCCTCCCCATACTGCCTGGCCGCCACACGTCATACCACCACACTACCCCTCTTACATGCCCCCACCGGGATATGGCACCATGCTGCCTGGGGATGGAACCGAGTACCGGGCTCCAGGGGAGGAGATGCCCATGCTGGCAGAGAATCCGCATGAAGCCACAGTGCAGATGGTGCTGGGCACTCTGATCCAGGAAATGAAAAACATCATGCAGAGGGACCTGAACCGCAAAATGGTGGAGAACGTTGCTTTTGCAACTTTTGACGAGTGGTGGGAGAGGAAAGAGACCAAGGCCAAGGTAAGACTTATCACAACAGTGCTGGTATTGTCTTAGTTTTTAAGATTGCTGTTTTGGATTTTGTGTGAAGATAAGAAATATGGGTTTATCCACTTCTTTCTACTATTTGAGGGTTATTTCATTGAAGTCTTTAATTTCTTAAAAAGTCCTTTGCTTTGATTCCATATTTTGATTATATGTATTACTGCTACAAATTTTGCATTCTCCATTTTCAGTTTAAAAAGGTAACTTTACAGGACCTTGTAACCTGCAAGGGGATGTTATGCTTACAAAATATGTCAGTTTGAATTTGCCATCCTCATTCTCAGCAGCAAGTTGCTACTGCTGACCACAGAGATCAGAGTGCATTGATATACTGTGAAATTGAAGACAGGAATAAATACAAACTGTAAATGTTTTTTTCTCTCTAGCCTTTCCAGACAATGGTTAGGGGGGTGTCTGCCTTACGGGATGATGAGAAAAAAGAGGAAAAGGTCAACCGTCCTCGGGAGCCTCTCACGTCTCTTGTGGATTGGGCAAAGAGTGGTGGCATGGAGGGATTTTCTCTCAGGGGAGCGCTACGACTGCCTTCCTTCAAGGTAAAAGGACCACAAGGTGGCAGATCATGGACTGCATCTTCATTTTCAACTCCTCACACTGTGATTTGTAAAACACCTCTGACCTCTTAAATTGACACTGGCAAGTGTCAATTTAAGTTACCAATAAATGTATCACTGTTACGAGAATTTTTCAAGAAGAACTGAATAAGGAAGACTGGATTCAAAGTATCAAAGTTTAAGTTGAATTTATTATTCTTGAACAAGAAGGAGCGTTTAACAGTGCAACACACAAAAGGGGTTACAGAGGAAAAGGCTCCCTGAGGAGCTCTGTCAGTTGATTCTTATACATTTTTCATAAAATGGGCTGTCTCGGATATCTTCCCACTAACAATTTCCTTTTTTGGTCTTCCGCTTAGTAATGAACATTATGTTTCTTTTTCAAAATGATCAAAATGATCCCCTAACCTGTCTCTCTTGTCCTTGGTCCGTTTTTTAATCATCGCTCCCTTCCTGCCTCAGCAAGCACATGCTTGATAAGGGGAGTGGGAAAGAGACATGCAAACATCTGAGCCCCAGTATAATCCTATTTTTTATAACAATCATCATCATTGCATCTCCACAATTTTGCTGTAGTGTTTGGTATTGTGTCAGATTTTGTGATATACACTTATGATAGTTTTTCCTGGCTGTGTGTCATTGATTTATAAACGTTGTTGGTGTCCAATTGTTCAGGTGAAGAGGAAAGGACCTCAAGAATTGGAAGAGGGAGATATGAAAAGGCAGCGACCCTCAACCCCACCAGACGAGGATGATGAAGGTTTGCTGATGTGGAAACTTTTAAAAGGAGGGTTGGATTTATATGCCTGCTGTATATAACTCTTAAACGGTTGTCTTGTTTTCAGCTGCTGAAGGGAGAATGCCAGAGGCAGACAGGCATGGAGCAGAAAGGGACAACAAGAGGAGGAAAAAGAAGCCAAGAAGTCGTAAACCTTGGGAGCTTGGCAGTGAGGGAGAGGAAACGTCTGATGGCTCATCAAGCGGAAAGGTGTGTGTTGTTTTGTTATGTTTGTTTCTGAGGATACCGAAGTTAGTCCTTAGAAAACATATTTTAACCAAATGTATTTCTCAAATAGCAGGCTGAGTATTCTGTAAAACAAATATGAATGTGTGAATGACAGGGCATGTAGGTTGGAGTTTTCATTTGCTTTGTGTTAACAGGTTTGACAGGAATCCTGCTCTTACTCATACTGATTGCTAGATGGCAGCATTTCACCGTGACCTTTTAGTTGTTCTAACTGTAACCTTTTTTTTTTGTAGGAGGATGAGGAAGAAAGTGAAAAGGGGTCTGATGGTAAATCACAACCTGTAATCTTATTTCTGTCTTTATTTGTGTTTACTTTCGGTTAAGGCAGTGATGTAACTACTTTTTTCCTTTTAAGATGATGCCCTCAGTGCTGATAGTGATGATGAGAGCCTCTCCTCATCCTCTGAGGGATCTTCCTCTTCAGGGTCTTCTTCTTCATCTTCTTCTGAAGATGAAGATGAAGAGGAAGGTGAAGGGCTGGACAGCATGGACGAGTCAACAATGGACAGCACAACAGAGAAAGAGGATGACAGGTATGAAATTTGACATTCCGTCTTACCTGTCTTTAGAAATATGTTCAGTCAGTATTACATGAAATGTATTTTTCATTATGTCATTATTATTATTATTATCATCATTATTATTATTATTATTATCTCAATTTTTCTCCTTCTTGTTTTTTACAGGCGAAACAACGCAACTGCCGTTTCAAAGGCAGAGGTCAAAACAGGTTAGTCCGAATTTTTCATCAACTTCATAATCAACCATAAAGGTTAACCATTAAAGGAAGATCTTGACTTAATTTTTGAGTCTACAAGGGGTTTATCCACAGCTCCACACTCCAAACAAACCAAACAATTGCAAAAAAAAATGTGCATGGTGTTTAGTTTGGATCAGTCTTTTTAAAACTCTCATCTTCTCTCAGGTGAAGCCAAAGACAGCAAGGCGGATACAACAGCAGCACCTACCAAGCGTCCTCCATCACCCCCATACCCGCGTCCATCGTCCCCTATTGTTCTTGTTCCCCCTCTCAAGAAACGCAGGAAGACCGTCTCGTTCTCCACAGCCGAGAACGACAGCAAAACGCAGCCCCGACTGCGCCACTGTCTCCATCCCTGTCACAAGTGGCGGGTGAATCTCCCCTCCTCTCCCCTGGCAGGCCTACAGACTCCCCTGTCACTGCTACCCCATCCCCCTCACCTCGTCCCACTCAGGGCATCCAACTGCTCCCCTTTGCCTCCAAACCCGGTGAAGGCAATGCCCTCATCGTGCCCCCATCTGGACGGACCCAAGATTCTGATGAGACCAAAAAGGGACCACCTGTTTCTCCTCAGACCACCCCTGTCAAATCCCCTGGAAAACGTGGAGCAGGGAAAGACTCCCCCAAATCTCCCGCCCCTCCTGTTATGGTGTGCCGCACTGTGCAGAACCTGCCGTTGGACCATGCCTCTATGTGCAGGATGGCCTTCGAGGAGGCCCCTCCTCCACCTCCTGTCAACAAACGGTCCAGAGGCAGGCCACGGACGACCAGCTTATCTGCTCCTTCCTGTCACTCCCTCAGAGAGGAAGATGATGAGGAAGAAAGTGAGCAGAGGTTGAGACTCAGAGAGCAACTTGGGGCATCAAGCCTCCTGCAGCTAGCCTCAGCTTCAACCACCGACCTGTCTGTGTTGGCTGATGTAGCCCTGAAAATGGACCCTGATGCTGGAGACTCAGAGGAGACCGAGACCTCTGATGAGGCAGAAGAGCAGAAGATGGAAGAGGATCTCTTCTCCCCAGAGTCACTGGCCCTTGTTATGAGCCCAGATGGTGTAATTGTCCTTATGGAGCACAACTACTGCAAACCCCCTGTTCTCACAGTACCATCCAGTAGCAAAAGGACTTCCTCCAAACAAGACTCCTCTGTCTTGCTCCCAGCAGACCTCAACACTATTTCTGGTGTGCTTGAAGCACCAGAGGAAGTCATTGGAGAAGCGCTACCATCCAGGGGAGATACAGGAGAATACTTACCTACAATGGGAGTGCTTTGTGAGTCTGAGGATGTGGGCCAGGCTCTACCTCCATCGTCAAAGAAGATCGTGGCTGGCAAAGGTTTCGAACTTGAAAATGACAAGAGCAAAAAGAGGAGAAGAAAAGACAAAGAAAACATTGAGGTTCATCACACAAAAAAACAGAAAGAGCAGCCAGGCAAGAAACAGAGGAAACGGAAACTAGAGGTGCGTACGACTTCTGGTTTGTTCCTGTAAACGTTTGTGAATGTCTTAATCACCGGCAGACGGCATGTCTTAGGTAACAATTTGTCACACTACTGATTCAGTAGACATATGAGTCATCTGAAGGTACATTAGGTTACATGTCATCAACGTCTGATATTTCTGGTAGTGCCATCATGTTTTTTTCTCAAGAACTTGCATCACATTTCCCAACTATTTAAAGTGAGAATACCAACATGCAACTATATATTTAGATGTAATAAAAAAAGTTTTAAAAACTTTTAAATTGGCATAGCAATATTTAAATTGCTAACTTTATATTCTATCTTTGTGATGAAGTGACACTAGCAGGAGGATGTTTTTGGCAGAGCAGGCAGAGTGAAAGACATGCAGCATATGTTTTTATCTACAGTTAGCCTGGCATCACCAGACTAATTTGCAAACACAAATAGTTTTTAGAGAAAATATACTGCCCAGTTCTTTTACTGTTGATGTGATAGTGGATTCCACATCAGTGGCAGCTGTCTTCATTATTTAGGAAAATGCCTTAATGGCCAATAAAGTCACACTCCTGTACAGTTATGGTATCAAACCAGTGACCCAGGACGGGCGGAAATCTGTCTGAATGGGAGGGCGGGTTATTTGCATCAAGCAGAGTAAATAATTGATTAGCATGTCGATTTGCCTGGTCTCCAGGCTACACACAATAACACTAGTCAGAATCCCTGACGCATCAACGCAGACCTACTGTGTTTTGGATATTGCTTCAGTGTTTCCATTAATGTGTCCAGCTGGTCTCTGATCAAATATCTAATGGCTTCAGTCTGTTGCTTGGTCACCCACATAAATCACCTGTTTATTATGCTGCTATGTTTTTTTTTCAGTGAATTTCTACAAAACAAACTCACAGCACAGTGTGCGATCTATCAGTGTCAACTGGTGAGCCAAGTCAGTCAGTTCCTGAGAAACCTCTTCTCTTCTTAAATAATTTAGTTACCTGGTGACGCACAGAACAATAGACAGTCTCATCTTAAATGTTTTGTCTTTGCTGTGTAGAACAGCACCTGTGCTTGTTTTAATAAAAAGTAAGGATTCTACATAAATATGTTATATAATTGAGCCATGATATTTTATGGACCAGATAACTAATGGTATCAAAACCTCATCATGTCCATGTGACTTAATGCGTACTTTAAACTACTTAACCTTTAACAGACTACAAAGAGTCCACAGTGGATGTCCGAACACAGCCTGCTTGTCCATAGCTGTGTTCATTCACAGCTCCTCTATAGTAATATTCCTCTTCTTCTGCGCAGGACTCAGACTTTGAGGAAGATGTGGACGTGGAGGAGCTTGAGTCTGGGGAGCTCTCCAGCTCAGACACAGAGGACGAGATGGTTGAAGAGGTGAGGAAGAGCGAACGCCTCTTTCTGCAGGAGGCAGGGGTAACGTCATCCCAGCGCTGGCCAAAGCCTATCCCAGCACCCGAGCCATCAGCCCTGAAGTTTGAAAACCGCAGTGAGTTTGAGCAGATGACCATCCTGTATGACATCTGGAACTCTGGTCTGGACGGAGAAGACTTGATGTTACTGAAGAAGACTTATGAGAAGCTACTACAGGATGACCACAGCTCTGACTGGCTCAATGATACTCACTGGGTCAGCCACACTGATATCCTTATCATGACTACCTTCTGCATTATATGTCTGTTTGATTGCCATGGAGATTAACCCCAAATACCAGCGTCTAAACAATCCATGGCTGTTTTGTTTGCTTGTTTGTTTTATGGATGAAATGTGTTATGTCTTCATATCACTCTGTGATGTCCCGCTATTGCCCTTGACCTTAAGCTGCACTAACCAATTTGCCGAACCCTCGGCGTAAGAAGAAGAACACAAGTGGACAGCTTCGTGAGCATGTGACCGGTTGTGCCAGGAGTGAGGGCTACTACGCCATCAGCCGCAAAGAGAAGGACGTCTATCTTGACCTGGACCTACCTGAGCAGGTCATACGGGAGGTGGAGAATGTCGACACCTCGGTAGGCAAACTCTCCCACTTTCATTCTCTGGCTCTGTGATCCTTTAGTCTCTGCTGTATCAGTATGATTATTCTCTTTACCACCATGTTCTGGTTGGGGAAATCTGTTGGATACAGATGGACTTGAATTTGTGGCATTTTGCCAGTTAATTTTAAAACATTAGCCTGTTGTTCTAACAAATACTTCTGTCCTTCCATTTCTTATAAAGGAGTTTGCAGCCAGCATCAGGCTGAGGTACTTGGACATGAGCTTGTTGAGGTTAAGGTTTACCATTAATCTTAATAATGGCAGGCATAAATGACAGGATAAAATACAGCTGTAGAAGTAGTAGTTTGCTGTAGAAGTAGGGCAAGTTAGATTGTTTGGAAAGTTGAGGGAAAATTCACCAAAAATCCAAATGTGCTTCCAGATGACCATGCTGTTGAAACAATGATATTGTTCAGCTCTGCAGTGGCCCTATAAACAAACTTCTGGGGGTCCGGTTGTTGCTGAATATGGCTTTTGTAGCTGGTTATTATGACACTTGATAATACCCCATAGGAATCTAATTGGCAGGGATATATGTAAGTGTAACTGGCCCACAATCGTTTGGATTAGATTAACTGGCAATTTTGGGAGTTGGTAGTAAGAGGAGAGGATTTCCCAAAGGGGAAGAGATGGACTGGGGTGGATGTGTGGAACAATGATGTGGTTTTTCCAAATAACCGATGAGCACAAAACGTCATAACTTAACCGTTTGTGTTGTG
Organism: Miichthys miiuy; assembly: GCA_036365135.1. Lineage (NCBI taxonomy): Eukaryota > Metazoa > Chordata > Actinopteri > Sciaenidae > Miichthys > Miichthys miiuy. The sequence goes on from CM071622.1 coordinate 18,024,844, forward strand.
GAGAGACACAAAAACCTTTTCTTTATTACCTTCAAACTACAGATTAGTTTCCTATCTGGTGGACAGAAACTTGACCTCTGTGCAACCCTGAAATGCTGTTCCTGAGATGGTTTAAAGATCCAGTAAACCAGCAGTTCACTAAATGAGGTCTATTTAAGTTAAAGTCTAGGAACTCTGCATAACATAAAGCTCTATAAAGATACACTATTTTACATCTTAAATGTGAATTATAGCCTCAGATCAAATCCTGTTTTCGTGAAGCACTTTGTTTATATAGCACCTTCCCTGAAGACATGCTGCACAAAGTTATTTTTATTAGAAGATGAGATGTAACGTTATTTAAGGACAAAATCCTGTTTGAACAAATTTAACAAGCACATAATGAAATAGACTGCCGTGCGACATTGACGTGTTGGCATGGGCTGATTAAGGAGTGTAACCATTCTGTGAGACGGATGGCTCACAGATGTGTACAGTGCGTTAGAAACACTCGTTTTATTTGCTCAAGCACTCAATGCACACCACATTGTCCCCACCAAAGGTGAAACTAAACCTGTACCACACAAAACATTTATTTCTCTCGAATTCCGTTTACATATTTCATAAGGAGCACTTATCCTTTGCCAACATAATCCATCCACCTGACAGGTGTGGCATTATCAAGATGGTGTTTAAACAGCATGACTCTGACACAACTGTACCTTGGCCTTGTCACGCTAAATTGTGCCAGATAATTAGGCACTGAACTAACGGCGATTTCTTATACGGCTACAGATACCTAATTTATCAAGTAATAGCCAATCAGAGGCAGAAACAAACAGGTCATGACATTGCCTTTGTGGGAATTTTAAATTGATACAAACAGCATACTTTTTAAATCTGCTGGGCAATGAGACATAAAATTCCATGTGATATTTATATGTGGAGTCTCACTCACTTGTTATCATTGTATTTTTTTTCTCAGTCACCCACACAGTTTCTTTTTTTTTTATCCTTCCAATATTCCCACTTTTGGTCAAGAATTTTTGCTATTTCCCCCTCCAAGTTATTCTTAGTTTCTAAAAAGAAAATCTCTGTTCCACTTCTATTTTGGTTTAATCTGCAGGTTTATCGGGTCACATCACAAGCCACCATATGACACACACATCACGATGCTGTACTGTTGAGTCATTTATTATTGAGACACTGCCCTGTTGTTTCTTTAAGTGTATTGAGGCACACTTTGCCATTTGTGAACAGCAGCTGCTGTTTGGTCTAGGTGTGGTCATAGTTGTGTTTCTTTCCACGGAAAGCTTGGATTCCTCATAAAAAAAAATGTTCCCATCCCAGCTTTGTGTTGTATTTTCTTGCCACCATGGAGAAAAGCAGAAGATGTTATTGTTATTGTTTTGATGTAACCTCAGTATTTGTAGACATACAGTATTACTGACTCAGCACAGAACTAGATGTAACTGGACACCACATCAGTCAGCATCTTTTGATGTCTTGATCAAAGTATCCCAGCAACTATGAGGTCTCAGCTCTGTTCTGAGAGCAGCCTGTACCTGTCTTGGGTACACAGTCATGTTGTTTGATCTACCTGGTGGTCTGTCTGTCTGAATGAATAATCAAAACACAGACTAAAGGAGTTCGTGTACAACAGGTTTAGGTATGAACTTTCAATGCCGCCCTCCTTCTCGTTAGTGCAGTCATGTTATTATCCCAACATAGACAAGAAACAGTGCCAGTGTTTACTGTGTTTTTTTTTTAAACAGGTCTTGCTGCCCATTTAATGTCATCTTTCCCATCTTATTATCGTTGCTGTTGTTATTTATGACTATAAGACAATCCTGATAGCCACAACTAAGCTCCTCTTTCCTGACTCACTGCACACCAACAAACATAGATGCTTGGGTTTTAAATGTGACACAGACTGTTGATGTGTAATTAAATCCAGGGATTATCTTTTTGATATTAACAGCAAGGCATTAACTATTGACTTCACTGGTAATACTTACAAAGTTTCCCACAGGACTTTGTGCGTTACTCAGACACCTAATGGTCTTGCTCCCTCTGAAGCAGTATTTGTACATTTTAAGGTTAAATACATCATCTGATGGACTCCGGCAGCATTAAGAGGCTAGAAATCTCCGAAGAACTTTGTGCTATTGTAAACAATGTTTTATTTATCCATCATCTATCATAAACACACTGGTCACAAGGTATGATTGAACATCTTCAAATATAGATACACTTTATTTGGCTTGGCCTCAGAAACTGCACCGGACACATTGTTCATGGTTTATAGTGGGTTTGACATCTATACTACATTGTGCGTATAGATGTCAAACCCACTTTCAATAATTGCTGATGAGACAAATTGTGACTGTGACTAAATATATCTTAGCGTTTGGAGAACTGGAAGCGACCTGCCTCTTTTCTTCCTCTTAACATTTACTCACAGTCCATGTTACTTGCTCAGCGATTTGTTGTAGCTGTTCCACTTTTAAGGTCAAAGTATTTCTCCAGTTCATTCTCCTCCAGCTCAAGGCCATAGGATAACATGAGAATGTTGCCCTTGGTAAAGCTCTTTGCTGTCTGTCTGTTTCCTTCCAGGGAGCTAACAGGGTGCTATCAGAGAGACGATCAGAGCAGCGCCGCCTCCTCACCGTCATTGGCACAACAGCCGTCATGGACTCTGACCTGCTCAAACTCAACCAGCTTAAGGTACAGCCATTTAACTTCATGATATCTAATGTACCTACTCAGTTACATGTACGTTGTACAGTTTTTGGCACATTGTTGTACATTGTAGTTTTTAATTCTCGATATGCTTTCAGACAGCCAGGCTGCCATTTTCATTTCATTCAGTTTCCTCCAGCTATCATTTATTTAAACGGGCGTATATCCATAGCAAATTTACTTACTCTGTTTTTCTTGTTACCAGGCTAGGCATGCTAAACATGTCACAGAGCTAACACTGTGTTAAACACACAAACGGAAAATTTTCTGTTTACATATACCTTGTACGCATGCCCCGTACCAGGCATGAGTTTGATGAAAACACAAAGTATATATTCAACTCGGGGGGCCTGCATGCTTTATAGATTTTCAGAAGACCATTGTTACAATTAGTCTTTTCTGTGCTTCTGCAGTACCGCAAGAAGAAGCTTCGTTTTGGACGCAGCAGGATCCACGAGTGGGGCCTGTTCGCCATGGAGCCCATTGCTGCTGATGAGATGGTGATTGAGTATGTGGGTCAAAACATCAGACAGGTAATGCTACGTCCAATTACGCAAATTACCTCTGCGTTCCATTATTCTATTATTGATACCTTACAATACAGCGCACTGTGAATATGACAGTGAATGAGACGTTTACAGACGTTTGGTAGGTTCAGTTTTAATTTAGGATCAGTGAGCAAATTGTTTGTGTGTTTTCAGATGGTGGCTGACAATCGAGAGAAGCGGTACGCACAGCAGGGCATCGGGAGCAGCTATTTGTTCAGAGTGGACCACGACACAATTATAGATGCCACCAAGTGTGGCAACTTGGCACGATTCATCAATCACTGCTGCACTGTGAGTCTGAACATCCTCAGTCAACACTTATCTAACATTTTAGATATAAGTAGAGATGACTGATTTTATTGCAATTTTTTTTTTTTTTTGCTCATCTATTTCTCATTGCTTTCTTCTTCTAGCCAAATTGCTACGCCAAGGTTATTACCATAGAGTCCCAGAAAAAGATTGTGATCTACTCGAAGCAGGCTATCGCTGTCAACGAAGAGATCACCTATGACTACAAATTCCCCCTCGAGGAGAATAAGATTCCTTGCCTGTGTGGAACGGAGAACTGCCGCGGGACACTGAACTAGTGGACATGCTTCTCTTCCTCATTTGCCAGTGGCCAGGCAGACCCAGACACGCCTCCCTGGTTCACCCTCCTCAAAGTGTACCTCGTAAACAAAGCCACCCTCCAGTACCATCTGCTTCTCCTCCGGATGGCCTATCAGCCATCCTCACAATACCCAGGAAGCAGAGACGCGCACACACTTGCACTTTTCATGCACATTTTTCATTCACTTGGTAGTTTCACAAGCCAGTGTGTGAGGGGTTTGTGTTACTTGGCATGTGAAAGCTATGAGGGGGGCCTCTGTTTCACATTTAGCTCTTCTGTGGCAGTATTGTTGGACTTAAATGGGTAATATGTTCTATCCAAGTTGTTTCAAGCAGCCAGGCATGAAAGGTCTTTCTATTTCCACGCCAATATCCGTTTGAAGGAAGCAAGGAAGGAAAAAACACTGGTGTTTTATGTCTACATCAATCCACATAATCTCTAACCTGACTCATCCTTCTAGTGTCAGATCCCTTCCTGCACCCCACCCACCGACACAGATCCGCACATAGACGCACAGGAGTATCAAATTCAGGGTTTTTAAAAGCGCCTGTTGAGGGCGCTCTTTTAAGATGACAAATTTCAATCAATTTGGTCTTCAGTTATGCAAGATTTCTTTCGGAGCTTTTTGTTTTGTTTTTTTAATTTCATTTCATAGTATTATATATTAATATTACTATTGCTGTTATTAATGGTATTTAGTTGCATTAGCTGTAAGCCTCTTACAGTAAATGAGCTTCAGTATACCCACACCCTGTCCTTAGTGGCTTGTGTTTCACCAGCCCTATAAAACTGTAATTTCCTTTCTCCACTGTGCGTTACTTTCCTGATTTGCCACAACCCCCATCTGGATGAAAGTGGTGTCCTTTGAACTATTGTTTTTAACCCAACTGTAAAAAAATATGTCAGTTGGCAAGTGTGTTGTTTTTACCTGGCTGCTGAAGTTTAGTCTGCAGGAGCAGCGCAAGAGAATTGGCCCGTGTTTGTTCTTTTTTGTTGTTGTTGTTTTCCCCCTCAGTTTAAAGCTATGTCATCAGAACATCTTGTGAGGAGAACTCAAGTGTTTGTTCAGTAGAATCTCTTCATCTGTTTGTCTGTGTTTAGTTGTTGTTCCATGGTATTCTCCCATTTGGTTCAACCAGCAGAGGTCAGATTCATGTTTCAAGAGTTGGCGAACTGCAAGTTAATCTTTCTTCAGCTGTTAAAGCGGATTACCACCAAACTCCTGCAGGTCCTAGTAAAAACGATGTGGTCAGTGTTTAACTTAGTCTGTGTGCTGCAGATGTTTTTAAAAGGCACATTTATTTGATTAGATCAGGACTTTTCAGAGGTTTAGTTTAGTAAAGTTTCTTTTTTCCGCTGTTTTGTGGGCCTTTCCAGAATGCATTAGTATGTATTTTATTTGAGTGGAGTCGTCACAAAGCATCCCTCCCTGAAAAACGTATCAGCTTAAGGCAAACACAGATGTCCTGCTTATGAAACTGCAGTGTAGATGGGTGGAAGGTATATATAGATAAGCCTCAGCAGGTTTTGTGATACGCTGCAGACAGTGGGATGTAAATGGCCCTTGTGTTGTGTCTCTGTTTTCATATGGCTATGGCCGTCCAAAGTTTAACTTTCATTTTGAACTTTTAACTAGCAGAAGACTCTTTATTTTGTTCCCTCCTAAACAGGAAAAATGTGTAAGATACTTTTTGTTGCAATGAAAGCCTTTCAGTACAAACAACCATCTTTACTACAGGATAAAAAGATGAAAGGAAAAAAAATTCAAAGAAGTACATGTAAATAATGTAGAGGTGTTTGTTTCTCGTAGAAACACACTGATTTCAAGCTGTAAATATGTTGTTCCTTTTCCTCTCTCCATGAGGAGGAAACATGTACATACCTTCCATTCATTTATTTTTTATTGTTTTTCCTTTTAATTTGATTATTTTAATATTATTTGCAATATTTCTCTTGTATTAATGCGTTGGACCCTTTATTAATGGTGCATTAAAATATTTTTTAAATAAAATAAAATCATGTTGTTTTTCAGTAACTTTGTAATCCTCTACTGTTGGTAGCACTGAGGTACAGCTGGTGTTTAAACATTGTGTAAACATTGTTAGTGTCTGTCTAAAGAATCCTGACAGCCAACTGGAAAGCTACATAGGTCACATATATAACTCTGGTTATTTTAACAGGAAGTTGCTTGCATAGCGGAAACTGCAATGTACTAGTTCCTCCATGACAGAGTTGAAATGCACCTGCAACCTTGATATTTCCTGTTGAGAGCAACGAGAGGAAGTGCTGAAATCTGGTTTACAAAGACTATTTCATGAGACTAGAGGATGAGAGGAAAGGAAGGGTCACTTGGCTCACAGCACAGACCTGAATTTAAAAAAAAATCTGTGTACATCAAGCTGCCAAACATCAGCAGAGCCTTTGCTCTGTGTATTATTCTGAAGGTAATCCTAAAGTGCACTTTCCTCCAGAACTGATATGAGCTGATGAAATAGTACTTAACTTGTTTGTTGAGAAAATGTGACTGATCATATTCCTCTGAGTCAGTAAAAGGCTGTCTGAAACTGGAAATGGCTGAATGGTAGCTGGTGAATAGTCACGTAACAAACGTGGCATGCTTGAACTCTACAGTTCAACAAGTTATTGTTGCAGCTGTGACAGCAATTGTTTGCAGATTCTCTCCTCAAGAACCCTTGAACTTATCTACATAAAACATTTTGACCTCTTTGTTTCAGGAAATTCCATCCAACAGTCTCGACTGAATGCAGAATAAATAGAGAAAGAATGGGAAGGTGACATTATGTTTTCCAAGTCTTAGGGAGTATTACTGCGAATGTGAAAAAAAAGTTGTATAAAGCCTTTTATGGCTCCAGAGGGAGCTATGCAAAGTGATAGATTGCCTGTGTCATTGATGCAGCTCTGGATGGGGTTAACAGTTTGAAAATGACGTGAGGATGTAGCGCTAGAAAGCAGTGAGCTTCTCGGCCTCTACAATCAGCTCCTTATCTCCACAGCTTTGTTTTTAGCTCAATGACTTTTTGTATATTATTGTTTTAGCCAGCACAGTTTGTCTTGAGGAAAATATCTCAAGAACTGTTAGTGGGTTGTGGAAATTTTTTGTAGACATCCATGTTCCCCAGAGGATGACTTGTTAAAACGTTTAGCACCTGACCTTTCCCCTACCATCATCATCAGGTCAATATTTCTGTTCATCTTGTATTTTGATTCATAACAAAATATCTGCAGAACTAGTGACATTCTCATCGGCTTCAGCTAAACACCTAGCATTATCATTGTGTGCATGTTAGCATGGCATGGACGTGGTTGTTGACTCTTACTCATGTTTACCTGTACGGGAACACACACTCCACCTAATCTGAAAGTGTGAAAATCTCCAAAGTGTGCGTGCTTGTGTGTGTGTCACTATTATTCATACTGCTACCCTCTAAATGACACAGTAAAAACAAGGAAAGATCTTTCACTAGATGTTCCTGATTATGTGGCCTCGAATGACAACGTATAATGGCCTTGACAGCGAATTTGGCCGCAGTTCAAGGACCAAAAGTAACCCATTGAACCCACTGATAATATAGTAGTAAAGTATTTTGAGGGTAGATAATGAAAACCAGTCCAATTATGGTGGACTGACTAATATTAAAATCTTACTGGTTTTGGATTCTGCACTTAAAGAAGATAAGGCTTTAAATCGATACATTTCCAAAGTATTCAGCACCTTAAAATGTATTAGATTTGCTTGTATTACAAACCCACTATTGTTCCATTCAGTATTTAATTCCTAACTCATACACTTTAAAATTCATTTTTCAAAGCCATTAATCAATAAGTCATCATAATCATAAGTATTTCACAGCCTACACGGTTGTACTTGGTAAAGCCACTTGTTTCTACAATAACCGCTTAATGTGTTGTTGGGCTTTGCACAATGTTTGAGAGGCATTTCCCCCAGTCTTCTGGTGTTGTGTTTGTTCTGGAATGAGCAGTGTTAGCTTTGTGCTTTCAATTTTTTTGCCAAAAAGCTTATCCAAGGAGCTGGATCATTCATGCTAATCTCCATAAACATAGAAGGCGGCAATAGCCCTTCACTCCTAAGACTGCGCTTGTACTTTCTGGTACACAGGCATGCTATGAAGTGTTTTTACCAATACACACAGGCCAGTTATAAGGAAGGTTCATGATATGGTTGACTGGTGCACCTTCACTCCACTCTCAGTCACTGACTATGTAGCGCCATCAAAGTTGTTGGACCATTTGTTGTATTCTCTCAGAAGTCTCCTTACTACTCTGATGTTGAGTCTTGAGTGCCTTGGTTGTATGCTGCTTCCTTTTGACCCAACTGTGATATCCTTACACTTAGATATAATTTTGTAGCCTTCTCCTAATTTGTGAATGTTTATTACTTTATCTAGATAGTTCTAGTTGGTCTTCATTTTCACCTTTTCTTTCAGGTTCACAGTCTGACCAATGATACTTAACAGGGGTTTACGTTAATGATTTATAGATGGAGGCCAACTCTGTCCTTGTTGACAGTACGTCTCATCAGCATAAATTTGGAACTTCATGGGGGAAGGGCGTTGAACACTTTAACTATGAGGGTCAGTCTTTCAAAATAAAATGTTACACAGAAATAAATCTCATTTGTACTTCAGATAATTTGATAATTTTTTAAGGGTTAAATACTTTTGCAAGCCACTCTATGTATATAATTAAAGGCTAAATGGGTTGGATCAAAGCTCTGGTTCTATTATTTTATATTATTTTTTCTGGAAGTTAAAATCAGACACAGACTTTGTGGATGTTCCAACCTCCCCTTATAATATTGAATATGAAATAACATGGACCACGTTGTTCTGCCTCCTGCATGGTAACATTTTAATATGTGATTCTATATGATGTGGTGGGACATACTGTACAAAGCGGAATGAATGTAATGTTACTTTAAGCCTCTGGTATTTGGCTGTGCCCATGTGCACATGTTGTACCAAGATCTCCTCTGATATCAGATTTGTGTTGTAATCCTCTCAATCGGGAAACAGTATGCAGTATGTTACACCCAGCACAAGGACAGAAAAAAAAGTACAGATAGAGGAATGAACACATAGATAGATAGATAGATAGATAGATAGATAGATAGATAGATAGATAGATAGATAGATAGATAGATAGATAGATAGATAGATAGATAGATAGATTCATCCAATAGTTCTATCATTTTTATTATAACTAATATTATCTATTTCTCATAATGTCCTTGATTTATGTTTGAAGATAACTCGTATGTGTTTCACCCCGTCTGTGCTGGACTGCACAGACTTCTCGATACGCCTCCCCGAGAACTTAGGTATTGATCTGAACCAATACCAGGATCTTTTTCTTAACCTAACCAAGCTCTGGCGTCAACAACGTGACCACACGGTCCACGTACTGCGACACTTGGAACGAGTCATTATAGATCGACGTCATATAGTGGGCGTGACCTGTGCAGCGCAGACGCACGTAGTCTTCTTAATGCCCCGTCTGTCGTGCATCGTTCAGTACTCACCAGGAGAGCTGGAGAAGTGGATACCCCGCCTGTTTAGCTGTACCACATCACCACAGCATGTCTGAAAATAAGACGGGTCTCGTCTATTTGATAACCGGAGGTGCCGGATTCCTCGGCAGACACCTACTGAGTATCTTGCTGGAGAAGGAGGACAAACTGGTGGAGGTCCGTGTGTTTGACAAACATCCAGACTTAAGTTTAAACGAACTCAGCACAGGTAAGACGAGCTGAAGCTCTGATGTTATAAGTTCATTTAAACCTTTATCCCATATCAGCCATGCTGGACTCTAAGACCCAAACAGTTATACGCATGTTTCCTTAAGTCTTGCTTTAATTTAGTTTCAGCTTTTATAATTGGGTCACTACATCCGCAGTGGATTTCTCCTTGAACAGTACCGCAATGTCTCTGAAACAGCATTAAAGATCCTCAGTCAGCTTTTAAAAATGTGGCTTGATGAAACGTTTCTCCACGCATGTCAGCTGTGTAATGCCAATGTTTTCTTCAGTGGTCATTTGCATGGTTTGTCCCCTCATTCCTGTCTTTTAATAGACTTGTAAGACTTACTATATTGTGGCATCATTACATATCACATTACTGTGTATTATGGGGTTGTCATATGGATAAGGTAATTGATTTGACTCTTCTCATCTTACCCATCTCTTTATTTAAATGGTAGTAATGGAAGTGTATTTAATTTTAGCCAGGCGGTAACAAACACTATAAATAACAGGAGTTATGTTAGGTTTAAGTTGTGGTCTCTAAATGGAAAACACACTAACATGGTCTGACATTCTTTTTCCTCACATGCTGCATAGTCACTGGGTCAAATTCTGCAGAGATGTTAGTTGTGCTGTGAATCCAGGATAGTCTGTCTTTTTCCTGCCGGCTGTCACTGTCTAAATTAACAGTTCTACGTATCCTGTGCCAGGATAAAGGTGTTTCAACCTGTCACTGTGTACTCTGACATGAGAACAGAATATAGGCGTTGTTTTCCATGGAGCCAGTTATTCTGACCGTGGGTGGTTCACATGCTGTTTCTGACATGTTCTTTATTTATAAGGGGGAAAAAAAACCCACAGCAATTAAATTAATCAAAAGCCAAGCAAACAGTAAGCTTTTCCCTCATCAGCGTCAGGAATTTGCCTGGCTGAACCACAAATGACGCCTCTATCCCTCAGTGGAAAACGCTTTGTTCAGCTTTCATCATTTATTGTCAGACAGCACAGAGTCCTGCTGTTGATTCAGTCTCATTTGCCCCCCTGAGAGATCAGCTGACAGTAACAGGATAGACCAGTCTCAGTAGCACCCAGTGTGGGCCTCATAGCCAGAGAAAAATTAGATGTTGACTTGTGTGTGGTTTTATCTGTTGGTGTGTAAGCTAAATTGAAATACTGAAACTGCCTGTAATTAAACAAGTATGTAATTAGTAAAATTACAGACAAGAATGCAAATTCCAGAGAAAGCAAGGACATGCACACATTTGAGAGGCTGTTGCTCTACCCTGAAAAACCCTAACCTTACCCCTAAGTGCCAGCAGCAGTGGTCAAAAAAAAGATATATACTCTGCCTTCTCTCCCAAGCTTGGAAAAGGTTTTTCATAATCATCCTGCCAAAAAAAAAAAAAAATCAATCATTAAATGTGAATATATGTTAGTGAGCTAGCTATTGGTTCACGTGATTGCATAACATAAGGCAATACTGTACAATGGGATGAAAACGTGACAAGTTGCGCATTGTTTGGGAGCAATGTAATTTCCCAGGGCATCCCATTAGTTATACCATTCATACGGCATAATTAATCATTTCTTTTACTTTTTTTTGTCCTACAGAGGCATGCCTATCAAAAATGAATAATGGTTTGGATGATATAGGGATTTAATTTGATCTAACTTGTATTTATGCAGCCACAATAGCTGAAAGTTAAAGTATTATTTATTTTTCCCCCTTTCCAGAGGCAGCTCAGCCAAAGAGGGCAAATGAGCTGTTGCTCAAGCCAACTTTAGCCAGGCTCTGTGCACGTTGAAAAGGAGTGTCTGAATTGCAACAGGATCTCAGCTCAGTGTCCAAACGTTCACTCCCTTTCAATATCAGCTACAGGTATCCTTATCTATCAGTATTTCAAGGAGAGTGCATGGGAGCTAAGGTAAACCACCAGTTAAAGACAGCGAGGGAATTTTCTATTCTAGTAAGCCACACATAGACGTTACACAGGTATTGTATGTATAGAGGTCACTGTAAGGAAAGTGTTAAATCTTAGATTGTTATGGGGACACTGACTTCTCTCCTTGAGATACAGAGCAGCCGTATGCTTGTGTTTAGGAAACCAAGCCCCATTCTGATCATTACTATGGTAACCGAGGTCAGAGGATAAGTCTGTCTGACTCCTAAGACACAACAGAGAGGTACATAGCATAGAAGCTTTTACAGAGTCAGATAACACTGGAACACACATTTCCTTGTCTGTAGACTAATACTGTAGACATATTGAATATGACTATTTATGATCACTGAGTAGTTGTGGCTCTATTCTGAGTGTACTAAATAAATCCTCCATTCTCCTTGATCAAACTTCAATAAACCTTTCATCATAGACATCTTGGACTCCTGTGTACTTTGCCTCCGCTGACTGAATTGACCATTGATGAATAGAATAGAAAGATGTTCATGAAGACACCAAACATTTTTGTCATCATGAAATCCCACAAGTATCTGTCTTGTGTGAGGAAGAGTTGAGCATGATGATGATATTTACTGTGTTTTTTATTTAACTGGGTTAGCCTTAAAAACATCCTTTTGTCTGCTTTGTAATGTTTTGGTAAACAAAGTGATTACATCCCTACTCTTTTATCAGTCCTATCAGTCCTTTCCTAGAACTGCATGGTGTACTGCATCATTGTCACTGTTTCTTCCTGTTTTTCCCTCAGAGCGGACAAAGGTGGTGGTCATTAAGGGTGACATCACAGACTACAGCAGCGTGTTGAAGGCCTCGCACGGGGCCGATGTTGTCATCCATACAGCCAGCTTGGTGGATGTTTGGCACAGAATTCCAGAGACCCTCATCTATTCTGTCAACGTCACAGGTTAGTTCCTTAGAGACAAAATATTTAAGGGAGTGGTGATTACATCACTGGATGACTGCAGTTTTGTGGATGTTTGGGAAACAAACCAAGGAAACACACTCCTGCATTAGATGATTTGTGTGTACCCATGGTTTAAAAAACTGGTGGCCATAATGATTTTAAACATGTTGCCCATTTCTAGTGTGACAGATCCTTTTCTTGATACTACTGCAATGTAAAACAGCATGCTTAACTGCTTAACCCTATTAGTTTGTGTTTCAGGGGTGAGTCACAGGACTGCATTAATGCTGTCTAAGAGGATTCTTTCAGCCTTACATGAACTCAACTCTCATGGATACACCATAAATAGAAAAAAACAGAAGAGAAATTATATATAATCCACAAGGAAATATATCACAAATTATCAGTATTGGGTCTTATATTAGATGTGAGCCATGAGTTTTCTAATGGACCCACAAAATCTCCCTCCCTTTTCGGGAATAAGGCAAGCTGATGTAGGTGGAGTTTTTAATGAATGATGTCTGGGGGCCAGACAAATGAAAATATTGTCTATGAATCCGACAAACAAAGCAGTCAATCGGTTGCTTAAAACAGTATCACATTACTAATAATTACTAACATACTGGATTGTAACGCTTGATTGAGGACACTTAAACAACCTTCAAAAGTTTAGTCAATATAAACTACTGCGTGTGTTCATGGTAATGAAGGAACATGTCATCAATGTGTTTATAGTTTTTGGACAACAATGACGCTCTGTATAAAATACTGAGAAGGAAATACTATATCTTACTTGTATGAATTCAGACACCCGAAGCCTTAAGCCACAATTTTTTGTCTTGTTGACAGCAGTTGAGGAAAACAACAAACTTCTTACAGATGCTTGAATGAATACCTCATATATGTCTGGAATCTGGAATCTGTCTGGTTGTTCATGTTTTTGATGTTTTGAAGTACCAGAACTTCCTCAGCTGAACACATTTGATGTTTCTCTGCTGTACTCAGATGGACAAACAAAGTCCACCTGAGTACAGCAGAGAAACAGAGGGAGGGATTGATTCTGCCCTCTCTTGAACTTATTTGAAGAGGGGAGTTCAGTCCAGCTGAGAAATATTACAAGAATTCATAATCACATTTCTGTGTTAGTCTCAAAGGGAATTCATGCTGATTTCTGTGAACTCCCTCTTCTCTGGAGATGGGGTTAACAAACAGATTTGTTTAGCTTCAGACGTTCTGGCACAGCACTCCTGAAATGTTTGGAGGATTGTCAAAACCCCCAGGCACTGGGGTGCACCTGTAAGACCAGTTTTATCTTTCAAACCTTTACTAAAGCACTTTAATGAGCCCCCTTTTTTTTTTTACTGCAAATCTGTCATATTGATTTGATCAGTTAATCATATGTTATGTTAGCTGCATGGCTCTATGGGTGGCATTGTCAGTCAGTCCACTTTGTCCAAACTGTCCATATTTTGTACAGACACTCATGGTCTGCAGAAGATGACTGAAGCTGATATTTAGCTTTAGCACTGCTGGTCCTAAGTGCAGCTTCAAAGGGCACAGCACAGCATGGCTTTAAACTCTAAATCTTGTTTGTTGATAGCAAGCTAATGATGTTGTTGATAGCCAGATAGCAAGAGAACAATTTTAAGCATGAACTATCAATCTTAAAAGAGATTCCAGCACACTGTCACCAAGGTTTCTTTTAATCTCTGCTGCTAATCTGGACCACATGTAACTTTACAGCCTGTGGACTGTGTCCTCTTCTCCTCCACTCCCTCTAGGACCCGACTTCTGAATACTTCAAGTCTAAAAGACCTGAAAAGTATTTGATACAACTGCGTTCATATTTCCTTCCACTGCGTGTCCACTGTTGCAATAGAGACCAGGTTTCTGAAAAATGTCTTTTCTTCCTCTCAGCTAAACAGAACACATGTGGATGACCTACATTTTATGAATTTCCTGTTCAAATCCAGGTCAAATTACAAGACTTTCATCGTGTTACTCAATTTAAGGCCATTGACCACTGCGGACACACTGAAGAAAAGCAGTCATGTGGCTTTTGAGGATTGAGCAAATTATGTGTTACCCAACAGAATTCAGCCTGATCTATTTAACACCAGCATTCATTATCTTTTCATTATCTATCTAAATGACAACGTTCTCTCTCTTCTCAGGAACAGAGAATGTGATCAATGCCTGTGTGGAGTGTGGCATCCAGGCCCTGGTCTACACCAGCAGCATGGAAGTAATTGGTCCCAACATCAACGGAGACCCCTTTATCAGGTGAAGCACAAAAAATGTAAATCTGTCTTTCCTTTATTCTGCTGTGTTTTCCCCACTGAACTTTACACTCCCATTTTGAGAAATGCGTTTGCTCTTTCTCTTACATTGCTGTGGTCACTATCTTGTATCTATTCCCTTTTCTTCTGAATTCACTATCCTAGGACGCACTATGCCTGTACAGAAAAGATATGACTGGGTGGAGACACGACACACTGTATGAAGCATCCGGGGTCTAATCAAGGGGGTTTTAGAGTCCTTTAGGTAGAAAGAATCCTGAATGAAAAGGGAACTGAAGAGCTCACTCTTTAACTTTCTGTCACACCAATTATACTGATCTTTTGTGTTATGTCTGCTGCTTGAATATGTTTGCAGCTTTCATTACGAGCATACGTTCCCAGTTGTCTTGTCATTATGTAAAATAGTCCTGCGACTCAGTGTCAGTTGTATAATAACCTCTATAGACTATCTCCATGTGAATGAACATATCTGTTCATAAAAATTGTCGGCGTTGATGGATTCCAAGAATTTACACTTGTAAGTGCATATTTTTTCCTTGAACATTAAATCTCTTATGCAACAGGCGCACTGTTGACAAAAGCTATGGTACTTTAAGAATGTACACAATCGTCTACAAATATTTTGTCCTGTTTGTCACCTGTAAAAGACACTAACCACGGCACTTGCAGTCGACTGTTTCCTCAAACTTATGTGGGAGAATGTTGTTCCCAAACACCGTCTCCAGGGATGCGTCATTCAAGAGGGCGCATTGTTTACCAAATACCAAAATAATTATCCTAGACAAAATTTGGCGTGAGTCAGAGCTTTGTCATTATTTCACACTCCACACTCACCAAATACTGTGTTTATGTAGTTTAAGTATAGGAAGTGGTGTGCCATTCATAGTCAGACTCTTTACAGGTATGTGCGAGATGGAGAAACCAACTTCAGTGTCTCTCTAACAGTGTTTTTACATGTGAAACAGAGAGAGTCTGAAATAGAGAAAAGAAGGGTGGCACGGTGGTGCAGTGGTTCCTGGTTCGAACCTCGGCTGGTTCTGTGTAGAGTTTGTATGTTCTCCCCGTGTCTGCTTGGGTTCCTCCCACAGTCCAAAGACACCTCCATGAATCTTTGAAAAAAACACACACACACACTTTTGTGTGTGTGTGTGTGTGTGTTTGCACGTACATAGCTTCAGCTGTACCTCAGAGTAATATTTGGCATTCTCACTGGGTTCATGTCATAAGGTGAAATCACACCATAAGAATGAACCATTGTCTACTCTTGTTGGAATGACTCTGTCTCTGTTCAAACACTTTGAACGCAAACAAGTTAAACACGACATGAGACAACAAGATAAAAGCAATAAGTCTTCAGAGGCACTTTACGGTCTCCTGGTTTAATCTTCCTCCTGGTTTCCTTTCCAGCTCTCTCTGTGCAACTTTCCTCTCTGAGCTCTAGTGTTCTATTTGGCATCATCATTCGAACACATTCTTCTCATACATGTGGCAAGATCAAGAAAACACTTTGCTTACTTTGTCCTAAATGCTCTTCTAACTCTTTCTTTGCAGGGGCAATGAAGACACACCATACAACGTGAAACACACTATGGCCTATCCTAAGAGCAAGGCAAAGGCAGAGAAAATGGTGCTTGAAGCCAATGCCACAGAGGTATTTTATGTTTTTACAACATTCATTTCACAAATACATGGTTATTGTTTCTGTTCTTTTCATTTAGTTTACCTTTGCATACTGTACATTTGAAACTAGCAACAGTGAGGCAAATTTATTAAAAGCACATTTTGCTGACAAAACAAAAAAATAAATAAACAACTGTGTTGAAATAACAATCATAAAACCATAATAATGCAATGTGATTCAAAAATGGAGCTGCAGATATGGAATATTATTGTGTGGAATTGTTGGCATCCAGATATGTGTATGTATGTTTGAGTACTATAATGCTGAATATCAGATCTGATACTATATCCTCTTGATCGTATCTTAAGACGGTAACACAGACAGCTGTTGTGCAACTGTCAATGCATGCCCTTATTCTAGCTGGGGAATGATGGAATTTCTTGTGCAACTTTGCCACAGAATGCTAGATCATCTCATTGTGGCCTGTCTGTGGTGTCACTCCTACAATCAAAATCCACAGAAACCTACCCTTTGACCCATTGTGCAAATATGTTTTTGCTCTATGCTTTCTGTGTGATTCCTGAAATTCTTGTTTTGTCTCTTGTCCAGGTGAAGGGTGGAAAGTGTCTATACACATGCTCTCTGAGGCCGACGGGAATCTATGGTGAGGGGCACGAGCTAATTAAGGATTTCTACAAGCAGGGTGTACAAAGGGGAGGATTGATCATCGGGGGTGTCCCAGAAAACTCTGAACATGGACGGGTATATGCAGGTAAATTTACTGTTTTAGTGAGTCAAAACCACAGCGTTAAGGTCAGAGTTCCCCAGTATAATCTGAAAATCCAAAACAACCTCTCTATTTTTAAACTCTGAAAACAAAGATGAGGATACTGAACTGCAATGGAGAACCTGATAAAAGACAAGAATGATGACTGACTATGTATGTTCCCACCAGTACTAAAAGCAGAAGTACAGTGATCATATAAAGGCACTTCCTCTTGCATTTTACAGAAACTGTGTTTGTTGTAATTGATACCTTTTACTATGAAGCCAGTCCACACAACAACAACAACAACAAAAAAAACCCAAAAAACCTTTACACTCTCTTAAGCCGAGCACCCCTGTCATATGCAGATGTTACAGAACTGGAGCATCTCATTAAAATCTGGACTTAAACTAATGCATTAAAAATATACTGATCTACCAAAGCTCATCTATTCAGCGATGTACTCATTCATATGAAACACCCTTCACTGTTTGTGGTTAACAGAGTAACAGCTGTATATAGAGCTTATCTTGTCTATCACCAAATCACACATCCTGTTGTACTGTTGGCCTATATGTGTACATGACGGTAAATGCTGTCATTATGTTCTCTAACTGTAGCTGGTTGAGTTGAACTCTCTGGGTCTGCCTGACCATGTGTCCTGATATCTTTGGTCACTTTGATTTAGTGGGACACTCTTAACTCCCTAAAACACCTAAATTTGTGATAGATCCAACCTGTCTTGTCTTAATCAAGGTTAGAAATAATGTTGTTGTAGTATCACAGACATATTATTAAATAAATCATAATCAAACCTCTATCATAAATACTAGTACACAACGCAGGTACAGTAAATCCCAGAGAAAAAGGAAGAAAACTACTATATGTTTAACTGATGGGTTTTTAGATTTTATTTTACTTTCCCACATCCGTGTTCTGGGGATCATATATCTACAGAGAGAGTTAGTCTTCTCCAATGGAGTCTGCCTTTCACGTTTTTTGCAGCCACTGTAGTTTCTCTTTCACGCTTGGAAGAGGAGGGCAAGGCCAGAGCTGTATTAAATTGGTTACAATCTGTAACTTCAACGCTATATCCCACTACACATTTGTCCTTTAAATGTAGTTATATTTTCTCGATCTCAGCCTTGTACTGTATTCATACATAGGTTTCGCTTTAAATAACAAATATTTGTTAAAAACAGGAAAAACATGCTTCAAAGAGGGTCATAAATTGCTCAGTAAAAGGAAAAGTGAAAAGGTCTGACTCAACAGTGGCGAGGCATAATACAGTATTCCTAATAAGGTAAATGTTTTAACTAATTCAATCTGACTAATTACCTATGTCTTTGTGTTGCTAGGTAACGTGGCCTGGATGCATTTACTTGCAGCCCGAGCCTTGTTAGAGCGCCCACAGACAGTGGGAGGTGAAGCTTTCTTTTGCTATGATGATTCACCATACAAGAGTTATGAGGACTTCAACATGGTGTTCCTCTCTACGTTTAACTTCCGAAGGATCCGTATGCCCACAATGTTCATCTGGTTTCTGGCCATGTTTAATGACCTGCTCCGCTGGATACTGAGCCCTGTGTACAACTTCACGCCATTGCTGAACTGTTACACTTTTGCTGTGGCTTGTACCTCCTTCACCGTCAGCACAGACAAAGCCCAGCGTCACTTTCAGTACAGCCCTCTGTACAACTGGGAACAATGTCAAGCCCGCACACAGAAATGGGTCAATACATTCCCTTTGGATAACTCCAAAGACTCTTAATGTGACCTCTACATCTACTGCAACACGCACCAGTAGCTGCTGGACTTGCAGTACTCCAGATACACACATGTAGAGTAACCTGCTATTAGGTGACTATATAAAGCAAAAGTGTTAAACAAGCATTAATTTTTTACGTTATATTTGTGTAATCTGCAAGTCTAGTGCTCATAGCATAGTTGTGATGCACATACATTAACGACCTTGTTAAACAATATATGATTTATGATTAAGCAAGGGATACAATATAGTTTACAGGCATTTACTACTACACACATAGATTGTAATCTGTAGTGTACATATATATATATATATATATATATATATATATATATATATATATATATATATATATATATATATATATATAATTTTATGTTGCATAATTTAAATAATATTTTGTAATAATATAATTGTGAAAACGTTTTTGTAATTTGTAATAAAAATTATTTAATATATTCTACATGGCTTTGCTTGTGTTTTAGCACTTGATTTCTCAATACAGGGAGAGGCTGCATTTCTCTGTTTTCACTTTCCACAAATGATTTCATTTGTGTATTTTATTGTGATATGCAGTATATGTCATAATGAAAGTTTGTACAACCTGGAGAACTGATTCATAATGTGAAAATCATTGTTTTTGTTTTAATGTGCATATGTTTCCTAATGGTTACTGGACACACATGATTACTGGGAGTTCTCCACCTCTGGATTTCCATGGAGACGGGGAACTTTGTTTACCCATACTGCAAAGGGTTCCCTTTTGGTACTCTTTTGGAAACTTGTCTGCAGACTCTATGACAACCAGCTGGTTAGCATTTATTTGTACATGGGAGTTCCTTCACAGAATAACTTGACCCTGCTCCAACATGTCCGTGTGTCTCTGCATTGCTGCGGTTTTCCATAGCAATCCTCACAACATTTATATGGCTATGAAAATGAAACCAGAGGGATGACTCACAGTCTCCAAATAAGGCTTATTATGCTCTCCCCAAACAAAACATAACAATTTGAAGTTGTTTTATTATAAAATAATAATTATTATCAAATTATTATTGATTGGTCTACTAACATAGACCTGGAGCATAACATTGGTGAATACTGAGAGAGTATGTTTAGTCTGATTCGTAAAATGATATGGCACCTACAAATATATCTGTGTGTGTGTGTGTACGTGTACGTGTGTATGTGTGTACGTGTGTACGTGTGTATGTGTGTGTGACTGCCAACAACAAAGCGCTTGTAATTAAAGTGGATTGCGCCATCTAGTGGTCCAACTAAAACATGGCAGTAAGTGAAAAAAATCGAGGTGACTTCTATCGTCTCGAGTGTTTATTTGCACTTTCATCGTTGGTTTAATTTGGGGAATATCTTTTTTTTAAGGTTTTAAGTAATTATTTGTTCAATTTCTCTGCAACTTCTTCAAAAAAGTAGCCTGCGTTAAAGGTGCGTTACAAATAAACACACGTGGTTGCTAGAGACACTGTCAGGAATGTGCGCAAATTTGGCAAAATGAAATCTGTGGGGAAATAATGTAAAAAAGAAACATGATACGACAATGCATTGATGTATAGTGCATAGTTTGTGGACAGCGGTATATTTATGCCCTGCAAGGGAGGCTCCTGTGCGGGTGCGTGCGTGTGTCCGACGACATTGACGAGAACACGCACGTAGCTGTCAGTAGGAAATGCAGGCTGCGGGTGTTGGATGTACCCGTGCCCCTGTGCTTGGATAAATTAAACAAAGAAAGTCTTTTATTTGTTTCAGAATGAAACTATTACTTTGAAGGTTGTTTGAATTTGGTGAGAATGGTCGCAGCAGGTCCGAATGTCTAACCGATGCAGGCGAAACATTCAGCTAGCTGGCTAGGCTAACAGAAACAGACACTATCGGCGCTAATGCTAACAGTTACATTAGGCTAATAAAGCTAACGGAGCTAGCTGCTGACTTAGCTAGCTAGCTATCTTGCCGAGTGCAGGACGTTTGCTCTTCCAGGTCCTCACCCAGCTCAGCGGTTCCTGCCCCGGGTCTCTCTTTTCCGTGTTTTCATTTTACGGAGGTTAGGTTGCGGAACCGGAGCTGTGGCGGGGGGACGTGCGGATTGGAACCCCCTGGCTATCCAGGCGGACGGATCACAGTGACACGCCGGTCGTGGGTGAGTTGAGCAGCGGAGATGAAGTTGTAGTTGACCGGGGGTAGCGGGGTGGACAAGGCCGTGGACACTGTTCGGCCAGGGCCTGGCAAGCAGGGAGGGTGTTGACTATTAGCTGTTAGCAAACCATTGCTCCTGATTGCCGAATCGGGAAGTTGAGTCTCTTCGAGAGAGGCCTCTAGCGAGGACATGACAACAAAGTGGCTGGTGTTATGAGCTGCTAGCTGTTTGGATCTCCACTACAGATATGAACCTGCTTCGTCAGCACAGGACTGGATCACCATGGTGTTCGGGGGCGCTTTGTTGATAAATACCAGTGTACTGATACATCTGTAGAAGAGACCGTTAATACAGTCCTGTCAGCAGTAATACACTGTTCGTAAATGAAGCCAAATGTGGCAAAGCGGAATATTATAGTTTGTGTAAGCTTTTGGATTTTTGTGTGTGATGACTGCTGAGAGCATAGTTGTCTGATTTTATGTGCTTTTCTGAATTAAAGTTGCTGAATCACGCTTTATACTATCCTAAAGTAATTTTACTGTCTGGTCTAGACGTGTGTGTAGCAAAGGGCGAAATATAGTTTGAGAGAGTGATTGGTCTAAAAATGATTTGCAGAAGCAACATACCAAAATATCATATTTTAAGTTACAATGAAGGCTGAAGGTGGTTTTGAGTTGGTAAAACAGCATATGTGGCAGTGTATGTCACAGAACAATTTCCACAATTTCAAAATTTAGTTCAGTTATTTGGCTGCTTCCCCGATCCAGTTCTCTGATGCAATTTTAAGAAAAAGGAACTCTCCTTATGCTTCACAGCAAATAGCTTGAGCTTCACTCATCTTTTGTGTCAAGCGTTGATCTTTAAAGTTGCCAGGCCCTGATTTGTTGCTGAAAAGATGTGCTCTCTACCCACCATAAATATGTCGAAGAATTTGTTTATACAGTACTGCAGGTTTTATTTATTGCAACAGTTATGACTGAACTGATAGCTGCTCCCAACTCATTTCAAGTCATTTTCTCTCTGTTTGTGAAGGAGAGATCAGAGTGGAATCATGGCTGAACTCTCCACCCTATCCCCATCACCACCTGCACTGGGTGATCCTCATGCAGCTCCATCAATCCCGGCGTCCTCTTCAGCACCCCCTGCTCCCAACCTCCCTGTTTCAGAGTCTGCCAGGGAGATACCCATACCCAAGTCTTCCATCTACCACGACAAAGCTTTGACTGAAAACTTTTCTGCAGCACAGTCAGGGGGTTCACCTTTGACTCTCAACCCAAACTTGAGTCCTCCCAAACTCACCGAGAACCCCCTCACATTATTGGTACATGATCCTGCTCCACAGAGTGAGGAATCAGTAGGGAAAGATACAGAGACTGGTGCTCATGTTATTAAGAATGACACAATGACCAGTGACCCTGCAGCTGCAGAGCTCTTGAATACTGAAACAGAGACCCCAGCACTGTCAAGTGAGCCTTCAGCTCAGGGCAGAAAGCAAGTGGCATCCCCCTCTCCTGAGCTCAATCCTGGTCCTAATCTCTACCCCAATGTGCATGTCACCCACAATCCAAATCCTGTCATGGATGATGTTCAATTTGCAGCAGACCAAGCCGCTGCCACTTCAAATCCCACATCTGCACCCCCAGCATCCACCGATGCGGCCGCATCAGCAATGGCTGAAGAGGAGAAACCTCAGCCACTTCAAGAAGCACAAAACCTTCAAAGTCAGCCTCCTCCTGTCTCCCCAAAGCCTGCCATGCCCAGTGAAGCAAGGGAAGCAGAACTGCCCAGCACCCCTACCAGAGCCGAGCACCCCAGCCCAACTGTCCCACTGATCCACGAGCCAGCCATTGCCTTCCCACTGCCCAACTCCAACCGGCCAGCCCCTGACACCCTCAGCTACCTAGAGTCAGCCAGCCTGATGTCGGGGACGCTGGAGTCTCTGTCTGGGCTGGGAGAAGATGGCAGCTCTGTGGGTTCAGACTCAGAGATCAATGGCCTCGCTGTCAGACGCACTGATAAATATGGCTTCCTAGGTGGGAATCAGTACAGCGATAGCGGGTAAGTATTAGAACATTAACAAATGACTTACACTCCTGGCCAGTGTGCATAATATTGATCAGTTCCTCTGTGATTACATTATGTCCAACACAAAGGTATTCTGAAATCAGAGACACCATAATCAGTGTGGCTGTTTTGAAGGAGGGAAAAAAAAACACTTCTCTTTTTTTACGCTTAGGTTTCATGCAGGCAGTTCACTTTTTGCATTATGAGACATCATTAGATTATGGCCAGAGAATTGGTTTACACAGATAACTGTAAGACCTGTCTGTCTATCTTCCTTTCAATCGGACACTTTGCCTTCCCCGACCATCTCATTCATTCTGTCATCCATGTGCTCCTTCATCTCTTCTTGGTCTCACCCCCTCTTTCCTGGCCTCTTCTCCGTCTCTGCTGCTCTAAACATATCTGTCCATCCCTTATCTTCCTTTGGTCTGACTCAGATAATGCTGAGAGTGCTTTTGTGACTCAGTATGTACTGACTTTGTGTCTCTATGGTATCACCAATCACACCCATTTGCTCTCTTCCTCTCTTTCCTTTTTGGGTCAGATTTGCTTCTACTTTTCTGACAAGCTAAATGAACTTCCACTGTTTAATAATTAAACTTTATTGATTTACCATCAGTAATGGCATTCTAGTCAGGATAAGGATCACCCTAATGTTGTACAAATGAATGTAAAAGAGAATGTGAGTTAATTCTTTTGTGCCATTACATTAGAGTTTCAAATCTCTAAACATCAGAGTGCAATATTTGGGGGAAAAAAAGTACTTCCCACTTTTGTCAATGATGAAATCATTTTATATTACTCACTATCACAGTGAAAAGGAAGTTCGAGTTGAAGTTGCCAGACAGAGGGAGGTAAAATGGCTTGACATGTTCCACAACTGGGATAAGTGGATCAAACATCGCTTCCAGAAGGTATGTATGCCAGCCTTTCAGATGCCTTTGGATATGTTTTTAGATGTAATTCGATTGGTTATACTGACATTATGGCACAGCTAACACCCCGTGTGTCCGTTTGTGCGGTGTAGGTGAAATTGCGCTGCAGGAAAGGGATTCCGTCTTCTCTCAGATCCAAAGCGTGGCAGCTGCTGTCCAACAGCCAAGAGCTCCTAGACGCCAACCCTGGAAAATTTGACGTATGTGATTTTTTTTTTTTTTTTTTTTTAACTTAATTTTTATTACATTTTTAAATTTAACTGAAAGGCTGTATGGTATGCAGAGGTTTAGGATATGGGTAATTAATTCACATAGAAAAATGCACAGGTGCAATTCATTACACATAATACATATTTAAGACAACAGAGGAAGAATATTAAAGATAAAAAAACAGTAATCATCGACATCAAATTTTGACTGGCTCAAGTGGGGGACCATTGTATTTGTAAGTGGTGGCCCAGTAAGGTAATTTCAGCTCCAGGGGTGCTAAAGTGGCGCAGGCGCAGACCTAGCATGCTCTAAGCCTCTTATCAGACCAGTAATCCTGCCAGGGCCCTGTGTCCATGTCCATGCTGGAGGGGGCCTGTCCTCAGCTGGGCCTGGGTCCCAGCTGTCTGTTTAGTATTGTTTGTGTTGTCTGAGGAAAACTCAGATGTGGTTTCATACAGTACTCTGTGGTCTAATCCACATTAATGGCTAACTGGGAAACTAACGGGAGACTGTTTCTAATACTTGTATCTAATGTTTCTTTTACCACAGGAGCTAGAGAGAGAGCAGGGAGAAGCTAAATGGCTGGACATTATAGAGAAGGATCTCCACAGACAGTTCCCCTTCCATGAGATGTTTGCTGCTCGTGGTGGCCATGGGTAAAATATATAAATAAACAAACTTAGACTCTTAGTCTGTTTTGAGTAAAAACACATGATTGACAAGCAAAATGTGCACACTGACTGCATTCCTTTTAACCACAATGTTTTGATCCTGGATGGATCTTTATCTGTTCAGTGTCATGAGTTGATTTATAACAGCCTGGCAACTGTACTTATGTGCATATATCTGTCAGTAAGTATACATGATTCCCATGGGGAAATTGGGCTGGCACCAAGAAATGATGTAACTTAGAAGAGCAAAACTAAAAACAACAATGTTATACAGAAATGATACCAGTAGAGGATATTGAAAATTAGGAAATGAATTACAAATAAGAAATCAAAGTTCAGTGTAAGAACATGGCAATATATATTCATTTATAAAGTAAGTAACTGTTTTACAAAGACATGTTTTTAGATTTGGCCACTGACTGATTTTTAATGTAAATAATTGTTTGTTCCTGCAGGCAACAGGATCTCTACCGGATCCTGAAGGCCTACACCATCTACCGGCCTGACGAGGGCTACTGCCAGGCCCAGGCTCCAGTGGCTGCAGTGCTGCTAATGCATATGCCTGCTGAGGTGAGGGGCAGAGCCGTTGGGGTAGAGGTTCTCACTTGGTGAGAAATGAAAAGGATTCATCAGTGTTAGTTTTGTAATGATTACTGAATAGTTTGATTTAATTTACAAAGCGTCATAAATATTAAATTGCCACGACTGGTCGAGAATGAATAGAAAAATATTTAATACCTTACAATTTACACAAAGGTGTTACTTGATCTCCAAATGCCTCCATTACCTAACACATTTCATATAAGACTGTATCATAGGTCAAAACGCCCATGAGACTATAAAAAAAAAAAAAACAGGACGATGTGTTAACATCACATCACAAGATACACTTTTTTTTAAGCAGTAAGGCTTGATCAGAAATCATGATATGTTTCTGTGTATCCCTCCTCTACATGTTACATTCATCAGGAGAACACTTTTAAGAATGAGAGAGTGCGTATGCAAAAGCGAAACAAAACTGAGACGTGTCTTTATGTGGTTTATTCATTGGGTTTACTTACGAAATTAAAAATAGTAGCAGAAAGCAGTCTGGTGACACTGCTGCATTGACAAGGTGTCCTGCAAATATCAAGCGTGTGCGATACAGACAGGACTCAAGTTACAGTTGCATCGCACAGTTAATGCGAGGGCTGTCAGCTCCATATGTTAATGGGTGTATATCGATAGTTGTCTCTGTAAGGGCGTTTTGTTGTGAAGTGATACTGATGTGTTATTTTTAAACAGTTGCTGTAATTAATGTCTTGTAGCAGCAGACAAACTGTCTTCACCCACTGAAACCGTTGTCAGTGTTTCACTTGCATCTATTTTCTGTGCAACAGAAGGACAGGGAGGCTGTTTATATAATTCTTTATATATCACTACATCACAACATAGCATTGCCATCCTTTACTCGCAGCAAATACAGGAAGATGGAGGAGTGAGAAGATTTAGTCAGAGCCCTAAAAAGAAGAGGGAAATAAAAATGGGAATTGAGGAAACTGTGTTTCAACTCAACACTTTCTGAGACATTTAAACTCCATTTTCAGTTGCCAAGCTTAACAATTTTTGGTTCTCTTTCACAGCAAGCTTTTTGGTGCCTCGTCCAGATATGCGAGAAGTATCTTCCTGGTTACTACAGCGCTGGACTGGTGGGTGAATAAACTGTCTTTGTCAGACCTTCATGTTAGTTTTCTGAGCTTTATTGACAGTTAATTATTTATTTCTGTCTTTTAGGAAGCGATCCAGCTGGATGGCGAGATCTTCTTCTCCCTCTTACGGCGTACGTGCCCGATGGCGTACCGTCATCTTAAGAAGTTCAAGATTGATCCGATTCTCTACATGACTGAGTGGTTCATGTGTATCTTCTCACGCACCTTACCTTGGGCCTGTGTGCTGCGTGTATGGGACATGTTCTTCTGTGAAGGTACTTTTCACAGTTCAACCAGTCTATTCTAGTTGGATGAATTCTAATGATCTAATAAGAAATTAGATTAATTATTTTTCTGTCATAAATTATTATTCGTGTTTGAGTAGAAAGGTTTTCGTTAAGTTTTATTTTTGCTCTGTAGATAGAAATCTAATTTAAGTCTGTGGTTGCAGGGGTGAAGATAGTGTTTCGTGTGGGTCTGGTGCTACTAAAACAAATGCTTGGCTCTGTGGATAAACTTCGGGAACTACAGGGCATGTATGAGACCATGGAACGTCTAAGGAACATCTCACCTGACACTATCAGAGAGGACATATTAGTACAGGAGGTGGGTCTGTTTCTCTTGACTCTGTAGTCCACGTACATAAACAAAACCTGCTTCTGTTTTTACTCAGCGACACGAGTTATGAGTCACTTTGTCCCGTAGTGCCCAGTCTAGTAATGTTCACTTCCTCTGTCTGTCTTGTCTTGTCTGATGTGTGGTCCAGATTATCACGCTCCCAGTGACAGAGGCGCTCATCGAGAGGGAGTGCAGCATCCAAGTTAAGAAGTGGAGGGAGTCCAGAGGGGAGCTGACACACCAACCAAACCGTCGCCTTCATGGCACAAGGGCCATCTTTGAGTACAAACGCCGTGCTGCCTCGATCAGCTCCGGCGGCAGCTTCTCTTTCCTGGGTAGCTCCATCCCTCCACCAGGACCTCTCAGGGCCTCTTCTAGCCTGCTCTCACTCCCTGGCTTCCGCAAGTCCAAGGCTCCTTTCCAAACCAAGAAGGGCTCCTTCTCAGGGCCGTCAGGAATGGAGTACATGCCACCTCATTCCCCACCTGCAGTAACATCAAGCCCAGGACGTGGCCCCAACCATAAACCACCCATTCCTCCAGGGGCAGGCCAGAAGGGACAGACACCCCATGTTCAGAGCCCGTTAGTTGGGGGTGCAGCTAGCTCATCACGCGGGCCTGCTCAGCCCTCAGAAGACACCTCAGCACAGGGCCCGCCTATTGCTTCAGCCCCAGCACAAAGCACAGCACCACCACCCAACACTTTAGCACCCTCCCCTAAGATTGTCTCTGAGCAGATTACTCCTACCATCCCCTCTCCTACTGCAAACAACGCCCCTCTGCCGCCTTGCCCAGATTCAAAAAAAGAAGCGGCGCCAGCAGCTGATGCCACGGCTGTAGAGGAAGAGGGAAAGAAGAAGAAGAAGAGCAAAGAAGATAAGAGGAAGGAAAAGGAGGACGAGAAGAAAAAAATGAAGGAAAAGAAAGAAAAGGAAAAGGCTGAAAAAGAGAGGCTCAGGAAGGAGAAAGAGAGGCTAGAAAAAGAGAAGAAGAAAGGGGGGAAGAAAAAGGACAAAGGGGGCGGAGAATCGGAGGACAAAAATGGAGCCACAGCAGCGAGAGATTCGGCCTAATTTTCCACCCTGTCATTCCGGGATAATGAAAAGGGATGCTGAAGAAAACTAGAGGGCAGGGAAACAAAAGACCCCAGAAAGAGAGAGTGATTAATAAAAAAAAAAAAAAATGGGATGGCTTCCTCTATAACGCATCATTTCAGAGACTAAATGTAGTCTTAGGACTATGGTGGAGAAAACTGGATCATGGTTTTAATAGCACCTCGGGGGCTTTTGCTCTTCAGTCAATGCTTTCTTTTTCACTGAGTTTTAGTAAGATGGGACAAATTTCCTTTTTCAACTGGAGCATGGGCTGTGAATCTGATTATAGTCATTATCTCTTTTAGTTTTTACATTTTGTTTTCATTTTTATTGTTTTAATCAGATTGATGGCAGTGGTTAGATAAACATCGGGATTGTTGAACTGAAGGTTTGTGGAAATAGTAATGGTGCCATAGAGTATGTAAATAAAAAACCCTACCTACAGTACATAGGATCCTGTTAGTACTCCAAATGCCCCATTAGTTCTCATCTGTGGACACATTATCTGGATTCCTGGAACAAAAAGAAAAGAAAACCCTTCGAAGCTGTCTCAAACACAGGCACTGAAGGCAGAAATGCTAGTAATGTTGTTGAGGATGTATTTATTGTCATGTTAAATGTTGTGAGTGAGTGTGGCCTTAGTAGTATAGTGAAATGTGTTACTGTTCCATGTGTGCTCTCCCTGTTTTCAGTCTGTCTGCTTTTTTTTTCTCTCAAGTCAAACTATCATTGAATCATTTGTGGTTCTCTCCAAATTCTTCTGTCACTGGAATTAATCTGATGCGGAAAATGGAGGGATGTCCACAGATGAAAAAGAGGGAGAAAATTCAAAATATAATCAGACGCCATGCAGTGGTGGCTGTTTTTTTTTTGTTTGTTTGTTTGTTTTTCTGTTTTGTTTTTTAATGGTTCGTTTATGTGTGTGTTTTTTTGTCTCTGACAAAACACACAGGGAGTTTTTTATTGTTTTTATTTCAGTCCGCAGGAACTGTAAATTCCTGAAGACAAAATGTCCATCTGTAAAATTAGTATTTT
Organism: Miichthys miiuy; assembly: GCA_036365135.1. Classification (NCBI taxonomy): domain Eukaryota; kingdom Metazoa; phylum Chordata; class Actinopteri; family Sciaenidae; genus Miichthys; species Miichthys miiuy. Next base: position 18,054,285 of record CM071622.1, read on the forward strand.
GCTTTTGACGAACAAAATCCTACATGTGTGTTTTTTTGTTTTGTTTTGTTTTTTATCTAGCCAAATTTCAGCATGGGTAAAAGCTTAAATTCAACCCATTAGAATATGATTTCAAGTATCTTAAGAGAATGAAGGATGATTTTTGCACTTGTGATTTTGTCACAAAGCACCACTGAAGTCGACCACTCCGTTAGTGTAGTAACGTAGTAAACGAGAGTCTCAACAGGCCGGTTTCATAGCTTGAAATCTGTGCCTTGTGGACCTATAGGAAGCCACTTGACTGGAGGTGCCAGGTGTGCCAATGTAGCATTAACCTCTGATCTTTGACCTTCGGGCTCTTATGTATTTATGTACAAAGTGGTTAATTTAATCAAATATAGTATATTATGAATTATTATTATTATTTTGGATCTGACTATTTTTCTATGTAAGTAAGAGACACCTGGTTGACTGGAACGATGGCTGTCTACACACAGTGTAGTTGCAGGGGGATCATTTAAGTGTTTTTTTTTTTTTTCTTTGCACGCCTCTGCTTTTACACAGCAAACTCAATGCATGTCTTTGCTATTATTTAAGTTTACTGTCATTGTCAGTTTGGTTAACTCTAGGTTCACAAGTCTCCAGTTTACTGAAGTACAGTATTAAACAGACTTGAGTGGAAAAATGGGCCTGTGACAGAACAAACAGTGAGATGAGTGATTCAGACAGAAGTTTTGGGAGTTGAAGGTCTTAATCGTACTGTATAATATACTAAGAGGTGATTTATGAACTTTGAATAGTTCTTTCATTTGAGATCTTAAGTATGTCTGTCTCACTGAGTTGTGTTGTAACATTCATAATGACTTATGAACTAACTCCTTAACCTATTTACACTCAGTGTTCTGTACTGTAAAATATTTATGCATACATTAAACTGCACTGAACCCCATCAGTATACGATGAATAGTGCCAGGTAGTTAGTGTAAAACCATTTGATGGCAAAAAAAAACAAAACATTGATGCTCTTTAACTGTACTGTTTTTGTAGTTAAGGATTAGAGGGACTTTCGTGTAATTGTAGCCAACATGTTCTCCATACTCATTGTTTTTTCACTTATTTCAGGTCTTTACATGGCTGTCATTTAAATATACAAATATCACACACTCCCTCCCTCCTCTATTTTGATGCCAGTGCATTCATAGGCACAGATTAGCGTAGTGTTAGTGAGGATAAACTGAACATGTCTATGCAAACCATCCTCCAACATGACTGTTGACAGTGTGCACTGATTGTGACGATCAGATTGGTGCCATGGAAAAATGACATTCGTGCTTCAGTAGGTCTTTTTCTGAGCACACTTACAAGCCCGTGGACTACAATATTTTATGAGCAATACATCCTCGCAGCTCATGTCTTGACGATAATCTCATTTCTCTTTGTTCAGAGGGCTCGAGATGTCGGGAAGATCAAATTAATCTCTCACTAGCTTATGATTTCCCCTGTGGAATCAGCACTTACCTCTGCAATACCGAGGATGAATCAAGAAATTAATTTCTACTTTGGTCCTTCGTGCATTTCCGCATTGAAATCATCGTTCTTGATTACATTTGATTGGGAATAACCCCACTGATGCAAATATTTAAAGAAGCTTTTGAGCTGTTTTTCGCCCCATGCCGTTATGTATTTCGTGTTTTTAAGTTTACATGTCACTCTCTCTCTCTCTGGCGAAAGTGAAATAAAATCATAGCTAATTGAATTCATTCCTTCAGATCTACAACTGATGTATTTAATTGATGATGATAACGACATTTGTGATGAGTAATAAACCATAATATATTAAATCATCACGCTATGTTTGTCGTTCTTGGTGTTTGCCCTTTGAAATGTAGAATACGTTCGGTTTGTAAACGGCTATTTTTAATAGTGAAAGAATTTAGGTCATGTTGCATGTCTACTGATGCAACTGTTGATCATATTTTTGGAAACTCAATTGAAATAACCAGCATTTATTTTTAACCACCAAAAGTCAGCTGCTGTAAGTTGTTTGGCCCTTTTATTTACTCTTAGTGCATCAATATACAGTTGGTGCTGCATGGGTTAGGTCCCTGTTTGTAAATGCAGGTCTAAAGAAGCTCCACTAGATGTCACTGGCTATGTATTACTACTTCACCAGACTTATTTCCTCCCTTGAACCCTGTCCCACAGAGCCAACTGAACAGACACTATTGTACAAAAGGAAAGAGATTTTATTCACAGTTTGTCCCTTTTATTCATTACAGAGGAAAGGCGAGGAAGAGTCCAGTCACTGAAGTCGAGACAGCTTATGGAAAAAAAAGATGATTTATTGGATGCAGGAGGGAGCGGAGGGAAAGAAAACGAAGATTTGAATGTTTTCTTTCGTCCCTTTCTCTCCTCTCCTTCAGTCATGTTTTTATCACTTTTCAAAGAAAAAAGTTGCCGTCACTTTTAGGAGACAACTTTTTCCTCTCTAACCTGCAATTGGTCTCCCTCCTCTCACCTATTCTACCAAGAGGACATCTTCAAAATTTGGAATGAGGTCCTCATCATTTGTGTGCCCCACCCCCCTGTAGTAAACCTGTATTCTCCTCAGATACTGAGGGAAGCAGAGGGATACAGTTCATTCACACACCTCAGAGGCTGAAGTGATAGGCCAGGCAGAGATATAGAGGTGAGAAGATGGAAGATGGTTGCAAGGAAAGAAGGTTTTTGAGAAAAGCTTGTGGATGGAAATGATGTTACAGGATCATTTTATTGAAAACCACCCCTATTCCCCATAAGCAAACATAGACATCCCAAGGGCAGCGGCACTCTCATGTGTCGGTGTGACAAGTCTTTAGTTTGAACATGAGTGGCTGAGCACATGGGGTTACACAAAAGGTGAGCAGGGAGGAAGAGGAGGAAAGAAAAGGGCAGGGAAGGCAGAATAGCAAAGGGATTGCTGTCTTTCTTGTCTTCTAGCTCTCTCTTTACTCCTCCTTCTCCTCTCCGTGTGTGATGACGTAGCAGATATTCTTGTAGTCTACGTTGCCAGCAACATCTGGGGGGAAGGCGGCCCACATGTTCTTAATCTGAAGGAGAAAATAAGGGTTGGAAATTCAGCATGGCAGGATATGTAGTATCTCACTCATAATCTTAAAAGGAATACATATTGTTGGTCCATGGTCCTGTTAAAAAACAAATACTTAAAAAAATGTTTCTAGAAAGGAACCACCTAGTATGGATATTGTGCCTGAGAAAGACATTTTGCCTCTACAGTAAGGTGTAAAATGGAAAGGAAAATGGGAGTTATGGATCACTTATCTACAAACACTGAGGACACTATCATAAAAAGTCTAGTCTGAGTTGCACAGACTAAGAATTCCACTGATTGTTAAACTCATTAAAACAAATCTGTGCTCTGGGTGAATTATTGACACCGGCACCGCACTCCAGGATATACTCATTAACAGTAAGCAATGAGACCAACGAGCCAAAAACATGTAGTATTCCTAATAATATTCTTAACAGGTTGTTGATTTTACCTCCTCCTTGGAGAACCTGTCGCACTGAGTGGTCAGGAGCTCCTCAAGGCTGGAATGGGCAAACAGATTTTGGCAGTCATCAAACATGAATTCATCCTATTTAGATATGCCTGATAAAACATCATTAAAAAGTGCTCACAATTCCTTCTTGATGGTTCCAGTACCCTCGGGGTCCAGGACCTTGAAGGCGCTAAGAATAACGTCCTCGGGGTCAGCACCTGGTGAGAACAGAGGGGATTTATGAATATTGATATGCAATATCAATATTAAGTAATGTGTCAGTTGGCGAAAATGAGATGCCCACCCTTCAGCTTCTCTCCGAACATGGTGAGGAAGACGGTGAAGTTGATAGGGCCGCTGGCCTCCTTGATCATGGCCTCGAGCTCCTCATTCTTCACATTCAGCTGGCCTAAACAGCCCGAAATGTCAGATTAGTACAAGAGACCATGAAACATATAGTCACACATGCTTTCCCACTGTTGATTTATCCGTCATCACTCACCCATTGAAGCCAGCACGTCCCTCAGGTCATCTTTGCTGATGATACCATCTCTGTTCTGGTCAATGATTGTGAAGGCCTAAAAAGAAGTGAAACAAAGTTTATTACATGGAAGCATTGTGGACAGATGGGGAATCCCCAGTCAACAGTTTTGTCAATTAAGTGGCAGCTGGGGAGTATCTTTGACGCAATGCTGTACAAATGTTAGAGGATATTGCGCACGACAGAGGCTGCACCCAAAAAGTCAAGCCTGACTGCAGTGGCCTTGACGAGGAAGGGTGAGGGAGGGTTGTCACTTATGGGGGTGCGTAAAGGTGGCCCCCCCAAGTCTTTTCTTAGATGTTAATCTGGGAAAGGATCATTAAGGAACAGCTGTCTGATCTGCTCACCCTGTGCAGCTTACGTCTATGAAACTTAAGATAACCTCTTGGACTTGAACTTGAACTCAGTCACAGACCATTCTCGTCACCCTCCCTGCCTTCCTTTTTCTTACTCTCTCTCTCACACACACACACATGCACACTCTTTCCTTGCTCTGACAGATGCAAAATATATCACCCCCCGGCTGCTATCATTCCATCTATGCAATGTGCTAAGATTGTCCTAATCATCATGTCATTCATTCCCTTAGTGGTACTCAAGACGCCTGTATCACTTATCGAGGGAGGAATGTTTCCTCTATTCGCAGCACATTTCCCTTGACAACACGCTGAAAACACAGACTGGCACCATCCAATCAACTAATCTCTTGACAGGTCATCCTTATAAAATCCCATCTCCTGACCTTATTGAACGCCAACACGTGCCATTCGCGCCTCGTGCCTCACTTTTACAGTTTCTCCTTTTGCTTTCTCTTTCTCTGCCCATCAGATCACTTTCAAAGTAATTTTGGAAGTGAGAAAACATAGTGATGAAAGTTGAACACATGAAATGTGCAAAAAGCATAAAAGCTCTTGCCTCTCCTCATTTCCTCACTCCTTCTGTTCTGCATTAAAATATGCCGGTGGAGGTCCGGTTGGTCTGCTTGGCCCCCCAGCCTTCAGTAAGAGCCTTAAGGAGATGTCTGAGTGACAGCTGGGGGGCAGGTCAAAGGTGAACAAAATGCAAAGAGCAAATTCAGAGCTCCTCCTAATGACATTCTTATGCTTATTAAATTGTCAGGGGAGGAAAGGGTACGCAAAATAGCAACTGCTGTGAAAATGGATCTGAGAGCTGCTTTACCTACTCTAATTTTGGTTACCGTCTCCAAGGAATGTAATTGAAATTACACAAGTTTTAATTCAGAATCTGAGATTTTTTATATCTGTTAACCAGAGGTAACACAGATGTCTAATGTTTCCTGGGGCTGCCCTGAGCGATGCTCATACAATAGGAAAAGGGGGCTCTTGTAGGGATGGAGTGTCACTGTATGTGCAGACAAACCTCACCTCTTTGTACTCCTGAATCTGGCTCTGCTCAAACATGGAGAATACATTGGAGGAGCCACCGTCTCCTGCTGCCTGCCTCCTCTTGGCCTTCTTTGGTGCCTGAAGGAAAAACACAGGAGTAAAATCTTTAAGTAAGTCAGTTAGCTTTTGGCAAAATCTCACAGTGATGCTACTGAGTACTCTGCAGGCAGTGGTTCCCCACCCTTTAAGCTTGTGATTACAAAATGTATATATTCACCACCTATTTACTCCTATGTAATTATTCATTTTATTGATTCAGTTAAATAATTGTTAGATGGGTAAAAGTTCTAAAACCAAGATTAGAGAAAAGACTGAAAAATGTGTATGAGTCTTGTGTAGCAGAACAGTGTTCTTCTTCTTCCCATCCCACCATCTTTCCTGTCCCATCAGCTATGTCATGACCCCTCAGATTTATCTTGTTGTCCCTTAAAGAGGTCTTGACCCCCAGGTCAGGAACCACTGTTCTATCAGATACCACAAGTTCAAGTGCAATCCTCAGGTTAGTAAAGATGTCACTGATCTATCTAGCACTTAAGCATGAGTAAGATACATTTTTTAATCCTTTTCCTGAATTTGCCTCTACAGATCTCTGAGTTTGGCATGCAGTCTGAAGTGCATTATGTAAACTCGAATTTAACAACACATTAGCATCAAAGCATCCTTAAAACTGATCACCAAGAACTGCAATTAGGCAACAAAAAAAATCCACAAAAAAATGTCCAAAATCACTTGAGCTACTGCAAGTGATGTCAAATGCTTCCATCTTTTTGTTAATATTGTTTCAAGTTTCAATAAAAAAAAAGACTTAATCCATAAGGTTGGTTTGAATCCCCTGTAGATACTTCCACCAGTAGAGTGAAGAGATGTGGGAACCCTGGTACTCACCATCTTGAGACGGTATGAGTGGTAGTTTGGCTGATCAAGAAGGAGAAGATAGTGTGAAGCCGCGTTATACGTATATCCCCGGGGGCTTATATACCCCCGCAAACCAATCTAACTTTAGCCACAGCCTCAAGTTTGGATGGGGATAAAAAGAGAGAGAGGGAGAGAGTCAGAGAGAAAGGGGGGGTCAGGGGGAGAGAGGATGGCCAAGGATGAACTGATGGCAAAAGTGAAGGAGACAGAATGGCGGTACAGTGTATCACCTTACAGGAGATCAGAAATAGACCCAGGAGTCTTGGAATTAAGTAAACCTGATATCTGAGGGACCATGCTGCAGGTTTGCAGTCCCACGTGGACTAATAAGGACATTCGGGACATAGATGCTTGTTGGACCAGTGGACACTGTCTCTCCACCCTCCTTCTGTCCACCTCCATCTGCCGGCAGAGAGGCACTCTCCGAGGCAGCCACTGGCTGATTTTATTTTTGGTTTGTGATGCCCATTGCGATATTACAGAGACACAAGTATTCTATACCCTCAGCAACTGATACAGCTTTTACCCTGTATGTGCACAGCTCTGCTTCTTATTTTAAGTTGTGACAAAGTAATGATGTCAAATTTGGGAATTTTCCATAAAAGCTGTGATGGAGGGAGCTCTGTAGTAGCACCAAATATGTATTAATGCATGAAAGCATCTGGCTCATTCCCAAAATTAATCAATCTCTTCACACAACAAACAACATGGAAGAACCCATATTTAGTGTCTGTCTGTAGGCAATATTTTAAATAGCTGGGTTACAGTAAAACAAACTATATATCTTTGGGTCACACAGAATTATATATGGGTGTAAGTATGTATGTAATTATTAATAGTATCGTAGTAGTATTGCATTAGTATAAGTGTTTACTGGGCTTCACTTTATTAAGGACACATCTTTACTTACATTTCCTTTTTGTACTTCTTATCCTCTTCTATCCTGATTATTTGGGGGCAGTGACATAATTTATTAATTATTATAATTTATTGATTTATTAATGGTGATCAAGTACAAAGAAGTTGCTTGAAGAAGCTGTAAAACAAATCCATCCAGCAATCTCACATTTCAAGAAAACATTACTACAAGTAACTAACCTATATAAAGTTTAAATGAACAGTGATGAATTAAGATAGACTTCATATCAATCAACTAAAAACACCAGTACTTCTCATAATCATCATCATCATCATTATTGTTTTTTGTCATCACCAGGGTCGTTATCTTTGGCATTGTTGACATTAACATCATTATCTTTGACTGTAAAGCACAAGAAATAGGAGACATAAAAGTATGATCAGCAAAATGTACTTCAAGTACTTCAGGTATTCAAGTATTATTATAAAAGTATTCATTCTACAGAAAAATGTGCCATGTGACCGGTACTATATGTGACATATTAGACTGCTAATACTGATCAATGTGTCAAAGGCATTTTGCTGCTGTAGCTGACTGAGGTGGAGCTATAAATACTTTATATACTGTTAAGTAATTTAGTACAGTGGTTCCCAACCTAGGGATCGGGGGCCCTACAAAGTGTCACCAGATAAATTTGAGGGGTCGTGAGATGATTAATGAGCGAGGATCTTTTTAATTGTTGCTTTTTTGTGAAATGTTGGGTAATTTTACCTCTTTGGGTCTCAAAATTTATTTTAATGAAACATATCTAAGAAGTTTAAATGTCGCATCTGTCATGTTTGGAATGGGACATTGAGTCCCAAGTATACGCTCCATTTTTTAAGCCATAAAAGTTGGGAGCCATGAGTTTAATCTTTAACAACGTTTTGTTATTTTATATAGGTTTTTTTTTCCATAAAAATTTGTAAAGAAATTACTAACTTAAACTGTCAGATAAATGTAGTAGCGTAAAAAAAGTACAATTTCCTCTAACGAAACACAAAACAGAAATGGAAATACTTTATTACAAAACTTGTATTTAGTTACCTTCCACTACTGTATAGAGTTAATTATGTAACTGTGAAATAGCTTTTCACAGTGAGTTCTGATCAACAACATGCCAGACAAGTGAAAGCACCATTAACCCCTGGCTGCTGTCCTGCTTTCTCATCTCTGCAAAGGTGTGTGTTTGGTGATTGGCCTCTGTCATGAACACTTTTCCACCTGTTTTCCCCCAGGCCCCCTCTTGTGCCGTCTACCCACCCCTTAAATATAAGGGGATTACTTGGCAGGGTGATGGCAGCAGACATTCCCAGAAGAACATAAAAGGGACAGCTGAGGGTGACTAAAATAGCTAAATAAACTTGACAGTCTGCCAATGCGCCAGGCCCTAGGAGCAAAATCCTTTCCTTCATTTGTTTTTTCAGGTTTTACATCCAAATTTACCTCAGATAATCTGTTTTCATTTCATTAAGAACTTTGTTAATCTTGTCTGTTGGAGGAATTTATTTTTGCCCCCTCTATCAGCTCTCTGGTTGTGACTGTTTGTGTTTCCACTGATCTCACTCGGACACTTTGATGGTCAGTAATGAGTCATGTCTCTTTGTCTTTATTGGTTTCCACTCCTACGGTAATTTGGATTAGACAGACCTTTGTTTTGTCTTGTGTGCACAGGATATCCAGAGCCTGGTGCTAGCTGTCAGTCCTCCCCTTGTGTTTGACCTTTGACCCCCGATTCACCTGATTATCACCACCTTGTTGCAGGAATGAAACGTCACTGCACGTGTTCTGACTGTGATTTCAACATTTGAAAAGGAGGTGGAGTTAAGACTAATAAAAATGCTGGATATCATTTTGCATTTTGGCTTTACATTCACTATGTAACAAAACCTTTTAAAGCATTGGTGTGTAGCGGTCAGTGACATCTAGTGGTATAACTGCTGGTTGCACCATCTCCTTCACATTTAGTCAGAGTTTAGTTTGTCTATTCTGGGCTACTGTAGAAACATGGTGGTTAAACATGGTGGACTCTGTAGAAGTGGACCTGTGGCTTACTCTAAGGTGAATAATGATGATTCTTACTTTCAGATGATTATGAAAACAAAATCATGCATATTATATTCACGTTCTGACATATTCTGTAAATAGAGGCCCCTAATTCTTAGGGGTGGGGTTTAGCTCAGTTGATAGAGCAGCCATCACATGTACAAAGGCTCAGTCCTTGCTGCGGAAGCCCAGGGTTTGAATCCGACCTGTGGCTCTTTCCCGCATGTCATTCCCCATCTCTCTCTCCCTACATTCCTGTCACTCTTCAGCTGTCTCTATCAAATAAAGCTTGAAAAGGCCAAAAAAATAATCTTAAAAAAACAAACAAACAAACAAAAAAACAACAACTGAACATGACCTTTAACAGACCATATTGAAGCCCTTAATGTTTCTACTGCTCCTTAGTCTGCTCTTACATTAATTATTCATTGCTTTAAAATCTTAATTTAAGGTTTATTTAAACAGAGTCTCATAATCCTGCACTTTATATTCAACAAGGGGTGTTGATGTACTTTGGGCTTTTTTCTGTGTCATTAATTATTCGATAATGGTCAGAAATAATCAATATAATAATAAAAACACTAAATGTTTTCTTTTCTTCATGTAACAAGATTGTAGGCACAAACCAAACATTCTTTATGAAACATGGAACGATGATGTACTTTATCTGCATTTTCCTCATACTGTTTCATTTTTCAGCTTACAAATGATTATTCTTGCTGTTAAGAAATTTAACTAATTAATTTTTTTAAATTATCTAAAATCTGTCTTAATTAAAAGAAAAGAAAATTTGTCATAATAATAGCCCTGTCTCTATAAAATAATAATATTTCATAGATGTCTATGCAGCAATTTGTTGACTTTTTAACACAGTTGTAAAAAAACAAAACACACTAAACAGTGTCACTTCATGATGTGTTTACACACAGTTATTGTAAGGAAATGCTTCTATACAGATGTGTGTACATTCCTGGGGTCATTGGTGTAATGTGACACGGGTTGCCACACTTCTCTAAAGCCATCTATCACTTTTTAGATGATTGGTATGTCTGTCTGTATAGTCTGGAATGTGGAGAAGCTCTGAGTTTATGGAGGGAGGCGACCCTATAGAGGCCTGACATTTGTGACATATGTGGCATGGGAGATGTCATAGTTTGTAATGTTACACTCCAGTGTGTTTGATTACCTACCGGTCTCAAGTTGCCGTGTTTTGTTATTTGATGCCATTTAGCATTGTATTACAGTAATTGCCATTCAGTGAATTTTAAGTTTAAGGTCAGGTCGGCTTTTACTTTTTTCAGTCTGGTGGCACTGAACTTGGTGGAGGCATCACAGCTGAATGAATAGCTTAATTATAACACATATTACAATTACACCCTACCATTTTTTTTTTTTCGTCTAATTAACCCAGTGGATTCGGTGGTAATTACACTCAGATATGTTGTAATGATCCAAATTTACTCAAGTAAATGAGTGGATAACTCAATTAAAGGCACTTCATTTCCCAAAATATTGAAACAGTTTTAACATCAGTTGCATTCTTTTTGTCTCTTGCATACTTCTATAAATTAGTGTGCTATTTCTGACTGGTTCACACAGCTAAGATTACACTCTGTAAACAACAATCAGGTGGGCCCAGAGTCAGAGCACTGTGCCTGCAGCACCATCTGCTGTTTACCACCCTCCAATGACTGTCATATATCTATTGCATGTCTCTCTGAAGCTTAGTAGACTCAGTGAGTCTTCATAGGAAGATTCATAGCAAAGAAGTTAGTCAAGGCATAAATGAGTAGTCTGGTTTGCTGCAATTAGACAGTTTTGTTTTATAGTAGCCAAAAATTCACAAATTTTTTTTCAAAAAGAATCACAAGCACAGCCATTTTTGGCTTCTGTGTGTTTCCACATACTTCCTCATAATTCTTGTGGAAACATTTTCAGTCTTTTAAAACTTTATAAACTGGAAGTTGTGTTTGTATTTATTGTATCAGCATATTATATATATATGGGCATATTTTAGATATAGGGCTGTGTTAAGTATGTATATGTAAACTACGAGATATACAGTTAATTATTCATAAAAAAAATGGCTGAATTCAGTTTTATTGCTTTGAGGTGAGTTGCATTATTATAGCACACACAATGTATGCAGTTCTATCATCAGTTTCATGCTTATTTCCATATATTTCTCATTCACCATTTTAAAAATCATTTTTCTGATCAACAAAGTTAAATGTTCAAGCCCAAGATCCTATTATGGCCGTGACAATTACATAAAATGTAAAATTATGCTCATATGTATCATTGTAATTCTATTTTGTTTGTTTTAAAACTGATATAAAACAGAATATGAAACATAATCACATTTGTGTTTGTATTTTGAGTGTCAGTATCTTAACCCATCCCACACAGTAGGCTATGTATTAACAAGAGCTGATTGATTATGAAACATTTACAGTAAGTCGACATGATCAGTTTTATTTTTTCATGCAATAAAAAATATATAATACTCTTTTTAATACTGCTTCATAAAGCCTTTCTTATGCCATGGATGAAATCATTAAATACACCACATGTGAATGCTCAGGAAACTGTTATGCATAATATGTATAACAACAGGTATGCAGGTTCCAGTTAGCAGGGAGCGCATGAGAACAAAAAAGGAATAGAAGTTTTTTAATGGAAGACATTTTGACATGTCACAGATTAATGATGGCTGAATTCCATTTAGCTGCTTCAGGTTCAGGGTCCTATTATTGTGCATGCTGGCTCACTGATACACTGTCACATAGAACATTGTTGATCTTAGTAACATCAGTCAATGCTGTGTCTAGATTCCTTGTTTGTTCTTTGTTGCATCCCATGGACACTTTAAGGCCGTCTTGGCTCAGGAAAAACATGAAATGGAGGAACATTTAGCACATTTACAGGTGTTTGGGCCTCAAACTCTATGTTAAATACAGTATAACTCACACCACATCAGGTTCAGTTCCTTTTTAACATGTACCAACCCTTCCCCTCTCACTTCCTCTTAAACAGTCTTCAAGCTGTCAGTTTTTTCACCCTAGGTCGATGAGGTCTCCCTCCCTCCCTCCCCTCTGCCCCTCTTCTGCTTGTCGACTCCTCAGCCAATCTTCTCTCACTTTCTTCACCTCCTGGCCATAATAATCATGAAGTTTGCTAAACTCCTCAAGAGGATCAAAACCCACCAAAGGCCATTCGCCGTACAAAGGTGCTGGTCCATTTAGGGGTGTGACGTGAGCATTTCTCCTATGCCACAGTTTAGGGGACTTTTTAGCCACCACTCTAGTGGGTGCTGGTAAAACAGTGCTGGCACTGAAGCTTCTCCCCTCTCTGACCACTGTTGTTGGCCCCTGCACAGGGAAGAAAAAGTTGGTTGTGGACTTGAGGGCACTGTCAGAGGTGCTGTGACGGCATGCACCAGAGCCTTGTTGCTGTTTAGCCTCTGCAGATGGAAAACAGGAAATTAATAAAAACATAAACTCACAATAACTGATAATAAATATTGTTTATACAGCAATTTTCGCATAAGAATAGCTGGACATTTTGGGAAATATGTCCAGCTATTTTGAAAAATATCAATTTTCTGGTGTAGTTACCTGAGAAAATCAATACCTGAGCACAGCTTAGGACAAAGAACAGAAACAGGCAACAAAATCTGCATATCAGCAATGTACCAATAATGTAAAAACAACTGTTTTACGGTTGGTGTGTGCTGGACTATTTTTGGCTGAGGGCAGTAACTTCCTGGAGTCTTGTTGCCAAAAACATGTAATAATCATCATCAACTCATCATAACAAATGACTTTAGAAGTGTTGGTAGGCACCTTTGGTCTGAGACAAGCTCCCTGTTTACATTATATTTATCAGACAGATATAAGAATGATCTTTTGGTCGTCTCATCTAATGACTTACCACTAGAAGGGTATTTAGGTTATTCTAAGAAGAGTAAAAATAGAATAGAAAACTTATTTAAGGATACAAAAAACACCCATAAACTTTATACAAAGTAATTTTATACAAGTTGGCATGATTATACATAACACACCTTCATACTGCCTCCCCAAGTCTCTCACCAGCAGGGAGAGATAACAGTGGCTGGCTGAGAGCAAAGCTTTTACCCAGCTCTCTTGAGTCTGACGATCCACAGCTGCAAATCTGTAGGTTTTGAGTCCGGGCCCTTCAAACACCAGGGAAAAGGCAAACTGTCCATCAGACTCTGAGCGCCGCACTGCACATCCCTCCAGCACAATGACACCCAGTAGGTGTCGGTCAGCTGGGCGTTCCTGGTAGAAAAGCAGGTTTGCCTTCAGGACAAACCACCGCCGCTGGTAAGTAGCATTTCGCTCTTTCTATGGAGAAAGACAGCAGGATTACTACTTTTGCTGTCATATGCATATCAGTAATTAAGTTATTTCATGTTGTCTGTGTTTTATGTTTATCCAAACCTTTTTGTAGAGATAGCCCTCTTTATCTACCGGAGAGGTGCATGATAGGTAATGGGTCAAAATCTTCTCATGGAGCTTCATCCCAACACCTAAAGAAGACAAAGTGATTTCACATTTATAATGTAAAATATTAAAAACTGTATGATATGTGGCATACATGTAACATACTATTGAAATTCAGCAAATTCAGCTCTTTAGATCTTTAATATTCTCTTATTATCTGAACACTCTCTCAGCTCTCAGTTTATCATACATAGGAACTTGACTGTACCTATACTTTAGTTTCTACTTCCACTTTTATGTTTCAGATGTGTATGAGATGTTAGCCAAAGAGGCACTTCCCTTCTAAACTTCTCAGATTTGAATAATTATAATATATAATACAGAGAATTTAACAAACAGAACATTATTCTTTTATTCTTTCCTCTTCCATCTCATTAACCCTCAGATTTATATTTTAGCCCATTAAAGGAGCCTTGCCCCTAGATTGAGAACTACTGTATTAAACAACCCAACTGTATATGAAGAAGTTATAACCTATAACTGATAAAGACTAGCTCCAACGTGATTGGCTACAACAGTAAAATACCCTTTTACATGTTACATAACAGTCTTACATAACAGTTGGTTAATGTAATTTTAATTTGTAGTTCTTTTGATATTTAAATCACAATTTGCTTATAACTCTTTTGTACTTTTACTACTTATAATGTTATAATACAATATAATATTTTTTCATTAAAGCATTGATAGTTTTACTTGAGTAAAAGAGATGAATACTTCTTGCATCACTGGGTTTTCATACTGAAAAGTGCAACAAATTCCAGAAATATTTCAGTGCAGCAAAACATTTAAACATTTATACTTTTCTGTTAAGTTCAATTCTGTAGCTCTATATTACTACTAATGATACTAATATTACTTGGAACTAATTCATATTAATATGCATCACACTAGGGTTTAAAGACAGATAGATAGATAGATAGATAGATAGATAGATAGATAGATAGATAGATAGATAGATAGATAGATAGATAGATAGATAGATAGATAGATAGATAGATAGATAGATAGATAGATAGATAGATAGATAGATAAAAACATGTCTCATCCCAGTAGCAGCGACAATCTAAACTTCTTGCATAGTGACTCAGACAGTAGTGACAGAATAGAAAAGAGTGACTCAGACTTACCTCTGTGAATGTTGAATCCCTCACAGGGTCACTTTACCCTTCCACACAGTCTTTACATTATTTATATTTACAGATATTTTCACCTGGTCCTCAGCATTCCTAAACATGAAGCCAATTGTCCTCTATCACTTCGATGCATCCAGAACCAGACAATGTTTGAATATATAGTTTCAGGTTACTACCACTGCTCCCTTGGGTACAAGAGGACGAACGTTGAAATATAAATAACTCGACCCACTTCCTGGTAACAAAATCCTGACACATTATAGTCTCTCTCCTATCCGCTTGAGTCGACCCTGAGCTATTGGATCAGCCGAACCAAACAGTCGAAACCAACCTCCCTAAACTGCTACCTGGAAGTGAGATGCAAGATGTTGAAGTGGAGTTTGAGATCTTGTGGATTTACCTCAGCTGTCTCACTTCTGCATTGTGTGTTACTTTTTTCTTTTTTTTCAGATGTGTTTTATTTTAATCTCTGATGGTGTGAAGAGCAAATGTCCCTTAATAGATAGCTGATTTTTCAGAGATGTACAGCTTCTTTTTAGACATAAGAATGATCTGTTTATGACTATATCAGGTGTGTCAAATCTTTGCTGCTTTTAAAGCAATTTCATCTAAGAAGTAAGAATAATTTTTGATATCAATAAAAAGCAAAGACAGATATTACATGACATGAAGATGTGCCTCAATATTTCCTTGTATCTATTTTTGATACACGCATATCCTTTTTTATCCTTAAGGACCTCCAGGAATTTCAAATCTAAAAGAGTCCTAGGAGAAAAGATTTACACGACCTTATGTACTGTGGGGCCTTTCCTATACAGCATGTCTCCACAGTCAAACTCCACAAACTCATTATGCTGTAGCTAAACCTCACTGAAAAATCTAAATGCCACAAGTTTCAAATAGTATCTTCAATTTAAGTTAATTATTTTTGATTAATATTGCTTTATACTACATTATACTATAATTTATACTACGACCTATCAAACAGGAGTTCAAATCATAAATACTATCTTTAGCATGAATTAATTTTGCTATGCAGGTGTGTTTATGTTATTTATTCATGGAGAATGAATTGTTCAATCCACAAATTTGCTTCTTAAAATGTTAAATTGAATCGTGTGGAACTTGAAATTTTAGGTTTGCCACAAAGTACAGTTTCTTGTACAGTACCAGTCAAAAGTTTGGACACAGCTCCTCATTTATTACTTTCTACATTGTAGTTACCAGCCTCAGAAATCACCAGTTAACTGCACCTCAGGTTCGAGTACACATAAATGCTTCAAGTAGCAATGTGAGTGTGCAAAGCTGACATCAAAGCAAAATAAATAAATAAAATATAAAACATGATGATTCGTTTACACTTTACTTTACCACATAATTCCATGTGTGTTATTTTTACAGTGTTAATCTACAATGTAGAAATTTGTGGCAGGTACTGTATATCACGTACTAGGACAGAGTATTTCATACTATAACTGTTAGATATATCAATATAAGAACGTACATGTAAAAGCTAATCTCCTCCTTCCGCCAGGTGGTGGCGGTAATGCTTCCTATCGTTAGTAACCAAGTGTAGACTTCAAGAAAGCGAAGAAGAAGAAAACAAGCGAAGAAGAAACGAAAACGATCGTCGCTTGAATTATTTTTTATCAGGTTTTGCCACATTTTCAATGTTTTAACGCTGCTTGTATATTTTCACAACAACAAAACGTGTTCGTTATATTGTAGTAGTTAACTAAATGTGAGCTGGAGTTTGGTCTGCGGTAAATGTTCTGCATGCGCTTGAGCGTCTGCTGTTGTTGGCTAACATTTTTAGCAACAAAGCTAACATGAGCCCCAGGGTAACCGCGCGTATTCACGACGTTACAAGACTTCTCTCTCTTAAAGTGTTACATGTACTCACTATGCTCACTGATGTTACAGTTGCGGTGTGAGGAATAAAAGAGTCACTGTCTCACCTTCTGTAGCACCATGCCGAAGAGGAAAGTAACATTTGAGGACGGAGATGGAGAGTTTGACCTGGACGACGACCTCCCAAACAAAAAGGTAACGGTGTCCCGTTCACATCATTGCATACTAACAACCATTTGATAATTACATTACAGTACGTTACATTATATAGCCCCAAATACTATAATCAGTATAACACGTAGCAGTCCTACCGCAGTATACCTCTTACATTAAAACTGTGAAGCTCTGCTTGGTCACCATGAAAGTGAGAGAATAATTTAATAATTTAGTCATTGTCTTCACACCTCATTATTTATAAAAATATCCTGGTTGCATGGATCATCTCTTTCTTCAAGACTTAAAAGTGCAGAAGTAATCTTCTCACCTGTCAGACTGACGGTGTTGTCTGGACAAGAAAAGCGTGCCTGTTTTAAGTTAGATGATGTAATCTATAATGTTTTCTCATTTCTTTCACTCTTGAATTAGAGTTGTGAGGTTGTGAGTGGGCCAGGCTCCAGATTTAAGGGTAAACATTCCCTTGATAGCGATGAAGAGGATGAAGGGGAAGACACAAACAGCAGCAAATATGACATTCTGGCCAGTGATGACGTAGAAGGTATGTGTTCTATATTATTTAAACTGTACTTATTTCAGATTTTTCCAGGCATGACTACATATTTACATTTTCTAAGTCTAAATCTACAGCAGGGCTTAACATTTAAAAGTGGTTGCCAGGCTTGCAACCAAGTGTCACCAGCTTTTTGGTTTTGGCATTGCGGGTATACACAACCAGCTGAAAAATATACATGGAGTATCAGGAAGTTTGTTACCAGAAATTGTGCTAACTATGTTTTCAGGCCAAGAGGGAGCCACAATCGACTGTGACGAGGGAGTTCCTATCACACCTTTCAACCTGGAAGAGGAGATGCAGGAAGGACACTTTGATTCAGAGGGAAACTATTTCATCAAAAAGGAAGAACAGATAAGAGACAACTGGCTTGACAACATTGATTGGGTAAGAGCATTTTAGGTTATTCTGCTCTATATTTGACAATTTTTCAAGCAATGTGCAATAATTTATGTTATTTTTTGCAGGTGAGAATAAAAGAACAACCTTTCAAACAAAAGAAGAAAGGCCTTGGAGCCAAACGTACACGCAGAGCCGGTGATGAGGATGAGGCTGAGGAAGAGAAACAAAGAGAAGAGCAGCAGAAAGACCGAGAAGGTGAAGAAAAAGAGGAGGAGGAGGAGGAGGAGGAGACAGAGCCGGCAGAGGACCCACTGGCATCCTACACACAGCACGAGCTCACAGAAGCTGTGGTTGAACTTTTGCTACCTGGGGAGACAGTTGCCGCAGCACTCCGTCGGCTAGGAGGCCTTGGAGGACGGAAGAAGGGCAGGCTGAGGGTTGAAAGTGAACCAACGGATGAGACAAAAAGGGATACAGAAAAGCTCGACAGGCTCACAGCACTAGCTGACAGATTAGTGGGATCAGGGATGTTTGAGATCTATCAGCAAACTTATGAAAAACTGGCCTATTTGATGAAAAGCATGAATAGCAAGCAACCAGCTTTGAAACCTGATGACGATGATGAAGACGGCGATGAACTTGACATGTTTGCAGATACATTTGATGACACACATGGTAGATCAAAGAAAAAGGAGGAAGAAGATGGAAGAGGTTACTTTATGTTACTTTTATACATTTTTATTCATTTCCCTTTAATATCACAAAATATCTTGTTTTGTTAATCAAGTTTTGTCTTCTTCTCAGTGAGTACTGAAGTGATGTGGGAGTACAAATGGGACAATGAGGATAATTCAGAAGTGTATGGCCCCTTCACCAGTCAGCAGATGCAGGTATTGGCTTACAGCAATTTTATTTTAAAAGTAGTTAACAATGGGCTCTCTAAGAAACTCTGCACTGATTACAGATTATGTCTGGAAATGTTTTTCTTTAGAGATAAAGGATATATACAGCAAAAATATCGTACAAAAATAGACAAGTCTTTGTCATTGCTTTTGTTTTGACTTTCTGGTTTTGTCAGCAAGTGTTAAAATTACCAGAACATGTCTCAAGACCACATTAATCTTAGTCACCTTAATCTCAATTAAACATGAATGACAAAGAAATAAAATTAATAACAGAAAATGTTGGATTACAGTTTTGGCTCACAAATACATAAAACAGTATTCTTTGATTATTTGTGACATTTTCAAGATGGATTTGGCACAGTTTTTATGCTTATAGTCATATCAGAAATGTTTAGTTATCAAGTGCATGCACAACCATTTAATCTGCAACTATACAGACACATTAAATAGCATTTTCTATTGATTTACCCATTTATTTTGTTTTTGTCCTGCAAACCTATGTGTCTGAAAACTTCTTAGTAAATCCCATTATTATCTGTTTTTCCAGGACTGGGTGGATGAAGGCTATTTCAGCAGTGGTGTTTACTGCCGGAGGAAGGACCAGGAGGGAACCCAGTTCTACAACTCCAAGAGACTGGACTTTGAACTGTATACATGATTTATGTCCTGCATCAAATCATCGAATCACAACTGTCATGATCACTGTCAGCAACATTCATGATTTGCCCTTCAAGCTTTCTTTATTATTTTCATCCAGGGCTTTGGTGTCAAATCAGTCATTTTAACAGGGCCGTTGTTTTCTGTAAATTGTTTTTAAATAAATAATTCATCTATGTGGTGATGCCATCTGCCATTTTTTGTTGTTGTTTTTAGAATCGCATCACATTATGAGTTAATTTTATAGCTCACGAAGGACTGATTTCATTCTGATAATAAGTTTACATGGCCATTCCACTTGACATTCATTTTCACTGCAATGTTTGATAAGATTATTAGAATTACTTTTAGTATGACTTCTCACAGTAACAATAATTGTTACTGTAGTGTATTTTACACTTATCACTTATGTACTTATACTGTTAGTTAAATATGCTGCAGTACCAGCTAGTCTATTCAGGCAGCTTATTTTCAAACCACAATATTGAATAGCACATTTTCAGTGGAGTACAATATGATGTTAATAATGAAGTTTGACTCCACAGAGCTTTAATTATTCGGTTAGATACCCTTGGTAATTATTACATATATACTTTGCATGTGGTCTATACTAGTACTGCTTCTACTAATAATAACAATAATACAGGTTCTTAAAAAGTTGTACAAAATATTGAGCTAATTCTATACATGTTTCTACAAGGAAATTAATCGGCAGCTGTTTAATACAAGTCTCTTTTCAAGCAAAAATGCTCAACGTTTCCAGGTTGTCAAAGGTGAGAATTTGCTTCCTTTCTTGGTCTTACACCATAGTAAATGAAATATGTTTAGGTTTCAGACTGTATATGGCATCATCTTGAGCACTAGGGTATTTTGACGTTTTCTAGGACAAACATTTGAGAAAATAATTAAAGTCTAAATAATATATAATACAATCGTCCATTGCAACCCCAGCACAATTTGCTCAAAAGTAGTGATTTGTATCAAATAAGACGTGTACAATATTACAGTTGTTTAAAGTGTAACTGTAAAATATTTTTGTTTATATCAAATGTTCCAATAAAACGTCATGTAAAAAATATAAGTACTTGCAGCATACAAGTGTGGTTTAATGTATCGCTGTGACTAATAAGTGAATTTTAACGCCCCCGCTTAAAATGTAGGTGTTTTAAGATACGAGGTCACTCGAGGACATAAAAGAAGAATATAATTTTTACGAGCCATTCGTCTTGGCTCCTCTGATTGGCTGACCCCTTCTACGACACCTCAAAATCGCTCCCAATTGGTCAGATTTCAACACGGCGCTCCGGGCGGAAAATGAAGTCGTGTTGTGATTGGACAATCCGTCTGTCTAGTTGTTGGATTTGTAAAAACGGATACATCTACGAGTCACTGTAGGGCGCCGTCCGGCATGCCTTGTTTACGGTGAGGTCGGAATATTAGCCTGCCGTCCAGCTAAACGTTTCAGGTGAGTGTGTTTCATATTATTTAGCCAGAACAACCGTTTGCAACTAAACTACAAAATGATGATATGTCCAGTTATCCCAAAGAAAGCATTTGAACGTTAGGAGGTATGACAGCTCCCGGCTACGGCTACTCCCTGGTACAGAAACTGTATGTTAACGTTACACACTGAGTATCGGCGCTAGCCAAACCATGCGGAGTTACAATAAAGCTCCGCTCATGTGTGGCTAAAATGTTTAACTCACACTATTTTTATGATAACTGTTGTCTACGATATGAAAACGTTGGCCCGTGTTAACGTACGGTAGCTCATATGTAAAAGTTTGTATATGAGACAGTGTAAATTCCAGCAAGTAGACCTGACTCATCTTTGATCGTCGCTTCCATTTGACTGAAAACATTGACTGAAATGGGCTCGTATTTAATTATCTATGAAACCAGGTTTATTTCCATTTTCCAACATAGCTATCTTTATCAGCAAGCTTCTTCGATGTAGCCGACCATTCGCTAACAGACTGTGGTGCGAGTGAACTAATATTGACGTGCCAACGACAATGACTGGCAAAGACTCGGAGCACAAATTCACATTAGTGAAAATTACGATTTTCCCCGGACTGAATTGACTACATAGAGTGATACATCGCCGTTTCAATCTTAACTCAACATTTTCACAATAGCCAATAATCGCTAAAACTTAAATTTAGTCGCTTTCGTTTCATAACGCTACAGAAAATTACATATTTGCAGAGAAACACGTGAAATCTGTTTACAAGTTATGGAAACCTTTTTACTGACGCTATCTCATCTCAACTAGATTGACTGTATATCTGTGTTAAACTAATGTAATATGTCAAATTCCCCATGAATAGTCTCATAAATACTCTCTGCTGATGGACTACTGTTGTCCACTAGCTGAATGTTATTTTATTTTATTTGTCTGTGTTGCTTTTAAGAGCTGAAACAATAACAACAATAATAATTTATTTGATCTACATAAATTCATTTTTAAAGCTTATATTCCAGCTTCTCAATTGGGAGGATTTGATGCTTTTCTTTGTTTTATGTGATGGTAATCTAGTGGGACAAAACAATTTGAAGAAGTCAGCTTGGACATTTTATATCAAATAATTAATAGAGAACATTTTTAATTAATTTAATTTAAAGGAACTCAATCTTTGATGAAAATAATTAGTTGCAGCCCTATTTGCTTTACACGTGAATGTTCAATTTTGATAAGTAAAAGTAAAATATTTAAACAAAGTCCTAAATTACTGTTTATTTCAGAATAAACTCCCATCCCAGGGATCAGAAAAGTAAGTGAAGCCTCTGTTTTGAGATGTGTTTCGAAGTCCTTTTATTCTGATATAATACCCCGCATGTTTTTTTGTTTTGTTTTCCGTTGTTCTTCACAGAGAAGGACAGACAAGGAGAGAGAGAGCAAGGGGATGTTGTCTTATCCCTCTGACCCACTCCCTCAGATAGTTTGTCCAATGGATGAAGATGCTATTCCCCCAAACCGTTTCTGTAGTGCACCTCCCCACAGTGAACCTCCACCACCTCTCTTCCCCCTTTCCTCCATCACTCCCAGGTATACTTGTCCTGGCACCTTTTTGGTTTCTTTTGGTCTCGTTGTATTTTCCCCTCTTTGTTTTGGGCACTTTTTTTTCTTTATGGATTGAATCATTCAGGACTTGCAGAGTACATTCTCTGGAAATGTTGCCAACATCTGAAACTGACCAGTTGCATCAGTGGTGATATTAAGAAAATGTGTTTTCTCTATTGGAATTTATCTGGTGTACTGCTGTGCATGATGCAGATTCACATATCTACAAAATACTGTGGCCTCAGTGCCTGTCCTGATACATTACAAAAGATTGTTTTATTACAATTACATCATCAAAAGAGATGAGCAGAACACATATATGGTGGCAGGTGGTAGGTCACCTCATATGTCACTAAAGTTAATTCCTTTTGTAACTTATTGCAGACTAAAACGGCATTAAGATGTCACCCAGTTTATATCCTGTCTGCAGCTGCTATCCATACAGTGTTATTGTCTTCTCTTGCTGATTGCTTCACGTCAATTTCAGGAAGTCCATTCTTCCAGCAAAACTTCAATCGATATAATATAAATTTTAAGTGTATTAACTATACAGTTTTGAGGACCTTTTTTAATATTTATCAAGTAGCTCTTGACAATTAACATGTGTCAAATTTATAAGGCTACACCTTATTTCACTGTGTCTGATACATATTTAATCAACATTTAAGTAAACGTTATAAGTATCTGATGGCACTCTGAGGATTGGAATCAAAAGTGATCAGTGGTCAGGATATCCCTAATACAGATACTGATTCATCTCGCAACTCTCTCTCACTCGCTTTTTCTCGCTGCATTTG
Source organism: Miichthys miiuy (assembly GCA_036365135.1). Classification (NCBI taxonomy): domain Eukaryota; kingdom Metazoa; phylum Chordata; class Actinopteri; family Sciaenidae; genus Miichthys; species Miichthys miiuy. The sequence continues at coordinate 18,077,620 of CM071622.1, forward strand.
AAATAAAAAGTGCTGCATAATGGCTAAATTTACTGATTTATTTATTTAAACATTTACAGTTGTGTGAATGATGGAATATCTGGACACAGAAGAAGTGGTCGCTTTCAAGGAATCAGAGGACAATCTCCTAAAAAGCAGAGCACTACAGACAGTGGAGCAGCTCAGAAACCATCCAGACAGAATCCGTCCCCCACAAAGAGGCAAAGGGAGAGTAGGAATATGGTAGGAGTTCAACTTCAAACATCCATGTTCAGATTGTCTTCAGTAATGAAATGAGTCACTACTCACTGCCTATTGCTCTCATTTGTAGGTACAAGCGTCACAGCCGAAGCAGCCAAGAGCTAAAAGCACACATGGACAGGAGAAACAAAATGTGGTCAGTTTTATATTTCCTTACTGCAGATGTTCTCACGCTCTTTCCTCTCTTTTGGTTTCTCAATCTCTATTTTACAGACTATCTGCGTGCCCATGGTGGTATTTTTCATGTCATAAAGCTTTCGGTGTCTAATCTCTTTGTGCAGCAGCTGTACTGTATGCTACTGTATGCCAACACTGGAGACCTGTGCAGTGAACAGGGTGTGAGGGTTAATTGAGTGATTTAATCCTCCTTCACGGTCTGCTGCATCTGACACAGACAAGCAATCGGGTGTCTTAATGTGACCCACTAATGCATAGACTGGAATTATTACAGAATGCAGTGTATCTTCATTGTCTTCTTTTTCCCTTGTTATGCAAAATTGAAGAGCAAGTACCCGTGCAAGAACCATTGTAGATTGGCTGTTGTGTGCACCACTCATTTACAACATTTCAAGTCAATCAGCCTTTTCGAAAATCAAAAAAGTAATAGGTGAAATTGAGTTTAAATATTTAAAACTTCATAATAATCATGAACACACAGTTCTTTGTTTAATTTCGACCAGAAGTGAAAGAGATCAGCACTGATGATGTCAATGTTTAGCCAAACACTGTTTAATCTTCAACAGCTGTAAAATACTTGTGTAATTATTTTGCAGGATGAATTTGATTTCGGTTTTGCAGCTGGGCGACAAAACATGTAAGTGTTGGAGCTAATCTTTCTTACCCTATGCATGTATAATGATTATTTGGCAGTGTTTACTTATACATTTTTATTTATCTGCTCACATAAACGTTCTTTTTGTGTATGCTCAAATTTTCACTGTATTCTATAGGGTTTATAAAACACAATTTTGGAATAACTTTGAATAAGACCTGTATTAATAGAACAGCTGTGTGTGAGCAACCATGGTCAGAGTCTGTGATGGAGGCAGTATTTTTCTATATGATCCACAATACCAAGCCAGTGGAAAAGGGACATTGATCTTGGCAGTTAATGTTTTTCATGAACAGGGATCTAATGAGTAGTATGATCCAAGATCTTGTATTGTTTACATTGATGCTTTGACAAAAAAAAATATATGCATGTGTTTTTTTATTTGACTTTATGTTTTTGCTTGTGATTTCTGTTTGAAAGTCTAATTTCCACTTTCTTTTCTTACAGACAAAAGGACCAGAAAAGCCCACGGAAAAAAGCAAATGTCTCTGCTGCAGAAAATGTAGTTGAGCAATTTTCCGACAGTACCACACAGAATCTGGACACCACTAAATCTGACATGGTTACATGCATGGGATTGGCTGATGGACATGCTGTTGAAAATGCATCTGCCCCAAAAGGATGGGTGATCGGGCCCTTGTTTCAGTCATTCAAGTCGAAGATGGCCAGTTTCACAGAGATAGTCATGAGTCCTGTTAAACTCTTTAAAGCTAATAGTCCTCCACAGTCCACAGACCATCCAGACAAACTCGATGAATGTGAGCTACAGGCCGATGGAACGTCTGATGCTGAACACTCAGAGCCAAGTGATATGTTTCATGCAGAAGCACAAAGTGAGAATGGGAATCAGGGTGCTGAAGCTAATCAGCAGAGGCTCAGTGAAGAAGGTGCACAAAATGCAAAAATTGTTGGTATTAAATATTCAAAAAAGTTATCGTTTGAGTTGTCAACACACAGCTCTGAGCAGGCATATGAATGTGCAATAACTAAGAAGGAAGAAAACGTACCTGATTCTGAAGACACTTCTTTACCCTGCATTGTTTATGAGGGCGTTTCAGAATCTGTTGGGTCTGTCTTTAGGTCCTCCATACTGTTACAGCCCTCTGTCAATGTAAGTGCCTCACGTAAATCCAAATTAAAGATATCCAGTACTGTGGAGGAGCAGGAAGGAAAACAGGCTGCCCGGCTGAAACCGCTGCCTAGGAAATATACGGGAAATAGAAGGAAGGTTACCTCTAAGACTTTAACATCTGAAGTCAAAATGGAGGAGTCCAATCCAGAGCTTATTGATGAGCAGCTTTCTCGCATTACTTTAGTCAAATCAAACAAAGCTGACTCAAGTGATATGAACAGTATGCTGTTATTATCTTCCTCAGTCTGTCAGCCCGTTCAGCCGGAAAAAAACGACTGTCCTCAGCATGGTGATGATTGCAAGAAAATAGAAAGTTGCCACTTGGTTCACCAAAGCCTCCAGAATAACTTAAATGACAGCACTAATAGAAGGACACTGAAACCTAATTTGGATACTCAGCAGTTGGAGTGTCAGCCGGACTCTGAAACGTATTCAGCTACAGGTCTTGGGAGAGCGAAGACGGAGCTGAAACTGGACTGTCATTCCCAAGACTTGAAGAGAAAAAGATTGACAGCGGATATATGTACAAAGGAGACAAAAAAACGAGAGGTATTAAATGTGGCTTTGGGTAGTGCCCTAATGAGAGCGACAAGACCACCAAGAAAGGACATTTTCTTAACAGATATCATTGAAAATGAGGAAGAAACGTTGAAGTCTGCTAGAAAAGGACCGGCTGTTTTAACAAGAGCAACTAAGAAAGGAAAAGCTGGACAACAAATGCTTGCTACAATAAATGAAACCATGTTAAACACACAGACTGAAAGTTCCTCCAATGCGATGTTGGTTTGCTCGCTGGATAAAAGCACTGCCGTGTCAGTGGACAGCAGCAACAAGGTGAAGCCCAGTGGTTCATCCAAAAGACTGAAGACAAGAACAGGTCTGGGTAAACCTGATGTAAACAGTGATAACAGTATGGATCTGGAAACCACCATTGCAGTCACCTCTACAAAACAAGCTGACCAGACACCGTTAGCAGAAGTCTTTGTCTGTCCTGATATAAAGCAGCTCCAGAGGACAAGACAGTGCAGGAATAACAAGAAACCACTAAAACGGAAATCACCAAATCAAGCGATTTCAACTACAGAAGCAGACAGCACTGTGGTTTCTACCTTATCGGAACTATCAACAGAGCCATTAGAAGTCACAACCTCAGATTTTAATATCTCTCAGCATCTTCAAAAAGAAGAGCACGGGAAAACAGGGCTGAACCAGCCTTCCAAAAGACCCAAAAGGGGTTTTAGAGGTGCTGTTAAATCATCTGTGCCTGGTGGTAGTCAAGCGACAAAGCAGTGTACCCCTGACCTTCTTCTGATAACCAAAGAAAATCAGCCTGAAGAGGGCAAAGGTAAAACCTCAGTGGACCCTGTATACTTTGAAATGATACCTTTTAAAAGTCAACATGGTCCTTCACCCTCCCAACTTTATTTAGACTGTTCTGTACGATTACATAATATAGATGAGAAAGAAAAGGGTACTTCTTCTGTGGCAGATGAGATATTTCCCAGTGATGCTGAAGCTACTAGCCACAGCAGCATCGGTGTCTCTAGGCTAAGGTCTAGTGCGAGAAGGGTTAACAGTAAGCCAAGGAGAGCAGATAACCAAAGGAGAAAATGCAGGGTTTTGCATAGGATGACACGTAAAGGTGAAGAGGTGTCAAACTCTGTCACTATGGATGATACAGACCTGGCGACAGCAGGTACACACTCATCCGAAAATGGCTTGTCGAGGCGCCTGTTACGCAGCTACTCTTGCCCAGAGATTCCCTCCCTCCGTCCACTTGACACACCCTGGACTACTTCTCTGCATTCACCGCATCACAGCAGGATCCACACACCACACCAGCATCAGTCTTCACACACTTCTTTTGTCCATCATACCCACAAATCCTTGCACCGGGCTCGGCGACACACAGTCTGCAGTATAGAAGTGGAGAGAGAGATTGCCCCTCTCTGCCTTCGTAAAGAGGTGTACCCGTCCAGAAGATCTCTCCCATATGACGGCATTACCCAAAGCCTGTCTCCCAGTATTGCACTGTCTCCCAGCACTTCTCTCTCAGCTCTTGCCTCCTGTTTCCTTTCAAGCCCCCTGGCTTTCCTTTCAAAGAAAGTTGACAGCAGGAGCTGTTGCCAGCCCCAGCACTTCCAGTCATGTTCCCTCTCCCACCTCCTCTTCTTCTGTATACCCGCGGAGCCCCACATGGCGCCTCTCAGGATTCCTCCAAAGAAGTGACTCCTCTAGTGCTAGCATGGACTCTAGTAGGAGGTAAGATGTGTGTTTTGTTTTTGTTTTTTTCTCCTTTATTATGATAATGCCAATGATGCTCAAATGTTTAAGCGCTGTGCTGATATCAACTCTTGGCTTCTTTGCAGTGAGATTCCCTTGGAGTGTGAGATCGGGAGAAGACAACAGAGTGAAGAGGAGGAGGAGGATGGCGAGGACACAAGCTCATCCAGCCAGGAGTTTGAAGATGTAGGGCTGAGAGAAGAAAAGGCTTTGTCTGATTCTGAAATCAAGGTATACATTATTTTAGTTTAGTTTATTTAGTTTGCATTATGAAATGTAAATTTCTGTATTCACACTCAGTTACTGTAGGTACACACTTAGATAACACTAATTTAGTCTAATACAACAGCCAAAGAATAAATTCTTCCTTCATAATAATATTCAGTTTTTATTGGAGCTGTTTGAGAAGTCTTGATTGAAAATGGTCATTTGATGGCTGTAGTTTGTGGTGCCTTTCAGTAGTATTTCTTTCTCATTTTATTGGTTTATTGGTCTTGGTCATTTTTTCCATCCCATTTCTATCAATTCAGGTAGACTGAATATTAGTTATTAAATAGATAATTATATTTTAACCCATTAAAACTGATTTTTTTTTTTTTATAAATTCACAGATTGATTCAGATCTCTGTCCAACATTTTATAATATACATAAGCATCCACCGTTCACATTGTTACATCTCTTACTGCTGTAGATATGACATTTGTTCTGTGATCTCTCTGTCTGTTTTTACCACTATGTACTTTTGTCTACTATATTTTGGAATGCCTTCTTGAATGATTTCGGTTGCTAATTTTCTTTTTCATCATCACAGGTGGTGCAAAAGCATGAGCAAAGAGGGAAGGTGTCGTCCATTAGAATTCGGAAAACTTTACCCAAACCTCAGAACAACCTGACGCCCATGGGCCTGCCCAAACCTATTAGGTAAATTCCCCATATACATTAACATATTCTGCAACCTGTGCTTGTCGCTACTTATGTCGATGCATGTCTCATACATACACAGATGTGATGACATCTAAGTCACCAGATATAATCATATCATATAACTCATCAGACTGCATCTATTGTTAAACTGTTAAAGTCATTGTTTTTTCTGGGGCTGATGATGCTTATGAAGAGCTATTTCATTTCCTTCTCATCCTTGTTCTGATGTACAGATGTTGTTATGTTAGTGTGTTACGGCATATGTAAACACAGAGCCCCGAGCAGATCTGGCAGGTTGAGCACATGTGGTACCTGCAGCGGCTCAAATCAGGTGTCATCATTTGACCCTATGTGAATTGTTGTTGTTGATCATGTGCTACTCTCTTTGAAACTCTGAAACACTGAAGTAACTATAATACCATCATAATTCCTGACACATGTAGCAAGTTTAAAGAAAAATCTTGCGCAACAGTTTTCTAATCAAATCAAATTTTATTTGTATAGCCCAAAGTCACAAAATACATTTGCCTCGGAGGGCTTTACAATCTGTACAGGAGTGACACCCTCTGTCCTTAGACCCTCGGTTCGAGTGAGGAAAAACTTGCCCACAAAAAACCCTTTTAACAGGGAAAAAAGGTGGAAGAAACCTCAGGAAGAGCCACAGAGGAGGGATCCTCTCCCAGGACGGACAGACGTGCAATAGATGTCACATGTACAGAACAAGTCAACACAAACATATTGTACAATTACAATGAATGATAAAATGACAATGAATTACAATGAATGATAAAATGACCACAGTAGCAGATATGGTAGCCATAATGACAGTAATAATATATGTAGTGGACGTTGCGCCGGATCACAGCAGCAGCCACGATTCACGAGAACCTGCTGGACGACAGAGCACAAAAACTCCGGGGAAGTTCGGTTAGTAGCATGCATTAATGAGACATGTATGTCCACTGATGGTGAGAGAGAAAGAGGAGGAGAGGGGAGGGAGAGAGAGAGAGAGAGGAGGGAGAGTCCCCCGGCAGTCTAGTCCTATGGCAGCATAACTAAGGGATGACCTGAGCCAGCCCTAACTATAAGCTTTATCAAAAAGGAAAGTCTTAAGTCTACTCTTAAAAGTGTTGACCGTGTCTGCCTCCCGAACCTGGAATGGTAGTTTGTTCCACAGAAGAGGAGCCTGATAGCTGAAAGCTCTGGCTCCCAATCTACTTTGGAGACTATAGGAACCACAAGGAACCCAGCATCCTGAGAGCGCAGTGTTCTAGAGGGGTAGTAAGGTACTATGAGCTCTTTTAGATATGATGGTGCCTGACCATGAAGAGCTTTGTAAGTAAGGAGAAGAATTTTAAATTCTATTCTAGATTTAACAGGTAGCCAATGCAAGGAAGCCAAAATGGGAGAGATGTGATCTCTGATCTTGGTTCCTGTCAGAACACGTGCAGCAGCATTCTGAATTAACTGCAAAGTCCTCAGAGACTTATTGGAGCAACCTGATAGCAAAGAGTTACAATAGTCCAGCCTAGAAGTAACAAATGCGTGGACTAGTTTTTCTGCATCCACTTGCGATACAATGCGTCTGATTTTGGCGATGTTACGTAAGTGGAAGAATGCAGTCCTCGAAATTTGTTTTATGTGGACATTAAAGGACAAATCCTGATCAAAAACAACTCCAAGATTCTTTACGGTGGAGCTGGAGGCCAGGGTGATCCCGTCTAAAGTAACTAAGTCTCTCGAAAGAGAGTTTCTGAGGTGTTTCGGTCCAATTACAAGAACTTCAGTTTTGTCTGAATTTAACATTAGAAAATTGTAGGTCATCCAACTTTTTATATCTTTAAGGCATGCTTGGAGTTTAGTTAATTGATTTGTTTCATCAGGCTTGATCGATAAATATAATTGGGTGTCGTCAGCATAGCAATGAAAATTGATAGAGTGATTCCTAATAATGTTCCCTAAAGGAAGCATATATAAACTAAATAGGAGTGGTCCTAGTACAGAACCTTGTGGGACTCCATGACAAACTTTGGTATGCATGGAGAATTCATCATTGACGTGAACAAACTGAGATCGATCTAAGAAATACGACTTAAACCAGCTTAGGGCGGTTCCTTTGATGCCAATTTGATGTTCCAGTCTCTGTAAGAGAATTTGATGGTCAATGGTGTCAAATGCGGCACTAAGATCTAACAGTACAAGTACAGAGATGAGTCCTTTGTCTGATGCCATTAGGAGGTCATTTGTCACTTTGACTAATGCGGTCTCTGTGCTATGATGCACTCTAAATCCTGACTGAAAATCTTCAAATAGACTATTGTTATGGAGAAAGTCACACAGCTGATTAGCTACAGCTTTCTCAAGTATCTTGGAGAGAAAGGGAAGGTTTGATATCGGTCTGTAGTTGGCTAAGACCTCTGGGTCTAGAGAGGGCTTTTTAAGAAGAGGTTTAATTACAGCTACCTTAAAGGACTGTGGTACATAACCTGATAATAAAGACAGATTAATCATATCCAATAAAGAAGGACTAACTAGAGGTAAAACATCCTTGAGCAGCCTGGTTGGGATGGGGTCTAGGAGACAGGTTGACGGCTTAGATGTAGAAATTATTGAAGTTATTTGATGAAGGTCGATGGTAGAAAAAGAGTCTAAATACATATCAGGTTTTACAGCTGTTTCCAAAGTTGCTGTATCAGAAAGCAGATCAAAGCCTGTTGAGGGCAGGAGATGATGGATTTTATCTCTAATAGTTATAATTTTATCATTAAAGAAGCTCATGAAGTCATTACTACTTAGACCTAAAGGAATAGATGGCTCAATAGAGCTGTGATTCTCTGTTAGCCTGGCTACAGTGCTGAAGAGAAACCTGGGGTTGTTCTTATTCTCCTCTATTAATGAAGAGTAATAGGCTGCTCTGGCATTACGGAGAGCCTTCCTGTATGTTTTAAGATTATCTTGCCAGACTAGACGAGATTCTTCCAGTTTAGTGGCACGCCATTTGCGTTCAGATTTACGTGTCTCTTGCTTTAATTTACGAGTCTGCTGGCTATACCATGGTGCTAACCTCCTTTGTTTAATGGTCTTCTTTTTCAGAGGTGCAATAGAGTCTAGAGTTGTCCGTAAAGAGCCTGTAGTATTATCAACAAGATGATCTATTTGTGAAGGGCTAAAGGAAGCAGGCAGGTCCTCTGTTACATTGAGACATGGCATTGAATTCAATACTGAAGGAATCACTTCCTTAAATTTGGCTACAGCACTATCAGATAAACATCTGCTGTAAGAGTTCCTGCAAAAGGCTTATAGTCCAGTAGTATGAACTCAAAGGTTATTAAAAATGGTCAGATAGAAGAGGATTCTGTGGAAAGACTATTAGATGATCAATTTCAATGCCATATGAGAGAACAAGGTCAAGAGTGTGGTTCAGACAATGAGTCGGTTTATTTACACTCTGACAGAAGCCGATTGAATCTAATAGAGAGATAAACGCAGTACTAAGACTATCATTGTGGTTGTCCACATGAATATTAAAATCACCTACAATAATTACTTTATCTGTTTTAAGGATCAAGCCTGATGAAAATTCTGCAAATTCAGATAAAAATTCAGAGTAAGGACCTGGAGCTCGATATACTGTAACAAATAAAATTGGCTGTAATGTTTTCCAGGTTGGGTGAGTGAGGCTAAGAACAAGACTTTCAAATGAATTATAATTTAGTTTAGGTTTAGGATTTATTAATAGACTAGAGTCAAATATGGCTCCAACTCCACCACCTCGACCGGTACTTCGAGGAATGTGAGTATTACAATGACTGGGAGGAGTGGATTCATTTAAGCTAACATATTCATCCTCCTGCAGCCAGGTTTCAGTGAGACAAAATAAATCAATATCATAATCAGATATTAATTCATTGACTAAGACAGCTTTAGATGACAAGGACCTGATATTCAGGAGTCCACATTTAATTCTCTTATTTTGGACTGTTGGAGATGTTGATTTAATTTTTATTAAGTTTGTATGATGAACTCCTCTTCTGTTTGTTTTATCTTTAAATAATGTAGGTGGACGGGGGACAGACACAGTCTCTATACTAAAGGACTGGGTGGGCAGCTGCTCTAATGGAGGCGCAGAGAAGCGTGTAAGACTGCAGCTCTGCTTCCTGGTCTGAACTCTGGTTTGTCACGGTTTTGGTCGACTAATAAACTTGGCCATATTTCTAGATATGAGAGCTGCTCCATCCAAAGTGGGATGGATGCCGTCTCTCCTAATCAGACCAGGTTTTCCCCAGAAAGGAGTCCAATTATCAATGAAGCCCACATCGTTTGCTGGACACCACCTCGACAGCCAGCGGTGAAATGACGACATGCGGCTAAACATGTCATCACTGGTCACATTGGGGAGGGGACCAGAGAAAACTACGGAGTCCGACATCGTTTTAGCATATTCACACACCGATGAGACATTAATTTTAGTGACCTCCGATTGGCGTAACCGGGTGTCATTACCGCCGACGTGAATAACAATCTTATTGTATCTACGTTTATCTTTAGCCAGCAGTTTCAAATAAGATTCGATGTCGCCCGCTCTGGCCCCCGGGATGCATTTAACTATGGCCCCCGGTGTCGCTAACTTCACGTTTCGGACTATGGAGCTGCCAATGACCAGAGTTGGTTTCTCAGCGGGTGTGTCGCTGAGTGGGGAAAATCTGTTTGAAACGTGGAGCGGTTGGTGGTGTACCGTGGGCTTCAGTTTGGGGCTATGCCTCCTTCGGACAGTCACCCAGCCTCCCGGCTGCTCGGGAACTACCGGGGGACGGCTAGCTGAAGCTACCTGCGGTGGTACCGCACCGGCTACAGGGGACTTGCTAACTATAGCAGCTACTGACTGTTCGGTGGTGCGGTACCGTGCCTCTAACTCACTGACCCTCGCCTCCAAAGCTACAAATAAACTACATTTATTACAAGTACCATTATCGCTAAAGGAGGACGAGGAGTAACTAAACATGTGGCACACCGGGCAGGAGAGAGGAGGAGAGGAGAGAGCAGGAGAGGAGAGAGAAGCCATTGCTATCGCTAGTTAGTGTGAGTAACAGAAACTGGTGAAACTAGCAGATTGTAGTTAATGTAGTAAAGAGGCCTGTTCGTGCACAAACAGAAACAAGTCTAAGGATAGAGCAGAGATAAGTAGATAATTGCTGATGTGAGATATATACGAAAGTCTGTTTAGATGAACAGAGCAGAGAGCACCGTGGCGGCAACACCGATAACCGGAAGTGACACAATACGTTACCGCAAAGCACGTCGTCCAGAGAAGCAGAGTCAATCACCTGTGATTAACTAGCTAGTAACTAGCTAGTGTTACCTGATCACCAAATACAGGGTCAAATTCAAAGATCTTTACATGTGATGAATGTAAATATACAAGGTTATGTTTAATTATTTGAAACACGTGCAACACTCTTAGTGTCTGAAAGTAGGACAAATTCTATTGCTCTATCGTTGAAAGTGAATCTGTGTCAGTGTCAATACATGTCTGTCGTTTATTGAGCACTGAGCAATGTTCAGACTGATGCAACATTGTTTTGTTTTTTTCTGTATGTTACACCACAGGCTGAAAAAGAAGGAGTTTAGTTTGGAAGAGATTTACACCAATAAGAATTTCAGCAAACCCCCTGAAAGGTAAGGTCAACATTAGAGCAGTGACTGTATATTATATCATGTATATAAACACACTGGCTATTTAAAAGTTAACATGTCATTAGTCTTGAACAAATATGAATACAGTCAGACAACATAAACTGCAGCTTCACCACCTTTTCATATTAGACTTTGGAACAGTAAAACCAACTTTATGACTAAGCTGTGTATGTAGAAATATGGAGATTCTGGGGGATATATTCTGTATCTCTTTGTTAAATCTACTCAAATTAATAATTAGTAATTAAATTACTCTATATACAGATGTATGAGCTTGAAGCACAAAATGTATAGAGGCATAAATGCCTCGGGTGCAGCCTTGTAAAGTAAACCTGTGATGCTGTAACAGTCATTACACCACAAAACTGGTCCATTTTTCGTCCATCAAACAAACTACATACTAACTGTCTGCAGTCACCATATTGCTACTCCTGAGTCAAAACAGCTAAGTTTGACCACAGGGTGGCACCAGAGAGAAACTCATGTTGCTTCATGCAACATTGCATAAAAATTGGTATTTTTGCGATTTAGCGTCACTAGTTTCAGAATGCAATACCACTGTCTTAAATATGGATAGTTGTACAGGAGTATTTGTTCTGATTATATTATTTATGATCAAAAACTAGCAAGTTGACAATCAAACATCAAGCAAGTTTAAGGACACTAACCCAGCCAGCTAATATTACTTACTAGTCCAACAGCAAGAAGCCCAGCACAGCAACTGTCCTTAGGCGACTAAAAGGCAGTCTAAGATTTACTCTTGTATGGTGACTTCTTCCCTCACAAGAGAGTAGTTTTCTCTTCTTAGCATCTTCTGCCAGTGTGCTCTTTGGTCTCTTTTTGCCTCTGTCATTATGTCCATAAAGGTTGCTAAACCTGGTTACATTGCCAGCTCTATTAATTACGATCAATTACAATCACTTCCCCAGTGCACTGAGCTCACAGTCTAGACCACCTGGCTATAAAACTGAGCTAACATTAGCTAACAACAGCTACAGTTCACAGCAGTTTACTTGACTCTCTATCAGACAACTGTAAATCATTGAGTCACAAATAAGTCAGAGGCTGACTTTGTGTCGCAAAGCGTGTCTCACTTCTTGTGGGTGATTGTACTCGGTGTACAAAGATGCGTTGTGCCAGATCAGACATATGGGGCGCAGGCTGGGAATGACACCATTCACCTGATTACGTCATTGTATCATTAAAATGATTTTATGTTATTTATGGTAGAAAGGTTACACAATGTTGCTTTAATTCAGCTGCGTAATGGTTATGGTAAATGGTAACATTTGTTACTTTCGTTTCAGCCGGCTTGAGACCATATTCGAGGTGCCTCTCAATCGCCGGAATGGCTCTGAGTCCTGGTTTGGCCAGAGGCGTGTCAAGCGATTTTTGGAGTTCTTGGAGGTTGGCGAGGTCAGAAAACCAAAGAAGCCACTTGTTGGTGTTGGAAAGGCAGGTATTTCGTCTTCCAGGACAAGACGAGGGGGCTTCCCTAAAGACGAACCGTCCCTCAGCGTGCAGGATGTGGACTCACTTCTCTGTGCCAAACTTGATCAGCTGAATTTGTGGTTGATTCATGATCAGAAAGACAGTTGACAGGTGCCTCTTAAATGTTGATTGTTTGGCGGCCATTAAAAAAATACAATGCATGAGTTAATGCTCTTTATGACTATTTCTAATGTATTTTCAACATGAAGATTCAAAGCTGAGTCTTCCAGCTCTTTTTTTTTTTTTTTGTCAGCACAATCAGTGTAATATTGTTGTGGTGACAAATTGTTATTGAAGAATTACATTTTCACTCTGTAGCATTTGTAGCCTGCAAGTTGAAGAACACATTGCCTCATTGATATTGGTTATAATCATACAGTAATTACTGCACTCAAACCTCTGCCGTCCATTTTCTCCCTGGCCACTTTCCATCTGCGATAAGTGAAACTGTCAAGAAGCAAATTTGACCACCTTGATTCAAACACGTGTACAGTATCATAGCATTTTCATTATATCTTCAGTTTTTCAAATCTCAGACTAACCAGAGTGTTACAAATCTGGGCAACTCCCCTGCGTGGGTGATGATGCCGTTTTGTTGCAATGTTTCTTTTCAAAAACGACATAAGTAATAATGACCTTGCAGCATAGTTTTTAATTTATTTTATAAAGGCAGCTATTTTTTGTTTAAACGCTGAATATAACGTAAACATGCCAGCAAGAGATTCATACACGTTGAAACCAATTTCTCAACCAAGTTTCTGTCCTCGAGTTTGATGTAGTCAAATGTGTCTGCAAGCAGCATGGACTGTGCGAGTCATTTTACTCAGCCCTGTTCAATTATTCAATTAATTGTGTTTTGTAAATTCATGGCTGAAGAGGTTCTTTTGTATAAAATCTACCTTTTAGAAACAATAGACACTCCAGAGAGCATTTCTAATCAAAAGTGGAGATTTCACTGCTAGTTGGCTTTTTATTACCTGTGGTTCTCTCTGGATCGTTTTGTGGTGTCTATATTTGTATTGCAAATGTAACTTCTTGATAAACTGCCTATGTATGTATTTTTTTTGACAGATTTTTATGAGGTTGCCTTAACTGTAAGATTTTTTTCTTTAGATGTTTTGTAGGTGTATTTGTAATTGTCGCTGTTTTTATGACAGCATGTCAAGATGCTTCAAGCAGCTCAGAGCACACACCTTTCTGTTGTTTTATTATAAAATTGTTTCTTTTTATGTTAGTATAAAAGTACAACATATTGATACATTTTACATTAATAAAACTAATATGGTAACAATGCAATAATGCCAAGGTAATGTTGGCAACGAGCAGGATCTCATTATATTCTGAAGAAGCACTGCCATCCCATTTTATTAAAATACGGACCCAATCCTTGACGAACATGTATATGTTGATTTTAAGTTGACAGATTGAGTAATTTATTGTTTTTGTAGTATCTGTAAGTATATACAGCATCTAAAAATGTTAAATTGTACTGCCATTTAAAGTGCAAACATATTAAGGATTGGGTCATTACTTGAGAATGACAATTCAAATCTTTAATATACTGTATAATGTATGTGTGTCATGTAGTGCCATGTCTCAAACTATAGTCATGCTGGATTTTATATGTTCATTTAGAATTTTAATTGTCCATATGTTCATATATTGTTAAATAAATATTACAGCGTATAAAAAAAAAATATGCAAAAGTTGTAAGATTTCTAACACCATTTTCTACAGTGGTAAAATGGTTAAGAGGAAGTAGAAAAGTGTAAACAGGAAGTGATGTTATTTTATCAGCACAAGAAAAAGACTAAAGCAGTCTTTTTTGTGTTTTGTGTAACTGCCAGTGTCTTCATGTCTCCGTGGTTTTTAATTGTAGATAAGCAGCTTTTGTACTGTCTGCTGTCTGTCTCCATGAATCAGAGGAGCCACTCCACTCCAACTACAGGCTATATCTCCTGTAGAGGTCTCAATCAGTCTCGCAGAGTGAGAAGATATGAGATCAGTACCATTAGTATGGGAGCTGAAACCAGAATGGAAATCCATATTACGATGGAGATGATGCCAAATTTCTTTGCCCGTTGTGAAAACTTTGCAGCTGTCTGTGAATCTGACGTCGTCTCAGCCTGTTGAAGAAAGGACAAGACGATATTCTGAATTAAGGGTTTAATCAGATAGATCATGCATACGAAATGATACAGTATGACTGCCAATAAGCAATAATCCAGTTTATCATTTAGTTCTGTGATTTAAAAAAACTCTTTAATCCTAAAGGAAGGGATCTTTTACAGCTGGTTTGGAGTGTTGTATTAAGGTGATACGTGTTGAGAGATCATTTATGATTAAGCACCACAGCCTGTGGTAGTAAACATGACCATGCCATGTGCAGTTCACTGACGCCATAAACTTATTCTTGCAATTAACTTTACATCTGTTGACGTGCAGTTTATAGCAACATGCATGAATATGCAGCTTTAGGCTTTGATATTTTGACTGACAGATGGAAGACAATAAAATACCTTGACTGAATTTATCAGAGCTGCGATTCCAATGCAGGAGATCCCACAGATGATGCTCCAGATGGCTAGGTTTCTGTGGTTCTTGTCATAACAGCAGGAGGAAGCACACTGTTCGGTGCTAATCACTACTTGATTGCAGGTGTTATTTTGTGTGTCACCTGACCCTGCTATGAGACCCAGCTGGACTTCTTCATCATGTTTCTGGGGTGAAGTAGACATTTCTGCAAAACATAAGAGCATGATTAAAAAAGGTTTACTTGAGTAATGCCATAATTACGAAAACCTTTTCTGTTTCAAGTGAGGAAAGTACCAAAGATAGAGAAAAACGAAGAACATTTTTTATGATCTGGGTGCTTTATGGTTTTAACTTCGCTCACACCTGATAGAAATGTTTGTTTTTCAAGATTAAGGGGCATTTGAGGAACTGGTTTTACTCTGTGTGTAAGGGCAAACCCTGCTTGGGTAAATTAAAATGTGTATATATTAATGCCCCAGGGCAGAAACTTGTGTATTGTCTTTTCAGGATATTGTTGAGACACAATGGGACAGGTGGCCTCTGGGGGGGGGTTTATTCCTCACAACTACAAAGAATTTATTTGATACCTTCCGTTGTCCAGGTAAAAAAAAAAAAATGCTGTTACTTCCTTTAACTGACTGCCCAGGAAATGCATGCTTTGTTTTGATTAATGCTAAAAAATGAAAAAGGTGAGCCCAAGCTGCCCTTGTGACTTGTGTTTACCTTGTATTAATAGTTCAGAAGCTACGAGGAGGTGCCTCGAGCAGTTGGACCTAGTGACGTGTTGCCTACAGTGCTGGGAAAGACAACCCTAAGTGTGTAGAAAAAAAAATACAATACAATGTCCCCTACAAGTCAAAACAAGTTCCATATTTAGACAGTATGCTCTCCCTGACTCAACTGGGTATTTCCAAGATGAAAAAGAAAGTAGCTTTTGCATGGTGCAACATGAGGCAGTGTCAAAAGTTCCTGTTACCAATCAAAAAAAAACAAAAACAAAAGCTTGAAAAACTTGAACGACGACACTTTAAAAATGTGAAAACCTGCTTGGCTGACAGGTTGTCATGATGGAATGAAAACATAAAATACAACTTATCTGATCTTAATTTTGATCATAGGGCAGCATGCCAGCATACGCTCTACATTTGTTACTTGAGAAAATGTAGGCCTGACAGCAGAGATTTAGATGTGTTAATTTAAGTGTGAAGTTGCACAGGACTGTGAATCATTTGTAGTAAGAAGCTTAATCATTCTGGTCTGTGTGAGTTACAATGAATAAGAGGGTTTCAGTTATGTAATTATACAACTGTTTAAACATAATTAAACTTAAAGATTCTATTCTTACTTTAAAGCACGTACCTGTTAAAAATTAAAAGGAGAATCCACTCCTCAATCTGAATACACTCCTTCAGTGAAACAATGTGTCCAGCGTGTTGTTAAGATATTAAAGCCCTGAGATGGTAGGCAGCTGTCTTGTCCTCTCTCAAAATTCCAGTGTAAGGCGACCACTTCTTCCTTTAGATATGAAACCTTTAGTGAAGATTTCCACGTGGTCATCCAAAAGCATTTACTGCTGTCATGGTCATATGAGTGCAAAAGACAACAGCTCTGAGGTAGACCTCTCCCTGTGAATATAAGTTGTTGAATGACAGGCAAGAGAGGTGGGAGTGAAACTGTGTGAAACCTCCACGCCCATTTACTGTGCAGACGCTTTGCTTCTTCCCTCCCACACCCTCCACTTCTTTCACTTGGTTACTTTAGGTCTCATATTTTGTTCCTTGTATAAGAAGATTAGACTTCCTCTGCCCTTGGTTATTCACAGTTTCACATGCTGTGAAATATTACAACCTTTCCCTCGCTTCTTTCCCATACAACATTCCAGAGGACCCGGGAAAGGTGTGTCAGCACTTGTCTTGCCTGGGGGTGAAACAGCCACACATTCCAGTCTATGTCATAGTTTTTTGAAGTTTTTTTGTTTGTTTTGTTTTTTTATCTTCCATACAGCAGTTCATTAGCTTCACCTTAAGTCATTTTGAAACATACACTCTTCTTTCTCTTGTTCCCCCCAGTTTGATGCCATCCATCTGCTCTATGACCCAGAGATTAGACATATTTACTCCCACCTTGGCTCAACAATTAATGACTACGTGACTGCATTTTTTCAGAGCTGACGCCAACCACTGTACACTACCAGCCTCAATGACAGCAGGATCTTTCCTCATTGTGAACCAGAGCATGGGCGGGATCTGTTGTGGCTTTTTCTTCCAATTGTGACACATTTGTGTCTGCATCATATCAGCATCATCCAGTTTGATTCGTTCCTCTGTGTTTTAAGGAAGTAGATCAGATCTCATTCTCTGGTTGTGATCCATTTTGTGCTTTTGTGCCTCGTCTTGGTATCATAAGTTACTGGCACTACAAGTTTGGTCATACTCAGGATAATGAGAGATACTAGGACTGGTTAAAGCAAGACTGGAGACACTAACAAGGTGTATTGTGGACTCATTCCAATATCATACAGGAACATGATTACTCACACATCTAGATTCAGGAACAGCTTCTTCCTTCCAACACTAACCCTCCATTCCCGCCCTATGACATCCCATGTCTCCTGGCTCATTCTGTGTGGACAATAAACTTTGGTGTATGAGTTAGAATCAGTGAGTTTGACTGAGAAATGTAGTAAGGCGTGCTGATTGGTCTGGATGTAAGCTTACAGGTGGCTCTCAGTTCTCAGTGGACTCTTCCTGAATTATGTTTTACAGCAACAAACAGACCTGTCAACATTAAGCTGTAAATGTTTAAAACCTGCATAAAACACAAAAATTGAAACTGAATCATTATACAACAGTACTTGTAGCTTGTCAGCTTGAGAAATTCAACATAAGAACACTACATATTACTAAATATCAAACACCGTATACACCCTTTTCATAACATACTGCAAATACTTTGACATTTTTCAAAGACATTTTGCATACGTCAGTACTTTTTGCTAACTGGAAATTTCCAAACACCTCTGCTGATGGCTTCATGTGACCTCAAAAACATCACATGAAGCTGCCGCCGTTTCAATATTTAATATTTTTTAACTTTTCAACCTCAAATTTGAGAACAGCTAGTGAACAAATGCAAAAACAAAAAAACATACATCTCGATAGATAATTTGGTTTGTTTTTGGTTAACCAGCCAGGTAAATATAAAATTCTTTTGGGACACCACTAACTGCACATACATTCAACTCCCTCTCAAACTCAAACACACACACACACACACACACACACACACACACACACACACACACACACACTCAAACACACACACACACACACACACACTAAGGCTGAACAACAGTAACAAAAATATATATATATTAAATTAATTAAACTAAAATAGATAAAACAATATTGTAGTTATTTTGACAGTACTGACAGGATTCATAATTTGCATTTTGTCAGTTTACCCTAATCAAATGTGGGGGAAAAAAAAGAAAAGAGTAAATAAAATAAAATAGAAAATAAAAAAAAAAGAAAATTGAATGTTTTCTGAATTATTCAGCCCCATCATACACTCACACGTCACAATCATGTACAGACAACCTGTATAGCTATGCCTAGTCACTACTACATCTAGCTCAAAAGAGCATTTTTCAGTGTCTGCAGTTTCGAGTTTTTGTTGTCTGAGGCTCAACAGTATCTTCTGGATGAATTTAAAAATGTTCTTCATACCTTTTGGGTAATCCAGATGGAGTGCATATATATAGCCAACAGGAGGCAAAGTGCTTGTGTTTATGTTTCCTTCAAGGATGATTGCACTGGTGTTCAGCTCTTGTGGTCTGACTGTAAGAACTCCGACAGGCACCTGGTTGAGGTCAGGTCTATTGTGTCCGACTCCTCCATTAAAAAAAAAAGAACAGAATTTAACTATTTTGTCTGAGGACATTTTGTGCGATGCTGTTTGTCATGTTTCTTGAGACCATGAAGAACTAACTGGAATCATCTCCAAGATACAGGGGCAGGCATCGCAGGACAGTTGTGCATGCTGTGGTGATGTCTTGGGTCTAACGGAAAAGATGACAAACGAAAATTAGTCGGAATTTCCAAAAGTTTGTGTAAACACACTGATAAAAGATGTTAATGATGAAGAATCTTAAATTACACTTCTCATGTATTGATTGACTGGAGGAGGCGATGAAGTGACTGGCATACAACTCCTTTTATGGATTTGAAGAGGTCAATGGGACGAGTGGTGTGGTAATGCTTGGTTTGTCTGCTCTGGGCTACTGTAGAAACATGGTGATTCAACATGGCAGACCCTGAGGAAAAGGACCTGCAGATAGATATAAAGTCTCATTCTAAAGTAAGAAAAACATAATGATTATCTTACACACTGGACATTTAAGTATATGAAGAATTATATAGCCTTTAAATCATTAATTCATATGAAAATACAATACATTCTAAATTAAGTGTAACAGCAGTGACTTGCATTAGCTTTTGTTCGTCTTCATCTTATTTTACTGATAGCATGAATGTATCAGAAAATAATTTTAAATATCCTATCTTTGCTTATGTAACTATTTTACACACAGACTAGCTCCACAAGTATGACATTCATGTATGTATACAATATGAATTTATGCTCACTAACAAGTGGAGTGGGAAATGTCCTTTTCAAAATCTGAATGTATACCAACCACTAACTAAATGTAAATGTTCTAATTTAGCAGCAACGCAATAGTAAAGCAATATTTTGTATCTTAAATCTATCACCCACTTAAATATGTCACATATTTTATCAGCATTTGGCTAATACAAACATCCACATTGTTGTATGGACTAATATAGCTTTTGTCTGTTATACTAATGTAAATCTTGTTTTAGTGTTCTTTTCAGTTAGTGTAAGCAATACTTTCAATTCAATTACCAAAGATCCACTAACATACATTAAGAACATGCAAAAACATTTACAATTTTTATTAAACGTGGGTGCAACAGAACTGACACCGGATCTTTACCATTCTCTTATTTTTTTTATGCATCTCCACAATATGCCACAGTACAACTTAACTGCTGACTAAAACAGTGTCTTAAATCCTTCCAGGATCAATTAAACCAATTTTCTCTAAGACTAAAGTTGTTTGTGTCAAATATTAACCACTGTATTCAGAGTTTAGCATTTACAGTCTTGCAAAATTTAAAGTTTACATGCAACATGCAACATTTTTTTTCAACCTTTGTCACAAATGCTTGTAGAATATTTTAGGAACAAAATAATTGAGACTGTGTAAGAAAACAGCCTTAAAACAACCTTCAAGGATTTGTGCATGACTGGTGTCATTTCAAGTTTTAAAATTCTCAGTGCAACAACTAAACTTCTTAAAACATTTGTAAAAATGCAATACGATGTGTGCATAACTATAAAAATATGCATGTTATTATTTTAAACACTGAATGATTACAATCAACACATGCACATTTTTGTTTTTAAATCAGAAATGGTGAAAAATTACTGTCAAAGGAATGTCACAAAATCTTATATGTAAATAATACTCAACTTTAGGAGCTCAAAGTGCAAGTATGACTGCGCCACTCACAGAAACTGTTTTTTAAAACCCGTATGAATACAACTGCTCCACCCACAACTGTCCATCTAGTAAAACCAGTCTGGATGTGTGTTCAAAAACACTGTTCTGTGTCATCTCCATTTTTAACATATGAGACGACAATCTTAATGTCAGTCCATTGTGCTAATCTTATAATTTTGAACTATCAAAAAGAAAAATCTGCATTGGCAGAGATGTGGACAAATGCCATGCTTGCATCAGTCATCAACTTATTTACCCTATAAGCTTGTTCTTCAGGAACTGTGCCTTGGATGACAACCTCTGCCCATCCAGCTTCAGTAGAATCTTCTGCATGACTTCAAAAGTACATTTGAGCTCGGGTGGGTAGCTCAGGTTCAGACAGTATATCAGTCCAAATAACAGAGCACAGGCAATCACAGTGTCCCCCAAACCACTGAGGACCTCCACACCTTCAATCAGGACACCGATGTCCTCTGGATCATCTCCAGGGTCTGCCTCCTTCTGTATGATGTACACTCCCATCACAGTTTTCTCCATTGAAGTGTCGGCCTCAGTGTCTGTGTCCTATGGAGTAAAATATGACAATAAATACATTTTATACGAGTCTAGACAGTGTAGAAATAGACTTAGAATTTTATGAAGAAAAGAAATACAAATTCTGTTGGTGATGTACAGATGTGTACATTACGGAAATGGTGAAAATCTAGTGAAATCTAAGGTTGGAAATCCCTGTGAGTACCAGCCTTTAGTGCTTACAGGGATGTCCAAATGAATGCTTTATTCATTTGAGAACTGGGAGAGGAAGTAACAGAGACCAGTAAACACATTAAGAACACTGCATAAAATTGGCCAGCCTTTACCAAAGCACCATGTTAACCTGCAGTTTTCTAGAGTATGTAACTCACCATATACTCCTTCACAAGTTTCTCATGGTCTTCGTTCAGGTAGACGCACAAGGACTTAAGGATGCATTCTCGTGTTGTAAGTATTGTGTCATCCTGAGGGGAAAAGAGAACCAATTTTGACAATATTCTGCATTTTAGCAGTTCCAAAAATGAACTCCACAGTATTAACGGATTCGTGGAACTTTTGCTTACATACATAGAGATTTATGCTCACACAATTGTCATGACAGAGACATAAAAAGCATTAAGCATAGGTCTACACATTTTAATACAAACCTTGGAAATGGCCAGCACGATACGTCTAATTTTTTTCCCAGCCGCTCCACCTTTCCCTCGAAAGAGCTCCATCATGCTTGGAGAGTGTTGGTCGAGCTCAGCAAAGAATGTAGACATCAGAGGTACAGTTGATATGCGCATGAACTCGTTGTCGATCTGAAAAACATCAACAATACACTTGTCACTCATCCTATTTGAACACCACAACAATATACAACACAGGAAGGATGAACAGTGAACTACTACTGTAGCTGCTCAATCATGATATTAGGGGTGGGAGAAAAAAATTGATTCACACTTCGCAGATGTGTTCCAATATGAACAAAAAAATCTTTCTCAGTGGAGAGGTCACTGCATTCACATAACTCGCATTTAAAAGTTACTGAACTGGAAGTTGTCTGTGTAACCTGAGATGAATGAGCTTTATAGGCATGGGTGTTGAGTCCACTCCATGTCTTGAATGTGCACGGACAATTTACATATATGCACAGAAAATGTTGGATTCTTCCATAATGATGATGTAGTTTATAATGTTTAAGTAATTTGTACCTACTACTCTCTCTGGCAACACAATGCTTGCACTGCCACATACATGTCACTGAAAATAAAATCAAAAACATTAGTAAATGATAAATAAATATACTACATTTCCTGAAATACAAAATATACAAATACAGGCCAGGGGAAAAAACAAGGCTGAATAAACTCCTGGTACAATGCTACATGCCAAATAGATAACAGATTGACAGAATGACAAAAATATTAACAACTTACCATGTATTTTTGAGGTGCATACAAATCTCAGGGCATGGGACACTACTTTATTTTGGGATGTATTTCTGGTAAAAAGAGAAATAGTTTTAGGTTAATACAACGTTAATACAGTCCCCCCCCCCAAAAAAAAAACAAAAAACGCTAGACTTATTGCTTTGAAATGAATGAATCTAATTCATCTGAATTGGTTGGTTGTGGCGTGGAGTAGGAGCAACCACCTTATCCTGAACGTGGCCAAGACGAGGGAGATGATTGTGGACTTCAGGAGGACTAGGTCTGATCTGAGCACAGTTTCCATCCTGGGTGAGGAGGTGGAGGTGCTGCAGGACTACAAGTACTTGTGCGTAGGTCAATAATCAGGTCAATCAAAAACTAGAAATACAAATGATATTTGTGATATTTTTGTCAATAAATCCCATGAAAAGAACAAAATCAACTATTCACTGATCCTACTATCAAATATTGTGTGCCTCATATATCTCTGTGTCATAGAGCTACTACTCCCACCATGTAAAAAGGAGCACTATCACTTGTCCTTTATTCCAGCAGCTGTCAGACTCTTTAACATCAGCATGACTTCATGACTTTATTCTATTTATTTCTAATTTATAATTCATTTCATATCCAGCTTGTGTATATGAGCTGCTCTGACAAGTGAATTTCCCCAATGTGTGATCATTAAAGTCTGTCCTGTCTTATCTTAGAATGCACTCCTATAATGTCCTCCTGTTTGAGCAATGTTCAAAGTCATATTAAACTACAGCGCTCTGCTGTTTTAGGGAATTACTGAGCCTTCTTTAAAAGTCTTTTTTTCATGGGACTTAATGAAAAATGGTAAACTAAAGAATAACACACTGACTTATTATTTAAATAAAGTTACGAACAAGCTATTTTTTCAATTGTGCTCAGTTATTCAAGGTTCCTATCAAATCAAAGTACCGACGAGACACAAATCCAGTTCTCATTCATGCCATCCTCTGTTTAACACCACCTGTAAGTCCAGTTGTACAATGCAAACATACATGGCTACATGACTACACATCATGTCATGTGCCAGATTCTACAGGAATCAGAAAAGGCAATATTACCTGGAAACCATTGACCAGGTCTAGCGTATTTTTTCTAACAATAAATTCCAAATTTATGCACAAAGCTGAACAACTGGTATCATACTTTATATTATATATATATATATGGGTAATAGATGTTAAATAAAAGCCAGTTTTTATTCTTGGTCTTGCTTTATTATTACATACCAAATGATTATTTTAAGTAAAAGATACAGGGGGCCTTAAAAATTCTCTCCAGCTGCTAGTTTAAGATCCCCTCTTCGACAGTGCTTAACTAACAGCGTGCTAATCACAAGCATTTATTCAAACTGTGCAGGTAAATAAATAAAAGAAAGATAAGAACATTACAAAAAATAAGTCATCTCCACAAAATCCACAAACTTTGCTTGCATGAAGAAAATATTAATATTAGGTGTGCAAAATGGAATATACATTTGGTCTGTTTATACATTTGGTCTCTTTCTCATCCTCTAAAAGGATGAGAAAGATGATCAGAAACTATGGACACTATGCAGTCATCAACCGTTAAACATACCGTAGTTTGTCTGTCAGTGTCTGTGAAGTGTGTAATTACAGCAGACTCTATTTAAGACACACTCTCTTATTTTGTTACGGGGTCTGATGATGGTTAAAATCCCTCCAAGCTCCCTGTTGAGGTTTTAAATCAACATCAGCAGTGTTGTGGGGATTTGGGAATAGTAATGGATTACATAGATTCACACACTACACATTGTTTGAAGTTCTGCATTTCTCTCAATACCAGAAAACTCTCTAATTTCTACCAATTTCTGTTCAGGGTTAATTTCAGTAACTTTATCCTGCATCTTCTTCAGTAGTCGACATTTTCCCCCGTCAGATTTTGACAACCATCCGTTGTAACACCTGCCAGTTTGTTCCATTTCAGTCCCAGCCTGTTAAAGCATGCATTTACCTCTGTAAACAAATCACTCCCGGTTGTCGTCCATTTCCATGAATTGCAATCATTTTGGTGATCCCCTAAATTTTATATAGCCCCACCATCAGGTCTTAATAACAATGAGTATATAAAATTAAACAAAAATATATTAAATAGAAACTATATCAGTGCAATTAAACCACCAATGATATGATGAAATTTGACCTTTTCTGTTTTACTTAATCACCATGTCCCTTTCTTATTTCTGTATTTTGATATTTTAATGTTTACTTTATGGCCTCCCTCCCTCGTCTCTCTATTGGTAGTTTGTTCATGGTCCCGCCTTAAACTCCCAATCGACCAATGAGCATCCTCCAAACGGTGAGGGCGGAAAAAAACACGGAAGCGCTACAAAGAAAAACACGACAGGACAGAGCGACACGTAGGCTGTGTCTGAGCCAAAATGGACTTTAATTAAATACTTTACTGTACATTTCAGACGGCATTATTGGTCTGTTTGTTAGTTTAGTCCGCACCTGTCTGTTTTTTTGCTCCTAACGGCTTACATGGAGAAAGATAGAGGTGTGGTTCTGGCCACAGAGAGATATGGCAGTGCAGAGTCCTGGAAGTATATTGGAAAGGATGGAGTCATGGAGAGGAGAAGAGATGGGACTGAAGGTGTATCAAGAGGAAAGTCTATTATTGGAGTTTTTAAAGTAAGGATTACAACTTTTCCATGTATCTACATTGACTTGTAGACACTTCCTCTCTGACTGTCACATTTTGTATTTCAGAGTGTCTTTCTGCCTCAAGGATTTCCAGAGAGTGTCAGTAACGATTACCTGCAGTACCAGTTTTGGGATACTGCGCAGGTACAGTAAACAGCATACTAAAACTGTTGAGATCATTGGCATCACCATCAGATTAGAAGTCTCCATCCAACCTCTGGCTCTCTTTCAGGCTTTCTCCAGCTCTCTGTCCGGGACTTTAGCCACTCAGGCCTCTCTCAAAGGTGTCGGTGTTGGAAATCAAGAGGCAACGGTAGCTGCGGCCACAATTACCTGGTTACTAAGAGGTAATCCTTTAAAATAAACCATAAGTTTGCATTACTCTTGCATTGTGATGTAAGTGTTTTCCCCTGCAGATGGAACTGGCATGTTGGGAAGAATCCTCTTCGCTTGGCGGAAAGGGTACAGAATCTGTCCTTTTATTTGTGCTCCTCTTTGACTGATGGAAATTCCTGTCTATAGTCACTTTTTTTTTATCTTTGCTCCAGGACTAAACTGGACTCTGAGGCCAAAAAGTGGAGGTATGCATGCATAAATTTAAAAAGATCGATCAAGTCATTATCATGAACCCATGTGATGTACTAAGTTCTGTCTTTTCCTTTCTCACCAGACTTTTTGCTGATGTTCTTAATGACATTGCCATGTTCATGGAGATATTGGCTCCATACTCTCCTGCTTTCTTCACCCTGATTGTGTGTACTGCTGGGATATTCAAGGTAAAACAAGCCTAAATAATGTAAGCCAACTAAATATTTCAAACTTAAATTACTATTCCTGAAGCTAGTGTACTGTATGTGTAGACTCAAAATGAAATCAAAATGAACCTCCAGTCAACTTGTGTCTTGGTTTATTTTTAATTATTCTTCCAATTATTTGTTAAATTGTTCTAGTCTATAAAATATCTAAAAATGTGCAGTTTGTGTTTATAAATATAAGCTAATTCAGTGCTATTATGTGTGTTTGCCTTCTCCAGTCCATTGTTGGCGTGGCAGGCGGAGCGACCAGAGCTGCTCTGACTGTTCATCAGGCTCGCAGAGACAACATGGCTGACATCTCGGCCAAAGATGGCAGTCAGGTACTTTTTTGGATTTAAGCTAAATAATAGTGTTTATGAGAATGTTAACGATGGCTCTATTTAAGTCTGCCAGTAAGTCATGACAGTGTAAGTAAGCCAGCATGAACAATACCAGAACCCTGAAACTGAAGCGGCTAAATGCAATTCAACCATCATTGATTTTTTTTCTACTGTGACATGTCTTCATTAAAAAAGACATTAACAGCTGTTTGTACAGCCGGTTACTGAGTTTAAATTGATGACTCTTTATATAAATCTGTAAAATAAACTGATGAGGCAGAAATTAAATTCTTGTCTCATCTTCTTGTCTTTTCTTTGCCACAGGAAACGTTAGTAAATCTAGCTGGACTGCTGATCAGTTTGATACTCATTCCCCTCGTCACTGATAATCCAATGTGAGTATTGTTATATTGAATTTCAATACAGTAAGTTACAATATGAATCTCCCACAGGGACTCTGTCATGTCTTTTACATCTATGTCCATCCCCTCTGTTTTTCTACCCCACAGACTGACTCTCAGCCTCTTCTTCCTCTTCACTGCCCTCCACCTCTTTGCCAACTACAAGGCTGTGCGTTCTGTTATCATGGAAACCTTCAATGAGGCGCGGCTTTCCATCGTACTGCAGCAGTACCTGAGAGACCAACGGATCCTGAGTCCACCAGAGGCCAATCTGAGAGAACCTGTTTTCATGGGTATGCTGACATTCTCTCAACTATTTTATTGTTATAAATATATATTATTATATCATTCATATCAAGTACTTGGAGTGTTGCAATACAGTTGTAATATGTTAATTTTGTAGATTAAAAATTTGCATTTTTCTGTTCTGTTCCCTGTTCTCCAGAGTTTAGGAAAACAGTGCCAATCAAACTTGGAGTGAGGCTACAGGATGTTGTACAAAGGTAATTTTTTTGAACAATTTAGCTTATATGATAAAAAAAATACACAGAATAAGAGTTTAATAGTTGATAATATATATTTTTTAAATGTTGTAGCCCAGAGGAACTTAACTTGGCTTTGAAGAATAACAACATGCCTTTCCTATTAGGAGTACAAAACGGTATGTCATCTCCATCTTCCTCCACAGAACGGCCGTGTGTTTAAAAGCCATTTAACTAATGATACTGTGAATGTTTTTTAAACTCTGCTGTCTTCCATTTAGGCTGCGTATGTGTTTGTTTGGGACCAGAAGCATCAGTTCATGATGAAATCAGAGCGATGTGCCAAGCTGTGTGGCTCAGCAGCTTGTTGACTCCAACTTCCAGAGAACCTCGTACAAAACAACAGCAAAGTGAGCCTTTACTTCAGTTTATTTCTTTATTATTATTAATAAATACTTTCTCTCTTTTACACAGTACATGCTTTTATTTTTGTAAAGGTCAGTGGGAAATGGTGCATGGGAGTCACATGTTGATGGACAAGATTTTCAATCCATTTCTCAAAGGTGACCACGCACACACACACACACACACACACACACACACACACACACACACACACACACACACACACACACACACACAGTTTTAACCTACAATTCATCATCTTTGTCTTGTGTATTTTAAGCAATACAAACATAATATTGTGAATATAATTTCCAGATGTGGAAGCGGCAGGATGGGACATGAAACGAACTCTACTGGACTGGGATGAATGGAGGGTCGAATGGAAAACAAAAAGCAACTGAGCTATGAGACATCTGCAGCCTTTTCGCATCTCTTATATATACATTTCATAATGTTGATGCAAATGACCCCTTATTTGATTCATTGTGTGTTCAAATCTCAATGGGTTTGATACATGTAGAATTTTGAAAAATCTATATTCGTATGGGAATTTTTATTTTTATTTTTACAGTTATATAATAATTCATAGCTGGATGGTCAGTGAGCAGATATCATGGAATATTACATTTGCTCTTTTGTCTTTTTTATCTGCACCTGTGTACAAATGTGTCATACAAATAAAATACGACCGACTGCCCTTCTATCTTTTATTCGCAAGGGGGCGATGCAAAGCACTCATATGCAAGAACACACACGAAGAAGAAGAAACTACATCCGGTGGTGAAACCGTTGTGTCAGGTTTTGTAGATGGATGGATTTTGTAGCGGAAACTAAACGTACGAATCGGAGACTAAAATAAACAATCCTGTTGAATCAATAGCGTTTGATACCAGATAAGCAAAATATATTTCGGTATACTGCCGAATAGTATCTAATTGTCTTTTATCTGGCTAATGCCTTCTATAGCTTGTTCAACTAGCGTTCAACAAGTCATGAGGTTGTTATTTTGAAAATCTTGACCGGATGTTATATCGGTGCTAACTGGGCTGGTTGCTGAAACAACTCTAGCAACAAAATTACATTGTTTAGTCGCAAAGTAAACAACGTTGTGTCCTAAATGGGAAGATATAAATGTGCCTACAAATGCGAGAACTCCGCAAACGATTCAGATGTGAAGTTTTTTAAGTGAGTATCATTTATCTGTCGGAAACTGGGACTAGCTTGCAGATTTGTGAATAGTCAAGCTCGCTAACATAAACATCAACATGACTCACATTAGCCACTAGGCAAAGTTTTTCCAGGTCGTTAAATAACTGCGAATATAGGCAAAGATACAGGATGAGCTTTCTTTTAAAGACAATAATAATAACTTAATTCAGTTGAGCTGGAATCTGCAGCTACTTGGACAGTCAAGCTAATATACCAAACATTGTTTCAGCTTCTCAGTTTGATCATTTTATATATTGTATATATATTGAGTTATCAGTAATATAACCGCCAGGTTAATTGATAATAAAATAGTCAATTGCAGCCCTATAATTGTGTCTGTTTCTGTCGACATGGGATGAAGAGTTGAGACTGGAGGCAGACATGAAACTAGAATTTAATATTTAAAAAAATGTAGTTTTCTTGTGCATACTGTATTCATTTTATTTCATTATTATTATTAATATATTATTAGCATTATATTGTTTTATCATAAAGATATTTTGCCATTAAGAAGTAATACACAAAAGGTATTGACTTTGAAATGGGTTTAGTGTTGTGTTTTCCTTCACACAGGAAATGATTGCACACACCAGTTTCAGGCCTGTTCTAATGAGTTGTGTTTTACCGCAGGTTTCCACTATACAATCCCCGAAAACTCAAGAAATGGCTCAACAACATGAAGTGGAAGGACTGGACCCCATCTCGCTTCTCTGTCCTGTGCATCAATCATTTTGAGGAGCAGTACATTGACAGAACAGGCAAATGTGTCAAACTTCGAGAAAATGCTGTTCCCACCATCTTTTCATCCACTGATGACGCACAGAAAAGAAAGGTTTGTGCGTAGTTAGTCAGCATCAGTGGATCATTTAAAAGTGAAATATCAGCTGCTTCATTTAGTAGGAAAACTAGAAATTATTAAAACGTTAAATGATTAGTTTTAAAATAATTTTAATCATGACAATTTTCTACAATCATGATCATTTCTGTTCTCCGGCTGTAGGCTTCCATCAACCCAAAAAGCAAGAGAGACAAGGTGAGAGAATACTATACTGACATTTAACTAATTGTTTTGTGGTCATTTTACCTGTCTTGTTGGTCAGTTATCTCTAAATGTATAAAACATTGTTTGCTCAAATTTATCCAATAAAGGGTTAAAAATCAAGGATATTAACAGAAGCTCTGTCTTTATTTAAGCTGCTCTTCTCCTAAGTAACTAATTGCTTACAACCACAATCCGTACAAACTTCTGAACACAGTATGTGTTTTTTTCCCCTAGCCATCGAGTGTTAAACTCTCACAGATGACTCCAGCTCAGACTCCAGTGACCCCTCCTGCCACAGTGAAGCGAAGCATCCAGAACAAAGAGCCCAGCCAGACTGAAGTGCCCGCTGGGTATGTTACTATATACTGTCTGTCTTGACCCAACATTGATTTTTTTTTTATCATACTTGCTTTGCCACCACTATGTCATGTAGGACTTTTGTGACATTTTTTCCAGCTAAAATCTAATCTAATATTTAATCCAAGCCAAAATAAAATAAAATTGATAGAAATCATAAATCAACATATAGAATCTGCCTTTATTGAGTACACTCTATACAATCAAATGAAACGGTTGTTCATGGCTCAAAGAACAAAAGCTGTGTTCACATTTGGATATGGTAAAACATCTCTAATAGACCATCAATTCCAAGTTAAACCATAATAAATGCAGTGGAAAAGACAAGTCACCAGTTCATGACAGAGGTCTGGGTGTGTATTCTGCTTCACAGAGATGTTTTACCTCTTGTTCAAACATGCTGGCCATAACCTTACATTGGGTCTCACTGCAGAGTGGGCTGGATGGTACCTGTATTTTGATGTAGCTGATGCCATTTGAGGTTGAATCATAACCAGAAGCTGAACTTGGGCTCCAAAAAAAAATACACAGAAAATTTCAAGCGGTCGGGAATTGTGTGTTTTACTGTTCTGGTATTTAGGTTAAAAGTGGTGCTCTAAAAGCTGCAGACTGGTCAGATCCACTACTGTACTGGCTTCATAGAAACTCCCAGTTCCTCTTGAGCTCTTTCTCTGGAAGTCATAACCAGATGTAACAGTAAATAGTCAATTCAGTGTCAGTGAAATGTGAATATTTCTCTTCTACCTCTACACTTACATAAGTTAAAGCATTCAATTTCATGCATGCCAGCTAAATTTACAAGCCCGGAGACAAAATAATTCTCATGCAGACTGATGTTTGTGTGCAAACTTATAGACAGGTTTAAAACATAAAGAGTACACAGAACTCTGAGGATTCATGAGAGAGGTGGCATTTATCCTTTTATGACTAACCAGTTTCTTTAGAGCTGCTGCAGTGAGACAGTTAGCAGATATGAGTGAGAATTTATCGCACTCCTTACTTGAACACGTGCTTTTCTTGCATTTTTTTTTTTTTTTTTACAAATTTGAATTATATTTTAATTGTTTGAATGATTTTGTGACTGTCTGCATCAGAAACTGTGAGGAGGTAATGCCATAGTTTCAATTAGAAAAAGTGTTTTGTATTATTTTT
This sequence comes from Miichthys miiuy, assembly GCA_036365135.1. Classification (NCBI taxonomy): domain Eukaryota; kingdom Metazoa; phylum Chordata; class Actinopteri; family Sciaenidae; genus Miichthys; species Miichthys miiuy. Next base: position 18,109,170 of record CM071622.1, read on the forward strand.
TTATACCATTTGGATTGTTGTATTTGTAATGTGTTGACCCTTTTTATGTTCAGAGACAAAGACCCAAAGAAGGTTGACAAATGGAGGATTATAGTAGATGAAGGGCTGATGAAGATCGAGTCATTTCCACATTTCTTCCATGGAGATTACTGTGTACCACAGGTAGGTGGTATTAGATATTACTACTTAATATAGTACTGCACACTTAAAATAAACAAGCTATTCTAATTCACTAATCTTAAGATTACTTTGCTTAATTTTTTTGAGGCAAAGAGTTTGCATACTTTTTTTGAAGTAAGGCCAACTTATTAAATTTTACAGTGCATGTCACATGTTTTAAAAGAGCAATAGTGTATTGGTTGGTGTTTATGTAAAAATGTGCTGAAAATTCATGTAACACATGCACATAAAAAGTGTAAATTAAATATAGATAGATATTCAGCCTTTTTTTTTTTAAAAAAAGAAGATTTGTTTTAAAATACCCCTCTCTTTTTTTTTTTAATGATATTCTCTCTACAGAATTAATTTATAAATAGAAATGTAGGAAAATCCGATGGGGTTGCAGTGATATCACTGCTGAAGCTGTCAGACTTATAGTTTTGGCAGGAGACGCACTGATGCGCCAGTAACACGCACCCACTGCTCCATCTACTCCCATGTAAATTGGAGAGGACGGGGCACCTGTTCTTTCTCTATCTCCCGAGGTCACATTTTTTAACTTTAAGCACTGAAACTCATCACGGAAATGGTCGACAAGATGAGGATGCTCACAGTCATTGCGGCTTTTGGATACGCCACACCGTTTGGCATTTGTGGCCATGTGTTCGAATTCATTTAGAGATTTTCTGTATCTCTCAGGAGTCAGAGAGAGAGAGAGAGGGAGAGAGAGTTGCAGTTTATTATCAAATTTTGTTATTTCATATTTATATCTAATTTGCCCGTTTCATCCTCTAACAGGATATTCAGTGGGCTCCAGATGATGATGTCAATGTAAGTAGTAAGCATGATTTTAAACTACAATATTATGTCTTTCATACTCTGACATCTGCATTATGAAGTATTTTAATCAAGCGTTCTTCTTTTATTTTCACAGACAGAATGTGAAGATCCTGAAAATATGATAGAGGTAAGTTACAACATGATGACCTGGTTGACTGGGTTTATTGCTGCAATCACATGGTATTTCCTCATGATATGTGATGGCAGGTGAAAGAGTCGTGGCAGTGGCTCGGGCTGGATGTCAGAGGACCGCTGCCTCAAACACTGAACGGACACAAATACGTTTTGACTGTGACAGACTACTACTCCAAGTGGGTGGAAGCTGTGCCTATGCAGTCGTGCCTCCCTTCACATGTGGCGAAACACATCGTGGACATAATCGCCCACTTTGGATATCCGTTCAGAATCCTCTCTCGGCTGCCTCATGACATAGTCCACAAAGTGAGTGCATTGCTGATACTAGAGTTAATTACCAGTTTTACCTCAACATCTACACAGTGCACATTTTGTTTTCTAATAAATTATTGGTGTAATGTTGTGTCCTAATCAGCCAGCGTCATACATAGATATACTGTGTGAATGTATCCCCATACTAGATCAACAGAGAACTGAAAGATCAGCTGAAGGTCACAGTTGCTCTCGTTGTCCATCATCAGCAGACAGGCTCTGTGGATTTGATCACACAGCAGCTGATAGACAGGTCTGTATGCTGTTTGTAACATTTAATTGAAAATTCTCTTATCATGCCTACACGTTAAACTTTTCTAATTGCTGCTCACCAACAGGATGGTAAGTGATCTAATAGAGGAGCATGCAGCTGACTGGGATGTCTACCTGCCCGCTAAGGTTTTCAGTCTGTGTTTCAAAGAGCATTCAAAGACTAAGGAAAGGCCCTTTTCAATGCTCTGCTGTAAAGGGCTGGAGCCGGTCCAATCCCCGAGAGGATTAAATGTAAGTGTAGGATTTGAACATTTAAATTTTTCTAAGCATTTTTTTTCACCGTAAAATGACTCTTGTGTTCTCGCCTCTCTGTTCCACAGTATGCTTATTCCAAGATCCGAGAGAGCGCTTTTGTGGTTAGATAGAGATTCAAAGTTCATTTGGTGAGTTGAATATACTTAATTTTTTTGTGAGTGAGTACATACAATGCTTTAATGTATTAATTTTGTACATATTTCTGGGGTCATAAAATTTGTGGAGTATCTTGACATTTTCAAGGTGTTTTCCAGTAATGTAAAAACAGTAATGTATTTTTCTCACTTCATTATTATTTTTCAGGCAAATTGATGTGGAAATCAAACTGGAATGAGCATTTTTTGGTCTTGACGTTATTAAGGATCGTCATGGAAAACTGCTGGAGTTCTGCTGTACTTCATGGTCACAGTGTGAATGAGTTGAACCACGATGGGGACTTTGTTAACTGGACAAATATGACAGATAAAACTGATTTTTACAGCGCCCTCCACTCTACCAAGGACTTGATGTCAATTTCAAACTGTTCAATCCAAGCTCTGCTTTTACTTTTGCCCACTTTACTTTTTTGTCCATCAGTTCAGGGGACCATTTTCGTTCTTGTATCATATAATTGGATGTGATATTTTATTTTGGATATTAATGTTGTACTACAATGAATTGTCTTAAAAATGTTAAAAGAAAATGTAGCAGATTGTGGTCGAGTGTGCTGTTTATTACCAGAGGGGAGGTCAAGGTGATGACAAATTAGGATTTATTTGTATTTTGTAAGTTGGCCTCCTGTTTGCCCCAAAGTGGTCGGCTGTAGTCTGAAATGTCCGAGCATTTGAGTTGGCAAATTAAAGGCTTCTGTGCCTGACTGTTTGTTGTTATTATGTCGATAATATGTCAGTAAACCTAATTTAAATAAGAACATCTTTGATTACTACTATAATTAGACTTTAAAATCCAAAGCACCATGACTTCTTTTCAACGTGAAACCATTTGAGCGCGTTAACACATTCATTCGTATTTATAAATGAGTAGTTAGCATAATGCAGTATGTAGGCAATGGTCTGCATCTGCACAGGCAGCCTCTTTGTTGACTGTTATTGTACAAAAAACCTACACTCATTTGAAATCTTTCATACAGAATGTTTAAAATACATGTACAACAACATGAGAATGTGTTAAGGGTCTAGTTTTCCACAATGTATCTCCTAAATGCACAGTTTTGGTAACAAATAAAACTATTTTTCTCATAAATATGTGTATATGTGTGTTTCTACCTCTTTCTATATCATATTTTTTGAAGCAGCTGCTGACCAGCCTGCTAAGTCAAACACCTTACAGTGCTTTTGTTATTTTTGCACTGTTTGTGGCACCTGGTTTGATTGGTATGTCCCAGCTGCTGTCAGTCCAGCTGTCCCACTCGCTGTGATGACAGCTGCTAACAGGCTGAGAGGAGGAAATAGGTCCTCCTACAAAGAGGAAGCAGACAGTGAATAGGAACACCTGTTTGTTTCACTGGGGAGGGAGACGTGATGAAGCTCTGTTCAGTGCAGTAAAAATGGCTTTAATCCTACAGAACTGTACTACTGCTGAGTCTGAAGCACCATTTCCTTCAGGGGGGCTTTTCTGTTGTAAAGTAAAGTGATGACCTCTGACTAAGTAGCATAATTTATAGTTAATTCATGTTATACTTAATGCATAACAAGAACAGAACAACTGATATACTGCACAATTATTATTCTTTTCCTGATAGTTTTATGAACCTTGTATACAATTCTCACTGTAATATGTACTTTTTAAATTTGTTCCTTATATAGACTATACTTTTTGGACAAATCCAGTGTTTTCTATCCATTGTTCTGTTAACTCTTTGTTTTTGTTTCTGTTTAGCAGAAACTGAAGGCTCTGTGAATATAGTGTGTGTTCAGGTCTTCAGCAATCCCCTGTGAAGCTTTGGCAACCTTTAATGGGGGATTGGGACCTCCATGTCAGGAACAAAAATACTAGTATAGATGATTTGTTGAACTGTGTTGAGCTTCAACTGAAAAGTGAGATTTTGCAACCCATTGAGGTCCCACTATGATGAATAGATTTCACATTCAAACATAAGATTCAGAAGTAGTAGGATCTCTAAAACCACAGTTGGTGGCGCTAACGCTCCTTCCGGTTACTTTTTTCTCATTAAAAGAAGAAAGTTGGTGTGCCGCCATCTGCCGGTTGATCCTGGGATTGCAGTCGCGGCTGTCTGATGCTGCTGTGATCTCACAGTTGTCGCTGTGCAGTGGAGGCGTTTTTTTCTCTGTGTGCAACCAACCGCAAGAAATGGTGAGTGAGGAAAACAGATACAGCTCTAAATGAAATGGTCTGTTGACTAACCAAACCATACTTTATTTACAGTAACTCCGTCCCGAAGCGTTAAAACCTAAACTGTCAGTCGCCGGAACAAGCTTGTCACGAAAAGCGGTCATCTAAAAGCTTATGTCTTTGTTTAGCTAACCCTAGCTATCGTGGGTTAGCTTCCTTACGTTGCTTAACGTCAACACTAGCTCACGCTACCTGGACATTTGATTATAATGCTCAAGTGGACGGCAAGGTTAACAGAGAAAGGTCCAGACTAAAGAGTAAACAAATTAACACTGTTTTGGATAAGTGACAGCTCAACCAACAAACTTTGCTTTTGATCAAATGGCTAGCTAGCCACGGAGAAGCTAACTAGCTAAAGTTGTCAGTAGCTGCTGTAGCTCCGCTAACGTGATTAATCTATCAAACAACTTGGATTAAAAACGCGTGTGGTGTTAACAGTTAAAGGTAGCACTTTGTGTCGGATCACAACACAAAGTGTGTTTAGTAAATGGTAGCCTGTGGGCCAACAAATTGAACAGCCAGTCCTCTGGGGAAGCTAATCCAGCTAACAGTTGGTTGAACGGTTACTTTAACGGTAGTAGCCGCAGCTAAGCTACCTCATCATGACGCTAGCTCCGAGCTGCCGCACTGTGGGTCTTTACACACCTCGGTGTGACGTTATGGAGCAGAGCTGGGGGTTTGTATAGACCAAACCTGACTTTTCAACTCACCAACCCAATGTTACCGTCACCATTGTTAGTTCTGCCACACAACTTTACCCTGTAGAGTTATAACCTGACCCAGTACAGGCAGTGGAAGTACATAAACAAGCACATACTAAATAATTAGCTTTAACTTTAACAGTGGTTATCACTGTAGGCATGATTAGAAACTTTATCTGCATTGATAGCATATCTTTGTACTGCAGGACTTAATGCTCCTGAGGTTAAGTTGACTTCATATCTGTCATGTTGTTATCATGAGATATTTAGACTGCATTATCAAGCACTCTGTGTCAGGGCTTGTTGTGTGTGGTTGCTCAGGACACATAACGCCCATGCTTTTGCTTCAGTCAGGTTTTACCACAGAGATGACAAGTAATGGTTTAATTATTTGTCTTTGTCTTTTGAGGGTTTGAGGTAAGACAGTGGGATGTTATCTTGCTTGTTTTTCTAGCTTTAAGTACCACAACTTGCCTACAGTATCTGGTTTCTGAATTTACAAGGTCAACAATTAAGTTTTTCTCATGTGAGAGTGTCTCATTTCCACTCTTTCCTCCGTTACATGATCTCACTTCAGGATGTGTTTCTAATGATTCGACGTCACAAGACGACCATCTTCACAGATGCCAAAGAGTCTACCACAGTCTATGAACTGAAGCGCATTGTGGAGGGCATTTTAAAGAGGCCACCTGAAGATCAGAGGCTTTATAAGGTAAATTACACAGAACGCCTTTTACGTCAAGATTTTCTCAGTTGGCAAAGTTCTTTGGGAATGTGCAAATTTGCAGTCAGTTATAAATTACAATAATTACAATAATAAACTTGTTAGTTTAAGGACCATTGAGTGGATTATGTAGCTAACAGCTTCTTGGTTTGTTGTTGTTATTGTTGCTCATACCCACCTGAACATTAATTAAACAACCATAGATGATATTAATATATATACATATATACAGTGCTTAATACATTTATTAGACCAGCACCCAATGTAAGGTTTATGCCACAGCTGCCCTAAATAAACAGCATTGGTAATTACCAAAATCATGTTTCTGTAATGGTTAATACAGCAGTACGTAGAAGCTCTTTAACCAAAATGATATTTTTAATGCAAAAATATAATTATTGTTATCCATGAATTTTCAAATTTACTGTTTTACAAAGAAAAAACATTAAATCACATTATTATTTCTTGATTAAGTCATCAAATTATAGTTATTTACTTGCATTCCTGAACATGAATTAGTTTTAGTGGGTGAATGTTATGCTTGATTAATTTCTGACTTCTCAAAGAAGCCCGGTGAGCCGGCTCAAATTTGGGTATAAAAAGGTGAATTCAGTTTGAAATTCCTCATTCCTGTTAAAAATGGTAAAACGTTGAGAGCTCACTGAAAATGAACAAGTCTGCATTAAAGCACTTCATGATGCTGGATAGTCTCTGACAGGTGGTGAGATACATTTGTTAAGCACTGTAGATGGTATAGATGTGCGTACGTTCTGAGAATGGGCGAGAGCTGCAATGATGAGTAGATTTATTTAAGTTGATTGACAGAAAATTAATTTACTTTTGACAGTCACTTTTCACACTATAATGCCAAATATACTCAGATGAGGAAAGTTTTAGACGTGTAAATGGAATTTTATGAGATAGCTGTCTCAAACACGGATAAATGTGTGCAATGACACAAATCAATAAGCAGGACTGCTGTATTGGTAAATCAATTTTAAAATGATTCTTTCATCAATGTTAATTTGTTGGATTCATTAGAGTAATTAAAAACAGATATACCTGTTTAATTATTTTATCCATGACACATTTCTCAATTGATTTTCCAGAATTATAATACATACAAATATTGATGGAGGACTCAATCCATAACACCAGCTCCTAAAACTTGGACTATGTTTCAGTTGCGACCTTTAATTTACAGTTGCAGGATTCTTTATGTTAAAACTGAACTTTTACTGAAACTGACGACAGTGTTGAACATCATCTCTGAAAAGACTCTATTACTAATTTGCTCTGTGTAACATGAAAAATAAAAAAGTTGGCTTTACATTACTTTTACTACAATACTTCTTTTTAAAACTTTGTTCTCCAGGATGATGTGATGCTTAATGATGGTCAGACTCTTGGAAATTGTGGCTTCACAAATCAAACAGCCCGACCCCAGGCCCCAGCCACAGTGGGATTAGCTTTCCGTCTGAGTGGTAAGTAGTTCGCCTTTTATTCTTTATTATTTTCTCCACCAACATCATCATAGGCCATTTTTAGTTAGTGTTGTAGACATGACACCATTCACACTTATTCTGTTTCAAGCCACTCTTGAAGGACAGGACAGGTTGTTTTGAACAGTAGTAGCTCTCACTTCCTGCTCTGATCTGATTTACTCTCTCTCTCTCTCTCTCTCTCTCTCTCTCTCTCTCTCTCTCTCTCTCTCTCTCTCTCTCTCTCTCTCTCTGTCATTCTTTCAGATGATTCATTTGAGCAGCTGAGGATCGAGTCTTTCTCCACTCCCCCAGAGCTCCCTGACGTCATGAAGCCCCAGGACTCGGGCAGCACAGCCAATGAGCAGGCTGTACAGTGAGGGAGGGGGGCGGGGAAATGAGAGGGACACGCAGGGGGCCGGAGGGAGGATGCACGGGGAGAGGGAGGGGTTGAATTTTGGGAAGTGATGCCTCAGCGGGTGAGTTTTATCTTGCCAATGACAGATCTTCAGCTGAGCATAAACGATTACAAACACGGATTTCCCTTGTTGTATATTTGAGGGCGGGTGCTTCAAAGTGGTTCATTTGTCCTGAAATCGGTGAACGCATGCTAGATAAATTGATAATTTCACACAAGACCTTTCAGAAATACCTGACGGACTTGTCACGACACTGTCAGTCATCCATGGGATTGGTAAAGGCTGAACATAAAGAATTGTACCTCGTATTTAATTAATTCTAGTCTTTATTTGGGGCAAGGTTACTGCTGCCTTCCTTATGTTTTTTTATTTTGCTGGCTTAAACGTGGGAGTTGATAAGGTGTTACATTTTTAGGCTTTTATGTTTGTGTGTTTCTTTATTAAACTATTACTAGGATTTAACATGTTTTTGGTCTTTGGCCTGGATATGTGTTGCGACAATAGCTAGGAGTTTGTGAATTTCTAAGTTACTATCTGTGTTTCAAAAACTTTTGAACAATATGAATCAGAAATAAAAATAAAAAAAAAGATTCACTTGTTGGCAGAAGATCTGGCATTAAGATGAACATTTCTTGGTACTTTACTTATCAGTAGTTGTAGTTTTCATACTGTAGCTGCTCACAGAAGTTACTGAGACTGAATGCACTCAGTTGTGGGTATCTATAACACATGTAACGCTGGGCCTGGCATTGAAACTGAAAATCAAATGGCGACAGGCATGGCAGCAATCAAAATAAATTAATAGTGATTATTGATTTTTTTTCTTTTCTTACCTTATTAACAAAGGTGGGGACTAACCAGCTTCCCTCTCCAGTGTTTGATTGTAGCACATGACATCTTGGAGATGTTTGAGTAGTAAACCTAAACCATTTTAAGTTAAACAGGTAGTTTGTCATGTGATAAGTTATGAACTGTGCCTGTGAGTAGTGAGCTGCACATTCGACTCTCCATTATCCCAGAATCACTGCCCCTTTAGGTTTAGTTCAGGCTGCAACCTGTGTTGTATTATACACCATTAATACCTTAATACATTTTTCCTAAACTTAAAGGTGCGTTAGAAATGAACTCCTCCACATGAAAACGCCAAATTAAAGTATAACACTGGGTCTCATGACCTAGAAAACTACAATGTAAAAAGAAAAATCCTCCATTAGTTACAACAGGAAAGTATATTCTGACCTGGGTTTGTTGAATGAAATTGTTGACATTACTGCATTTGCAATTTGAGGCTGTTAAACAGTGGGACATGATCAAAGTTGCACTTGTAACTGATTTAACATTAAAACAACTGTTTTTCACCCCTGTGCACTGTGCTGTTTTTGGATGCTTTTGTAGTCTACAGCAAACATATGAATAGTGAATTAATTAGTTTAATTATTGTTTTTTCATTACATATTTAAACAGTTGATATCTTCAGTGTTTTCTTCTTATTCAGGAGTCACCGCCATATACATTAAGTCGTTAATGGCAGGTTGATGAGGGGCGCAGCAATGACCAATGTAGTTTCAACAATGTATAGACTATTATCTCAACCCATGTGAAATTTACTTTAAAGCCAGGCCACTAAACGCCCACATACTCAATGAACCAGTTACCTTTTTGGTTATTTTAAATAGGTTCACAGCCTCCAAAACCTATAACAAGCACAGCTCGTGCATGTAGATAATAGTTTCTAATTATATTTATTATAGACCTATTGCATATTTACATAAAACTTCTTAATCCCAGCAAACATTTCTTCAAACTGTGCCGAGTCACAATTTAACTTTATTTGGACCCTTTGCCGACATGACAACATAATCTTAACATAGATATAGAAGTATCACAGCCAAGTGGAGAGCCCAACAAAAACTTTGAAGGACCTTTTTTTCTTCTTTTTTTTTTTTTAACAAAGATAATAAAGAAAATATTCAGCCCCCCTCCTCACCACATCTTGATGATCACTCAGGGAACAACAAAAGTAAACAAATCCATAGGAGGGTAGTTGACAAAAATGTATTCTTTGTAAATACATGTGTGAAATCTGAAGTGAACGGGTCATGAAGTATATATATGATATATATATATATATATATATATATATATAAATTCTACCAGAGATTTACCTTCATCGTTAAGCACTTATTTTCAGTATTATTTAATAATGAAGAAGTGAATTTCCCCAATTTGGGATAGTTAAAGTCTATCTTATCTTTTATAAATTATACATTATAAGTACCTTTTCTTGTAATTATCTTATTCCCTAAACATAACTGATAACTGTCTTATAAACAAGAAAGAAAGAAAACTGCCCAGAGAGACCACCACTGACTACTGAAGAAATTAAATTATTGGACTATTTATTCCTCGTTGCTAGTGTTGCTGTTATTATTTACTTATTAGCAATTATTATTAACTATTATCATGGCATTATTATTATTGTTGCTACTTATTTAGTTTTATTGTATAATAGGAGGTCATGGAAATACATTTCACTATAATTAATAATATATATATAACTTGGATATCTGCACGCGTTCCGAAGGCCAAGCGGAACCAATTACTCGAGCTTGTGGGAAGACTTTAAACGTCGCGCCACCGGTGTGCTGTAATCACTTCCGTAAACACGCGGGTCTCTTCCTCTTGTGAAAATGGAGTTCACACATGCGCGTGCTGATTTATTGCACAGACGGGCATTTATTTTCAAAACAGTGTAGGAACTTTATCAAAAAACATTAGTGTTATCTTAAACGTTCGACTGTTAACGACCTCACCGGATAAAAACATGAAAGCGTCGTGTGTCTTCCTCTTCAGCTGTTAGCACAAACTCAGCTGAGCTTAGTACAAGCTGTTTCCACGAGCGCAGTTAAACATGGAGATGGACGGTCGGGACTTTTTGAATACTCCTCCAATGAAGACGGTCAGGTTTGGAGGCAGTGTGGCGGAAACGTTAGCCAAACATAAACAGGTGAGCGGTGACGCAGTGTCATATGTCTATTTTCAGCTGTTCAAAAGTTGAGACTGTTGAAGTGCTGCTCTTGTTGTTCGCAGGGAGACTCTGGTGACTACGAGCTGCTAAAACATCAGCTGTCTGACCCTGACATAAAGGTACAATAAAGCACCAGTGTGTTTGGGCTGATCTCGGGTCTGTGTAATGATAGTAAGCTTTGTCACGTAGGTTAGTTTTATTCTAAACATCTTCTCCTCTGACAGGATGCTCAGATCATCAACTGGCTACAAGAATTTCGGAGCTGTGTGACTCAGCTAACCAAGGACCATGAACAGCTCATCTACACTGTGTTGGTGTGTATTATAATAATAATAGAGAAATAAGTCGTGTTGTTGTGGAGCTGCTTGACTTGAGTGATTGGTTCACTCTCTTTTGGAAATAATGTATACAGCATATACATATATTGACAATTATACCTTTTATGGGGCTGCAATTTTTTTTTAAAGTATCTGTTCACTGTATCATTTTTTTAACTAATTAATTAGTTGTTTTGTCTAGAAAATGATTAAAAAAATGTTGATCAGTGACTCCCAAAAGCTCAGAACAACCTAAAGATATGCAGTGCACTGTTATAGAGGACTAAAGAAAGTGTTTCCTAAATTATGTAAATATCACATTCATCATGATCATTTCCTCAGAGTGGAACTACAATGAGCTGTATCTTCTGAACTGTACATTGTGTTGGGTTCAATCACTAACATAATTCATCATCAGACATCCAATATCTTCCAAAAATATCAGACAAACTAATAATCTGCCAGAGTCAGCATGCTGAAACTCTTCTCTGGTTGTGTGTGTGTTTTCTAGAGGCTTCCGTGGGTGGGTCGGAGCCCGGCAGTGGTGGAGGAGTACATGTCCTTCCTCAGCAACCTGGTCTCGGCGCAGACTGTCTACCTGTGTGCCTGCCTCAAGATGGTGGTCTCCCACTTCACTCCCAGTACGTTTCAAAGTTTTATGAATTCAGTGCAGTCGTGTCAGAGTAGTGAAGTAATGTTGGTCATCTTAACATCACTAATCTGTTTGCCTGACTGTGAGAAATATGCGTGTGTGTGTTTGTTTTCCAGAGAGAGTGACCATCTGTGAAGGAGGAGTCGATATCTCGGATTCAGATGATGAAGATGAGAGTAGGTGTCATCCATCTTACTTAAAAAAATGTGCATGTATTAAATGGTTTGTTCAGACATCGCAATGGTTCAAGACTGTGAGGATGTTTTATATCTGATCGGGTTGTGTAATTTGTGAAGTTTGGGAAGGTTGAGATGGAGGTGCAGTTAGAAGTGTGGATGCAGTGTTAGAGAACAGCTTCCATCCTCTCCCTCCGTCAAGTTCTCTGGTAAAATACAAATGAACTGACTCTCAGCTGCCTCTTTGATTTGTTAAGACCTCCCAGAAACTTTGATCAGTGTCACCAGGCACTGCAGCTCATCACCAGATACGTTCCATCGTAAGTCACTTATTATTCTGCCACTTTTTTGTCCTCTTGTCTTGGTTTTAGTGTCTTAAAAACACAGTACCAGTGTGCATTATTGTGCATAGACAGTATGATCCACAATCATTCATTTCCTGTTCTAGTGTTCTTTAAAGGTTTGTCCTTCTCTCTCAGCACGAGCCACTTTCTGATGCCCATTCTGCAAGAGAACTTCCCCTTCATACAGAAATCCTCCAGAATGCTGGTAAGAGACGACTGAATGTTGCTTCACATCATACAGGACTGTCAGACATCACAACACTCAAACAAGCCGTGGAGGTGTGGAGAAATGACACTGTACTTTCCAAAAAGCATTTCTGAAAAAATGCGTTGTTGCTCAGACCTCCAACCGACATTATACATGCGGTACACGTACTGTATATTGTGACGTACACCCCAGCTTCTATCTGAACACTTGTTTGCTGCTCTCTACAGGAGTGTTATGTTCACAACCTCTTGAGGGTGACTGTATACATACCATCAATTCGACGAGACGTACTGGAGGTGATCATCGAAAGGATGCTCAAACTGGATGTGGGTAGTTCAACTCTGCAGAAGTTTTGTCATAGAGCTTTAGGTTATTTGTATTAGAAAAAGAAATAGATGTGTAAAAAGCTTCCACTGGAAACTTGTGCTGTTTGTGCGTCTCCTTCCTGTCTGTAACAGTGTGTGTGGTGTATTTCAGGTGAGTGCATCCCGGTCAGAAATTGAGGAGGCAGAAGAGAATGCAGTACACAACCATCAAGCAGAGGAGCGAACTGAGGAGGGCCTCTTTGACATGGTAACAGCCAGCACGGGTCTGCTTACTTAAGTGGACAGTAAGATAAATAAAGAACTGGAAAAACCGTTGGCATAAAGCATCATTTTTCGAGCAGTTATACACTGGAAATGATTGTAGTTGTATGATCACAACAGATAACAAAACCCGAGAAGTGTGTGTAGGCTGACTTTACAGTCTACACACGCGCACACACAGTAGGAAGGGTGTGTTGTGTTAAAACAAATGCTATTTTTTTCCTGCGTGCGTGTGTCTGTCAGGATGAGGACATGTCAGCTGATCACCCCACCAGGACAGCGGTGATGGCCCACCCGGTGGCTGAGAGGCTGGATGCTCTCATGGCTGTTCTGATGGCTTATGTCAAGGACTTCTCCCATTTTAATGGTAACTTTTACACAGTTGTATAATAATGTTATTTATAATAACATGAAGGCTTTAGGTACCGACTGAGTAGAATATATTTGAAAGAATTCCCCGCGTTACATTTTTTAACCTAGCAACATATAAAATGCACCTTGTGTATTTTTCCATCGCTGTGTGGTCAATGTTTTTGGCCTCCTCGGTGGTCATCCCTTTGTGTTCTCTCTCTCAGGCTCTCTTCATGTGGAAAGGACTAAAGAGCTGTACCGAGATCTGTTGAGTGTGTTTGACAAGCTCATTCTGCCAACACATGCTTCCTGTCATGTCCAGTACACACTTTTTTACCTCTGCAGCTTCAGACTGGTCAGTACTTCCCACATCGCATCAGTGTATGTGTAATGATGGAAAACAGCAGCATTAGCATTTAGCAGTGAGACACAGGTTGAAGTGTGGACAGGTGACTTGACTCCGACAGGCAGAAACAGTTAGAGACTAGCTGGCGAACACAATGGAGCAGCTCAGATAGTTTTCTCAGAACCAAAGGAGAGTTGAACAGACTGAGATTCATCAGATGGATTTTCTTTATCCCAGGCCTTGGCTGAGGCCTTTCTGGATCACCTGTGGAAGATCCTGCAGAGTCCCTCTCAGCCCGCTGTCCTCCGCCAGGCCATCGCAGGGTACATGGGGAGCTTCCTGGCCCGAGCCAAGTTCATCCCTGTGCGGTGAGTTCATTCTGCTGAAGGAAACACAAAGACAGCCATGTCCATCCTGCTGTCGTTCTGATCCAGTGCCTCCTCTCTCTCGTCCCTCCTCCTGCAGCACCGTGCAGGCCTGCCTGGACCTGCTGCTCTCCTGGATCCATCGCTACATTGACAGCCAGGACAGCAGTGACAGACAGGCTTGCTGTGACATCAGCCTGCATGGGCCCTTCTATGCTGCCTGTCAGGCCGTCTTCTACACACTTATCTTCAGACACAGAGCCATGCTGGAGGGCAACATGAAGAAAGGTACACAGGAGCGGCTGCTCAGACATCACTCTGTTAGATAAAGTATGAAGTTTCATGTGGTGTTATCAGCCAAAAGCCCAAAAATGGAAAACATGGCAGCAAATCCGCATCCAATAACAACATGAGATCATTGAATTGTGCTATATGCGGTGTGTGTGCGTGTGTGTTTGTCAGGTCTGGAGTATCTGCAGAGTCTGAACCTGGAGCGGGTGGTGATGTGTCAGATGAACCCCCTCAAAGTCTGCCTGCCTTCAGTCACCAACATGTTTGCTGCCATCACCAGGTACTCACCCTGTCTCTGCTCTGTCATCGGCTCAGGGTGTTTGAGCAAGAACTGTGTTGAGTGGTTGTAACACACCTAGAAGTCACAAGATAAATCTGACGGGTCTTGAGATGATGGGAGACGAGAAAAGAACAAGAAACACAGTTCTGCTACACAAATGTCTATACATTTTTTAGACTTTTCTCTAATCTTTGTTCGGTTGTGTGTAAAATATTTGAGTTTTACCTTTTGGTCCTCAAACCTTAAATAAAACCCAAAAATCCAAAAAGGTTTGGAACCACTGTTAAATCTTAAACAATGTGCTCTGTTTAATAGGCCTATTGTGTTTTTTTTTATTTTATGTAAATATAAACTAGTAACTATCTCTGTAGTAACTATCTGTCAAATGAATGTAGTGTAGTTTCAAAGATTTCCCTCTTAATTGTTATTTAGTTTAAATGCACATTGAATGGAAATATTAAAAAATATTAAAATGTAAGAAACAATATTTAAAATCCAAATAGGATTAGGAGGAACTCTGTGTGAACAAAGTGAAACATGTTAAACACTGTGCACTGATCTGATGGTGATCTAACAGTGAGACAGACTGCTGAATAAAACATAGTGTGAAATAAACCACAGTCAGTAAGATAAAATACAGTTGTAAGTGTCCCTCCCTGCTCATCCACAGCAGCTGATGTGTTTTTGTTGCAGGAAGTATCAGGTGGTGTTCTGCTACACCATCATAGAGAGAAACAACCGCCACGTGCTGCCGGTGGTCCGCAGCTCTGCTGGGGGAGACTGCGTGACCACCAACACCAACCCTCTGGACAGCTTCTTCCCCTTCGACCCCTACCTGCTCAAGAGGTACAAATACCTTTTTATGTCCTCTGACATAAAAGACATAAGTGGGCGTTCAGACAGGGACAGGCAAACCGGACGCCAGCGGTGTTTTTCAATTCATTTTTTTTGTTTATTTCATGTACCCAGTTTCTAAATCTGATTAGAGAGAGGGAGAGCGCTTTGGTAGAGAGACACACACACACACACCACCACCACCGCACTCCCCCACCACTGGTTGCTGGTTTCCCTGTCCCTGTCTGAACGCCACTTAACTTCCCCTCAGCAGTTACTGGGTTGAAATTTACACGTGAGGTGCACACACTTACTGCACATTCTGCTTTTATAAACACCAGTTATGGGGTGGGTTGTAGATGGTGTACGTTTGCATACACTGTGTTGATACATCTGGCATCTGGACTCTGGTCTAACCTGTGGGAAACAGGAGGGGTTGGACTGGATGTTTGGTGGAGTAGCTTCCATGTCTGTACAAGGAAACACACGCACACAAATCTCTTTTGAGTTTTTGTTCACAATTTGTGTGTGTTTGTACAGGTCCGGTCAGCTGATTGAGCCACTGTACCAGGTCTGGGAGGAACTAGCAGATACAGAGCTGCATCCTGCCAAAACATGCCGACAGGTGAGAAGTCAGAACAATATTTAAAGAGCACGCCAGCTGTGTAATACAGTAGGGGTGACTTCCCAGAGAAGAATTAGGGCTGCAACCATCTATTATATTATTTATGTTCATTATTTTCTTTATTGTCTTGGTGATAAAACATCAGAAAAATATCAAAACCACAATTTCAGAGGCCAAAGTGACATAATATAAATCATTATCTGATTGTACACTTACACATAATGCAACTGAATAGTGGCTAAGACTCCCTGTCTGGTCTTTTAAACTCTGTAATATAGGTCATCATATAGGGAAAAAAAACAGTGAATGACTACCATGTATAAATATATTCAGTGTGATGGCAGGGCATGAGACGAAATGTATAAAAAATGAAAATATGAGATGGAAATGTATTGTTAGTAAAAAATGAGCCTTCATTCCGTGTCAGGGCTCGAGGGAGGACGAGGATGACTTCCTGTGCGGGGAGACGCCCCAGAACGAAGGCATCGTGGGAATGACACCCAACTCCTTCGACTCGAACCTCCGCAGCCCGAGCAGTGTGGGTTCACCCCATCACCTTCCAAAGACCGTTCTAGTCCCTCGTCATGGGGCTGTCCTGTTCTGATAGACCCCCTGGTTTTGTTTCTGAGGAGCAGAGAGAGGTTCCACATGGACATGAATCTGCAGAGTGACTCTTCTCCGTAAAGTCTGTCTTAAATTCAATCAAGGATTTAAACATAAACTCACATTGGGCTGATCTCTATTTATGCTACAACAGTTTATTGTTTTTAAAGGAATTATAAGACTGCACAGTCTGATTCTGACTTTTGAACGGTTTAACACAGTTTAAGTTCCAGTGGAAGCCGTGTCAGTGACAAACAGACAAGTCAATGTTCTGACGAGGTGTCTAAGTTTGAACTCTACAGAGACTGTTTTAGAGAGGCCCTCAGCTTTTGTCTGTTTGTTCTATTTGGGAGACAACTCAAATTAAATGGAGTATATTATGTATATTGTGCAGTCAGTAAAATATTTTGGGGCAATTGTATTTTTGTTTATTTAAGAAACTCATTATTCTCCAGCCTGGTGCAGACTACGTCACTTTCAAAGGCTCATTTCTGAAATCTGAGACTAACACCCAAGTCTTGAATTTGTTTTTGGTCTGTCACAATGATTTTAAGCAAATCTGAGACATGTCCTCGCCTCACAGCGAGCTGTCCCGGACGCTACGATAGCCAAACGCAGAATGTGCTTGTAGTTTGAGACAGGAGAAAAGTGGCAAGCAATGAAAGGGTTACAACACACACACACTGATATCATTAATGGCAGACAAAACGTAGATAAGATACATCATAAATGTGCTAAATAAGCCAACGTAACAAACGAGAGAAAGCAGCAGCTCGACACAGAGTGCAGGGTGGAGATGGTGTTGGAAAAAGTTAGGTTTTTTTCATTGCTGAATGCTGTTAGAATGGATTTAGTGTCTTTAAACGGTACGCGCATTCCCACATGAACACTACAGTTGGTCACTTAACATTGTGAAACCTCAGCGATCTGTGTTAGATTAATCAAACTCATATCTTAAAAACTCTTCTATGGAGGAACAGTAACAGAATCAGTGGATTTACTGCTTGCAGATGATGGGAAGAACCCCTGAACTGCTGAAGCCTCATATTCGCCTTCTCAGAACGAGCACTGTTTATTTTGTGTCTCATCACTTGAATTGTTTGAGCATGTCAGTATGGACAGTAAGGTGACCAGAGCTTTCAGTGCACATGTGGACATGCGAGTATTAAGACAGAGAGTCCTCCTTGGTCTCCAGTTCTTCCAAAGAACTGTTTTTTTTTTAGTTTGGTTATCTATTTTAATTAGTTTATTACTTATCTATGGCTCTCTATATTTGTGTGGGATGCTCCCTCTATGTCTGATGACACTGAGATTTCTGAGTGAATTCACATTCATGAAAATATATTTTCTCATGTAAATACACTGTCAGTAGTGGAAATAAAATGTTAAAAAAAAAATGCAATAAACACTGAATCCAGTCATAAGTTATTCTTTAATATAAAACAGTAACAGAAAGATATGAGGCCACACCAATGATGCAATCTGGTTGAAGTACAGGACATGTCAGTATCTTTAAAAGCATCTGCAGCTGTCCGTATAAATAAAATGGATGTTCCACATGTAGCCTATGTCTGATGTCTGACCTAGACTCTGTGACTATCAAACACAAGTTTACATAGCAGGAGCTACAGCAACATTAAAGCCACTCCTAGATGCAGGCGACACAAACATGAACCATGCAGTGATGAAGCCACACGTGACAAACACTGCTTCAGTCCGACATCTCTGAATATTTCTTTCTTAGCCTTTTTTTAATGAATAAGAGCACAAGGAGAGTTAGCAAGATGGAAGAAGGAAAAATGTTGCTTTTTTTTCTCGACTTTTTGCTTCACTGTTCCTCTGCAGTGGAAGCGACGGCGTGTGACGGGGGCAGATGGCAGCATGTTATGACACAGAGGAAGAACAGACCAGCTCTGGATTGTTCTTCATAGGCAAACAAGTCTTCCTTGACATGCAATCCATGGAGTGGATCTATGTGTGTGAGTGCGGTGGGGAGAGGGGGGGATAGAAAAGAGGTCAGAGAGGAGTATTAACAAGGTTTTACAGCAGCATGTGAGTGTTGTGGATTCGGTCATGCAGCTCCTCCAACACCACCTGCTGTCAGGGTAACACAAAAGAAAATTCCAGCAGACTTTTTTATTTGGCAGAACACTTCTCATAGAGACTTCTGTACATATATTATCGTCGAATGATGAGAGTCCTCGGGTCACGGCTGAGTCCAACACATCCCACTGCTGAACCCTCCGTAAAGATTGTCGAATGTTTCAAACGAAGACACTAATTTGATGTGTGCGATCGCGCTTTGGCATTAAAACACTGGCTGTGTCGTGTTCAATTTTTGATCTGAATTCATTGAAGTGACGTCATTGTTTTGAGAAGGTGTACTGAATGGTGTCCTGTCTACTTGGCTATGGTGTAGTCCGTCATGGGTTCAGCTGCTCATTTGGCCTTTTCAGCCCGCCCAGGTCCCACCCGCAGTCCTCTCTGGCTCTTTGTTGTTCACAGATGATGAGGGCTGACATCTGGGACTGATGCTGCCTCCAGCACACTCTCTGATGCTGCAGGTCAATCACAGTCAGACAGAAAAAGACTTTGAGTACATACACAAACATATGTGTAACTTTGCATCACAAAAATGAACAGTTGGGAGCAAATAAAAGAAAAATAGCTGCTTCAGGCAGAATCTCAGTGTGAAGCGCTCAGATTTAAATCAGAAACGTACTTTCATTTATCAAAACCAAAGCCTGTCACAGACATATCGGTGTCCTCTGTACCTTTGTCATCAGCGGTGAGGTTGCAGACTCCTGCCACCAGCTCTTTGGCCTCAACAGCCAGTTGGAAAGTGGGATCAGGAAGTGGTGACGGGGTGTCAGGGCTATCAGTGGCTGGAGACGACCTGTTGCTCCTGATATATACAACACAAACACACACACACACAGGACGAGTGGTTACAGCAGGACTCTTACTGCAGAGCTGTATGATGATGAGTAGTCGATGTCTTACCCGCCTTCTCCAAACAGGCTGGTTGTTGTCAGCACTTTGTGGACGTTCTGAGGACAGAGACGAGGAGAGGAAAGACATTCTTAATAACACTGAACCAGTACTGACGTCAGGTCTTCATGTGACAACAAAACAAGGACCTCAAGAGAGAAGGTCATGAAGTGTTTTCAGAGAGAGCTGAAGGGAGGCACGAGGACATGACCTTTACAACCAAACATTACAGAGACACAGCTGAATAAATAGATATCACCATGACACTTCTCCAGTTGATTGTTTAATTAGAAATGTACTAATTTGCATACATTTCCAGAGCAGGAATGTGAACTCTGGATAAACGCTGTATGGAGGAAAGGCGGAAATCTGATTGCTCTGTCAAACGTAGCAGGGAGCTGCAGTGTGTCTTTGAACCACTGGGGGGCAGCCTGGCTCCATAACAGTTTTGGAGACAGGGGGGTGTGTGGGACTGTGTCACACTGTATTTTTTATTTGCTATCTGTTGAATCCAGCGTAGGAGACTGCATGAAGTGTTCCAGTCTGCATGGATTATGAGATGTGACAGAACACACACTGACTGGCATGGAGTCAGCTCCCATCTATTGAGTCTTACAGTAATTAATTACTTTTGTCATCCTCTGCATGTGGCTGCTGGGAAACACTGCAAATACTGAACGTATCTCCCAACAAAGCTGCTGGAAGAGACGTTATGTTATAAGCCTGTCAGTCTTGAATCTAGATCAGTTTTTGCTGATCTGCTCCTTCTTATAACCAATAGGGAGAAATATTACTATTTTCAGCAGCGGATTAATCCAAATTTAGGCGCTCTAGTGATATTTATGTTAACAATAAGATAGCCTTTGAATGCACACACAATGCTTTATTATTTAGTAATATCACTTCATTGGCTCTGCACATATGATTTGTTGACTGAAAAAAAACAGAAAACCTTGTCCTTTGATGACAAAATCAATGGTTTTGAGTTTATGTTCAACATGGAAAACCCCAGAGATGGACAGAGAGATGAACACATATCAAAATGAAATTTGTACCTGTGCAAAGCCCAGGAGTTTCTTGTTGGAGATCTCCAGGTGTTTCCTGCTCAGCTCAGACTTCCTCAGCTGGCAGTCGATGGTTGTCAGCCTCCTGTTCAGCTCATGCACCTCCTCCTGACAAACACACACACATTAGTCATCTGTGTCAGCGTGTGCTCAACAGCCAAGCAAATGGAGCGAACTGTGCAAAATACTATGAACTTGGTGCCTGGAAGTGAAGGAAGCAGGTAAGACAGGAATAAAAGAAAGAGGGAGGGTGAGGGAGTAGGAGGAAGGTTCAGGTTGATTAGGTCATGTATTTAAACTCATCTAACCGTGTGGTCATGCTCTCAGCAGATGTCACATTTTTTGCTCCTCAGAGGAGAATGGTGAAGAGGTTTTAAACACTCACTGTCCTCATTTCTGTTATTCTATCATCATCTTTGCCACTGGATTTTGTGTTGTCTCACAGATGACTCCTGCAAGGCTGTATGCTGAGGTACAGCCAGAGGATTTACCGCCTGAGGTAAAAAGCCACAGGTAGCGAGGTAGTAAACCTGAGAACACGAGTACATGAATAAAAAGCCCTCTTTGGATCAAAGCAGGCTCTGTGGCTCAGTCAGCAGTGTTGTTGGAAATGCATCTTGATGTGTTTCACAGCTTGTGATGGAAGACGGAGGAGAGACAGAGGAAAGGAAAAGCTTGGGTCAGTCTTTTTTTAAGTGAATAATTGTTGGCTCTGAGCTTGAGCTCATACTATTTATAGAGGTTCTTCTTATACACAGCTGCTTTTGGACAAGACAGTTGTAAGTAGTTGACATTTAACTACACTTTACGGCTACAGAGATACCGCATGTGGACAAAAAGAGCTGTGATTGGTCAGTTTGTGTTTTCAGACACTAGTAGAGGTTGTTGAGAGTGAAACAACATGAAGGAATCCTCAGTAATCTGCTACTTTTCACTAACACACAACTCCACTGCAAGCCTCACACTCACCACGAAGAACAAACAGCATTCTGTGATTACAAGTTCCCAACTTAGTAGTGAGTCAAAGCAAACTTTCTTATGAGTGAGATCCAACACAGTGGATCAAAGTCTACACCTAGATATCTGCATTGTAAAGACTGCTGTTCATGCATCAGGCATAACTATGCACCTTCCTTTAGACCCCTCACCAAGACTTCATTTCCCCCTGGTATCAACATGACATCTGTATCTGAATAAAAGAAAAACGCACACAGAACCACAACTGGAGGTTCTCTGTGATCAGATCTCAGCACATGTGCATCAAAGCACATGTGAATCAATATTTACTTCCTGAAATGTCCTGAAGTAGAAGTATAAACTAATAAAAAGAAATATTTCTTCTGTCTTGAGACTCACCTTGGTTGCCTCCGCTCCTCGTGTTTGCCTTTTACTGGCCAGCTGGTTCTTCAGGTCTCTGATCTCAGCCTCCAGCAGCTGGATGACCTCCTCGTAGTCCTGCTCTGCCCCGCTGGCCTGCCGCTGCCCTGCCTCGGCCTCGGCTGCCTGCAGACGACTCTTCAGACGGGTGTTCTCCTCCACAGTCAAACATGCTTTCTGGGAAGGACAACAGATCATTCAGTGGTGCAGCTGACTCTTTTTCTAATTTTTTACATCTGAACTCATGTAAAATAACAGCCTGCTCTGTGTGACACCTATATGTTATTCTCACCTCTGACGTCTTCTGCAGCTCCTCCTCTAGGGTTTTCTTGCTGTGCTCCATGTCCTTCAGCATCACCTGCCAAGAGAGGCAGCACATGAAAGCCAGGAAGTTTTTACAGCTGTAATCATCAGGTCAGTGGGTTCTGAGCATAGTGTGGCTGGGTGAAACCACACTGCATAACAGAGGAAACACTTCCTTCTGCCCTCATTCATCTCATCATCTTAGGATTTAAAGAGTGTTGGCTTTCAGCGTATTTGTTAATGAGATTAGTGACTACTACCGTTCACTGAAACTACGACATTTTAAGTGGCTTTTGTCAGAGAAGATTTTTTTCTTTTTCTTCTTTTTCTCTGTGAAATGCTAAAATGCCTCAAGACGATTTGTTGAGAAAAACTTTACCACCAAAGAAAGTGTGTGCGTGTTCACCTTGAGCTGCTTCATCTGGGTTTGCAGCTGCTTCACCTCTGTCTGAAACTGCTCCATCTCCTCACTGCTGTAGCTGCATTCTGATTCATATGTCTGCAGACACACGCAGAATCACATATCACTTGGGATGTATAATGAAGCTACACTTGTTAAATATCTTTTTTATTTCCATTTCTTTTATATCTGTAAAGAAGTGCTGGTTGTGAGTGGCTGTCAAGACTGCTTACTGGGGAGTGGAAGGCCGACGTGTCCATCAAACTGGCTGCTTCGTGATAGGAGAACATGAAGGGACCTGCCCCCAAACCCAGCTCCTCCAGGTTCTCCTGGAAGATGCTCCTGGTGGCCTCCACGAAGTCTGAGAGTTGGCAAACAAACACAGAGATTTGAGAAAAAAATTGAAAAGATAAAAAGTAACTAAATAAATGTTAATTATGTTAGTCTTGCCCATGCCATCCTGATATCTAGTTTTGAGTAAGTTGGCCCTCCATAAGGTTGGATCTGGCCTGCCAGATGTTTCTTAGTAATAGATGAGTAATTAGTATTAGTAATTAAAAAATACCATTATATAATATTATAGTATTGATCACAGACTACGACTGTCTGTCTGGCTACAAACAGACAAAGCGCTGCGTTGTTGTTATGTAACCTGACACTGCACACACACACACACACACACAAGTGACACAACCAATAACCGACATGCAGCCTTCACACAGAGCCTGTGATTTGACAGGATTTCAGCAGAGATATTTCACCTTGCAGCCGACACAACTGGAAGTGTGTGTGTTTCTATACATGTGCTTTACCTCCATAGGCCACAGTGCCTTGTGGGTCTGTGGTCAGACTCTGTCTCAGCTTCTTCCTCTTCTCCTCTGTGACATCCAAGCCGAGGAAGGACAAAGCCTAAGAGACAGAGACAGAAGGATGAGCGGACATAGAAATAAAGATGAGACAGGGACATATTTTTTAGCATGGTGCTCCTGCAGCATCATTTCCTGTCTTCAAACTGCAGTTGACAACTGTAATGTTTATTTCATTCCACAATATATTTTTGTATTAACCTGCAAGTAATGATAATTCACATTATTGATTAATCTGTCAAACATTTTCTCCGATAATCGATTAGTTGTTTGGTCCATAAAAAGCCTCCAAACCAGAAAATATTCACATTTGAGAATTTGGACATTTTTTCAACAAGTCCCATGAAAATACTCAAAACAACAATGAATGTTTCCAACAAGCAAGAATTTTGTGTGTATCATAGCCTTAATCTTCTTACTCTGAGAACGTTATGTGTTGTGTCTAATAGTAGTAGTAGCTCTATGATACAGTGTTATATGGCCCAGACTGAGAGCTTCAGACAGGGTTGGAAAGTTTGAAAGTTAACAAATTTTTTAAAAAACTCAAATCACTGTACCAGTGGGCTTTAGGGACTGTACACAGTCCTGCCAACAACAATCACAGATAAAGAGCAGATGGAAATCCATTATATTTATTTTCACCTGTCTCTCTGTCATAGCAATAAGTAGCAGTAATACGTATAAATCACTTCTTTCGGTGGCTTTTTGTCCTTTGTGACATTTCCTCATGTCTTATAAGTTCAAAATATCTAGAATCGATTTCACTGTTTTCTAAAGGAGCCAACAGATCGAGAGAGAATAGTGCATGCATTCAGCATTTAAACACTCTGTCTCTATAATCCCATTAATGAATTGGTAGATTAGGGACAACCTACGGCTGAGCGGGATCTGGACAAAATTAAAATTGATGCTGAATAATGGTAATAGAACTGAACAGAGGGCAAAGACAAAAAGCCTAGAACAAGACATAAGGAATCAGAGCATCAGCAGAGAGATGGAAAGCTGGAGGACATGGGTGAGAGGGGGAGCAGGGAGAGAATGTGCTGATTTGGTGAAAATAATGTACAAATGAACAGTCCAAATGTGATAGAGCAAGCAGGAGGAGAGATCAATAATTAGATGAAGAGAGAGCTTGGGGGTGAAAAAGTGTTACAACTGTACTAAGCTTACAAGTGAATTAATCAGAATGAGAAAAATCATCAGTTAAAAATTTGCTTCATGGAGTTTCTTCCCTGAATAAATGACTGTAGAAACTAGGAATGGCCATGAGTACTTGAGTATTCGTTTGCACGACAGTGAGTGTAAAATAAGAAATGTCAAAACCATCTGCTACACATTTCATGCTGGTTAATTCAATGCTGGTGCTGGTTAATTCCTAAAGAAATACAGGTATTTCTTTAGGCATTATTTATTTATTTTGTCCCTGTTTTGGGGACCTAGTGTAAAGCCTGTTGTTGAAAACTTGAAAATAAAAGTTTAGAAATGTGTGCAAAAGATTTGTGGTGTAGGATAAATGTGTGTCAAACAAAACAAACAATATCAATGGTGAGTGTCCGTTAAATTATATAATTTACCTGTCTTATAAATTTCATTACTTTATTAGTCTATATCACCATGGAGATATACTACAATAAATCAATGCCAATATGAACTACTGGATCCTAATTTATATTTACATTTACAGTGGGTCACTATTTGCCGGTAAACACAGTCTGATGTATTTTACCAGAGTTAGCTCAAAGCTAGCTCCTGATAGGTCACAATTAGAACATATAGAAATAAAATGGCTTGCAACACAAAACACACAGGACAAATCTACTAGGAGCCACTCGCAACACCTCTTTCACAGAGGTGCCTACGGACAAAATGTGTGTCCAATACATTATCTAAAATGAAAACAGTTGAAATATTCCTACAGTAACTCTTCTTCTGTTATCTGTACATGTGTCTTATTATGTAATAATATGTACATTATATACTCTGTTGTAGCTACTCATGAGACAGACTGAGAAGTTGATTTTGCCTCACAGCTTGAATAAAGCACTCCAAACATGCTCTGCATCACACACCAGGAGAAAACATATCTAAAATAACCAGGACTCACCAAGTCTAATTTGTCTGATTTGAGGCGTATGTAGGGATCCAGAGTTATCTTAGGTTTGGTCCCTGTTGGCGACCTCTGGCTCGTTGAACCTAGAGAAACAAAAAAGAAAAGAATGGAGGAGGGAGGGGAGAAAAAGAAGAAGATGAAAAATATGGTTGATTTTTGTCAAAGACAAGGGGAGGAAGCACGGATCAGGAGTTAGAAACCTCATGTAGAAATAGTTACATATAGAAAATACATTATTGTATGACATATGGAACCAGGGGTGTTTAAGATGAGAGTATGTGAGGCAACAGTATACTTAGAAAACAACAGGAGGAGAAATATCACTGGATAATCTGTAATATCAGAGTGGATGGACAGATATTCTCAGTGGATTTGGTGGAAGTGAGTGGTTGTGGTGATAAGGGAGGTGTGCATGTGTGTGTGTGTGTGTGTGTGAGTGAGTGAGTGTGTTTGGGTGGACGGATGAAAAGCAGATGATTAAAAAGAGAGGAGTGGAGGAAACATGGATGATTATATAGATGAGTGAGGGAAAACAGTGAGAGAGGGGAGGGCAGACAGCCAATGCCTAATATTAATTTGATGAGTTTGTCTGTCCCAGATTGTGAGTCTGCTGCAGCAATGGGAACCTTTCCTCTGTGTGTCTGCACACTCCCCTGTCACTAGATGAGCTGATTTCACTGACTACCCACCACCTCCTCCTCATACCACCCAAAGGATTTGTATCCTCCCCCTCCCACCTCTGCCTGGTGCTGGTGATTGACAGACCTGCTGTCGTGACAACAGCCGTGCCTTAAACCCTGGTTACACCCAGATATCCCTCCACACGATACGATTTGTTGTTGTTCTCATATATAAATACCTCATTTCTTTAAATTAAAAAAACCACAGTGATGGTTAATTCCTATTTTGTCCTCATTTTTATTGTACGGTCTCACATAAGGGCAATATGATGTGAAATAAAGGTTTATAAACGTGTATAAACTGAGGGTATCAGATTTTTGGTCCTGCTTATTGTAAAATTTGTGTGCATGCATGACTTAAGGATCACAAGAAGTTTTCTCCTTTTTTCTCAAGAGTCTTGGTGTAACATGACCTGCAGAATGGCCATTGATGTACTAAGTATTACAATATTTTTATACATGCAGTATTATAAACTGGGTGGAAAAATGCTGTATGAAGTTACTGCTCATGCAAACGCAACATTTCTTACTACTGCAGCCTTACTTTGAAAGCGAGGCATGAGTTGACTTTTATTATGAAGTAGTCACATGAAATGCAATGTGTTTGTCATTATCTTTCATCAAAAAAAAAAATTCTACCAAACAAGACAACAATTTTCAGCATTTTGGATCAGTTTAAAATATGTCAGGGAGTACTGGAACAGTCAGGAGCAGCCACAGTGAGCTGTTAGATGAAGAGCTGCAGGTGGCATGCTGCACACCTCTTAACTTCTCAGTGAGGTAACCAACTCCTTTATTTTTTGCTGTTCACAGATTCACAGACTGCATGCAGCATCAAATCAGATCACTGTAGCTCACAGAATGATGGCCAAGAGGTATGAGGGAGTTACAGCTATAGCACCCCAAATAAAACTCTCTACAGTGAGTGAATCATAGAAAAACGAGACATCCCACAGATAGACACAAATGAAAGAGGAGGGGGAGATAATATTTAGAACAGGAATAGTTATAATTTAAAACTAGATATGAGATGATTCTGAAGATATGAGTGGAAAGTATTGTTCTTGCAGCTGCATTACAAGTTAAAAAGTTTATGATTGATTCAAAGATACTGTCTTGTAAAGAAATAACAATCACAGAATAACAAAACTGTTTTTGTAGATTATTTGTGGCAGAAGTTTTGTTTTTAAAAATTATGGATATATCAGATTAACTGGAAGACCTTTTTTTTTTTTTTTTTTTTTTTACAAAATATATTAGGCTCTAGGTGATAATAGTTGCTTGAAAATAGGCTTTTACATGTATCGATAAAGCTTTTTATCTGACAGGATTGAAGAGCTTGGACTGTCTGTCACCTTGCTGTGCTATAGGACAGGTCAAACACTGCGTGGGAGATCTAAGAAGAGGGTCAGGCTGTCTGACAGGTCCAGGAGATATTTATACATGTTATCAGTGGGGTGAGGCAGATTATGTTGTAGCACAGGTGCCAACCAGGAGCAGCAAAAACTCTGCACCTCTACCATTTCACCTTTGCTTTTCATAATCCTGAAAAACATCAACAGGAATGATTCATTGTCATGAATCATTGTATCTTGTGTGTTGTTTGTAAAAAAAAAATAAAATAAATAAAAAATAGTAATATGAAGCCAGTACTTGTATCCGCTCACCTCACCACAAACTGCTGACATCTGTCATGGGTAGCAACTGGCTTAACCAATAAGAGCCTGGAGGGGAGCTAAGTGGTCACACACCTAGAAAGTATCCTTGACTGGGGTAATCCAGGCCAATAGGATTGACATAGGCTGTCGGGTGGCTCTGAGCTTGGACCCTGGGCGACGTTAACATTCGAACTGCTCGTCTGTTTTGAAATCTTGGAAATGTTACTCCCTCCATGTTGTTAACTATCCCTGATTTTCAAGCCGTCTTCATCTTATTATTGTGAGATTAAGTTGAGATAGTAAAAACTAGGCAGAAGGCAGAAGTTCGGTTTATGTCTCTTATCATCTGTAAGTCATTTATATGCTGCTGCTGTATTAACATGCACTCATGATTTGATTCTAATTAAAAGACCAGAGAAGCTGTCACACATACATGTCTTTAGGCATTAGATCATCACTACAGATGAGGATCTCTCATAAAGCTTTAAAGGATCAGTGATCTCAGTAAGAATTACAAAATGAATTCAGTGTTAATTATTTAGAGAGAGAGGAAGAGATCAAGGATAAAATTATCGGATCCATCGCAACACTGAACTGTCGTATTTTCTCTGACTGATTAAAGGTAGTTCTGTCTTTTATTCCCTCCAACACAGAAACCCCAGAGCAGAAAACTGAAAAACAATAATGAACTACACCCTCTATTATTAAGATAGGACTTTTTCATGATCCCTCACATTCATGTGAACTCTGAGGTCCCCTACTGTGCTGTGTTTTCGATTAAATCCCATCCTCTCCTCCCCACCTAATCCCCAATCTGTGTAAGGGAGCACATGTTCCTCCGTTCATTCTGGGATCAGATTATATAATATGCATCTGATTTCAGAGACCTCTAGGACAAATCACTGAAAATCTCATCTCTGATTTGGCAGGTGTTTAATAGTCCTTGGAAGGTTATTTTATGGCACAGCTGCTTTGTTAAACTATATTATACATCATATTGTAGTAAACAGAATCATTGTCTCCTCTGTACTTATGTAAAGATGCATCATTGTCATCATCATTGTGTATTTTATAAGAGCATAAGGCTAAAATATTCTATATTTCTCTTATTGTCATCATAGTCCATGAAAAGATCAAAACCAGCAACGTGTTAATCAATCTCTTAATACTTTATCACTGTACTACTCTATCCCTGACTTTCAGCTCCACTGGGTACTACTGATTATGCAAATGTTTAAAAATAGCTCACAAAAATATCATTTCATTTTTAAAATAGATTTCAGCAATCTCTACAAGAAAAAAAACACCTGCTCACTGTAGTTTTTATAAAACAGGAGGAAACGCCGCATTTGTTGGGGACTATTTTCAGCTGTGGAATAATCCACATTTGGTGCTCTGGTGAGTATGTGGGGCAGCAGGACAGTGTATGTGGGACTGAGTCAAAATAAACTATACTGTGTGTGTTCATGGTAATGAAGATACATGTCACCCAGTGCAACAGTGTGGCTCTCTGATGTGTTTAATAGATTTTGGGCAAGAGAACTCTATGGCACAGAGGAAGAAGATATATCAGACTCTGATACACAACGCTCAGACCTTGGATACTAGGATACATGCAGCCACAGGTTGGATTCAAACCCTGTGCTGCCGCAAGGACTGTGCCTCTGTATGCATTAGCATTACACTGTTACAGTCCCTGTAATGTGAAAAGATTCACATTTTAGTAGTACAGCCCAACCTGCACCCCTGCACAGGTGTCAGCAGCAGAGGCAGATAAACAATTGATTTGACAATAGGTGGGAAAGAAAATGCAAGAGGAATAAAAAAACAAAGAGAGAGTGTGTATAGTGAGGTGTTCTACCTGAAATATGAATATCTGGTGGGCAGATGTCAGGAGAAGATGAGGACACTGGGGCAGGCTCCTCTGTACATATCTGCAAAGAAAAACACATAAAAACAATGGCTCTATAACCTTGTATGACACACAAAAGATCATTATTTTAACACTGTCAAGCTGTTACACTTTCCAGCAGTAAGGTTTTCAGGCTTTGCTCTGGTAGTACAGGATTTCACAGAGATTTGTTTAAGAGATAGTGACCAGTTGTTTTACTGGAACTCATCATTCACCAACTACTGAACACTGGTGAAACGATGGTTGCATGTTTTAAGGCCTGAAACAAAGCCTAGCTGACCTCAGGTGACCTGATGTGGACTTTTAACCGTCCAGAGTTGTGGTTGTTGCCTGTGGCTCGCTGGATCCCGTTGTGGAGAGATGTGCTGCTTGGAAAAAGTCCTTTCCCTGGAATGAAGGCTATCTCCACTGCACTGTCTTGACTGAAAACACAAACCATAAAAATACAAAGAAATAAGCAGAATAAAGAGGGATGACAGTGTGATGGCAGTGTTACAGCTGACCAATCATTGTGATCAGTCTCTCCAGAGATTCACAGACTTTACTCACTTTGAGTTACTGAATGTGCAGTTTATATCTACATGCAACACCCACCTGAATTTGACTTTGTTCAGCATGCTTTTAGCCTCCTCATAGGTCACACCTATTAATGACTCTTTGTTGATGGCAATGAGTTGATCTCCAGGCCTCAGGCGTCCATCCTGCACAACAAGGAGACAGAGCATTTAGCGATGCTGAGCTGAAGAACCACACGCTTGTGTCAGTAGTCACTGGATGTATCTACTAAGTCATGCCTCATTCTTTACAGGGGAAAAATGAAAATAAGTCACTTGACAGATGGGAAAACTCCGTTGGAATTCCTTTGTGTCGGTCAACAGTTATAAGTGGAATTACCCAAGGCTCTATTCTTGGGCTTCTTGTGTTCAACAAATACATGCTCCCACCAGCGCAAATGAAGTAAAACAAGAAAGTATCTTATCCTTTTTGCAGATGATACACAGATTCATATAGCAACATCACCAGATGACTATGGTAAAATACAAGCACTGAGTAGGTGCACTGAATAAATCAATGACTGGAAAAAATAGCAAAACAAATAAAAACTAAAATGACTTGGACCCAAAGAAGAATGATCAGTTTAAGTTAATGATCAGCTTCAGTTGCTAATAGTGTGAGGGACATTAATAAGCTCAAGAAGCTCAGCTCCCTTCCATGACATGCTGGTTAAAAAGAGTACCTTTAGCCAAAGACTTATTCCCCCAAAGGCACTCATTCCTTTCGGTGTTTGACTCATCCTCGCTTTTTTGAGGGTCAGGTTCTTAATGAACTTGCTAATCAGACTTTATAATGGCATCAGCACATCTTACTGCAGTTAACACACCTGTATGCCTATCTATCTATCTATCTATCTATCTATCTATCTATCTATCTATCTATCTATCTATCTATCTATCTATCTATCTATCTATCTATCTATCTATCTATCTATCTATCTATCTATCTATCTATCTATCTATCTATCTATCCATTTATCCATCTATCTATCTATCTACAAGTCTGACAAGTGTATGACTGAATAATTCCCCAGCTGACCATCCCATACAGCAAATCACAATGCATAAAATGCTGGCTTGCTTCTTATATGACACAGGGGATTAAGAGTTGGGATTTGGAGGAAATGGACAACCTGCTTCCATAAGCAGCAGACTGAGAAACTAAGCGAGTCAGTGTCAGTAGCTGTTGTCATAGAGTCAGGCATTAGTGTACACTGTTGAGTGAGTTAAAGAGACTTAATGACACACAGCTTTGCTTTAGCATGCCTGGCCTCCACAGTTGCATGTAGTCTTACTACCCTGTACCATTCACCATCTGTTATGAGGGATTTTGAGTGTGTATGTCAGTAAATACACAAATGGGCCAAAAGAGATTTCATGCATACATGCCTGCTGCACGGCAGCCTCATCCCCAAGAACATTATTCAGTACAGAATCTCTGGATTAATGCAGAGCGTGTAGAGAGATGGTTATGAAGTTTTAATAATTAGATCAGGATAGGGATAACAAGTAATGCTGAGAATGGTCATAAAAAGGCCAATAAATTTGAATTTATTGGGGATGGGTGTTCATGTAACTGATTAATTAATCTTTGTCTGATTGGACTTTTAGGTATATGAAGAGAGAAAATCTAAAGATGTACCACAGCTATGTGTGTAACCAAATTACAACTTTTATTTCCAACAAAAAAATGACAAGAATCTCCTTTTGTACATCGTGTACCAACATGTACAAACCAGTGCTCAAACACCTTTCCACAGGATCAGGGGATATTTTCTTAGCCCTGAGGTGCTCTCTGTGATTCTTGAATCCAAATGATGTAAAACCTTGCAGGGCATACACAACAAGAAAATCTGCTTTGAAACAGCTTTCTTCAAGCATAGAAATACAATTCCTGTATTTTCTCTCTCCCCTTCATTCTCTTTTGATTCCTTGTCATATTGCCCACAGTTGACAGTGAGTGGGTGGACAGAGAGGCAAGGAGGATGGGATTGGGGGGAGAGAAGCAGAAAAGCTGGAGAAAAGGAAGGAAGGAAGGCAGCAATATGTGCCAAAAAGAGGGGTGTGTAGGATGGTTTCAGGGCCAGTGCCTATAGAATCAGTGTATGGTTTTGATTTTTAGCACTGATTCAACATCATAATTCTCATTCCCCTTCAATTTGTGAGAGGAAACTGATAATCTGACAGGCAGGAGGTAATCTGAGTAAGTAAGAGTAAGTGACAATGTTGTCGACTTTCAAACGTCTTTCTTCTCTGCTACTCCACATATATACTCCGCACTGACATTATCTCTCTGATAACTAGGTATAAAAGTTTCACAGCTGTATATTACAACTTGGGTTTTATTTTTGTAGTTAATTCTACAATTCTGTTGGTTGTGACAACATTTTACTCACCAAAGTTATCTGAGAAGACTGACACATTTCTCGGTCAAACCAGCAAAAGTACTGTTAGGTGTAGTGCCCAAAGTCAGAATTTAAGATAATGTTATGGCCACTGGCCCAGAAAACAATGTATTTTTTTTTTTCCACTCTCTTCACGTATGCAGGAAATTAACATGGAGTCAGTCAGTTCAGCCTGAGGAAGCCTGAAAAACATTTTCTGCTTTTGGTTCTGGTGAGCAAATTTTGTTGTAATTAATTAGGCACCATCCTTGCAAGCTGCAGCTTACATCTCTCAATGTTCAAAGATCTCAACATCTTTGCATCCAATTTTAGTGTTTTTCAAATTATAGCTTTGTATAATACCTGCGTGTGAATTTCAGTCTCCTGCATTTAAGTCAGATGCACTACAGCCCTGTCCATACACTCCCCCCAGACCTCCACTCCTTTCCTTTCAGCCCCTATACATAAAGGGTATTTCTGCATTGGCACTAAGCACTGGCATTGAAATGTCCCATATGAACATAAATCCCAGAATAGTGGACTGAGTGAGGACAATGTTCTTATAACTGATAGTTCAGTGAAAAAAACATATCTCAAGCAATTAAGGATTTACAGCAAGGTTTGGCAGAATAAACTAGAATTATCCTTTAATATAGTAAACTGTCTCACTCTTATCTAATATGCTGGTCGAGCTCGTTGTACTGATGAAGCCTGTGTTAACAAAATAGTGTTTTCTGCCCCCTTGCAGCAGACAAAGTAATCTTAACGGCTTCCTGGGAGGTTGTAGTGTCCAGCACTTGTTCCCTTGTTTCCGTCAAGCATAAATGACCGTGTTCCCTGTATTCCCAGACACACTGTGGCCAGGGCGCAGAGCTCATCCATCATGTTTACCAGCAATTTCCCATCAGGAAAGATGCGTAACATTTACTTTTTCTCGCTCACCTCAGGCCTTACATGGCCTTACAGGCCTTAGTCCCACTGAAAACTCTTTGAAAAATTATAAGTACAAGATAGAGACTGCAGGTGCTGCTACTGCTCCTGTAGCATGTGTGCATCTACCAGTATGCAAGACAAAATCCTCTGCATTATAATGTGTGCGTGTGTGTGTGTGTGTGTGTGTGTGTGAGATAGAGGGAACAGCAGCAAGGTGATGTCCTAAGCAGAGTCCTAGCTTGATGGCTGACCTTCACACTTGGTGTGGTGTGTGTGCGCTCTGGGACTGCTCTATTAGAGCAGCACTGACACCAAAACAACACAAACACCAAGAAATATTCAAGCAGTGTTTAACATTCTTAAATCCAGCATGAATTCCTAAATATTCAACAGGATTTAATGAACTAACAGCATTGTATTTGTCACCTTATGGTAATTTTCTTCAGGGAGTCAAGGTGACACTACAGATACCAGAGAAAAGTTGTTTATATTCTGTGTTTTAGGAGAAACAAAGATGGAGTTTGGGCATAATGCACTTTTGATATCATTACTGATAGTATCGTTAGAGGTTGTATTCTTTAGAGGATCCAGCTCATGAGTTAGGACACAGCTTGTAAGAAAATGCATTAACTGCTCAACTTTTTCCCAAATAACAACTATTTATCAAAATCCAGCTTTCTTCATCTCCACGTCTGATTTACAATTTTTATACATTACCACTTACCACAACTTATTGCAAAATAACACAACAAAAGCAAACTACATCACATTTCAGATGTCAAAAAAAACCTGATGCTATTCCAGTACTACAACATATGTTTATATATACACAAATTTGCAGATTTCTGCACTAATTAGCAAATTTATTAATAATGGTAAATGCATTTTGGCCTGTAACTTCCACATAGTACATCACACATTCAAAACATGCTGACTTCAGCTCCATCTCATGATATAGTCAATGTCTGTTTCTGACTATTAATTTGTTGTGTTTGTTGTTTTATTTGAAGTGATGTCACATCTCTACATAGCTCAGTCTGTTTAACATGAAACTTGGTCCATTACTTTCCCATTCCCCACTGTGGGTCAAGGCGTCAAGGTCAAGGATCAAGTGATGTTCAAGTGATTCAGCATGTCCAATTGTTGGTAGTGCTAGGAGAGGAGGTACTCTCTGAAGAGCTGGGTCTTCAGGAGGTTTTTGAAGGTAGAGAGGGACATCCCTGATCTGGCAGGAACTGGTAGCATCATTAAATACATCATTTAGTCACTTAGCCAAAGAAGCTTAGTGGGAAGCTCAAATAGCTCTACCCATTGCATCTGTGCTTCTTAACCTAATATTGTTAACCTAATAAGGAGGGTTGGCAACGTACACTCATCCAACTTAATTCCCCCTTAACACCATTTCAGCAGTAGTAACAGATCTCTGTGATGTTGAGGCTAACAGCAAGATTAGCTGAAGTAACTACACCACCTCATCGACAGTCAGAAAGTGGTCCAGCCTCAACTTTTGATCTTGGCATTAGAGAATAAGTTGCTTTCTTTCTAAAGATAAGACAACTCACAACATTGAGGGGATCCAAAATAGAGATCTTCTATTACCTTGGGTCTATTTAGCATTATGTGTAATAACCCAACTGGATCCAAGAAGACCCGTTTGTGATCAGACAGCACTAATCAAGTGGAAGCTCTGTATGTGTGTGTAGAACATAGTGCATCTGTGGCCATAAGGTGGTACCAGAGAGCATAGATAGATGATAGCAAATTAGTAATGCTAGCACTAGCTGTGGCAGCAAATGTTTGTAATAAAGTTTGTTCTTTGAGATAAGCAGCTGCTGGCGCCAATTCTCTATTTGGAAAATCAGACGATGCAGCAACAAGATGATCTCATGAAAAGAGTGACAGTTGAACCTCAACCAATGAAAAACAATGCAGAAAAAAAGGATGTAAATATAATATTTGTGTTTGTTTCATGTGTTAAGTGTGTGTGCGCCAATCAAGGATATATTATCAGGCAGTTAATCAGCCGTGAGTTAAATCTTCGCTATGTCAGAACGTATTTGGAATCAAGCAATCATAAACGAAAAAAAGTTTTCTCTAATTTTACTGTTTAGTTAAGCTTTTCTAATGTGAAAATGTGCAGAACAATATGTTTATAGAAACATGACTTGAGACTAAACAGTCATCAAATCAACTCAGTTTGGGTTCTAATCATGTCAGGCCCATGGCATGTTTAAATTCAATAAGTGCAAGTCTGGGTGTTCATACATATTTGTGATGTCCATTTTAGACAGCTAGCCACAGAAACAGGATCAGCTGTCTGTGACCTGAGCTCAGCTCAGCAGTATTTTACATTAATCTGAGGCCAAAGCTGCAGAGGTCTGCACATACACTCTTTACTTCCCTTCCACATCCCTCTGTCTCTCCTCTACCTTCCTTCACTGTGTTCACTTCATTTCCCTACAAGAAGTCCCTCACTGCTGCACTCCATCCATCTCAGTCATATTTTATCCAGGTATCCTCCTGGTCCTCCAGTCAGTGCTCAGGGGATACGGTGAGCACACTGAATGTGTCAGGTTCCTCAGGAACAATATGATTCATATGGTCGTTACCCAATCTCGGAACCTATCGGCTACCTGATGATGATTTAGCCTCTGGATGCAACAGCTAGTGTTTCAATGCATCTGGTGTAGCTGGGCAATATCTGGATAACTATTAACAGATATCCTGGCCAAGGCTTCCTCTTCCAAGCTCCTGTCATTTTTAGTCTGATTAGCACGTTGATACGCAAGCATAGAGTTAGAGTTGAGAACAGATGACTCGATTGTTTCCCGAACAGCCAGTTTACACTAGCTGATGAGTTCAGAGATTGGATTTTGGCCAATGCGTTCTGCGTCTTTTGCTCTCCACATGAACTATTTACCTGCATGCAACCAAAGCCCTCTCAAAAAAGTGAAGGGTCAAAACTACTTGGACTACAACTAGAAAGCAGAACACGTCCAAAATCAAAATCTTTACCCTTGTCTAGAGATTCTACATTTATATGTAGATATCTGTTTATAGAGATTAGCTGTTTCCATACTGTAAGAAATTTGTTATCTGATTTGAAATTAGTGCATGATTCTGTCAAGAAGGCAAATGTTTGCATACATGTAAACGTATATAGCGTGTATAAGCCAGTGATCAGTGATTTGGATGTTTATTTGCCCCCTAGTGGCCAAAATCAATTAGTTCAGCTTTAAAAATACACTCCCAAGTTTGTTACAACCCCCAACAGCACCAATAAATCACAAACCTTTCTCCTGGGTCACTGTTAAGATTTTTTGACTTGCCTGTGTTTATTTACAAATTTACAAATTACTCCCTTTGTTGCACCCTTTTCCCCTGCTTCAGTATCTGCAGTTATGGGGTAAAATTTCACTCTGCCTCATTTCTTACCCGATGACAGTCTCCTCCAGACAACACCTCCTGGATGAAGACCGCAGGGCCATCGGGCCTGTTGGAACCTCCACCAATGGTGATGCCCAAACTGCTGGATCGTGCCACTGAAATGAGCTGAATCACTCCTTCACCTGGATGACTGAAAACATGAAGACACACAAACACATCAATCTTTGAAGTAAAGAAAAGTTGCTCTATTTTTTGTGAATGGAGGTGCCGGGCAGGTGTGCACCATGCAGGTGGGATGCAAATCTGCGAAATAGTTTGTAGAACTGGGTTTAGCAACTTGCCAGCTCAGTCTCTTAATAACTATGGAGCAGTGTTGTGGTTGATGTGAATCATGTAAAAACAAATCTTACCTGAGGGAGCGCAGCATGGGCCCACTGTTGTTGTACATATTCTGAGAGCCTGCTGGGCTCAACAACAAAGGACTCTGGGAGCGAGATGAGGAACCAGATGATGTACTATCCAGGTAGCGGCCTCCTTTGGAATGATAAGAAGGAACAAAAACACAAATTAGACAAAGAGTAGAATCACTTAACCTGAGCTTGGTCTCTTGAAATGTGTTTTATATGAATAAATGTGCAGGGACTAAACTTTTTATGCATTTCAGACATGCTGTCCTGAAATAGAAGCCTTCAGCAATTTGCTGCTGCTACAGATGGCTCCAGTGGCAGTGAGGCTCTCCACTGAACCTGTAATGTCCTGTTAAACATTTCTTAAGCCTGAGCGACTCTAAGCACTGAATAATACCCAATATGATGTTTTTGTTCTGTTTTATTTTTTTATCCACTGCCTGGGATAAACATCTGCTTCTTTTTTCTGTTCTCAGTTTCAAAGGTAAGAAAAAATAGTAAAGATTCAGCAGTAGCAAGGATGTCATGACTGTTTTGTTTTTTGATAAATGAGTTAAAAAGACTTCCTTTTGTGAGCTATTAAACACAGAGCCCTTGCTTCTAAGTAGGTACATGGGGGCAAACATGAATGGGGTCTAGTTGTTTAGATGCCCAAACCAGATACAAAAGTCCTAAGTCTAAACTCAATTTTAGACCAATAACGCACAAGTTAATACCAACAAGTCCCAGGTCTAGTCCAAAGTCAACACTAGCAATCTCCAAATTCCAAAAATCAAATTCCAAATCCAAAATCTTGGTATCAAAGTTAAGACTGATTCCCAAGTCTTTTAAAAATATTGTAATAAAGTCATCAGCTCCCAGCCTTGATGATTGGACATTCACAACCCCCTTCATGCCATGACTGGTCAGCTGTGCGGAGGTGAGAAAAGAGGCTGGGTTTGACCTTGAACATGATTTCAATTTTCATGTGACTGAGTGCAACAGTATACATGCCCTCCAGTAGATACAATCTGAAAATGTGCTGTTATTTCTATATTCAAACTTTTATTGAATCTCCTCCTTTTTATGATGACTGACTTTTCTTTCCAACTTCAAGTGAGGCTGTCCGGAAAAACTTGATTTCTGACATGGTCAGACAACACATGATATAAACTTGTTAGCATAGCACGGCCCCTTTATCTCACCTTTCAAGCCAAACACAGTAACTCTGCCAGTTTCAGTGTTTTACCAAACTAAACAGACGTCTGCTTTATATTGGATGACCTTAAATCTGTGTAGCCTCATTGTGGAGCAGCACCATCCCCTACACAAAGCTCACAAGACCGCACACGTGCTGAAGCCATGTTTTAACAAATCTGTACCAGCTGGCTGCCTCCTTCCTGAAACAGATGTTTGCAATTGTGTAATGGACAAGTGCACTTGTCATAAGCCATTTTTAAAGGCAGACTTACTCCATCTACCCTTTAGGCTCATTATTCTGTCTAATATAGAACTTCTTTTTTTTTTTTTTTTATGTAGGACTGAACACAGACATGATGCAGTTTAAGCATTTCATATTTTGAGACAGGAGAATTGGTGTGTGAACATTAAACGAGCAGGAGATCTGCTCATATTAACTTACAGTTGCTGTTTGTGGAAAAAAACAAAGGACTACCGGTATTAGGATTTGCCTACCTTGCTGGATGGGAGAGTTGCGTGTCGATCCTGTGCTACCATTGGATCCATACTTCTCCAACAACTCAGCGAATTCTTTTCTGTTCAGGGAAACAGAAAAAATGGAAAGGAGTCAGTCATGAACACGACTGAAAGAAGTACTTTTATTAGTAGTTTTATTGACCCAGACTGAACTGTGTCTGAACTAACATTGAGCTGACAACTGCCAATAAAATCTGTTGATTTATTGAATAGTCATTTGGGTTTACTGGACAAATGTTACATGATTAATTACGGTTTGATAGCCCACTGAGGTATAAAATATTTTAAATCATTATAGTGGTTACATTTCTAATATAGTTAGTTAAAAACTTTCAGTGTGTTGGAAAATTGAAACAGCTGACCAAATGTTTTCTCTTGGAGTAAGCAGAGATGAGTGGATGCATTTAATATTAAGACTACTTGGAAAATTACTTAGTAACACAATAACTAAGTCTGTGTCACACACTGAAGTGTGTAATGTAGAAAGTATGTTTTTGGGCATGCCTACATCAAGGTATGGACAGTTTTGTGAATATTTGGACATAACTGTTCTGTGTATGTTTTTTAATGATTAAATAAACTCAACAAATATATTTTGTTTTCATGTTAAGAAAGGTTAGGGAACAATGTCCTATTGCTTACCACGTATGCACAGCAAAATAAGGTTAATGTGTCAAATAAAAAGGAACTTATTGATGAACATGGGTTTATTACTCACTCATCATGTTGTGTCACTCAAAAAAAAATACTAAAATAGTTCATGCCATAGTTGGCATATGATAATAATGAGGTAAGGTATGTGTTCAACAAAACTGATAAACTTTTGCTCTCAGTAACACAGCCTTGTATGAAAACAGTACATACTGACTAGACATTGTATCTGATTCCTGTTTTTGCTGCCATGTTGCTGTGTGATATCCCCGGTGGATGATGATTCGAATGTGGCGTTGCTAAACAGATTACGATAAGCACTAACACTGGCTCCATGTTAAATAAAGACTCAAATTGTTCTTGAACAGCACAAAAGACAACCTCAGGCTGCACTTTCTTTGCATCCAGCAGCTAAAGATGATTGGTTTAATGGTGCCACCAGCAGCTGATTCCGACGTGTGCTTCTACCTGCTGAATGTCAACGTGCAGGCTGTGTGGATTCATTTGTCCTTTTACCACGCCAGCATTTTAGTGAATTTTGTGTATTTCATGACTCAGTTATTTGTGTCAGTAACACTTGTATTAGCTGCTCTGGCATTAACCTGCCTGGAAAACTGACATCCCACTTTAAATCCATTGTCATTTCTCCATAACATGCATTTTGTGTATCCTTCATGACCCAGAAAAATTCAAATAGCTTTTCAAAATGTCACTATAATCTCTTAATAACAGTCAAATATATGTCTAAATCCCTCTATAATTTTGCAATATGTTGAAACTTTGAGTCATCTTGTTCTCTGCTGTGTCCCGTTTGAGTTCTTCTGTAACCCAGATGTGAACCTGCATACCTATACCTAAGATACTTGCATCAAATAAACCATTGAAGTCATCCTGCTGCCTGCCTGCCTGCCTGCATATTGGTCCAATCCTGTATAACCGTAACAAGTGGGGTTGTATGAGGTACTTATGCATAGTCAGTGTATTATCTAAAGTAGACAGCAGTCAGCATACCTCCAGTTTGGAGAAGCAGACAGGGATCACTGCACAGAAACCATCAGCAGATTAGAGAATGCTGCTCATCTGTATCCAAATGCACAAAGTCTGTATGTACCTCTACATACATTTTTTTACTCTTCCCAGCTACCAGAAAATTAATCTCATGATGTTGCTTAGATGGGTTGACTTTTTCTAATAATATTTACCAAAACTCTCACACCTGGTGAGCATGTTGCTAGTGCTAAGCTAGTTTTGATTTGTTTTTAAAAGATGTAGAGGCAATCTGTTGGGAGGGGTTGGGATTGAGGAGGGGGGGGGGTGGGGGCACCGACAGACAGGCATAATCCCCTACTCCCTGCCCTTCAGCTCCTCCGCTCTGGCCTTGCCTGCAGAGTATAAAGCACAGAGCACAGATTAACACACAGGGCTCATCTCGTCAGGAGCACTGCCCTAGGTTAAGCTCTCTCCCCTCCCTCAGTCTGCTGTCATTCCACAAAGACAAGGAGGGGTGGGAGGGTTGTGGGCTCAGCCTACCTCACCACTGACACCACTTTGTGAGATTCCTACGTAAGAGTAATAATCACCTTGAAACTACACATGAACGACACATGGCATTCACGTTTTTCATGTCATTAATCTGAAGATGTCGCTTGTCAGCACTCTGCTTCACATTCATGCAGTTCTAGATATTCATACCAGGATCTGCCCAATAAACCCACAGTCTGCTGTTAGCTGTGTCACAGAGCTATTACCATTATATTAACTTCTAATTTCTGACAGCCGAGGTGTAAATCCTGCCTGTGCCAGAGACTCTCTATTAAGGATTACTCACTTACAGGCAGAAAATACCAAAATTTACAAGAAATATCACGGCTGACACTTCCACGTGCAACAGTCTTGCTCATTTAAATATGCAAATCCTTTGTCAACTTAAAATTAAGCATGATGTGAAGTGGATTTGAGGTAAAGATGACCTTGTTTTCACCCAAAC
Source organism: Miichthys miiuy (assembly GCA_036365135.1). Taxonomy (NCBI): domain Eukaryota; kingdom Metazoa; phylum Chordata; class Actinopteri; family Sciaenidae; genus Miichthys; species Miichthys miiuy. The sequence continues at coordinate 18,151,187 of CM071622.1, forward strand.
TGGCTGTGTTCAGATTAGAAAGCTGGTTGAACACGAACACTTGTCACCGCTTCATTATTTCTGATATATTTGCTTTGTTAATAAATACACTGTAGTGAAGACAGATATTTGCTTACTTTGCTTCCTCATCTCTCGCTATGAGAAGGCGCATGTGATTGGTTGCCGAAGCTGCTCTCAAGACGTCCACAGCTCTGTAAAATAAATAGATGCACAAAAAACACATTTATATTATTGTCACAGCATCACCAATCATGGGGTTAAAACAAGACAAGAGCAGACTTTACTGGACTACCTTTCACTTGTGACTCCAACAAGACTGTCCCCGTTCACCTCCAAGATCTGGTCCCCTGGCATGAGGTTTCCTTCAGTCAGAAAAGTCAGACATGTCAGGTGATCTTTAGTTACTTAGGACACAGTGGAGGTATCAAGAACTTGTATTAAAGTTCTTGATAGTATTAAAACATTTATATTTTTCAACAAGGACAAGCATCGACAAAGAAAACAAAACCAGAGGATTGCTTCTGTGCAGCTCAGAGAGAGTACTGAATTTTATGTACAACATATTAGTCATTGTTTAAGGTACTAACTGACTGGATGGAGGTCAATCTCTGTTGCAGCTCTAATGGTAGATGTTTCATGTTTTTTTCCTTTCCTTTTCCTTACACCTGTCTTCGTTTTTTTGTTTTTTTGCCACTTTCCAAGAAGATTGCCCCGTCTGTAAGGCACTGGAAATTCATGACAGTCATACTGAATATCACAGTCCTGGTTCAGTGATATCTCGTCCACACTTGCATGGCTTGAGGCAGGCATGAGTGCTCCCAGGCTTCAATGTATCTGGCCACAACTAGAATACTCACACGAGCACCCAAGAACCTGAATGTTAAGAAATGAACTCCATCATCAGTATGGTGACAGAAAATAGCAGGCTTCAGCCTCCTGAGAGGCAGGACAGGGGTTTATGATTATGTTTGTGTCATCTGAATATAATGTGCTGACAATAGTTGGATAGGAAAGTGTAGAGGTTATAGCTACACAACATAAGGTTTTGCTGGTTATTCCTGCTGATGATGCTTCTTTCTTTCTATGAACTTCGAGCACAGCAGGCATTAAAAAGGGAAGCTGCTATGACTGCTACAGTCTCCACAGTGCCTCTAACACCAACTGATGCCGCTAAGTCTTCCTCTCTGAAAATATAAGATGTGAGACATAATGATTATGAGTGTGCGACTACTAGACTCTTCTCTAAGTCTGGTCATCGTTCCACCCAGTCACGATCTGTGATTGTGGGATGATATTTCTTTTCTACCCCCTATCTCACTCTACTTTTTTTGCCCAGCAGTATCAGACTATGGAGGATTAAAACTCTATGTGACTGACTTCTATTCACTGCAGCTTTACATTTTTTCCTTTGCACTTTTAAACTTTTAGCTGATGGTTTTATCCAGTGAGACTTTGAAGAATAAGTTGAGTATAAAAAAGAATAAAATTCTATCCACTGAAGTTAGAAAGTGATATGAATCAAAAAGGGCCTTTCTGGTCTACTGACCTCTCAGAGCACTTTACAACACTCTTCATATTTGCATTGACACAGTGACAGCAGAGGCTAACAACTGCTCATCTAGAATGATATAGCACATCCTATCCAAAGCATTTACGCTGATACTATGCTCGCGCATACACACAACAGGAATCGACACAATGACCCTACAATTACTAGAAGACCTGCTCTACCACCTGAGCCACAACCAATCATTGACATACTGTTTACATGCTGCAGGGCAAAGCCCAAAAATCACTCAAATCTGTGCCCTGTATTCATTGTTTATGGCACAGAGAAAGTAGGCCATGACAATGTGGTGGTGTGTTTTATTCATGTCTTTAAACTCACACGAGGAATGCTCCAAAAATACATGCTCTGTCACTCCCGAGCTCATCACTCAGTCAGGATGTCCACTGAGTCCAACAGTCACTTCAACTCTGTTGTTTTATTCACGTTTTGTTTTCATTCTGACTGACCAAAAACTCAAATTACAGAAATATTAATTATAATTATCCCCACTCAGCATCACAACACCAGACAAAATCTATTTATTTAACCTATTCTTATCTATAACAGTAAATAATTAGAGCGCTACTAAAGATGTTTTACCAAAAATCTTATATGGCCAGTCACAACAGATGTCTACATATACAGTCCATCTTTAACCAGACAAGGGTCAATGTGCAAACAAGACCTTGCCCTGACTGAAACAGATACTGACTCTGACACTAACTCAGCGGAGACCATCAGAAGTATTCCAGTGGGACTCCGAAACATCTTCAAATCAGAAGGAGTCAAACCATTTCCCACCTTAAGATCTCTGCTGGTACGTCCTAAAAAGACAGGACCCGCCTGTTTAGTTCAATTAAACTTCAGATGATACTTTCTTCACCATCTGCTCTTTCCCACAACAGTGTGAGATAGGAATACAGAAGAAGAAGAAGAAGAAGAGAGGGACTGTGTCTTTTAGGTCAAGGACATCAGGTGTCAGATTGAGGAAACCTGCACAGACTCCTAAAGTTGTTGCCTAGAAAAATCCATTCATGATTCACACTTCATCTGATTTGCAAATGAGCACAAGTAGAGGCCTCAGTGAGTTCACACAGGGACAGGAGACTTCAACAACACATGCACACCCTTTGCTGGGTGATATAAGGACAAACACATGGAGGGGGTACAAGTCCTTTTTTGTATGTAAGTACAGACCAAAAAAACGTAATACAGCACATCACTTCACAAGTATATATGATAAGTTATAAATAATAGAATAATCAGCACAGGAGGAGCACTACAACGCTGTGTCTTATCACCAGTTTTACACACTTTGTACAACATACAAAGGAACGCCTGTACTCTGAGTCAGATCAGATCTTTTTAAATATGCAGACGACACAGCCTTGGTGTTTTGTTTTTGTTTGATGTCTGGAATGTGTTTGGAGAAAAAGATGCCGATGTTGGTGTAGACAACAAAAAGGTGACACTGACGACTGTTTCACAAATTAGTGTGTTGCATACTTGACTCAGTGAATTGGCTGAAAGAGTCTCCAGCTTTTAAGGATGACTATCTTGTCTTCGTCAAGACATGATACACGATTAACCAGAAGTTTGAATTGGACTTAATTGGAGGAAATGGGAGATAATATAGGACGTAGCACCCCAAGCTGATGAGGTGTATCTTTTTTTGCTGTATTGTTCCTTTTATGGATTGTCTCTCTTGTTTTACTGTGTTATTTTTGCTGTCTCTGGGTATTATATGCACTCTTGACTTTGGATAATAGTTACATTTGAATTGAAGTACCAGAAACAAGCCTGGGATATCATGATAAGGAAACGTACCCTGGGAGGATAGAGTACTTACCATCGCTTGAAGCAAGGCCACCAGGTAAAATCCGTTTGACGTAGACTCCAAACTCCTCTCCAGTCAGCTCCTTCACACCACCGATCACCTTAATTCCTGTTGGGAGAAGAAAAATCAAATTCAAATTTTTTGCAGTTATTAGTAGAGATCAGAGACTTAACTGTGTTTAGAAGAACATTTGGATTTAAGAGTTTGAAAATATAATTTCAGTTCCCTCCCTGCTCACACTATGGAGTTTTCCTGTCTGTGACAGCATGTATGAGTGCAGAATAAAGTAATCAGATTCAGCTTAAAATGATGCAACATCAACTCAGAGCTCAACCTGTAAGTCACCTCTACATCACTACATGTTCATCTCACTATTTTAGGTTCCACAGTAAAAATCTGGTGAACTCCAAATAGAACAAATGCTAATTGAAATACATAAATGAATAATAATAACTTGGTACAGATGGGATTTTAAATCTTGTGATCCCAGGGGAGTGAGGGGAAGGTCATTCGTCAGCAGCTGCCATTGTGTCGGTACACCGCTGACAGAAGAGGAATGTGAGGGTCATATAAGTCAGCTCTCCGGTCATTCTTTGATTTCCAGGGGCATTATTGGTGCCAGACTTTTACTGAGGAAGGTCCCAACCATGTTTATGCTTTTCTCAGTCCAATACATACTTTTTGAATTGACTGGACTGCGAAATAAACTTTCATACAGCATACATTTTGAATTGACTGGAAATATAGTTGTGTGGCTTGTAGCTGATGTGCATTCAGGGAAAAGTTTATGATGCTTGTGGAGTTTGTTGATCGTGAGGATTGTTAGCTCCCCACGACCACCACCGCTCTCTGTGAACACAGTGATTGTCCAGGAGTAGCCTCAAAACTACTAAATGAATACGTGTACAGTCCATGTACTGGACAATAGACTGAACCTATTACTGAACTGTGGACAGAATCAGTTTAACATAACAGGGTTAATTGATTACAAACTAAAAATCTTTGAACAAACCTGAACTCAGCTAAACAATTCTTATTGGCGGCCACTAGACATATCAACCAATGAACTAACAATTCTGACATATTCCTGCTCACACTTTAGAGCACCCTTTAACTAGACAGCTTCTATATTTGTGTCATTACTTCAAACACATACATGCATTGCTGTACTTGAAGTGGATACACTGAAGCTGGTAGTGTCTCCTCTATCTAACCATTAGATCAGGGCTTCTTCAGCTTAAGGCTGCTCTTGGCCCGTTACCACAGAGACAAAATAGTTACACTAATTGGGTCTGGAGCAAAGTGGCGCATGTTAATTATCGCCTGTTAGACGAATGGGGTTATAAAGTTCCCCAACTCAGTCCTCCCTCCCGTCTTACTCTTCACTGTGGAAAACAGTCTCTTGTTCTTTTGTTCAGCCTCAAAGCACTCTCCTCCCCCCGCCTATCATCAGATAAGAAAAACATAATTCTATGCATAAGCAGCTGGAGCAAATATAAAAGACATGTCTCTCTCCCTCTTTTTCATGATGCATCAAGGGCACGTTTGTTTCCCAAGGATCAAATATTCCAACATTTTAAGACCTTGTAAAGATCATAATATTCACTGTGATGAAGAGGGCACACTTGTTTTTAAAAACAATACCCCAGATGATACAAGAACAGAGACTGAAAAACTGCTTCTTTAAAGCCCACTCAGACAAAATCAACTGTGACGGAGACGGTGTTCACTATAAACACGGTATCCCGTCTGCACGCTGCCGGTGGCACAGCTCTCAGCAGCATTAACACAGAGATTAGCATGTGCTGTTCTGTAGGGCAGCAGGAGTGTTTGATACTCTGTCTGCTGCTGTGGAGGCTTCAGATGTACAGTAAGGGGAGTCTTTAGGCTCTGTGCATTGGAACAGTATGTACACGTGCTCAAGTTGGATGACTATAAGCTGCTTTGCTTCTCACCTGTGCACTGCCTTTAATGCTATACTATACGTCTGCACAAACACACGCACCTTCAGGCCAGCCTTTCCTCCTCCTCTCTCCTAACATACTGTACCTTTCACTGCTATTTTAGTGCACTATATTCTATCTTTATGTTCATACACCAGGAGTTCATGTAGTTGGTGGAGAAGTAATTTTCCACTGTTCAACTCTGACACAATGCCTGAAGGACAAAACTGTCTTGCAACTACTTCTTTTATTCCTCTGTGCCCTTTTTGCTCACCTGTAACTCAAAAACCATTTATGCTACACATATTCTTCATAATTATGGTGTGTCATTCTACAGTATGCTGTATAAACTATGAATACATTTGCATGTTTAATGAGGTAAATCATTTTTAAACATCATTTTGGCTTTCTTTGTACTCCTTTAATGCTTGTTTTATTGCTCCTGAGACAACAGTGATATGTCAAATTGTGTGTAATTCTTCTTACATTTTAAAAACACTCCCACTGACATCCATGACATTTATATCTCAGCTATTGTATGCAATACAAATACAGTATTCTCTAGAATATTTAACCTCACTTAAAGCTGGAGGACAGTGATGAAAATAAAATGTATAAATCCTGTCCAGGGCTTCAAGCCATAACAGATCCACGTGACATGCCTCTCTTCATGGTAAACAGATTGCTGTTTGCTGTTTTCCAAAGCACTTGTCCTCACATTCACACTCAGATGCCAGTGAGCTACCATGAAAGGCACTGGGAGCAATTATACGTTGAAAAAATGGAAATCTTAGGAAACAAAGAAAAGCAGAGCTGTTCGGATGTTAAACATATTCCAAATGCTTATTTGAATGTAAATATTGTGTAAACGTGTAGGAGAAGTACAACATGTTTAGCTAGTTCAGCATTATGGAGGGATTAATACAAAGATATATATTCTAAAAAATAAAAGACTCCCTGGCACATGCCTGAAATAATTCAGCTCACGCACATCATCACATTGTTTTAAAAATCATGTATAATATAACATTGTATAATGTTTGACTGTATTTGTATACATGTATATGGGCTGTTTGTCCTTGCGTAGGCAAAAGCTCCACGGGCATGCTGGTGTGGAAGTAAATAACGATAAAAACAACAGCAGCTCACTGCATTCTTATCCCAGCTGAGTTAAGTGGGTTAGGGCTTTGCTACATGACCTACTTCAACACCCAGGCACAAGGATACCTAGTCTGCATAGAAAAGCCCTTTAAATGTAGGACTTAAATTATTTCAGCTGTTCAAAATCACTCTCCATTGCCAGCGAGTAGAAGATGATGAGTAGGGCTACAAACATTATGTTGTTAGTTTAAACTGTGCATGTGATTTGGACTTCTAAATAAATATACAGTATTGCTTGTGAAGATTGATTTAAAATACTAAACTTGAGGCTTATCACTTTTTCATGAGTACCACCCTCCTGATTGCTACTACATGCTATAACAAACTACAACAAATGTATAATTACAAAAATGGTGGCAATACAGAACGAGCAGTCCACAGAGTTAAAGCTGCACTTAATGCATTGACCATGGATCACATGTCTAACTTGAAACTATTGATAGTGATAATAAATCCACAAATGTTTGAAACTCTTTCAGCTCATTGTTTTGATTCAGCAGCAGCTGTTTCCAGTGAAGAAGCTGTGATAAAGCCTCGATGCCGAAACTACCTGCCCAGCACCACACAGCAGACACTGTTGAAACATCTTGTTCTCTTGCCCACAAGTGGTTAAAAATCTATTAATGCTGCTTTAAAGCTTTTAATAAGGTTCGGTAATTCATGTTTTAACAAAAAGCATGTCTTCACCTGAGCTTCACCCCTTTCTCTGACTCGGATGAAAACAGGCTTTCATGTGCTTATGACCTCATCTCTCCAGATACACATTGCCTTGACTTGTGCAACTTTTTAAAGATAGATAAGACCTGTTTTTGTTATATTTGTTGATGCATGTACACTGTACATACAGTATGTATAATTGTACTGCTACTTTCTTAACCATTGCAGATTATTTTTAATTAAGTATGACATATTTCCTCCAAAAATCTGTTCAGTTTTTGTGCAAAATTCAAGATATTTTAATTGTTCATGGATGATTCATGGATCTCCATGGTTTAAGATGTGGGTTAAGTATTTTATTATTATTATTTATATTAATTTCTATAGTTTCTAAAGAGAAAATGAGTACTTACCCAAGCCATTCTCACAGTCTGTAAACTCCATAGAATGAACAGCTCGATCTACTCCATATGGACCCATTAGTGTCCTGTTAGAGAGACAGAAGAGAAGAGAAAATAAGTACATGTCAGCAAAGCTACACAGTCAGATTGTGACTACTGAATGCCAGTGAGTGCTTTACTTTGTGAAGAATATACATCCTCATGTCAAGAGTGGAACTTGGCAAGCACTGCAGATACGTTTAAAAAATATATGAAGCTTACCCATCAGCCTTTATGTACAACTTCCTCATCTACTGTATGCTGGACCAGTTCAAGAGCAAAACAAAAACAGTCCTCGAAATCCAGACTGCATATTAATCAAGTGTTGATGAATACTATTGTCCCAAATGCAACAAGGGCAATGGAGGAGCTGCTCACAGGTGTAAAAAAAAAAAGACAACTTATAAAAGAAAAAAAAATAATTGAATGAAGTTACTGTTGGTGTAAAACATTTTAGTGTTAATTTCTTGAGCGACGCAGGTTTCAGCACTCTTAGCTGTTTAAAAGGTTGAATTAAAATGTGAAATAGTCCCTAGAATACCTGAACAGCAAATCAGAAAATTTTGTTGTCGTGTTGGTAAGACTACTGTTCCCCTGACACCATATGCCATCACTTGCTTAGAGGTGCAAATATATACCTTGAAAACAGACTGAATGAGTAATATTCAAAGCGTGTTAACAATCCATGCACATTTTTAACATTAGAGCATCCAAACACTGAAATCCTGCCGGTAAAAATATATTCTGTTTGTAGCTGTGTTGAATAAGTTGTGTTTTTGCCTGCTGCTGCTGCTGCTGCCACCTCGCACACCAATCCATCCAAGAATGATACATCTATCTTTAACAGCAGAGGCAATGGCAGAGTCTTCTTTGTGCCCGTACATACTTTCATTTAGCACATTTGAAAATGCTCATCTTCTTTCACTGCCTGCTAAGAATCCAGAGACACAGTGTCTTTTTGTTTTATTCTTGTAAGAATCCGGATCATATGGAGTTCGTCTGTGCCAGCAGTGAGCTAGCATTTGCCTTCAAGTCTCAAACTCTGTGTGAGTATGTGCAAATATATTTCCACTTGTTGTGTTTCCAATATAATGTCTGTACATGACCTTGTACTGTGTGATATATTACATACAGGCACAATAATTTCCTACTGATCCTGTAGAGCTGCACGATTATTTTGATCAATGTTTTAATGTCCATGTTGTGCTACTTATTTTGCTATCCTTATTCACAGTGCATTTCCTAGAAGTAAAACATAAATTGAACTATACCAAAACTTTTTACCCCAAAAAAATCAACAGAGCGCTGCTTTGGATAGATTTGGTGACTGGGCTGCTGCTGCAGTGTGCATGCCCAGGGGCTCCAAAAGTGAAGCCAAATCAATCACCCCTGTGGCTGGATGTTAGTTTGATGTTATAAGCAGTGGAGTTTTTATGAGCAGACCTTGCATTTTAAACATATTGCAATATGGCATCTCTACTATGGAACATTAAGACTATTTGTTATTTAAAATAAAAATGGCACAATATTCAATACAGGCAAAAGTTTTGTTCAAATATTGACCTAATTTTTATGTATATATGGTACAAATCAATAGTGCAAAATGTTGCACTGATATACATGGTATCCAGTAGACAACAAAATATGTCTGAATATGACTACATAATGTTAATGTAAAGCAGATATACAACAGTGCCTTGTATATACATCTACTGTAACAAATCTATAATCATTCATAGATGGAGGGGAAAAAAATACTAGTATGAATGAATGAGCCTACAAAGTCCAACAGATGAGGAACCTTGCCCTCGTTGATCTTTATTTTACCCACAAAAGCAACTAGACACCCAACCTACATTGTTATTCAGATTTTAAGCGCTTGTTGAACTTGTTGTGATAGTAATGCACACAGACAGAGTCCTGAAAACAGTACAGCATTCGTTTACTATTGATTTACATACACCGGTGGAGATGAAAAGCCACAATTTCCTCTCATCTATTAAACTTAAGCTGTCCTGAGAGTCTGTCCTCACAAGAAAAATGATAGAATTAGACATTTATCAAACCTGCCTATGTTTATGTTTTTCTGATGAATAACCTCAGATCATGTGAATAATAACTGTTGAAGAGGTGGAAGTAGCATCATGTTGTTATAAAATCTGTTAGGTAGAAGGAGAGTAAATGATCAAAACTCATGAAAAACATGAAAGGCCCTTTATAGAACCAGTGTTTAAGTATGGCAGCTCAACGTGGAAGACTCGAGTAAGAGGACTGTAGTGCTGTAGATATAAAAAGTTCATTCTAAGGTAACAAAAACTTTAGACGCTCTCATTTTAATGTGATCACACACTAATGGGAACATAGTTTTGCTTATTATATTCCATTACTGCCAATAGGATCTCCTAAACACTGGACCTTGAACCGTACTTTTAGTTTCCAAAATTTAAATTTATGTTTTGGCCACTTGCGGAGCAGCACAAATTGTAAACATAACAACATTATTACCTATTAAAGGTTTGTTAGAGATGCATGGATCGCTGGTCATAAAAATGAACATTCTGATTAATAGCAGATGGGTTGAAATAATACATCATTAATGAGGCAACATGCAGAAGAAACAATAAGTGCATCTGCCCATTAAGAGGGACGATGTGTGCACTTACGCACGAGGAACAAAGCATAGCATAACGATTACATAGTTTCCTGCTCAGGATCTTATGTTAATGAATCTGTGCTTCTACGCATCCTAAAAGGTCACACACAGAGTCCAGGTTCATTCAGTGAAATAGTTTGAATTTAAACAGTCGTCCTCCTGAGGAATCCTGAACTCCATCAGAGCTGTGTAAAAATGTATTTTTAAAAGCTTAAAAAAAAAAGCTAAAAATTCATTTTCTTCTTCTGTCCTGTGAAATTTGTTTGTTAAATAAAAAATTTAAATGACTGGCACTGACAAGCACCCTCTTTCATCATTAAAGTAAATCACTAAAGACAACACTTGTACATCAATACAAAACACAATAAAGAAATCGCCTGAAAAGCACTTGCTGCTCGACATCATTTAAAAGGCAATATAGCCTACAGGGACCTGTAGAGCTGGAGTGACGTTCATGTGTGTGCAGGTCTCTAAATCGCAGAAAAGAAATGGTTCAAGTGGGTGATTTATGCATACATGCAAATTCACAGTGCACTGTGGGGAATCTCTTGGATTTGAGGTTGGCAGAAATTTTTACTTAACATTGCAGCACAAGAACTGTTCACTCTGGTGTCGCCCAATTTTAATTATTCCTAATTCAAATTAAGCATCTAATAATAACATCCATTTAATGAATGCTTCAAAAGATGGTGTAAAATAGTAGAGATTAAGATAAACCAGTGCACACTAAATCTGTTGTTTAGCTGTAAATATTATTAGCAACACTCAAATCACACAAAAAATGATTTAAGAGATTATTATGTTCCTACTTGTGAATACTTAAAACTTAAAAATCTGTGTCTGGTAGCCACCAGAATGACAAGGAGGATTATCAATATTTCAGCTGCAGTTCATCCATAGCAACGTGACAGTCCCACTGCTGTCAGAGAAACAATGAAGCTAATTGTGGAGACACTGAACTTCAAACAAAACCACTGTCAGCATCAGATTGCACTCAGCATAAAATCTGAAGACAGGAAGAAGTGTGGAGCATAATTCATACTACTGATGACCTGTAAATACAAGACTCTTCAGAGACAGATACTCTTACGTTGAGCTTCCCATGGAGCGGCTGTGGTTTAGGTGGGAGAGCAGGCTGCCTGCTGATCACAGGGTTTGTGGTTTGATCTCCACATCTCCAGTGCATTCCTAATTGCTGGTCCCAAGCCTGGATAAATGAGGTAGGTCCAAATCAAATATGCAGATCATCAGATCTCAAATAGATGACCCGCTGTGCCGACCCTACAGGGAGCTGAAAGTCCTCACACACTGTACTGTGAGTAATCTCTTGGAGATGAGGTTGGCACAAATGTAGTATTACTTAACAGTGCAGTAGTTCTTGATGTTTTTCTTTGTTGTTGTTGTTTGCAAAGTCGAGAATGAATTTCCATGTTTTCGTTTACATTCAACAACTTTTAAATTAAATACATGGTATGTACTTTGTTTATACATCTTCTTGCAGGCATCTTGCAGGCATCTTGCTCGCCTTTTATATGGGCACATTATTGCCTTTTATTGGTCCTTAACACCGCACCACATCAATCTCACAACTACTGCCAGTCAGCAGAAATATTCTGTATGTATCACCTCAGTCTGGTGCTGGTGACAGGAATGTGCATCCTCGTGAGGCAGAGAACAAGATAAAAACAATTATTCCTCCTTTTCCAGGTATCAAGATGCTGATTGTGTGAGTAATTCTCATAACTTTTTCTAAACTAAAATATGTACTACACTATTATGGACAACAGAATATACAACAGAACAAAGATGAGCCAAGATTTCCTCCTTAATTCTTAACTATTTGTGATAGGGCCAGGCCTAAAAACCTGAATCCAGTTCCAGATGTAATGGGTTCATTACACTGTGTGCCCACAACTTATCTGTTGCAGGTCGGCTCAAGATTCAAAATGCCTCCAAACCACAACAGCAACACAAATATCACTGTACACTTGAATCAGTTGTAAATAATTAAATGAGCAATGTTGACCATTAAGTATCAGAAGATAAAATGTTGAGTCCCTGTTCACTTGTTGTGTTGGCTCTGGCTCTCAGCATTAGCATAATTATTGGTGCATTGATTTGTCAATTAATTGACTAATCAATCAGCAGCAGTCATGGTGAATACTTGACAAGAGCTAATTAATATGCACACTTGTCACCAACTGGACATGGGGGTCTACTGTAGGCTGTCTACATGTGGTTATTGACAGCGTTGTAGATGTATTACTAAACATTATCTGTCAAAATGAAGGACTTTTACAGAGATTTTTACATCATTGTTAAAGAAAATGCAATAGAAATTTATTAATGTGACCCCTGGTTAAGAGGAGTGATCAGTCAGTAGTCACTATGAAACAGAACAATCAATATTAAGTTGTGAATCACCACAACCTTAAAAGAAATATATTAGGCTGATGGGTCCAGTAGTATGCAAGAATGGCTGCAAGCAGATACACACACAAACTCTTGACACCCACCAGGCTTAGCTTAATGGAAATAATGATGTAGTTAGGGAAACGTGCCAATGGTTCATTAGCATATAGCTGTATTTTTTTTAATAGATCACACTAACCATTAGGAAATCACCACAGAAGCTTGCTGTTACCATGACTTCTGAGATGGATTCACATTGAGTCCATCCTAACTTTGTTTTCAAACATAATAAACATCTGAATGTCCGTCAATGAAAAGGCAAACAAACAACCGTGACACTCGTTGCGCACGGCGCACGACAAATGGAGGTCTGAACGGTCACGAAAATAAAAGCAGAAAAAACAACACAGCTTTAAACAGGTTCTTCCACCTGCGTGTTGATATAATTTGTTCCTCTAAACACGCACACAGATACACATGTCGACATTAAACATTTAAATGCAGCGCCACGTTTACCGCTTTACCGAGTGACGGGGTTAACCGCTTCTCGCGCTTTAACCGTACTTTAAACCGTGTTTTTGTGTCCACATACACAAGCAGTAACATCACATTTCACCTGTTATTGTAGAAACAGACGTGAGTCCAACACCACAAATACAACATTCACTCAACACTTCACAAAAGTAACAAGGCAGCAGCGTCCGACCACAAACACCTCCACCAGACACCGTGCGTATTTTCTTTGTTTTACCTGCTAATGATGACAGCTCCTTTATACATGACTGAGAAGGTTGGCATGTTGACATGGAGCCGCTTCTCCGGTACGACTGTCGGTCGGTCGGAGCTTCCCCAGCCTTCAGCCTTTAGTCTTCAGTCGCATGCTGGTGTGTGTCTACACAGGCAGCCACTAATTCCAGTTAACTGTCCGCTCCAAACATCTCCACCTTCACCCACAGATTTAATCTCTTACGTAACTAAAGTCACCAAAAATAATTAAAAAAAGAGGACACGAAGCAGTGAGGCGGGAAATTATTTTCTTCCTCACACAGTCAGGCTACCTGTCACTTTTCTGATCGACTGCACAGTGTTTATTTGTTGCTTCAAATAAAAGTGTAAGTTTTTTATGTTTTTGATTATTGCCACTGGCTATTCATAATTTCCCCAGTTACAGAGAGTTACTTGTGTGGCCACCTGTAATCTTCTTCTTTTACATCTCACAGTGTTATTTCTATCCTCACACTCTTCTCAATATCAATCCTGTTTTATATGTTTGTTTTCTTATTATTACCTGCAGGGGTACCATATTTCATGTCTTGAATGACAATAAAAAGAAAATTATCCTATGTCCTCATTACATTTTTAAATATTTACCGCCTTAAAACTTATTTTAGAAAATAACACATTCATACAGGAAAATGACATTATAAAATATATATGTTCAATACTCCTCTGCCACCCACTGCAGTGACAACGTACAGCCAAAGAGAATTCAGACAGAGCAGGAGGGGCTTAGATGCCTTCAAACACATTAATGCATAAGTGCCCTGCTCTCCATTTAGAAACAGAAATTTAATCCTCAGCTGACATCCATTGTCATTTGTTATTCAAGCCTCTAACATCTGTGTTTTATAGCTGCCTGTCCGTGCTGCAACTAACAATTAATTTCCATCATCAATCAATCTATTGATTATCTCTGATAAATAAATTAACAAGTTATTTTTATAAAATAAATGATAGAAAACTTACTGGCAAGTGGGGATGGTTATGTTTATTCTACTAAATCTAGCTCAGTCTTGTGTCTTCTCTTGATTTGTGATGCCTCCTTCAAGCTGCTGGAGAATCCTGATTTCGTAAAATAACTATTAGACCAGTGTTTTCCAATCTTGGGAGGGTTGAAAGACAGGATAGAAAAGCAGTATCCTGCAAGACACTGAAGCCCAAATCGCTCCCAATGGGCAGGCAAGCTCTTTAGCATGGCAGCTCCATCATCATGTATGAGTATGTGTGTGAATGAGAAACAAACTGTAAAGCATTTTGTCTTTGAAAGGTGGGGTCGAAGCGAATATCCCTAGCAGACAACGAGGGGATATTTGACTAAAAGTTTTAGGTCCAGTGTGTATGATTGAGGCAGCTCTACATAAGACAGAAAACAAATATAATATACAAGGAAATATTCAATACTATGTTTTCAGTTGTATATAACCACTGAAAAATAAGAACATTTGTTTTTTGTTACCTTACAATGAGCCAAACAAACAAACAAAACACTAGCTCTAGATAGGGCCTTTTGTGGTTTTTCATAAGTTTCGTGGGTATTTAGTTAGTCACAATCTGCAGCTTCACTGCTAGATGCCACTAAATCCTACACACTCTTACAAAAGCATGTCTAAAATACCAGAAATGTAATGAAGCTGAGTTTTCATGTTATATGATGATTTAAAAGTTTTGCCAATAAAATAAACAAACACATTCTATTCATTAATCCAATGCAACACAACAAATTCTGCAGACCGTTATACATACAACATCTCAGGATGAATGTAGATTGTAGCTCCATGCAAATTAAACATCATTTTAGTACAAACGAGTAATCAACATTTTTACTATCAAGCTAAATACATGTGAAAATCCTAGTTTACCACATCAGCTAAGCATAGCCTCATAATCCCTGGCATGCAAACACAAGAAATATCTGCCAGAAAACATACCTGGAAAAAGCTAGAGGCACTTTCAACCTATGGAACATGTTTGTAGAAAAGCCTAGACGTCTGATTCTTGTTAACACTGGTTCTGTATATTCCCGCTGCCAAGCAGACACTGTATGAAGAGTGCCAATTGATAAGGAGATGATAAGCTTATGGCAAAAGGATCATACGAACAAATCCATATAGCATAGCGACGTGCTAAATATAAGCCTTTATAAGAGGGCTACTCAATGAGTCAGCACACATTATACTACATTTGTCCAAACCATACCCACATTACAGCCTTCTATTTCATGTATTTACTTGGCCTGTTAAAGCTGCCCTGAGTGTGAAACTCTATTTTTTCAGGCCTTTAATGCTGCATTAATGCACTGATTTTGTTTGTTTGTTTGTTTGGCCACTTGGAGGCAGTAGAACAAAAATCAACATTAAAATCACCTTATGAAGCTGTTATGTATACATGCATAAACAGTTGCTTATTTAAACATACAGTAGACATGAAGCAACATAAGCATTCATTGCGTTCCTGCTTGCAGAACACATCATCTGTGGGCAGGAAACCAAAACACTGAGCTAAAAGAGGCTAAAAAGCTTCATAGAGGCGGTGACAATTCTCTGTGGGTTCATCACTATGAGTATCACACACACATTTCATCCACTGTTAATATAAAAACTAATTAGTGCGGCTTTAAAAAAGTTACATAATTTTGCTCTGAAGAATAAAATAATCCACTTGACTTGCAGAAGATACAGCGCTCGCTGATCAAAGAGGACATAACTGAGGTTATCAATTCAGAGGGTAAGACCTTCTCAAAGGGGGAGCTTTCTTCTCCAGGTCACTCCAGCGGAGTATACATGCTCAGCATTTCCTCAGAGTTCATTTTTCCCCCATTGGAGCGCCAGAAAAGATGTGGTCACAGACAGATATATAGCAAATCTGAAGAAAAGGGGTCTGTTCTTCAAAATAATGAACTAATAATAATGATAATTTGGGTCTGTACAACACAATAAACACCATAATTCTTTCTGCTACTGCTGGTAGAAATGTGAAATGCAGTGTATGTTCCCAGTGTAATAGCAATGTGCACTGTCATTGATTCAGTCTCGGGATAATCATTCAAAATTAAAAAGGTGCAATTTCATGTGAGACAAATAAAACCCTTTCCATGATCTTTTCAAAAAAAAAAAAATACAAAAACAAAAAAGCTCAAACTTGTTTTATTTGTTTTAATTGACAAACAACACACTAAAAGAGAGATGCTAAAAGAACAGCGGACTGCTCGCAGAATATTAATTCTAGCACCTGGTATTTTCATTTTTCACTAATTTATACTAAAAATTAAAAAGCCAAAAATGGGGAGTGATATACAAGTCCTAGGTCATAGTTTGAAAAGAAAAACAAATTGGATATTGGCCAATGACTTAAATTGAGTGGTAATGAAGCTGCTGATAATATCTTTCACAAATGTTATATGTGTGTGGTTATTTGTTGTTCTATTGATACTCATTACAGAAAAAAAAAAGCTTGTTGTTGTTCACAGTGGTAAATAATGCATTTTTCACACTTTACATCGAGTGGGCCAGACTGGACCATTTGGCAGGCTGATTCTTGCCTGCAGGCCATAAGTTTGACGCCCCTGCTCTAAAGCAATGCCAAGGTTTCTGGTGTTTACCCAGTTGTTAAGATAAGAAGAAGCTGGAGGCCGTCAAGTCTTAACTAACCCAGCGGTCTTGTACTAAATCCAGACACAGGCTTTGGGAGCACAGATGTAAGCCTGACTAACACTTGACCGATATGGTGGCCAACTTGTTGTCACTGCTGCCATCTCATTTGGTAATGCCGGCATAATGCAATGTTGTTATCTCTAGCTATGTGATCATTTGCCAAAAATCTAACATTTCAGAATTCTGTTGGTTGAAGGAAGAAAGATGACATTTAGACCAGCACATTTCAATTCTTTAATTTTTTTTTTGATTTTTAAAAAACGGAACACAATATACTCTAAAATAGACACTACTGCTGTCCAGGGTGCTGAATCCGTGCCGGGCGTGCCCTGTGGACATGGTTTGTTTTGACTGATCACTTCAGCCAGATCATTTGTCTCACCTGCCAGACTTGCTATACTTCTGTACAGACCTTGTTCCAGATCCCTCGCAGCTACACGGGTGCATAAAATATAATTTAACACAAGAAGTCTCAATCGTTGCTGCACGTCCAGAGTGAAGACCCAAGTGTAAGATCAAGTCATTATGTGCCCTTCAACTAAAGCTTGTATCCAGTAATTTAGTCATTTATGAGAAAATAAGAATGTACTAAAAGATTTCGCTTTTGCTTCTTAATATCCAAATGTGATAGTAGTCATGAATCCGTATTTGTATCCATTACAAGTAAAATTGGGAGTTGATATGTTGCACACTTTTTATTAGTTTATTTAGCATGGACAGTTAAGTATAACAATATACAGACACAGATACAATCTGTAGTAACCATGTTTTCATAATGTAGCATAAAACTGACTGTAATATGCATAAACATTCTTTTCTACACTTGATCCTGCTTCATTAATCTCTATCACTGTGGAGCACAAACCCGCTGTATGCATCCATAAATGGAAGCAGACACGCTACCCGCTTGTAAAACTGTCGAGGTTTTCAGAACAGAAAGATTGTGGTCATTGTGTGTGACCATTATATGCAGGTGTGACTATTTAGGCCTACCTATAAACCAACATCAGCTGTGATATCTTGATCATTAAATGTCAGAAAATGTTCCACAATTCATTTATAATACTGAACAAGACATTACAACTTCATAGTTAAGGATAAAATAAGAGATTATTAATACAGGGTAATGATCACTTGAAACTAAATAAGAATGATTAAATTCATCACTTATAATTAAAAATATCATTATTTAAAAACTTGAATTTGAAGTTTACAAATACGCTTTCAATGTTTTACAGATAGATGTAGACTGAAAAAATGTGGCATATGTGCGTGTGTCTCAAGTATGCATGAGGTCTTTCATTTCACATTTTACCAGATCAAGTGTGGTAAATGGCATTTGCATGGTATTTGTGCATTTGTATTGTTCAATACATCTGGCCCTAGGTTAGGAAAAGATTGATCGACAGGCTAACCCACTGCAGCACAAGTTTAAAGATTGTCACTGTAGCTCTGCAGCTGGGTGACCCATTCTGTAGTCGGGAAACATTGACATGCACTACTCTATTCTATTATATATTATCTTTTACTCTATTGAACTATTAAAGTAAGAAACAAAAAAACAAAAAAACTTTAACAGTCAACAGTCCTCTGCAGCTGTGATCAGGGAAACTCTTGGATTTCATGATATATTAACATATTGCATATGGTGCAAACCTGGACTTTTCTCAATGGAACAAAAACAAAGTTCATGTTTAATATCAAGATTATTCAGTAGGTGTATTTGTGTGAAAATCCAGAAAGATTTGCAGTTGCATGCGGGGGCAGTTTGCTGTTTCTTTCATCATGTAGACAGCCTTTCAGAGGGACATGACTCTCGCTCAGGACCTTAAGCCTCACATTCAGTCGCACCTTCTTTTCTCTGCTATCCATATTTCAAAGGTTTGAATCGTTTGTGTTTTTCTAAGGGGCAAATCAGTGTTTGCGGTAAGCCACAGAAATTCTTTCAATAAGCATTTGATTTGGGTGACTTGTGTTTACTTTGATCAGCCGTTGGATTACTTAACATTTAAAATCCTGCATTTTTTAAAATGTAATACCTAGAGAAGCTTAGCAGTCCTTCAAAGCATCTCACAAAGACGCTTTGAAGAACTGAAGGGTGCTTTAGACCTGAACCAAAAAACAGCTGAAGGCTGCAGGGTGTTGCTTTATATTCACACACTGTCAAGGTCGAGCATTTTGTTTTGTGGTGAAGTGCTTTGGGGTGCACATTCATATTTATCACCTTATAATGTTGTTATGGTGAATGTGTTGGTAAACAGTTACCACATCCAGCAAACATTAGCATTCATTTGGTAGCGTACATGCAATACTCACTCTTTTTAGCTCCTGTCTTGTCCCAACCAATGCCTGAGAAAGATGTGTCTCTATTTATCAGCCAAAAGTTGCAGCATGTTCACCAGCTAGTCTCTAACTCTGACTGCTATTTGCTGCTGGGCAGGTAGCATGCACAGGGTTCATTAGAGCCCTTTTCAATAAATACAGCTTCCTTCTGTTGGAGCAGAGAGCAGTGTTTGCAGCCAAAAACAAAAACAAAAAAATGAGCAATGAAATTACTGCTGGCATGAGTGAAAGGTTTCTTTTAACTACTTATGCCCTGGTTACATTTCAAAGAGATAAAATGATTTTTAGAGATTGATGTGCTGTGAGGGAAAAAAAAATCCTCACACTGTAAAAATCAGTGTTCCCGCAAAATGGAGCTTGGGCCTTAGATAAACTTCCCTGAATAAGTAAAGATTACAAATAGTCTAAACCCACTGGGACTTAACTACCCACATTCAGAATGTGTCCACTTTGAGCTTTAAATCGTTAACAGTATGATATTCCAGTCTCGCAATTCAACTGGAATCATATTATGAATATAGGATCATACTGTGGAGTCATTTTACAAAATCCTGTTATCCAAATAAATGATTCCAAGGAAACTGTCAATGAAACTAACAGGATATATGAGATTTTGCTTTATTTTTTTTTTTCATTTAATGTAATGCATAACAGTGAAAGATGGCTCATTAATGAACATCATTCTATACTTACTTTGAATTTTTACTTTTGCTCACATCTATACCTAGAAAAAAAACAAAACAGAAATATCTCCCTACTGGTGTGTATGGTCTGAGAAGATTCAAGATAACAGTCATGATCTATGTTGCTTCTACAGTAAAAAAGCTAAAATTTTAGTTTGGTTGATCTGGTGACACGGGTGTGAACATGGTTCAGTGATTGAGGTTCCAGAGATCTGTTGGTAATGACATGTATCGACTGCTGGTGGCAGCATCACGCCTTGAGCAGACTGTGAATCCCTTATACATGCAAACAATTTGAAGTGCAGGCAAAAAAGGCAAACTACCACACAGAATGCAAATATACTGAATGGCTGAAGGTGAAAAATATTGATTATCAATGTTAGCAAAATGGATAATGACACTCATAATGACACAATGTGAAGGATTTTTCAAACGAAGCAACAATGGTGCATCTTCAAGTGTAGTATAAATAAAACAAAATCTAAAATAATGACATAAAATGTAGTATTAGATAAAAATGCTGGTAACTCAACTATGATGGACTGGTCCATTTTAAATTTCAATTTTTTGTCTCTGCTACATGGTTTCACTGTAGAACATGCAAACACGGTCTCTCTAACGAAAAAGGACCACTAATAAACATGTTTTAATAAGATGTTTACCACAGATGTGTGTGTACTGTATATGTATGATTTCATGCTTGTTACAGCACTACTCTGTGCATTAACAAGCGTATATGTCCCTCCCCACACACACACACACACACACACACACACACACACACACACACACACACACACACACACACACACACACACACACACACACACACACACAGATTTATTCTCTTCTTTTATTTGGCAGCCATGGCAACGACCATTTGCCTCCGAACTTTAATCACTAAATCTGCACAGTGGGTTGTTATCAGATTATGGGATTATCCAATCCACACTGAGAAATCAAACAGGCTGGGACCCAATCACAGAGAGACACTCACGCTCACCCACGTACACAAACTTAAAACTCTTGGGTGAGCATGATGTGTTTGTGCAACAGAGAGCAACGCAAAGAAGCGACGAAAACTAAAGCGATCACTGCCAAGTGTTTCCAGTTACAAGGCTGCCCTCTATGGGTAAGAAGAAACCCCAGCAGTATAAGGAGGTGTCCTATGAAGATGACTAAACAAACAGTTATGTTAACAATCAGTGTTTCTCATTAAAAACGTTTTGTGTGTATTTTGTATAATACAAACTGCCTTGAGGTCATTAGATAATAAAAGGTGTACGATTCTGGAGAAGAAACTTTATACAATTATAAAACCAGGAACACTGACACCTTTATTAATTGTCATTACTGTAGGGGCCTACAGTAATATCAATTTCTGTAAGCTTAATTGTAAACTAGATGTTAACAATTACACAAACACTATACATTCTTAGAGGAATGTTATAAGACTTCCTTTATGGGTTGCAGCTGTAGTCGGCTAAGATAACAATGTCCTAAAAATATTCCGTGATCTTGCGAAACAAAAATAATTAAATCTGTGGCCTCTTCAGCCTTCTGTAGGAAAGAGTGAAAAAAACAAGAAAAAAAAATCAAAGGCTTCTCTGGCTCTGAAATATTAATTAAAAATATCACAGTCTCTTTTTGTGTTTGCATATTCCAAGGATAAAAATGCATCATGGTTGTGTGGCTATGCAGCTGATTATGAGAAGTTTGCCTGGGATTATTTGACCAATGTTTTCACTACCTCTCTTCATTTTCCAAGTACATTTTAAGATGTGAGCATGCTGCCGTTTGAAGTAGAAACATCTGAAGTCAGTGAGGGTGAGAGCACTGTCACCATTTACAACTTTATATTTCATGTACTCTTGACTTTTTCAGCATTAAACACAAACTCATTTCTACGCAAGCCTCCTACTAAAAGGATAATTACTTATGTTATCTAGTTATTCCAGAATCAGGATGTTGTTTAATGATGAAAACATAAATGCAAGCTGTACAGGTAGAAGTTAAGAGAACATGCATTAGGAATCTTTAATTTTCTGTGAGTACCTGCACATTTTTTCAAACTGTGTGAAACGTGATAAACAGGGAAACTCGGAAGAGTTGAGCTGATAAATAACTTTTAGGTCAGCACATGCAGACATGCTTAACACACACGTTTGTATGTTTTCACAAGGTGGTTACCACAATGTAACCAGAATCAACTAAATATCATCCCTCAGGTGCACCCACACTGTCTGCTCTCTCACTGCTCTAATAGCATTGTCTTTAGCCAAAGCAGAAGCTGTTTTCAGAACAAAAGCTCTGATAAACACTCTGAACTACCTGCTCAGCACCAAACAGCAGACAGAGTTAGAGACTAGTGGAGCATTTAGCTGCTAAAGAGTCAACAAGGCAGTTCTATTGTTCAGTCACATTTGTGCAAGCAAAGTTAACTCAGGAGGAAAGGCCCAAATGCAGATGCTACAGGAGGCAGAGCTTGTGCAATCCAAAAATAATGTACTAACACAAAACACAAGACTTACAGGGTGGTGAGGCAGGCAAGGCTCAAAAAGTCAGAATGAAAAGGAAAGTTCCAGAGAAGCTAAGATCCAAAAACAAAACAACAAACCAGTGGGATGCTTGACACCTAGTACGACAGAAAACTGACACTGAAACCAAGGAACACACAGACTGAATACACAAGTAAAGGCAGGATGACAAGACACGGGTGACAACTAATCAGGGTGGAAACAAACTGGTGGAAAACACAAGTGCTATGAAAATGATCTCTAGGTGACATTGTCTCATCTGCTCATCAGATTTTCCTAAATAACATCTCTTGAACAATAAGAACTGTGAAATACAAGTTACATCAGCAACAGCTTTTACATGTTGCTTTGTCGCTTCGATATTGAAGGGGTATAAATGTCAACATCATGGGTTTTTACAAAATATTTTCTGAGGACTCTGTACCATTACATAATTGTAAGTTGGTTGTGGACTTTTTCTTTTGATTAATCCTTCAAAGCTTTTGAAAAAAAGTTACATATAACTAAATACAAAAGGACTGAATTCTAAGATAAAACAGAAAAAAAAGGGACATTGAAATTGATGAGCTTTCTTAATTACTTAATTAGCCTTCAGTTGAATGAAAGGCATGGAGCTCGTCTCAGCTAATTACAACTGTTAGGGCACACACCAGGAGCCCACTTACACTCGAAAAGAAAAAGAAAAAAAAAGAGAACAGGACGAGTGTTTGACACCTTTGACACTAGAAATAGACACAACAGACCACTCAGCTAAGTAAGGCAACATCAATAGGTTGAGAAGGAGAGGGAAAAAAAAAAAAAAATCAGCAACAACCAAACTTCCTGAAGGCAAACCCAGTCAGCAGTCTGCCTCAGGATCCACATCTTCAGTGGAGAGAAAATCAAACCCAAAGAAGTCATTCCCAGCAAATCGATCATCACCAGAGGGAATGGGGATGAGAGGAGTCGACAAGAGGTGAATTGGAATCCCATTACTGCACATTGATTTTACCTGACAAGGAAGAATGGAGCTGATTGTCTTTAAGAGTCTGCAAAATGTAAGAGAACTCCAAAAGGAGATAAGAATGTACGTGTTTAGAGGAATACAGGGATGTGCTGAAGAGCACCATACGACATTTTTATCCAACAGCCCCGAGCATAAATAGGAGCCATGTTTAATTTATTCAGATCACAACACCAACATAAAGGTACAAATATACTCCCGAAACAGACTCTGGTTCCAGTATACAGGATGGTAGTGAAAGTGGACATGTCCATTCATGTGCAGTCTGTGTTTGGACTGTATGTGTGATTAGGTGATCAGAAATTTTGTCCCCATACATTTACAGGAACCCTTTGCAAAAAAGGTCAGATGAAAAAATTCCCATTATATGGATCTGGCTCTGTAGTCATGGAAAGTATAAGTTTAAGTATTTTACATTTTCCAAACAACAAATTACAGCCCCATTTCTGTGAAAGTCACTGCCAAAGTTCTGTACTGTAGAAATAAAAAATGAACATGCTTTGAGGAAATCGGGCATTGAGAATGCCAAATACTTTATTACACTCTTTTTATAGTTAGAGATCCAATAGAAAATGTCTCTGATAACTCACAGACCTTCTTGTGAGAAGTTTTTGTTCGAGCTACTTTCTATTGAGAAAATATTATAAGAAAATATTAAGAAGAAAGTAACAAGATAGTTTTGAAGTCGACGTGTAATAGCAGATTTATGTTTTAGCATCTAACATTTTGGGTACCAACAGCACCAGTGTGGATGATTGAGAACATTCCAATGTCATGTAAGTCTGGTTTTGTGCTCATTTGACAGCAAATCAACCAATCAGAGCTTTTGTAGATGAGATTAAGAATGGGGACACATCTTCCTACACAGCTACTGTAGATAGCTACCTTTTTATATCTGTGAAATATAGTGATGAAGAATGGCAAAAGAAAACAAGGGTAGATGAATTGGACACAACTATACAGATTGTTTTATGTTTAAGTCCTAAAGAATATTTTCATCATGAAAAACTGACCACGTGGACTAAAAAAAAAATGAAGTGGCAGGAAGTGTACATCACTCAGTAGTGTTGTTTTCATCGCTTAATGGATCAGTGTGCAGGATTTAGTGGCATCTAGCGGTGTAGTTTAGGATTAAAGATTAAGTTTGATTTTCATCTGCGAAATAGGTGAGGGGGTAAAGTTTTTTCCAGAAAAAAAAAATAAATTTCCAAGCTAGCGTGTAGTAAAACACCTAGTTAATAGGACTTAAAGACATTAATGCTTTCAGTCCTATTTAGAACATGAAGTAGTGTTTCACTTCACTCTCTTATGACTGAAACGAGTATTACAACCCATTCACCTGTTCTTATGTCATAAACAGGAAAGAAAACAACTGTGCGATCAGATTTAGAAAAGAGATCACAAGCACTTTTTCTCACTTGTGAGTAATTTGTTCTGAATTGGCAAAAGCCAAGCCATGAAGTCCAAGGAACTGTTGGACTTTGAGGCAGATGCTGTGCTGAAAAAAAACAAAAAAAATTACAAAGCATTGTTTCAGTGGCTTGTCTGATGCACCTTACATATCATGCATGTCATTAACACAAACATTTTCCATCAGGCAACATCATATTTTAAAGAGCTCACAGTACCCCATTACTGCACTAGAACAGCTCTCAGCATTCAGGGTTCCTTATAGTTCCTATGGTCTCCAAAAGTAGAATGGGAGGCAGAGCCTTCAGCCATCACGCTCCTCTCCTGTGGAACCATCTCCTAGTTTGTCATTAAGCCTGCTGGACTCAAAACTTGATCAAACAGTACTCACAGTGGAAATCCACGGCCAATGTATCCTGTCCCTGGAACTTGCTTCAGAGGCTCCTACTCAGTTAGTTGTGCTTGGGATCAAACCACCTATGCAACAGCAGTTTTTTTTTGGCCTGATTGCATAGAATTGTTGCCCATGCAGAAAACCATGTAATGCTGATCACTTGGGTCATACCATTCCAAAACCATGCTTTATTGATGTTTCTAGCAGCAAGGGGAATGATCAGGGCTAAAGAAAAAAAATTACTTGCAAGTACACCACTTAAAACCAGAACATAAACTCAACTTTCAGTATGATGACACAAAGCACCCAGTCTAGCAGCTTTAGGACATGGCCCTGAATGTCCCAGAGGAGCCAAGGCTAAAGCCCAGACTTGAACCCCACTGAGAATCTGGAGGGACCTGAAGATAACAGTTTGCCAATGTTGCTGATCCATTCTGACAGAGGACAGGAGGATCTGAATTTGTAGAGGACTGGACAATATAGGGGCTACATTTAGCATTAGTGTGCGCATGTTGGGTTATGGCTGTTTTGTTCACAGATCTTTTGGAGTCAGCTCCAAAAGATTGAGAGCTCTTCTGTGATATATCTGGATATACTCTAAAGTGTTGTAACTGACTTTTTCCTCAACCTGTCTTGTCTATTACATCAGTGATTTCTCAGAATTTCTTTCAACAACCTCTTGAGAATTTTTCTGTTCAGTTTAGGGGGACACATAAATTAAAAGCATCAGTGATAAGTAAAATAAATAACTGGAGAGCCAGACTGTATCTATGCAATAATGACCTCTAATTAACAGGAATGGAACAAAGGACATACGTATATCATAACAAAGTGTCCCAGATAAGGAGGTGAAAGATGCTAAGGCCAGATGACTTAATGAGAGCATGCTGTTTTCCTCTGTCACAGCAGAACTGAAGGGATGTTTGTTGCCACCAGAGGCCTGACTTCCACAGGACCTGAGTCGAGTAAATAACCTGTCAAATTGCATCCAGTCACACCTGCCACCACTGTCACAGCCGGTGGTCGGTCTCACAATAAAAATCAAGTCAAGGACACTGAGCCAAAAGAACAATGTGCGAGATTTTGACCAGTGAAATCATACTCATGGAAATGTTTTCAGTCGGTTGCAAGCTCATTTAGAGGAACAATCCACCTAAAAACCCTTCAGCTCCATTCAAAGAGTAATGCTTTGACCTCTTCCTGGTATTTCTGTGTAGTTTTAAATGTTAAACTATGGTTTGATCACGTAAACCATTTCAGAAAACACCTGAAAATTAAATATTAAAAATAGTTTCGATAGTGTAAAATCTCTTTGCTCAACCCTCACTTTTTGAAGTGAAAGTATTCCTGTGCTTTTACATGTTTTAGCCTTTTTACTACTAATTTTATGCAGTACAATGCTGACATTTGTAAAGTGTGCTGTACTTACAAGGTCCAGTGTTTTGGGGATTCACATAACTGTGTTTTCATTACTGTATAATAATTTGAAAACAAGAATGCTTATGTTTTTGTTACCTTAGACTGACCCTTTTATATCTTGATATACCAACATTACATTGTCCGGGCCCTCTGCACTATCTTGCTCCTGAATTTCATGGGTTGTCTGAACCCCAGTAGGCCCACGTTGACCTGAACACTCTCCCTCTGGTACTCCTTTCAGTTCATCAAGTGAGTCATCGTTGTGAGTTTTTACAGCAGTCTGTAACCTACGTCTAACCTTTGTATCCACCACCTCCTTTTTCACAGGTCTATAGCTTCAGCCAGGGGTCACCAGTCACCAACCAAAGTCCTCCCCTGTCAGAGCCTTTAGTAATTATTCAGTCCATCCTCCTTTCATACCCTCTATTTGACAATCCTCCATTCCCACTATCTGTCACCGAGTCAGCTACCAATAAAGCCAGCCTAAACTTCCCCAACTTCTGTGACTGTTCCAGTAAACCTTTTTTAATCTGAGAGACACTGCAAGCTAAATTTGAGGTTTTGCTGAGTAAAAGTCTCCCACAACACGCATTATCTTTAAATGAGTCGCCTAATAGAAAAATAATACAAACATGCAGTAGGATTATGGACAGCAGGTACCTCCTCCTATCATATCAGAGGTGAGCCAGACTGATAGCTGATGTTTGAAATTGAATAAAAGGCCAATATTGTCCTGATGGTTCTGTGTAACCCCAGCATTGAGTGCCAAAAGCAAAATATGAAATTGCAGTGGAAGAGACAGAAACAGAAAAAGAAAAGAACAGTGTTTGCACTCAGCAGTGCTCCATCTGTCTCACTGCCTTAACATCCTGCTTGATCTGTGTTGGCAGCAGACGTGTGCGATTCATGCTCCGTGCATCTCTGTTCAAATGTTTCACAATGAAACTTAATGTGGATAACTGGAGCTAAAGGAAAGCATCCATGTTAACACAAATGACGTGGAATGAGATTTATGTCTGTAAGCACCTTTAAAATAAAATCTTTATGTCATTATACTGCTGATACAGAGTTCAACATTATGAGAAAGTTATCCAGTGATGTCACTAGCAGGAAGACTGATACCTGTTTTACAATGCTGCAAATGACAATATAGATGATTTTATGTACTGTAACAGCAAATATATTTATATTCAGTACCTTAGGAAACATTGATGCTCAAGCAGTAACCAGACCAACCATAGGACTGAGTGATAGAATTTGACTTTAGCATGAATTGAAAAGCTAAGCTACTAAATTAATCTGGTTATCATCAACATACAAGTTCTCCATAGCAATAAAAGAAATTAGCTATCTACAGTAGGTCATTTGTTAACCATGGTAACACACGTGTAAACAGAGCTGTCTGAACACCAAAAAGTCCTCATCCCAAAGTGAGTAAAACAAGTCAAAGTCACAAGGTAATATCCTTCTCATAATATTACAGTTTCGACCTGTCCACCAGTATGGCAGATGAGGTCCAGTTACTCAGCTAATCATGCTGTAATCATGAAGTCACCAGAGAAATAAACAGATCGCGTTCAGTAAAGCGCAACATGACCTGCCATCAACACAGGAATTTGATGTGTGCATGCATGTCGCGCTGACAATGCAGGATGACATCACCAAAACTGTCCAATGAAAGAGTTACTGTCAGTCCATATTACTTCATGTTCACTCCAGTGTAGACAAGGCACAGACCAGTTATTAGCAGTATTGTACTGTGCAGTATAATATAGGCCTTATGGTATTGTAACTGAGCGTCCTGGATTCACCTAATTGTATAAACTTTATTACATTAACCAGGTAAAGTTTAAACATTCTTACAAGCAACCAGGCAACTTTATAACACAATATATAAATACACATACATACAGACATGCACACACACACTAACACATGTACATAGACAATCGATCGATTGTTAATATTTCTGCAAAGCTAATTTAGCACATTAATGGCAATTCCCATTACGTCTCAGCATCGAGCTAATTGACAAAGATCTAATAGGTTACTATGAATATTTGTGATCAAGTTAGTTTATAAATTAGTATTACAAACAAAACATTTAGTGTTCAGAAATGATTTGTTTTGTTTGTAAATTAAATTACCCAACAGATTATACAAGAAGAGCTTAACGATAAGTAGATGAATCAATTAGTCGATTGACAGAAAAGTAATCAGCAACTCTTTTGAGAATTGTTTTGCGTGTGTGTGTGTGTGTGTGAATTTTGTGGTTCCAACTTCACAAATAAGATTTGGTACTTTTCCTTTAAATGATTTTAATATATTTTTAATTTTAGTATTTTCTTTTAAGTATTTTCAGTACGGGACTTTTAGTTAAGTAGTATTTCTACAGCGTGGTATTAGTACTTTTACTGAAACACATGAATACTTCCTCCATCACTAAAAGTATTGCACAGTAACTGTGTATAAAGATTTTTTTCCCCCCCCAGGTAAATCATGAATCAATCTTTTATTTACTACTACTAGAACTATATCTAGCCAGTGATGCAAACTAAACAAAGCAGTTTCTGTTATTCCTGCAAGACCTTTTTAAAGAGGATTTGAATTTGACCTAAGTTGCAGGTTCAATTTTATTTCAAACATCCCGAACTGACCTCTCTCCTGGCAGAGATTCAAGGCATCAGTTTCTCAGCAGTTTATTTTTAAGCATCCCTCTTCACCGCTGCTCCTGCCTCTACCTGTGTCACACCTACCTGGTCTTAATGGTGGGGTTCATCCTGAGTGGAAACAGTCCCAGGTCTACGTCTTCACTGTCAGGATTAAACTCTAAGGCTCCTGAGACGTAGATCAGAAAGTAGTCCCAGAGCTCGGGTAACTTCTGGGAGGAGAGAATCATGAGGGAAACTTTATGGGTGGCTCTGTTTGTGGCTGAGCAAGAGATGCTTGACGTCCAGAGAGGGGGGCATCCAGCAGCAGTATATCACCACCTCTCCTCAGCTTGCCTTTAAGCGTTCCCCAGCTGAGCCAGCCCCATCAGTCCACTCAGCACCAACATTTAGCTGACTGACTCCTCCCCTCGGGACAGCACAAAACGAACTCACCCTCGCCAAACTACCCTACTTCCTCATGGGATCACTTATATTTCATCTTCATTTAATATCTATCTATATTGTGAAAACATTGTGTCCTGGGAGAGAAGTGGTCTAGCTGCTGCTTCATAGATGCTAAATATATTTAATATTAGACTCTGACCACTGTGTTATGTGATCCAATGTGACAAAGAGAATAACAGCAATAAATAAGTCAGTGTATTATGTTGTTTAATTCTGTCAATTTCAATACAATCTAAAAATGGCATTGAATCCTACCCTTTAAATATTCTAATGTAACTTCACATAATATATTGTTGGTAATAATTCTGAGTTTGCTTCATCTCCATTTATTGAAACTGGGAAAAAGTGCAGCAAGTTTGTCTTGTTGTTATTTTGTAATAAAAATTAAAAAGAAAATTCCAAATTGGACAAATAAACAACACTACATTTTAAAATATCAAACGTACCCAGTGCAAAATCACCTCAGCCGAACTAAGTTATGTCACCAACACACACACACACACACACACACACACACACACACACACACACACACACACCTTATCAAATGAAAAGAAATAGACCTTTTTCACAGCAGCCATTTTGACATGAAATAGTAGGTAAGCACAGGTGTTAACAATGATGCTAATTAAGTTATGTTCCATTTAGTGCAGCACAGACTTTCCAGTGAGTCAACATGCACCACAGCAGCACCCTGACCTGAATGGAACTGAACCTTAATTTTAGTATCATTAGTAACACCTGTGTTTACCTATTTCATGTCAAAATGGCTGCTGTGAATGTAAACAAAAAAAAAAAAAAACAGCCATATCATCAGCTATTAGTGAGAATTGTATAGCCTATAATATTGATTATAATTCATTTAGCCACCTGTCTGAAAAAACAAACTTAATTTAAATACCATCCTTGTTACCACCATGTTTACCGCTCTGTACATGTCAACAAGTGAGCCAAATTGCATTAAAAACAACTACGTCACATTTAATGTGTGCCGAATCTATCAGGGGAGCCAAAGGTGTTTATGGTCGTGTCTTCGGTCATGTTTAAGAAGACAAATAAACAAATCAATAAAAACACATTCAAGTTGTTGTATTTCGGCCCCTTTCCCAGAGCGAACACGCACGTGCTGTGGTTAAACTCAAACTTTTCACGTACCAGTAAATGAGCGACAGTCCGTCGAAACGCTCGAGCTCTCTCCCTCGCTGTTTCAGCAGAGACATATTATCCAAATGTGGTCCAGGTGTCCAGCCCCCCCACCGCTGCTGCTGCCTCTGTCAAGTTTCAGAGTAGAAACAAAGTGCCCCCGTCCCCCCTAAACGCACCACTCTGCCCCGCTCTTCAGCTTGCCCTCTTGCAAGCCGGGTGCCTTCGCTGACTGCGTGGATGTGTCAGCATTCATCCCCCTTTGAATCAATGAGACAGGACACTGCTCCGGTAACGGGACGCTCTGTCGGTCCGATTCTAATCTGGCCGACACGTGGGCTTTTTCCTGCTGACTGACCTCAACACAGCTGTTTGACAAAATTTCAATGTCCTGACAGGTCCTACTGTCCGTACAGCAGCAGAACCCCGGCTCTGTGTGGCGGGGGGGACACCGTCTATTTGACTCCTGTGGATCACTGCTGCTGCATTCAAGGTCCAATTAAGAAAAACAGTCCCTACATTATCCACAAGGAGTAGCGTAACTGCTTGGAAGAATTTGCGACAGTCACCTTATTGAACTGTTATGTTTAAATGTTATGGAGTTAGTTGTACGGTTCATGTATCAGTGGATTTGTGATGCTGTTGTTGTTGTTTTCAGGTGCATACGATTCTGAAGCATTTTACATGTGCATTTTCCTAAGTACAACTAAGCACAAAGTAATGCAAATACAGAAACCCGGGGCCAGGTAGTTAGTACAAGTTGGTTTCTGGACCTCTGTAAGAAATATAATGAAGCTGCCATCTATAGTGTGCTATGTGCGCTGTACTTGTTGGGATTTTGTATTGGGGGTTCCTTGCTGCAGGGACCTATTAGCTTTTGTAATTTTTAAACCGGGTCACTTTGAAACATAAAAGAGTCAGTGAGAGACAACATTTTCAACCAAGTGATGGAGCTAACGTTGTCTTAATTAGTTAGCTATCATCATTTCAGCCAATAAAAACAACATACAAATGAGAAGCCTGCCTCGTCCAGGGTTGCATTTTAAAAACTGGATACAGATGGCAGCCGTTCATTTGAATGTAAATTGCAAAAAAAGATTTTTGTTCACTTATGTGTTGTGTGGTGCACTGCACATGTGCAATGTATCTCTGCCCAGCTCTGCCTGCTTGGTCCCGCACTGCCCATAAACTTCATATTGGGATGATGTCATGGGGCTTTTTTTACAATTATAAAAATAAAAAAATGCAAAGAGTAATAATTTTCTCTTTTAGAAATGTGTTCTAAAAGGAAAATGCTTTTTGGTTTTAGTACCACGGTTGGGCACTGGCATAAAGTGGCAGCAAGGCTTACTGACAGCTGTACTTTGCTCCTTTAATACATCGATGGCCTAATCTACCATTATCTGAAAGTAAGCAGACATCATTCTGATTTTGACAATCAATTACACAATAAATCAAACCCATTTATTTTGTGCCAAATCGTACCCACATGTACATGAAGAGAGCATGTCATAGAAATAACAGCACTGTCTCACTGTTGCACGTAGAATGTTTTACACCACAGTTTCCAAAGATCATTGTGGAAAGGCGTTTCATGTTGCTTTGTTGGCTGACCCACTTGTTGGAAGTATTTCAGGCAAACATGCTGGATGTGCATCACAGTGACTACTTTATGTTCTCTAACCAAGCTGGCACACTGGAGAGCAACTACCTGCCAGGTGTCCTTAGAGGACTACCTAACGAGCCTATTACTGCTGTGGACTGTTTATAGCCTACAGTCTTTATAAAGATATGAAGATAAATATCAACGTATTAAGAGTCAGTGCTGCAGCTCATCAGGTGTTTCTTTTGTTGGGCAACAACAATGCAGGTTATAGTATTATTTAAAATCAAGAAATTTATCTTGATTTTTATTCTTGTCAGTGTAGAGAAAGCATTAGGAGCTATTATTGTCAATAATTAGTCTTCATATAGATAGTAGATAATTGCTGATTGATATTTGAAGACCTGGCAATGAGACTCATCAACAAAAAAGGCAATACAAATCTTAATCAAAACAGAATTGTAATATGACCCAATTATAGAATATGTAATGACCCATTCACAGATGTGTCTACACATTTACGAATCTTATTATACTTGCAGATTGAGATTTGGAGATTTTTAACAATTTGAGTATGCACACAAGGATTGAGATACAGTTACACAACTCTCCATTCACATTAGTAAACAGTTTTGCTACTGTACAATAAAGGCCCCATATATAACTATGGAAGGATCTCATGATAAATCTGTCAGCAAAGTCTAACAGGGCTGAATCTGAGCCCACCAGCCAAGCTAAAATCAACACTGTGCTAATGATGGAAGACAGATATCCATCACTGTGACATTGTCCCCGGACATTATGTACTTGTCATGTGGCTCTCTCATCTCTGTTATCGGCCTATGCATGAAAATAAGACAATAAGGCGCCTGTCAGACCCGCTGTCCAGAGCTTGTGGACATTAAAACTTTTGGTCTTGTTATGAAGGACAAATATAACCACATGGTTTATCTTGTATGAATGACTTAAAAGTTTTAAACTTGAAGTTGAACTTTGTGCTCTCACTGACACTTATCTTAACAGTTTGTTTGACCTACAGTGATTATAAGGTCTCAAAATTAATATGTGACTCATAACACATTAATGTTAAAGTAATACGCACACAATGCCAATTATTTCCATCATCTTGACGTCCAGTAAATGTCGTACTGGAGTCTTGTCTGGTGCCGTCAATCATTACAGCTTGACTAGATGGAGTTAGTAAAACCTTTCTCTCTTACACTTCTCATCAAGATCTCTGTACTCCAGTCCTCTTTTATCTTAATCCCACAGTGGAGCTCAGAGGTTAACGAGCATGACTTATAATGGCTGTAGATAGGATTGGGGACATGAAGCTAAACTAGTCACATCCAAGATGTCACTCCTTCAAACCTCGCCTCCTCCTTAACTGATCTTAACTATTGACCATAAAACTACAGCATACACTCACTCACTCACTCACTCACCTACAGCATGTATGAAAGGCAGTGTCGGTTTTTGGTCTTATCTCAGTTGATGCAGCTGATGTTCTTACAACTTAAGTGTGAACATTTTTAAGAGGCTATATAATTTTAATTAAGTAATTTATTGCAGGTTTAATAACTTGTAATTTTGTCTAGCCAGGAAAATTTTTTTGTTGTTGTCATTTTAAGCTTTTCATTTGCTTTATGCTTTTCCTAGTGGAGATCTGGCAGAAATACACACATACAACTCAACTGTCCGTATTCACTCTGAAACTGGTTGAGCTAAACTGCAAAAATACCAAATCTTACATAATGTTGCTTTAAGAAAAAAGGGGGGGGGGAACGTGATAAAGTGATATGCTAAATGATGTTTCAAATCTTTACAAAAACTCAACATGGCCACTTGTCGTGGTTACCCAGAAGTTTATTGAGCGTCATCATCATCAACACATCCTCTATGAGTTCAAGTCAGTCCACAGTCGGTAATAAATAGGTTTAGAATTGAGCAGCATACTGACTGCACTGACTGTTACTGAAATCAGCACGGGCAGCTGGACATGTAGCACCCTCTTCTGGACAACCTAACATAACTCTGCAGGAAGTCTTATTACTTCACCTCCATCATATTTCTCCCAGCAGACACCTCCTGTTACAACACATCAGACTGAACTCCTGCAGCACACTGTCAGCATTGTGGAAGGAGAAAACACTAACAGAATAATGGTCTGTATTTCTGTAAAATGTATCATAAAAAAATTACTTAAGTCAAAAGCAAATGAAATATCATGAAAAGTTAAAACATACAAATCAGATGGAGTGTTCTGCTAGATATGTCAGGCAATCAAACTCTGCGTGAGCCAGTAATGTATTCACATATTCATGCAACATACGTCCTCAAGCTTGAGGTAGATCTCTGTCTTAAAAGTTGCGTTTTCAATTTCCTCATAGTGCTGACTGTATGGGGAATTATTACTTCTTTAAACATAAAAAGAAGAAAGAAATAATGAAAGACTGGGTGCAGAAGTTTATTCTTGATCTTTGGAAACAATACATGTAACAAATGAATTTGAGCTCAAAGGGCCTGATTGGCTTTTGGAGCTTTCAACAGAAAAAATGTGAGATGCAGTTTAAACTTCAGTAAATGGACCTTTGAGTTTATATTAGTTTGTTTAATTGATTGGTGTAATTTGTCACAAAATTGTTAGAATAAAGTTGTTTTAGTCCTTTAATTTTCCTTTTAAGGTTGCATATGCCCTATATGTTTCCATTTATTCATGTAAATGTATTGCGTAAAAAACTATCATAAAACCGTATCCTCGACAGGTTTTTTTTTGGCCTGTTCTAACAAAGACGGATCCTATTTGCCCAACCGAAGGTAAAAAGTCATATCCTGTCCATTATGAAGTACTATTCATTTTATAATACTTTTGAATAATAATTTTAAAAAAAAAATACATTTGAATGTTCAAATTTTCAAAGTGGCCTGCTGGTGGCGCCACAGGAAAGGTCACAAGGTCAGCAATAAAAGAAGTAGCAATCATTCTTTAAACAGGAGCGTGCATACCAATTTGAATGGGAATCTGGCCAGTGGTTTTGGTCTACTGGGGCCAAAAGCTAACGCTCGTCTAAAGTCTAGTCTAAAGAATAAAAAAGACTACAAGGAAGTTTATGCTCAAGCTAGTAACAGAGCAGATAGTAGTCTGAAAGGACAGGAGAGCAGTCTGAGTCAGGAGCAAATACACTTGCATTACTATCTCCATATTCTAGAATTCATTTTCACTTATTCTGATCAGAAAAGGTCTTTTCTTTCACTTTTTCTGTTCTACTTGTCACTTTCAAAATGGCCCTTTGACCCCAGGTATTACTGTGCAGTCACATTCAGTGAAGAGCTGTAGTGTTTCTCTCCTGTAGTTTACGGCTGAGGGGAGGAGAGGCTGTCATAGAAAGTGTCCTCCCTTCTTTAAGTGACCTGTCAGACAGGAAATCTAATTATCATTCAAAAGAAAAAAAGTCTGGATCCAGCCAAGCAGGTTCACACAAGCAGGTATACTGTAAGTATGCACACACACACACTCACATACACTCTGCTCACATGACATACCAGGTGGAGGTGTGGTTCTTTCAGCTCAGAGACAGTCAAGTTTCAGGTGTACAGAGGGAGGGATGGGAAGTGTAGGAATGTGATGTGATTATCTCACTCAATGCAGCACACAATCATGACCCTGAGTGGAAGGTGACTAGTTTGATCCCCAACACTGACAAAGGAAACACGGAGGAGTCATTAAGTGACTGTTACACTTGTGCTGGCTGTAGGTTCCCATTTACTGAACAGATATGAGAGTGGTATCAACTTGAACAACTAACTTGCAGCAAGAACGAGAATAAGTGTTTCCCAAAATGTTGAACTATTCCTTTAAATGGGTAAACTGAATGTAAGACAATACAATGAGTCCACAAGTATAGAAATAGCAGCCTGTGTGTGGTGTTGGCTTGGACAGTAACCAGGGATGGCTCTGTTAGGCTTACAGTCCGGACGGACAGAGCAGCAGTTTCTTCTCAGACGGGCTTTGCTAGGGTTTTGGGGGCTTTAGCTTCTGATGGTCCCAGGGTGCACACACACACACACACACACACACACACACACACACACACACACACACACACACACACACACACACACACACACACACATATATTTCCATATCCTGTAACCACAGAGATTGTTTTGCATATTCCTTGAACCTTGATATAGATTATTTGTCGTAGATTATCTTTCTATTGTTAGAATTGTGTTTTATATTAAATGATATAGTGCACCAGTACCATGTCTCCCTGCAAAGTAAAATGGTTAGTTTAAATTATGTAGCATAGGCTGTATAAAACATGGATGTAGTATCCATGACATCATCCACAGGTTTCTGAAGGGTCACCGTGAAGCCGTCACCATCTTGGCAGTCCTGCCTCTGCTGCCTCCAGGCTAATCTAACAATGAGCAAAGATGTGGAGCATAGGTGGAGCTGAGGCGGGCTGAATGAAGCCTAGTTGCCACGCTCTGAGTTATGCATGACTTTAAGCCATAACATAGTTTGAACAGGTGACTTATAAAAAATTCCTCACCTCAAAACAGATGGGGTGGAGTCGCCTGATTACTAACAGACTATGCTAATAATGCGTAATATAATAATAATAAGAGTGTTTGTTTGTATGAATGCTTCATAGAGTTGTGTATGAATGTGGATTCCACGGTGAAAACATGTTTGTTTTAAACCTGAAGAGTGTGCCACTCCTGTCACTGAGAGGTGTTGCTGCACACACCCTTCACCTGCTACAATAGTGGTGAAACTGCTGCTTTAAAGGGTCATATTTTTTCACCTTGTCCATGCAGGTTATCAGATGTCTTAGTTGTGCTACCCAAAACATAAAAAACTAAGTTTGTAAAAGTCGACAGAGATGTGTTTTTCTGGTAATTTCTTTGGCATAATGTTTTTGGAAATTCCCCTTCTCTGTCCCCTACAAATGATTTATTTATGAATTACAAAATTGTTTTAGTGTGACATGTTTTGGCTCTGCACATTATGTTAACTTCCAACTACCAGCAGGAGGTTTAAGTAACAAAAACACTTTTAGGCAAAGACTGTGCTTTGGTTAAATACTGAAAAAATACACATTCTGCACCACATCCTGTCTTGACTCAGTTTTTAACAGGGATGACAATTTATCCCTAACCTTAACCAAATGACAAAAAATAACCATGAAAAAACATGCTTTAGTTGGCTTTTAGTTTGTTCTCATTGTCTGTGAATGTTATGCAGATATATTTGTGATATATATGTGCCGACTTTGCAGATATGTGTATTTGAAAATTAAATATTATCGAGGGAGAAATAAAAAATCTACAGCAAACGTCATTGTTTCATTAAAATAAAAATATATAAAAAGATTTTTTATAAAAAATAAAGACATCATTATATTTTTGTAACTCTGACAGGGAGAAACAACAACGCCCTTGCTTACATGTCGCTACTAACAATTAAATTACCGTCCATATGTTTTTATTCTAATGCTTTCTCAGTTTAGTCTGTGATACAGAGTGAACTCGCCACACCTGAGCTGCGATGTTAATCTGGAATGACATCCACACCCTGTGCAATTCAGCATTTGTGTGCTTCCTCACATATGTTGTATTAACCCAACAAACCTGCTGGTTTGTTTAATAGTACAATTTGGACAAAGAATTGTTTACGTTGGTCACTTGGCAGTCTCAATGGGACTAATCTCTTCAACCCTGCCAGATCACCACGAGGCCCATTGGTACAATCTCACAGTTTTCAATAGCAAGCCGCAGGAAAGGTTTAAAATTTAAAGCTACGGGGCGGTGTTTAGCTCAGTTGGTAGAGCAGCCGCCCCATGTGCAAAGGCTCAGTCCTTGCTGTGGAACCTCAGGGTTTGAAGCCGACCTGTGGCTTTTTCCCACATGTCATTCCCCATCTCTCTCTCCCCACATTTCCTGTCACTCTTCAGCTCTATCAAAATAAAGCTTGAAAAGGCCAAAAAAATAATCTTTAAAATTTAAAGCTACTTTAAGGGGTAAGTCAGGCCAAGGTACAAAACTGTACAAGACAACGTAGTCACCTTAAAGGCTCCACCACTGCATGGCACACCCAGAGCACCAATGCATCTTGTCATACTTGTCATACCTGCAGCAAACCCACGTCCTCCAGGTAATAAAACTCTGGTGACAGCTAGACACACCTTAAAGCTACCAAGGTCACACCTCCCAGGAATGTGGACTATGGGACTAACAAAAGAATGAATACATGTCTGTTTTCTCCATGTCATAACTGCATACATTCATCAACATAGTACAACAGCAACACAAACACCTGTCCACATTTTCAACATGTCATCTTCCTGGTTGGGTTGCTATGGCTTTTCTCTAAATGCTGGTTCACAGACAGGTATGCACAGTACGTGAGATACCACGCATTGAAAATAATGTCGCACACATAGTATGCACACAAACTGGACAGGCGAACAGAGAACTGGACAGAAGGCTCAGATTCAGGGTGAACAATGTGGTTTTTGTACCGTATGTGGAAGTGATCCAACTTTTAACCCTGTCAGGGAAACTTAAGGGCAGTACAGTGTGCACATGTTGTCCACACGAGACCACCAGTGGAGGCCATTCAACCCCTACACAAATCTTAGTCTAGTCTACACTTAATCTAGTTATTGGACACATTGCTTTTTTGTAGTTCTAGAAAACAAAAAAGTTGTGTTTCAGTGCCATGTTGATTTTAGTACATGCACTCAAGGCATGAAACATCTTCTGCTTTGTTTCACTGATCGCCAAAGCTGTCTTTCCTGTAGTGATATGCTCATGTTTAGCAGGACATAGGGCAATGTCTGGACTGCTCTGTTGGTTGGTTGTCTGGTTGTTGACCAGATAAGTACATGAGGGTACTACCCCTCCCCACAAAGGGCACGGGTCAGGGTTATGAGCAGAGCAGCACCTCGGAGCTGTTAGTAAAAGGAAACTTGAGTAGGTGAAAACCTGCTGACAAGGAAGTCCTGTCACTCACGCTTCACTATTCTCCTGCCCCATAGCAACAAATTAAATAGTTGAAGCCGTATTGTATCATACTGTACTTCATTAGTCTCTATGAGCCCCGGCAGTGTATCAGCCTCTCCTGATGGCTGATTCACGCCTGTGCTCGCAATCAGAATGCTGTCGTACCAGTTCAACAGCCCAGCCAGACATTCCTGTCATGGTACAGTACTTGAATCAGCCTCACAGACTACACCCTATTGGAATGCTTCACCTGTCATCGCAAAGACAGACCACCCCTGTCACATTAGCGTTACCTGAAGAGCTATATGTCAACTTTAAAGGCAAGACAATCAAACTCCATTTAACAGTCTTAATCACTTGGCTGAATTAAAGGGCCATCATGGTGCCTAATGAAGTGTGCTGTAAAGGTGCATTATGGGGACTGTAGGATCTAGCATATGGATCTATAAGTGAGGTTTTCACAGTCTTTGATGCATCAAAACAACTACTATATTTACTTTGTTTTTGTTTAGTTTTAGCCCATTACCTCAAATCATCATTAATAGTGCCAATAAGGTGATCTTTGGGACTATAGAATTCATAAGATTCATAAGAAGATTTCATAAGTATTCACTGTCCATCTGAGGTAAAGACCCTGAGAAGAGGTTAAAAGTCTGGTATAAAAGCTACAAAGTGATTAGATTATTTTGTCAAACTGGGATTATCATTTAAATCATATTTTAGTAACATTACATTATTTTTGGGTTATTTTGTTGATAGTTTTGTAACAG
The DNA here is from genome assembly GCA_036365135.1 of Miichthys miiuy. NCBI lineage: Eukaryota > Metazoa > Chordata > Actinopteri > Sciaenidae > Miichthys > Miichthys miiuy. The sequence goes on from CM071622.1 coordinate 18,191,704, forward strand.
GCACAGTACATTACATTCTCGGGAATTCCAGATTAATTGGCTCTTGAAGATGACAGATTTTTGGTCGGGATTTAATTTACGATTTAATTTGGTTTATTTCTCGCTTTGTGATGTCTATTTTTGTATACTTACATTTCTTACATCTCTCCTGTCTTATTGCTGCCTCTCATGGCAGGCGTGGAAAAAGAGATTCTTAATAATAATGATGCTTTCTTTATATCAAAGTGAAATTAAAGATCAGTAACTTCTCAAATGTTATCTTGTATGACTGATCTGTAAGGGCAGACCGAGGACAATGAGCAGCATTTACATGCTACTTCACTTTGGCGTATTATGGATCTTAGTTGTCCCTACCATGTACATTTCTTCTTAATCTTTAAATAAAAAAAAAAAGGCAAGGGAGGTTAAGAGAAAGTTTTAGTGGACTGTGTTAAAACATGTTAATTAATGAGTAGTGTGGGTCTTTTTGGCCTAACATCTGAATTATTAGTTTAATATTTGTGTCAAATGTTTTGGGGAATCCAAATAAAGTGAATTCATTAATAAATCAACCTACCAGACAAATGTAGCTTTAGGCTGCATTTTGAGCTGCAGGTATGTACGCAGGGAGGGATTGGTGCGATGTTAATGTTTAAGCAGAGAACACACTGTACCTTTCATTGATCTATCAAATCCATCCCTCTCTCTCACCCTCGTATCAGTAGAGGAATGCAGTGGGGATGCGGTTATTTGGGGTGCTGTCACCCCTGCAAGATATCACTGTTAGCTGCAGATGACATGACATGAGATAAGGACAGCTTGGTAAAATAAAGGCCTTCACAAAACTCCTGTCCATTCATTAGGATTTGAGATAATTTCAGTTGGACTATGTGTGAAAACTGATATATTGACTCTTTGAACTACCACAGAATATCTTTGGGGGTGTTATCTATCTCCAGATTACTACACTACACCCTCATTACCAAATTAGAACCATATCCATGCATGAGGCAATGCATTTCTACCTGCACACGTAATTCACTTTGCAGATGTTATTGTCCTTCAGCTGGATAAGAGCACAAAGTTGTCATTCCTCTGCCTGGCTGTCGGCCAGATCGTCTCATTGAGTTCTTATGCATATTCATACTCACATCTATTAGGCAAATTTGTTGCATCACTCTTCAGGCTCTGGGTTGGTTTATGGTTTGGTTATTTTCAAATGTAATTTATTTATTTAGCATTTGTGGTCACGTGTTGCAAGTAGATTTTGAAAACTTTGGAGGCTTATATATCTTATTGGGGTCAAAATAAATGAGGAGTAATGCCGATTTAAAGTATATGAAGTAAGGAATGTGACACATCTGAAGGTGACCATGTTGTGATCATATCTACAGTTGAAACCAGAAGTTTACATACACTATATAAAGAGACACATATGCTTTTTTTTCTCACTGTCTGACACAAAATCAGACAATCACTTTTCCTGTTTTAGGTCCGTTAGGATTACCAAAATTATTTGTATTTGCTAAATGCCAGAATAATGAGAGAAGGATTTTTAGACAAAGTCAGAAGTTTACATACACCAAGAGCCCAGATAATGATGTCATGTCTTTGGAAGCTTCTGATAAGTCTATTGACAACATTTGAGTTAATTAGAGACACACCTGTGGAAGTATTTTAAGGCACACCTGAAACACACTGCTTCTTTGTGTAACATCATGGGAAAGTCAAAAGAAATCAGCCAAGATATCAGGAAGAGAATTGTGGACTTGCGCAAGTCTGGTTCATCCTTGGGTGCAATTTCCAGATGCCTGAAGGTGCCACGTTCATCTGTTAAAACAATTACACGCAAGCGGTATTCCTGAGCGGTATGATGGCTGGAAATGTCCAGCCATCATACCGCTCAGGAAGGAGACGGGTTCTGTGTCCCAGAGATGAATGTGCTTTGTTCCGAAATGTGCATATCCACCCAAGAACAAAAGCAAAAGAGCTTGTGAAGATGCTGGCTGAAGCTATTAAGAGTGTGACATTATCCACAGTGAAACCAGTACTGTACCGACATGGGCTGAAAGGCCACTCTGCCAGGAAGAAGCCATTACTCCAAAAGAAACATAAAAAAGCCAGATGACAGTTTGCAAATGCACACAGGAACAAAGACCTTAATTTCTGGAGACATGTCCTGTGGTCTGACGAAACTAAAATCAAACTGTTTGGCCATAATGACCATCGTTACGTTTGGAGGAAAAAGGGGGAAGCTTGCAAGCCTGAGAACACCATCCCAACTGTGAAATACGGGGGTGGCAGCATCATGTTGTGGGGTTGTTTTGCTGCAGGAGGGACTGGTGCACTTCACAAAATAGATGAGGAAAGAACATTATGTGGAAATACTGAAGCAACATCTCAAGACATCAGCCAGGAAGTTAAAGCTTGGGCGCAAATGGGTCTTCCAAATGGACAATGACCCGAAGCATACTGCCAAACTGGTTACAAAGTGGCTTAAGGATAACAAAGTCAAGCTGAAAAGGCATGTGAGAGCAAGGTGGCCTACAAACTTGGCTCAGTTACACCAGTTCTGTCAGGAGGATTGGGCCAAAATTCCTGCCAACTATTGTGAGAAGCTTGTGGAAGGATATCCAAAACGTTTGACCCAAGTCATACAGTTTAAAGGCAATGGTACCAAATACTAATGAAATGTATGTAAACTTCTGACTTTGAAGAAAGTAATAAAAAATTGTCTAAATCCTTCTCTCATTATTCTGGCATTTAGCAAATAGAAATAATTTTGGTAATCCTAACGGACCTAAAACAGGAAAAGTGATTGTCTGATTTCATGTCAGACAGTGAGAAAAAAAAGCATATGTGTCTTTTTATATAATGTATGTAAACTTCTGGTTTCAACTGTAAGTGAGGCATAACTGAATCCATCCCACGAGTTAAAAGGTCACCTAACTACACCTCTCCCTTGTATCTCAAGCTGCTCATCTGAATGTGTGATCAATGAATTCCTGCAGCAGCAAGCTCAACTCAGCTCTCAATTAGCTGCATTATAGCCTGGTATCATTCAAGAAGCTTCACTGGTCCATTGGATGTACTGTTGGTGAGCCCTCCCGGGCTACCAGTTTGAGACAGGTGACAATTATTCCACCCCACTATCAAACTCCTTTCTGCTGCTGGTGGACCTAATGGATGGCAGGTCATTTTTTCCCCGGGACTGCCCCTAGAGAGCTGCTGGAGGAGTCAAGAAGTGGGTCAAAATATGCCAAAAAAAATTAAAACCACTTCATTGTTCTCCCAATCCATCTTAAAATAAATTTAAATATTTTGATGAGTACTAATGAGGCTTAAAGAGGATTAGCTCCAAAATGTATAGCTGACCTCCTGACCTGATCTAATAAAGACCTGTAATCCAACAGAAAAATGGCATGACAAAGGTATTTCAATGACATGTTAATGAACATAGATTCAACTCAAGAATCCAGCAGTGTCAAGACTGTTGAATCAATTACAAATATGAGGAAAAAAAATTGCTGATTATTTTAAAATGCCAGTAGTACAATTTCTCCTTAAAAACGCCACAATAGACCCAGATGCTCGTAATCATTTCCGTCCAAGAGAGAAAGAAATCTAAAAAAGTTGATCTCGAATCCTAATCTCTGTAATTTGAATTCAGTTTAGTTTTACGACAGGTTATAGCACATAAACTGTACTTAGGGTTTTAAATGATCTCAGCAGCTGACTTTACATAGAATATTTCTAGTCTTCCAACCAGGTAGAGGGTTAGCTCTAGAATGTATAACTGACCTCCTGACCTTCTATAACCTTGAATGCAAACTGAGATCCTCTGGTACATCAGTCCTGGCTATCAAACCTTAAAACTAAAGGTGTCTGGACCTGTTTTGGAATGACCTGCCAAAGCAGATCATGGACGCTAACTCTATTATAGACTTGGTTTTTATTAATTTTACTGTTTGTTTTATTATCCTTCATTGTAATTTATTATTTATTATTAGTATTTTTGCTTATTGTCTTCTTAAATTGTGTGTTAAGTGCTTTGTACCTTGTTTTATTTATGAATACAGGTAATATAATAGGTATTTAAAAATGCATTGAAAGCTAAGGTACATAACATTGTAGAAAGTAGCTAGAGACACCAAGCTTTTGGGTATGCAACTGGAAAAATCCCACACCCTTCAGGCCTCCCTGCTGCACGGGAGCTTTAAAGGCGTATGAGCCGACAAAACACAGCACAACAGCCTCAAATACAGGTGTGTGCAGGTGGAAAACTTTCTTCATGAAGATTCAAGTTAGATGGTAGAAATACAGCTTTCATGTTAAAAGGTAATCTACCAGTTATGTGTGCTTGCATGTATTTGATTAGCCAACACAGCAGCCAGCATGTTGCTAGATACTAGTTCTTCATCTCCACATACTTAATTTGCACATTGAGAATTCAAGGGGAGGTAACATTAGATACAAACAGATCACAGGTTAGTAACAGGTGGAGACAGGGTCCTGGAATTTGACTTTACAGCTCACAGCCATCTTTGGTGTAACTGCCAAATAAATCCATGATGTCCGTCCGGTTCCCAAGCCAAGTCCCCATGAACTGAGCTACTCCCAACTCCCAAAACTCACTTTGAATAAGATTTCCCTCTGAGTTGGACCACGTGAAGAATCATTTGAATCATTATAAAGCTGTAATTCACCCACAACAAACATCCTCCTTTAACGCTTTAACACGTACAGTACTATCCTCATTGGACCTGTGAGAAAGGATTTACTGTTTGCATGCAACGAGCCATGGAGAGGTATCATGGGAAAAGACAGAACTCAGCATGATGCTATTGATTTCATGGAACATGGAAACACGCTATTGTTTGGCTTGGCTTCGGTGTTCCGGCTCTTCCTTCCAGCTGATAACAACCTTTCCGTCCATGGTTGAGAGGTCATGGCCGTCAGCACAGATGTTGAATGACACTGCTTCCACCAGAGTGTCACAAAGAATGTTTGAAGAACACTCCACTCTAGACAGTCCTTAGAAAACATCCAATTAGAAAGGCTAAACTCAAACTTACATATGTTCACACGGGTCAGGTTTATATCTTGCACATGTTAAAAAAACACAATGATCGTGTTCAGACTGTCAATAGCCCTCCAGCAAAAACAACATAAGGAGCTGTAGAGCTGTAGTGTAAGCATGTCGCTACAGGTACTAGTCAGAAGATTAAACACAAACCTGGAAGTCAAGTTTTAAAAATGATCAGATACGGAGGCACTGCACAGAGATATCTTTGTTTAAAGGTGGATTTTAGAGTCAACATCATTGCAGGATACACCAGACCCCTCTGTAGAGCTAGACCAGTGTTCCCATTAAAAGTAATGAAGAGGCGAATGAGGAGTTTTGTTGATACATTGCTATTGTTGGTCTAAACCGCTGATATACTGTATGTGCAAATGGCCTAGAAGCCTAAAAAGATGCTAGATTACATGAGATCCACCAGTCATAGTGCAAGGAGATGTTGACCTTCACATTCACTACGGAGTAAATATATTTCCAGAGCTTGACAAAGATGTTGAAAGTTTTGAAAATATTTCACAAATGATGGCAAACTTAAACTTGAACTACTCAGTGAATTGCAGTAGTGGGTCAGATTTGCTGTCTTTTCCTGATGTGGACGAGAAGACCACCAGTGCAACTTCTTGGTCACAACTTTTGTAAGATCTTTTCCTCCAAGAGTACTAAGACAGAAAAAATGTGGTGTCTGGCAAAAAGAAGTAAGTCAGTGTTGTCTTACAATGTTGCTAAAGCGTTCCCACAGTAACAAACATGAAGCAGGGGTAGTGCTGTGTGGGTAACTGTGTGGGTAGCTGGCAACAATCATTTTATCTTTTTTGACATTTGGGAGGTAAACATTATGCAGCTCAAGTTACAAAGTAATCGACCAAGAATGTGCACCTACACGTCTTTGATTGGCCAATGCAGTAGCTTGTCAGATGACATAATGTTTCACTGTGACAAGAAATTAGCAACTTCAACATTTTTTGCTGATGTGAGTCTAAAAACAACCAATGACTGCGTTACAAGACAATTGCCCAGTTTTGTAAAGACAATGATATACAATCCAGAAAGGTTGATTTTACTAATAGATCCATGTTTTTAAAGCTTTACAGATGATCAAACACTGCACAGTAGTTTATAATATTAGTAAGGAAGAAGAAACTTTCTTCCTGACTGCAGCAGGGAGAAAGGGCCGTTATTCGGGTGGTGGTCACACACAAGCAAATGCAGGTGAGCGATCTGTCGAGGCGAAATGTGGGCATTGCAGTATGTGACACATACATGCATTAGTTTGCAGGTTTGTAGTCTGTTTTAGGAGTCAACCACACACGGATTAGCAATGCGTTGAGGCTGTAAATTCGCTTATGTTAAGCTACCAGAAGCACGGGTTTTATTTGCTCTTTCGATCACATAGAATGGAAGCAAATGGGAGGTGAATATTCGCCAGTGTTGATTTTGCACATGTGTGAACGTGGTTTAATGTCAGTTTAAAAGAGGCATGACCTGATGATACTATCAGGGTTATTTCTTCTCAAGCAAAGACTCTCAAGACTCGTTAACAAGTATCTTTCAAGTTGCATCATGGGAAATATGGGATCCAGTGTTTTTGGAGTCTGACCACTCTCTGCTGTCCCTGCTGCTTCACTTTTGACCATTCCTTTTTTGATCATATGTTCACATGTTCTGTCAGTGATGATCGTTCTGGGGAGTATTGAGGAAGGGAATTTGATCAGAGTGGTAGAAAAAAAAAGAAAACAACAACAACAACAAAAAAACATACATACATACAATACATCCACATATTGAGTCATCCATAAAAAAATGTTTAGCTTTTTGTGCAAGTGTGTGAAAAGTAGTGAAAATAAGTGCAGAAACTGGAAGGGAAGGGACCGAGACTTTGGCATCAGAAGTGGCCTGGTTTGCATTTTTTTCAGTACTGACCAAGATTTAAACAGACTCAGGCGTTGCATACAGGTGAACAAACCATGTGCAAACGAGTTGGAATTCATGGACATCTGTTTTTAGATATTAGCAGAAATGTGTTATTAATTGGGCTGCAGTGGCCTGGATATCCAAATCCTTTATCTGAACATCAAGTGACTTCACTGGAACCCCAGAAAGCCCCTGAGACTCAATTGTCAACAGATCCAATTGGCTCCAAGACTGCTAGAACACAAACTAAACATTGAAAGTTCAAGTGTATGAAAATGTGATTATATCCATGATTATATCCACTTTTTAGATGATACTTTATCATACATTGAACATAAATGATGGTGTTGATAACGGGACCTGTCCTCGTTCACCAGGAAATTCTGTGGAAAGTTGTAGTTTCATTGTGTGTGTGTGTCTGTCAGTGTAAGGTGTGTTACAGACAACATTCACATAGTAGTGGGACACCGTCGGGTCTGACTAGTTCAACCAGTGTAGTCCTCGCTGCCACACCCCCACAGCTACAAAGCAAGTCACCCACCCACCCACACACACACACCCACACACCCATACATACATAATAATATGCAACATACTGCAGTGACACCAGGCTAATGTTATATAACAGTTATTCTATATTTTTAAATGTGCTCATGTTTCTCAACAGCATGGGCTATTTTAATACTGTTTATTTGCATTAGGCAGGCCAGATATTAGTTGGTGTGTGTGTGTGTGTGTGTGTGTGTGTGTGTGTGTGTGTGTGTGTGTGTGTGAATACCTGGGAAGGGCGGAGCCTGGCTCTGTGGCCCCGCCTGTCCTGTGCTGGCTAACAGGTACACAGGGTTGGGTGTGAAAACTAAAAGTGAATGTAGCAGGTAATGAGTCCAGTCAGTGCCGCTGGTACACAGTGTCTGTGGGAGGGGAAGCTCTGACATTGACGAGGCTGTGTGTGGAATCAGACACTCGACGCATACACACCGGGAGCAGTGGAGCGAGCGGAGGACACACACACTCACACATACACAGTCACGCACAGCTGAGGTTCACCTGTCCCGCAGGGATTGTTTTCATATCGGAAGCCGCTGACAGGTGACCTGTCACCATGTTCAAGAAAAAGAGCAGAACCACCGCTATAACGACGCCAAAAACAACGTAAGTAGGAAACTTTTATTTTACACCGAGCTGTTTTGAAGCCTGTGGTACTGTTCTGCTGCAGTATGTACCTGTATTAAAAAATCTCAATGTGACCTTGCTTCGCTGTGAACTCACCTGTGTTACCTGTAGCCCACTAACTGTTTTCATCAGTGTCATTGAAGCAGCATGTTATTAAACTTTTCTCATTGGTTCTGTACGAACTTCTATCACTACCGTAGTGGATAGAGTAATGTGGGAAAAGAAGATTTAAATATAATACATTGATGCTAGATTAATTACATGCCTGCCGAATTAAGCATTATATCATATTTATTCACAAAACACATTTTTTTTAATATAAACTTTGATTTATTTATCGTGCAGGCAGTGACATATAACTGTAGCCACTTTTTAAATGGAGCCTGGTGTGAGAACAAGGCGTACCCTATCGTGGAACACCTTGTTTAATACAAACTGCTAAAGGTTGACTATTTGCTCAGTGAAGCTGTGCTCTCTGGTGCGTGAAATAAGTTCATTTTTAATCCACTTATTGAATTATTGGGATGTAATGTTCATACTATTAGAATGAACTGAGAGACAGTGTGAGAGAGAAATTACATCAAACTATAAGTAAGATTGCATAATGTGTGCTTTAACTCAAGCAAGTGATGGGTGTGGTTGATAGGCTGTGTAGTAAAGTTGCAGTAACTGGTTTGATAAGTATTTGGCTGTCCTCCTTAAAAGACAATGTGTGAGGAATTGCTTGCAGCCTCTCCCACAAGGTTTCTGCACCAAGCCCATTCCCTATCACTTTTAGTCTTTTCACCGAGTTTGTGTAGCTAAGGTCACATGGTTTTCCACCCTATGTAGGATAAAGTGCATATGTTGAGTTGTTTTTAAAAAAAAAAAAAATCATTAATCCAAGCCTGCCTCATTTCACTTTCCACCAAATGTTCCACCTCCACACAGTTCTCTTTCTGCAAGGAAGAATACCTTTAGAGCCAGGCGAGTTCATAATGCTCCCTGTCACTCAACAGATATTATTAGGGGGTCAGGGGCCTCAAAAATAACACCCATTTTGGTTGTCTGTTAACTCCCTGGTGTTAAGTGCCTAAAGATCGACTAATCTGTTTTTCAAATAGTAATCCTCCATTGTAAGGTGTGTTCCTCCCGCTGTCACACCTGCTATCGAGAGATAAGGAAGGGTCTGTCTTACTCTTTGTACTGTGTATCAATGCACTGATACACAGATTTACGTAAAGACACAAAGCAGTCCATACCAAACCATTGATTTATTGGCATTATTTCTATCGATCATTGGTTTCTACACAGTGATGATGCCACAGAGAAGATAATTCATTACTGTACTCTGATAACCACCAACAGATAGTGTTGGAATCTTAATAATGCAGCTCCACCCTCCTTATTCTCTTCATGCTGCTCTTCCTATTCAAGTTTTAGTTGGTGTAAAAAAAAAAATCTCAGGTATCTTGGCAAGCTTGTCATTGTGAGCCAGGCTAATGACAGCTTCAAGTTGAAGCACGATATTCAAAAACGGCCAGATCACGTACTCCTCAGAGCTGAGGATTAGTGCCCATCTTTAAATTCAAACAGTAAAAAGATAAAATGCTAGTTTGGGCCTGTTATGAGGTTTTTAAACTTCAAATCTCTTTATAGAAAGTATAAGGCACTGTATGCTTTGAAGTATATTTCCTCTCCTTTTCTAGACATTGATGGATTACTGAACAGGGTTATAGGGCACAGGCTCAGGAGAAGTAGTTAGAGGCCTGTGAAGAGGTGCAAAACAATCGCAAAGAAACACAAAAAGATTTCAAACCATGTGGCTGCTTCATTTTAATCTGTTGTTCTTGCTATTATGTAAGACGGGTGGAGGTCCCTTTTTAACGTCTGTTCCCAGGGGCTCATTGTGTCGTAATCCATGTATCTTCAGAAATATATAGATGGAGAGCACGTAGCTGAGACAGAGCAGGGCAGGAGCAGTCCTCCACACCCTCCGTGACGGAGTGCTGGGGCTTTCTGGTTCTAATTTGACCCTCTCCCTGTGGAAACATCTGAGTTGTGTTTCTGAGACTAACGCTCCAGTGCCAGTTCCTTCCCAGAACCAACACAACCACACTCAAAACATTGAATTAGAACCAGTGAGTCTCCCTGGAAACTATTGACAGGATGTTTGGAGAACACAGATCATAGTTACAGCAGGTAGATTTATTGTAGCATTGTTTTCAGGCTCTTGAATAATAATTAAAAGGCAATATTCTGAGAATTAAGACAAATAGTTTCTAGTTATGTAATAAGGCACAGTCAGAGACTGTGAAATAGTCAAACGATCAAGGTAGGGCTAGTTTTCATCTGTTCTAGATTTTAGAAGTGTTTTGGAAACTATGAATTTTTCTACACATGTTCTGTGCAGACCATCTAATCGTGTTTATGTCTTGCATTTAACAACCAGATGATGTTCTTTTTGTCCTCATGCATTGAGTCTTGTAGTGGCAATCCAAATACATTTGATGTAGGCGACATGAAGTTTATAAAAGAGGAGCGTGCACTGTTGGTTTAAAGGTTTCGGCGAGAAAAAGAAAACTGCGTGTTTGCTATGATGAGCTAGTGTTTTAAGATGGCAGTAACACCCCTCAGGGTGTTTTTCTATTCGGATGGTTTTCGACAGTAAAACTACAGACTGCTTCTGCAGAACTCCACAGCACAAACCAGTTCAAACTTGCTCTGGCGTGGTTTCATTTCAAAGCCAGCAGGGGCTTTGAAATTAAAGTCAGTGTCCAGCGAGATGTTACGTAACTTGTGCACAAATGGTGAATAGGTGCGGATGTGCATGTGCGTGTGTCTGTGTGTGTGTGTGTGAGGAGATGGATGCAGATCTACTCTCTTACCAGCTACTGCCAAATAGAGTCAACTTTTACTGGATTTTTGAAGATAATATTATATTTTCTTAACACAACACACAATGATACTTAACTCCTAGATACCTGACACAGATGTACTGACTGAGATGTTTTACAGTGTAAAAATAACCGTGTCAGCGCTCTCTGGTGGACAAGCTGTTAACAAAGGAGACACTGTCTCCAGATGACCTCAAACACATCTTTGGTATTTCTAGTTACCGGGTGGTTCCGGCGTTGCTTGTTAATACTATACACATTCCATACACTGTGAGTGATAGCATACTTCACATGAGCCCTTGAACATGCACTTTGGCACGCTTACGCTGATTGGACTAGGTGTGTCTGCTGCATGATATCGGGCAAACCTGCTGGGTTACTTTCCTTTCCTTGAGCTGTGTATTGAAAACCTGTAAGTGTCCTGACCTACCACTAAGTTGCTCACTTAGCTCAGACAGCACAACGTGCACAGCGACAGTCATCAAAATTTGTGATTGTTTCCTTTGACGTGTGTGCATACATGTGTTATGTAATGTTATATATTCCAGTTCAAGTTCCGTTGTCCCATGTAATCATACAGGTACAATCATGGTGAAATGTTATTGTTATTCCTGTAGCTACAAGTTATGTTCTTTTGCATCCAGTCATTCAGATCCAACTCTGGCACTGGTATGTAATTCTCATGAAAAACACTGTGAGTCACCACCTCGGTATGAAGATCCCAGAGGAAATAAACAGAATTCAAAAGAAGAAGAATAGAAGCAGTCACGCTATGACTCATGGAGTCATTAGTAGCTATAAAACTAGCTCATAAAACGTGCTGTATAATATGTCCAGGAGACATGGACAAGTAAACATTACAATCCTTTAACATCAGGTATCTACCGATACCATATTCGATACACCTAAAACATCAAAATAATCACTGTAGCTCCCAAATTGGAAATACAAAAAAAAAAAAATTACAAACTCAAATTATTGATCTGATATGGATGACTCATTGGACGATGTGACTCCTGAAATTGACATGACATGATCAGCACGAGGGAAGATGAATCACTCTATTGGAGAACCACCCGGCCCAACTATGATTGTTGTGTGGTTTTACGGAGCGATACTTCATCCCTCACTAATGATCTTCAGCTGATGACAGACATCAGACACACAAACACAAACCAGACGGCAGACAAGTTTCATTTTGTTGTCTGTCATCAGCTTAGTTACTGAATCAACATCAGTTAACATAAGCCGCTTCTGCCGGCGATTTGTTGTGGTTGTTGACATCCACCGCTATTGTAAGATGGGGTGTAGAGATTTTAACAAGATCTAGATCCACCTGTATTTTCATAATGGATTCATCTGTGAGTGATTTTTTTTGACCAGAACCAGAAATTGTTTTGTATTTTTTCTTGATTGCTTGACCAGCAGATCAATTCATTGTAATCGTTTCAGCATTAATATCTGGTGCCTGACACACTGTGACTTTAAAAGTTACAGCCTGTAATAATATTTCAAGGTTGGAAACAGTGACAACTTGTGGACATAACATACTGTATCTCAATTCACCTGTCTTTATTTGTCTTCCAGTGCGCCGTCCACCGAACTGACTGCGCTGATCGAGAAGCTGCAGAAGAATGCCGATAAAGTGCAGAAGAACATCTTTGACGTTGAGCAGAACCTCAACAAGGTACGACCTGATGTCCAAAACAATGTCAATGTCCAAAAGGCCTCCAAGAAATACACTGCAAATTTGCCTTTTAACTTTAACTTTGGGGAAATACACTGAGGCTAGAATGAGCAAGAGGTGCAAGAGAAACTATGCTTTGCTTCATAGGATGATAAATAATCTGAGTTTAACTATTGTTCAGAAGCTTCAACTACAGTGGTGTAGTGCACGGTATATGCAGATATTGAAACTTTTTTTCCTAGGATGGCAAAGGCATGACATAGTTTTCCAAAATTTTTTGAGTGGATTGCGTGAGGAACAAGTTATGTTAGGTGACACTGTATAAATACTACTAGTCCATTTTTGGGCGAGCTAAATATGCAAGAGTCTAACAGTCTAACACAGGGTGTTTGTCCTTTGCTGGACGAGCCGCTTTAAAAAAAGACTTGTGGCATAAATTAAGAGTATACCCACTTCGCCAGGCACAACTACACCACTGTTCAACCATGAGGAAAACTATAAATTGACGTGTATTTAGTAAGCCTGCACAAAATTTCTATATTCATACTTTTTACAGCAGGTTAGGGTTAGGTTTTTGCAATCAGTTGTTGAGTGACTGGAATCAGCCAGTTTTCAGCTTGATTGGCTGCGACTGGCATTATTCAGTTTCATATATCCAACTCCGTGCCTGTAAAATGACTCTCATGCTGCACTGCATGGTTCACGTCATGAGCACAGCAACACAGAAACTAACTATTGTTACAGCTACACAGTGAATATTGTATTAAATTTGCCAGTAACAACGAGTCTCCCACGCACTGCAGCTCGCCTGCTGTTGTGAGAACAGAATGACTTTATAAAAGTAAACAGAGCAGACAGTGAGAGAGAGAGAGAGAGAGAGAGAGAGAGAGAGAGAGAGAGAGAGAGCTGGTTTGTGTGCAGAGAGAGAACAGGTTTAAGTGTGTGGTGGGAAAAGAAAACTAACAGAGAAGTGAGCAACGTAAGCAGATTAAAGTAGGTTGCGAGTAAACACTAAAATAAGGCTCAGTATTAAATGGGGTTAAATTGGAGAAATAAGAAATATAAATTAAAGGTCAAACTAAAAAATGTGCAAGAAAGAAGTGAAAGCTGAAGTAGCAGCAGTAGCTAAAAAGGAGGGAAGAAGGTAACTTCAGATGACACATTTACTTCACCTTTATGTGTGTATTCTGCTTAAATGGTGGCCATCTTCCTTACCTCCAATGTTGTGTGTTTTTTTTCTGCAGGATGTCAGTAAGATCAATGAGGGGAAGCAGCCGCTGTATCAGGAGGACACCAACAAGAGAATCCTCAACTCTCTGGAGCTGCTCACTGGCCTGGATGAAGATGCCATCAATGCTAAGCGCCTCAAGCATCCTCAGGCTGAGATGATAGAACAGGAGTGAGTAGTAATTTACTGTTATTGGGCTTCTTCCAATACATTTTTAATACTGTGCTATGTGACAAATATCTAGTCATGTACAGTATGTTACCAAAAAAATGAAACATCACGTATTGTCTTATGTGTGTGTGTTTTTAGCATGAAGCAGCTGCGTGACAGAGTGATGAAGCTGCGAGAGGATCATGACCATATCTACCACCTGAGCCGGACTGAGGGGAGGCCCAGCATCAACTGGGGCAACATAATGGACGAGAAACTGGTAGGAAGCTTATTTATACACTCACACAGGGCGCATCATTTCTTTTTTAGGTTCTTTTAGCTCATTGTTTTGGGTTTTCAGCCCACAAACTCTCCTCCAGCATTGTTTCCAGCAGCAGGCAGCTGTTTTGAGTGAAAAAACTCTGATATAGATAGTGTGCACTACAAGCCCAGTACTGTTGACAGACTAGCTGGTGAACTTGATGGAGCGTTTAGCAGCTAAATAGACAGAAACTTTTCTCAGGAGCTGGTGGAGACCATAACAGAGCTAAAGGGGAGTGAATATGGAACATCAATTAGGTAGACACAAACATGACTGCAAAAATCAGTGGTAATGTTGCTTTGTGTATGCTGGATGTTTGAATAGGCAACTTTCTGCTAGCACATTATGTGATAAGTTGTCAGAGGTTGTGTTTTCAACTTGCTCTGCTGCCCCCAAGTGGCTAAAGAATTAGTAAAGTTACACGATCACTGATAACTCTGAAGAAATTCTGAAGAATAAAATTAAAAAAACATACAAAAACAAAAAAATAAACAGTGAGAAAATAATGCTGATAGGCTCCAGCCCCGCTGCAACCCTGATGAGGATAAGCGGTTACAGATGGAATGTTTCCAGCAACAACAGCTTCACAGTCTAAACTGTCAACATGTTGTGGAGTGGACTAAAGTCTATTGTTGTCTCTCCTTGTGCAGGACAACCTGAACAACAAGGGCTTTGGCCAGGACCTGCCATCTGTGGAGAACGAGGTGGAGGAACACAACATCTTCCACAGCGAGGTGGAGGCTCTGGCTCCTCACATCAACAGCAGCGGAGACAAGGTACAAACCAGAAGTGACTGAATGACTGAATGACTAGTAGTAATAATACAGAAAGTGCTTTAGTTCATTTAAATAACTGGTTGAATTAGATATTTAATGTTTCAGCTGTTTATGACAAATGACATGTAGTGCTAACTAAATAGCATTAGCAACATATGAGTGAAACAAACACTAAACTGCTATATTATTTATATTAAAAATAAATGGAACAATCTCTTATGACGATTAAAAGCGTGCACAATTTTAACATAACCATCATTTTTAACAGTGGTGTGCGATATGCTAAAATGTTCTCTCTCTGTAAGTTGTTCACATGACCCTAAACTTGTTTGTCTTGTTCTCACTCTCCCTGTTCTCTCTTTCTCTTCAGGAATATGTCAGTAGCCTCCAGATGAAATACAGCAAACTGCTGGTAATAAACCCACACACACACACACACACACACACACACACACACACACATATTATATATTGTTGTTGTGCATGCGTTCAAACAAACAGCATGAAAATATAGTGAGCAGCTGTTTTAGGAAATGACTTAGCTTTTCTTTAAAAATGAAACAATATGTAAGATTCACATCGATGGATTAGATTCGACATATGCTGTTAAATATTGACATACTTTAATTTTGTTAGCTTCCAGGACATCCAAATCATCAAGCCGTCATGTCTAAATGTCCTAGTTGTAAGCTGTAAGGTTTTGTTTTTCTCTGTCAGGCCAGTTCCAGTGCTCGTCAGCGCAACCTGCTGAGCCTGCGGGACTACATGCAGCGCTGCACCAATGAGCTGTACTGGATGGACCAGCAGGCCGAGGAGAGGATCAACTATGACTGGAGTGACACCAACCTGGACTACCCTGCCCGCCAGAGGCAGTATGAGGTAGCGGAGAGGATGGACACACAAGCTGCATATACAGAGTACAAAGATGGATGCTTCCACGCAAATATGATTCCCAGTTTAATCAGCACTTTTTCTCGCCCCAACAGAACTTCATCGGTAAATGTCTGGAGTCCAAGGAGGCCACCGTCACCAAGCTAAACGACGATGGTGAGAAGCTGGTTGCTGCTGAGCATCCAGGGAAGAACGTTATTGAGGTACAGGATCATGCATGTACTGCATTCAGAGGGGTGGGAGGGGAGACACGACGCAAAGATACTGCGTGAGATGAAAAGGACAAGTACATACTGTTTCTAAAAAACAGGAAGTTTGTTATTGTAGCTTGGCCACTGATTTAGCTGCTCACCAACACGGTCTTACTGTGCGACTTTTACAGGTCATATTTCAGTCAATCCAAACAAACACTCATGATACACATTTGGATTCAGTGTGACTTGCACTTCCCCAGGACAGTGTAAAGTCCATTGCAACAGTAAACAGCCATAAATAAACCTTAGCTTATGTTTATAAAAAAAGACACAACAATAATTTAATCCAGTAATATTACATTTTTTCACGTTGCAGTATCAATCTTTTTTTTTCACTAATAAGTGTATAAACATGATACTTATATTCCTGGAACACTGACTCAGACTCTTAAAACTCCTGGTCTAGGCCAAAAATAGATGAAGCTGTTTGCCGTTGTGCCCCCTGCAGAGTGGAACAGGCCTGCACAGCTGAAACCTTTAGCCTCAAAGACAATTTTTAACTTTTGGTTTTTAGACTTGCATATCCAACATGTGTGTGTGTGTGTGGTTGTGTGTGTGTGTGGTTGTGTGTGTGTGTGGTTGTGTGTGTGTTTTTCCTTTATCTGTTTTGCTTGTTCTTGCAAAGTTGATTTTTAATTTTGCTTTGACAGCACTTTAGTAAACATCTTATTCGACGGTACTCATTCAGATTAAGATCTTATTTCCAAGAGAGACATGAGAGCAAGAAACATCAGAATGCAAAATGTGCTTCAAATATGAATAATATAATATTATAGTCAAATACCTACGTACACTGTTGTTTGCCAGGCTCATATGGAGGCAGTCCACGCTGATTGGAAGGAGTACCTGAACCTGCTCATCTGTGAGGAAAACCACCTCAAACACATGGATGAGTACAACAAGGTTAGCACAGATAAGCACTCACAGAAATGTACACTCCATATTAAAAAAACACATTTAATTAACATGAAAAGCTCACCAGTGTCTGTGTGTCTGTCTGTGCAGTACCACAAGGAGGCTCGTGACACTCAGGACCTGCTGAAGCGTTTGGATACAGAGCTCAACCAGAAGTACAACCCAGAGTTCAAAGATGTGTATCAGATGGAGGGTCTGATCAGGGAGATGGATGTGAGCATTTGTTTATCTGAAAATGAATACATCTCTACCACTGACTCCTTCTGCAATAGTGAAAACTATGTTTCCGTGTGTGTGTAGGACCAAGCCAAGGCCATTGACCACTTTGATGAACGGGTCAAGGCTCTTCAGAAGCGCAGCCTGCAAGTTTTGCCTCTGAAATACCGCCGGGAAACCCCCCAGAAGCTGCTGCCCATTGAGGCTCTGTGTGAATTTGACACAGACGAGGTATGCAGTGTGTTGCCGAAACCTAATATGATTAATTTGAGAGTTACTTGGTGTCTTTGTCTTCGTTTAATTGTCTCTCTGTGCTGCATATTTTATTTCCATTTTGTTTCCACTTTTACTCCGTCACTAGCTATCAGTTCTCTAATCCCAGGATGACCCTGTTATCAGAGTACATGACTAAGCTCTCCCTTTCCTTTCGCCTGTAACTTAAGTGTTTTGTGGTACAATGTATTCAAATCCCTTCAGAAAAGAGCCCAGGCTGAAATCTGAGGAGGTTATTTAAAACCACCGCAGAGCAGAACCCAGGGGTTCTGAAGTCTGAAAAAATAGCCTATGGAGCTCCTCATCTTAGGTGTTGCAAAGCTCTTCATGTGTACTTTGTCTCCTGACTTCACTTTTCAGTAAAATTAAAGCTAAAATTTTAATTTTGATTCGACTTCTTATTATTCTTTAAAGTCTTAACTGAATTATAACCTTACTTAATCTGTCAGCAAGGTTTAGATGAGAGCACTGTGGTTATAGTGTCTTGAATGTGCTTGTATTAGATTCATCTATATTTGTGGTCCAGTAGCAAATGACAGATTGTAAAATTGTTGGATGTGTACAGGGGCAGATTTTGCGTGGGGAAAGGTACACTCTGCTCCGGAACAATGGCACCAAATGGGACGTGAAGGATGCAGCCGGACGTAAACTCACTGCCCCGGCCGTCTGCTTCATGATCCCCCCCACCGACCCCGAGGCAGTGGGCACCTCTGACAAGTGAGTGTGTGCCAACATGTATAAGCATGTGTCCTAAAACTACATACTGGATAACAACTTTCATTTTATTCCAGTGCAGTAATAGTAATATTATGTGGTTTTGTGCGCTTGCAGCCTGGCCAGCCAGCAGAAAGCCATCAAGCAGAAGATGGCAACCAGCAAGGGAGCTCTGATGAAACGCTTTGAGGAGCTGAAGAAGGAGAGTGGCACTGGCACAGGCACAGGTACAGGACACATGTAATTCTGCTGGGCAGCACATTTTAGGAAATTTGTCATGCCTTTACACTCACGTAACTTATATTATATGTGGCTGTAATTTGATCATATGCTATGAACTCATACAGCTCATACTGTGCTTATCTGGTGCATAATCTTAAATTATTTTGTGTGGGGCTGTGTAATAGTCCAGATTAATAATAGCTCAGTAGTTACATTTTGTGCCAGAGCAGCCAAGCAGGTTAATTTGTCCACAAGGCTATATTAATAAAATGCACACAGTGAAATGGCTGTGTTACCAACCACACTGGTGGGCACTACCCCAGTTAGATGATGTCTTAAAATTCAACACAAACTACATGGTAGTTTAGCCTGCCTCAGCATGTGTTGAATCAGTCAGCATGAAAGAATAACATTTGTAAAACTAAATGTTGAAGTTCTTTTCAGGTGACTATCCAAGAAAATTCACTGGGTAAAACAATTACAGCAAATTACAAGTTTGCAGTAATAGACAATAACAAGCAGTGTTGGCATTTACAGGATTGATTAGGATCTTGGATCATAGAACTTGGATTTTATTTTCATAGGTTAGGTCATGTTTTTTCATTGGTATTGATAATATTGTACTAACAAAGTTAACTGCTGAGACCTGGGAACATCGCTAAAAAGAGACATAGAAAAATAATTAATTCTGCCAATAATAAAACAAAACTTTTGGTTACTGGATGCCAGACCAGTATTTCATTGGAAATGTTAAGTCCTGTAAGGCATGTTTTACTGCCTACCAGAGCTGTCACTCTATGCCGCTCTGAAGAAAGTAGATAAAGCCAAATAACAAAGCTCATCATGCTGTGTGTGACTTCAGACAAGCAGGAGCAGCAGTGCCGCCAGCTGATGGCCGGTCTGGATAAAGTCTACAGCGACCTGGACAAACAAGAAAAGGCCATTTATGCTCGAGTTCGCCCGCCACTGGAGCAGAACAGACCACTGCAGGACAGCGCTGACCGTCTGCAGGATATGAGGGTAATAACTTCTGCTTCATTTTGTTGCTGAAATTAAATACTGTTTCACACAAACCCAGACAGCAGAGAGAGAGAGAGAGAATTTCTGTATTTTACAACTCACCAACCCAGCTGTTTCCCTTTAGGACATTGCTACTGCTGTCAGTAAGATTGAACCAGAGAAGTCCACTAAAGTGCAGGAAGCAAAGAGCTTCTTGGTCTCAAACCCAAATTGTGCCAGCGCGTCTCAACTCTCCAGCAAGGTGGATGGAACCAACAAGAAGTACACCAAGATCGAGGACCTTCTTCAGGGCTCTCAGGACAAGTATGGGACTCTCAGTATCTTCTTGTTCTTATCTCTTCAGTGGTTGCTCTGAGAGCAATATTACTTGTGTTTCTAAATTGCTTTTAAATTTGTTTTAAATGGGTATTGACATACTTTTCTTAACTAATCTACTCAACTAATAACTTACACACTTAAACACTCACCTTTGTTATAGACTGAAGAATGCCAACCAGCTGGAAACTTCCCTTCAAAATGCAAAGACTTCGCTCTCCACCTATGAGAACAAGCTGGCCAGGGAAGAGGTTGCTCCAGCTGACATCTCCTCACTTGAGAAAACACAGCGGGAGCTTGCAGTAAGATGGCTCTTTTATTCTTCGGGCACCCATTACAAAGACATCTCACTCTGACTGAATAAAGGGAATACTGGCAACTACTTAAAACACAAGCAGAGTAAATACTGGATGTGAGGGGTGTCGTTTAGCTCAGTCGGTGCATCCGCCCCCGTCCTTGCCACCGCGGCCCAGGGTTCGAATCCGACCTGTGGCTCTTTCCTGCATGTCATTCCCCATCTCTCTCTCCCCACATTTCCTGTCACTCTTCAACCTGTCTCTGTCAAATAAAGCTCAAAAAGGCCAAAAAAATATCTTAAATCTTAAATACTGGATGTGAACTAATACCAGATGTATATTATTTTCCAATAACTGCATAGCTGCACCTGAGCAATACACTATATCAAGGTTTACAAAGATGGTGCAAACACAAAGTTTCTGCTTAAAGATTATGTTTTTGTTCTAACTATACTTTTATATGTTGCTCGTAACTAGTCACACTATAGCCTGACATATTACTGACAAAGTCCTCCTTGCTACCCTGGCAGGATATTGCATCAGACCTGAGGTCCAAGAGGGCACTTGTCACTGAGACAGAGCAGAACCTGCGTTTGGCCAAAAGCAGCTGTGACAACATGGCCACTAAATTCCAAGAGCACTGCCCCGACATTGAGAGACAAGAAGCAGATGTCCAGAAGCTCAATAAACGCTTGAACAACCTCAACAGGCAGATTGACACCAGGTGAGAGAATCAGGACAAGAAGGGCCAAGTAGCCTAAAGTAGTGGTCGTCAATAATCACATAGACCTACACATAAAATATGTGAAATGATCTCTCTTGTGTTCTACAGGTCTCAAAACTTGCAGAGAGCCAAGATGGCATACAAAAATTACAGCAATGATTATGACAATCTGAACAGCTGGTTGTCTCGTGTCCCAAACTACGAGCCACATGAAACTGATGACACAAGACAAGTGGAGACCAAGCTGAAGAATCAGAGGGTAAGCGTGATGAGCAGCAGGGCAGTTTATATTCTGCATATTGCTGGTGCAAAGGAATATTCTGTCAGTGAGCTGCAAAAAAAGCTTATACCAACTTTTCTGTTTTCTACAGAATTTACTCTCTGATATTGCAAGAAAGGAGTCTGACTTGAACAACATCTCCAAAAATGCCCAGCTTTACCAACAAGCTGTGAAAGTACGTGTTCTACATATAACTACCTTCATTTGCAGAAATACAGTAAGATAAAGGCGTGTTAATTCTTAGCTTACTCTTCTTTTTAGGACTACGAGAATGAAACTGAGAAGTTCAGATCTATCCTTGACCTTGAGGATGGACTTGTACCCCAGACATACAAGAGGAGCAGACTGGAATCACCTGCGCTAACTGTCAAGGCAGAGGTGAGGCACAACAATGACATGATATCCTGACTTTTAGTTCCTGGTGTGAATTAGGACCTCAGAAACCCTGGGTCCTACACACAATGTCTGACAAACACCCACATATTTTAAACTCCACAGTCCTTGTTTGTAACACAGACTTTCTGGTAAAGACTCAAGACAAAATCAAGATAACCCTGATGAGATCACCATGACATACAAGTTTATTCAAGAGCATGCAGTGGGTCATGCTTCTAAAAACAACTCAATTGAAACAATCTAAATCACATGCTGAATTTCAATAGCCATGCACCAAAAAGGTTGCTAACCACTGAAGTAAGTTAAGGATTTACTTTGTACTTTCCATGACATGTTATTTCAATTTACAGGAAGCTGCTATTGAGGCTAAGTTTACTGAGGTGAACGCTGTGAACAAGCAAAGGCTACAGAATCTGGAGTTCGCCCAGAGTCTTCTCAACCAGGTGAAATATTTTCACATGATAGTAATAAAAATGATAACTAATTTAATTAAAAATAACAATAATAATAAGTATTTCCCCTCTATAGCAACCTGAGATCGATATGATCCAGTCTACAAATGTCAAGTCAGTCCATGCTGCCCCTGGAGAAGAGCCTTGGAGAATCAGAAAGCAGCTAGAAGAAGAGATCCAGAGGAGGGAGCAGCTAGAGAAAGAAATTGAGATTATACAGACAGACATCTATACCCTTGAAGGACAGAAGCCTCAAGATACAATTGTCAAGAAGGAGCTGATCAAAAAGGTTCCTGACCCCCAACTCGATGAGGAAGTCCATAAAGTCCAGCAAAAACTCTCAGAGGAGCGCCGCTCTACTCATGTCCTGGAGAATGACCTTGAAGTACTAAAGTTGAAGCTGCGTGGCCTTGAAACAGAGGTCAAAGAAGGGGCACAGCAATACACAGTCAAGGAGGTCCTGCGTATAGAAAGAGACCGTGGTCAGGAGGAGGAGGTACGCAAGCTTCGGGAGGAGCTGGATGAGCTAAGAAGGCTTAAATTGCTAAAAGACAATGAGCTGATTCAGATACAAAAGCAGGTGACACTCCTGGCAGAAGAGAAGAACAAGGAGCAGGAGGTGATCACTGAAGAGGAGGTGATCAAAGTCCAGAATGATCCCCAGCTTGAGACCGAGTACCGGGTGCTCCTTGACAGGAAGCAGAAGGAAATGGATGGAAGGAAACAGCTGGAAGATGAACTTCTGTTTCTTCAGGAGAAGCTCAGAAGGCTGGAGAAGGAGAAAGCAATGGCAGAGGAAAAGATTTCCATCAAGGAAGTGCTAAAAGTAGAGAAAGATGTTGCATTTGAAAGGGAGGTAGAAAACCTCAGGAGGCAGTATGAAGATGAGAAGACCAAACGAAGATCATCACAGCGAGAAAAGGCTGACCTCCAGAGGAAAATTACCAGCCTAGAGGAGGAGAAGTCCAAGGTTGTTATTCAGGAGAAGGTGCGGGAGATTGTCCGTCCAGACCCCAAGGCTGAGAATGAGGTTGCCAATCTCCGACTTGAACTTGTAGAACACCAAAGGCGTTATAGAGATTCAGAGCTCCACCTTAGGTCCCTGCAGGATGAGCTGACCATGCTGAAGAACAGAGGACCTCAAATTGAGGTGAAAGAGATCATCAAAGAAGTCATCAAATACAAGACAGATCCACAGACTGAAAGAGAACTGGAGAGACTTCGCAATGAAATTGTAGATAAAACCCACCAAACTGAGAAATCTGAGATGGAAATCCGTCAACTTCGTGATGAAATTCAAAGATGGAGAGACACCAAACCCCAGGTGCAGACTAAAGAGGTAGTCAATGAAGTGCTGCAATACAGAGAAGACCCCAAGACCAAGGAAGAAATTGAGACTCTCAAAAGGAAACTGGCTGATGAACAGAAGAAACGCCTTGACCTTGAGAGAGACCGGTCAGCCCAAGAAGAGAAGATCAGACTAAGGAAAATGGATCTGTCTCAGGTCCGTGAGAAGATTGTTCAGCAAGAAGTGGTCAAGATGGAAGAAGATCCTCTCCTCAGGTCAGAGTGTGACACATTTGTACTGAACATCGGCAATGAGCAGAAACAAAAGGAGAGCCTGAAAACAGAGCTCTACCAACTGCAGAGGCAAAAGACTGATCTGGATCTGCAACTGGAAGAACTGGAGCGTGAACGCAGGGCAAGGCGTGATGCCGAATTGGAGATCCAAAGGCTTAGGGTCAGACTCCATGAGCTGGAGCTCCGAGACAAAGAAAACCGTGAGAAGGTGACAGTCAAACAGAAGGTAGTCTTGCAGCAGGATCCCCAACAGGAGAAGGAACACTCTATCCTCAGGCTGCAGCTTGATGAAGAGAAACACAAACGCACTCTGCTCGAGAAAGAATTGAATGCTCTCATCCAGCAGCAGATCACCCTAGAGAAGGTGGACGTGAAGGAAAGAGTTGTCCGCACTGAAAAGGTCCAAGTTGAGAGGGATCCAGAGGCCGAGATTGAGATTGAGAACCTAAGGAGGACTCTGGAAGAGGAGAAAAGGAGAAGGCGAGAACTTGACACAGAGTTCTCCACTCTCACTTCTAGGCTATCTGAGATGGAATTCACTAACACCAAGTCTTCTAAAGAGCTTGACTACATCCGTGATGAAAGTAGCCGACTGCAGCAAGAAAACCATAGGCTGCAGAATGAGATCCGCAAGCTTCGGTCTGAGATTGAAATCACCAGCAAAGAGACTCGGCTCATCACTGAATCCGCACCAAGGGAGGATGGAAAGAACCTGGAGTTGAGGCTTGACTCTCTCCAGAGGGAACTAGCAGACCTCAGAGGCGTAACCACCCAGAAGGATCTAGAGATCGAGAAGCTTCAAAAGGGCCTGACAGCTGTGAGGATGAAGAAGGAACAGAGGGAAAGCCATCTTCGTCGGTCTATCGTGGTCATCGACCCAGATACAGGCAAAGAGATGCGACCTGAGGAGGCCTACAAACTAGGGCTGATCGACTGGAAGATGTTCGTCAACCTGCAGAGCCAGGAGTGTGACTGGGAGGAGATCACGGTTAAGGACCCCAGTGGTGAATCTTCGGTTCTTCATGACAGGAAATCAGGCAAAAAGTTCTCCATTGAGGAGGCATTGCGTCTTGGGCACATCACTAATCGTCAGCTTCAGCAGTACTACAACAAAGAAATCTCCATTCAGGAGTTTGGTGTAATGGTGTCGGGCAAAAACAAGTGAATGCAAACATACTAAAAATGCGCATTTTTAATTTTATGCTACAAGATTTCCTCTGTTTAATCTTGTTAATTAAAAATACTGTACTTCTATTCTGACTTCAATACTATGGTGACTGCATCCATGATTCCTAAATGCACTGTGTATTTATTTGCTTATGCATATTCAATTTTGTGGTACTGGATATATGGATATATATTACTATTTTTCACCCAACTACATAACATTTTATGTGGAAGGAAAAGTTTGCTCAGCTGAGCTTTAATTTCTTACACTGGGTACTAGGGTAGAGAACGTATCTTTCATTTGACAACGCCATTGAAATTCACATGGGTACTAAATGTTTCATTTATTTGTGGGGTTTTCCCAGGTTTATCTCATTTGTGCTCTGTAAGCTTGAATAAACGTCAAATCAAACTAGAAAAATTGTGTGTTTTTTGTATTTCCTCTAATCACAGTCAAACATGGTATTGCTGAGAAGAATTTAATTCTGTATACGATATCTTGATGATGGCCATCCAATGCAAAGCATTAAATATCTATCTATCTATCTATCTAAGTATGATATGTTGATAAAATGAGCACAGCTACTAAGTGATGATCCTGCACCTGTAGAGCTGGTGTAGACTCATTTGCATGGAATGCTAATAACAACAACAATAATAATAATAATAATGAGAAGAAGAAGAAGAATTTATTTTACACTGCTTTTCAAAATTAGAAATTGCTCTGGTAAAATGTTCAAATTAGCCTGGTAAACTATATTGTTTAAAGAGAATACTGTATACAACATACATGCTACATACAAGTTGGAGGTTCCTGTCTTGCATACCGATAATAATAAAGTCTAAATTAGTGTTATGATGTATTAAACCTACTCAAAATAAATTATTTATCGAGGCTTCTATCCTCCTCATGAAGACCGTGAAAAACTACTAAGTGGTCTTTCAGTTAAGACTGTCAGACAGCCAACTTAGTAGTTCTTTTCTTTAAGTAAAAGAAGCATACCACAGTGTAGAAATATTCTGTTACAAGTAATGTTACTTAAAAGTACAAAAGTATTAAAATATTATACTTTAAGTACCAAGCGTTAAAATACTCATAATACTCATTAATGTGTACATCACTTTAATATTGCAGCCTATATAGTTGTCATAATTTTAATTGCTTTATATACTACTGGGTAGGCTGTGAATTTGGCCCCTGGGGATCAATAAAGTCTTAAATAATAATAATAATAATAATGATGATGTATCATATTTTGCATCCTATTTGATTTGTTGATTATATTTTGTATTATTATCTGACCTACAAAGTAACTAGTAACTAAAGTTAACAAATAAATCTGATGGAATATAAGTACAAAGTTGCATGAGATGGGAATACTCAAAGTACCTCAAAGTTGTACTTAAATACAGTACTTCATGCTCAACTTTCAGTTTATCTCTGGAAAAGGGTTTTAACAGATCCACTTCATATAAATTGAAAAAGTGATTTAACTTTAAACTCTTATTTATGCAGCTATTATTAATTTTGTTAAGTATTTTGTGCACAGATGTATTGCTACAGGTGCTTATTGTACAAATACTTCATATTGTTCTGCAAGAGTACCATAATATTATTATATTATGGAGTTATTGGCGAAGAGACCTAAAAGACACCAAGGACACAGAGAGATGTTCGTCCTCCCACCAGTAAGTGGCAGTAAATTGTGTTAAAACATCTGAACATAGAAGCAGACTGGTTATGCTCTTTACACTACAGAAATTAGTCTTAATTGAAATTAAAGCTAATTAAATATTAAGTTAAAATATAATATGTAGCACAACTGTTTCAGCGTATTTATTTGTGGCATGTATATATACCACCGCATCTGTTTTTATTTTGGTTTATGGTCATTTCGCTGTAATGTTCTTTATTTATAGATGGATATATATATTTACTGTTTTTATATATCGTAAGGTTATATGTTCAGGCTTGTTGTGAAGTAGTTTTAAAGTAAAAATAAACACAGTGGCGGATGTTACATCGAGAGGAAGGGCTTACCCTCACATGTGATTAGTGGGTGTGTGTTGTCTTTTCCCCTCATTCAGTGCGACGTTTTATTAAAGTTGTAAGATGGCGACGGTGCATCTGAGGATCGGAGACCTAGTGTGGTGAGATAACCTTACAGCGTTTGTCTGACGCCTCGGTTTCTTGCTAAATGGCTTTGTTTTGCAAAAAAAAAGTAGTGTTGTATAAGTTAGCCTAACGTTAATGTTTCGTGTTGGTGTTTACCAGAGCTGATTACTGTACGTGTCCGCGCAGTGGGCTGGTTGATGGTGAACCCAAACAAATTGCTAGCCAAGCTGACTCAGCCAGCAGCCGTCGTTAGCTTCTAGCTAGCGAACGAGCTACGGCAAAAGGCGTTTAGACCAAAACTAGAAAGCGTTAATTTCCCCAGATACAAACTTATCTCCTATAGTTTAAACTCTTGCGCCGACGTGTTTACATGTAAAGCCTCACGTATGTTTGAAATTTTCTAATGTTGTGGTCTGTGACGAGCTTTTCGAGTACGGTAGCTCGAGCGGATATCGAACGTTACTGTAGTTAACAGTTAGCTTCGCACATTCTCGGCTTCCGTGTTAACTGTTGCGGTTGTTTGTCTGCAGACAACACTCCTTTAACTATATTGACTTGTTTCCCTTAGAGTCTAAATTTAGGTTAAATAATTCATTTAAACCAGATATGTGACATAGCTAGTGGTGTAGGTAGGCGGAGAATAACGTCACACTGGTCCTCTTATTTAGCCTTTTTGCGTTTGTTATGATTCTATTATCAAGAATGAAAAACATTACAAAATGACAATGAGCGCTTTGAGAGGGAAACTTTTGCTACACTTTTGTTACTTAAGATGCGAACAGCAACACATTTCAGTAAGGTTACACAACAGCAGTTCAAGCAGCGACCATTTATTTCCTCTTGTTCTTTTTTTAGTTGCCTAAATCTGCTTTGAATATGTTAAGTAACATGGCAGCTGTTCGGTTCATGGCAACTGCTTGATTACAATCAATTTAACACCTGTCTGAGTTTGATGTTGAGAGTCATGTAATGTTGCAAGTGGAAATGGTTCAACCATTTATACGAGGACACCCATCCAAGAGGAACCAGAGGCACAAGCAGAAAAACACCTTGAGATAATCATTTAGGCAGCCTCAACAAAATTAAACAACACGTGCCTTACTAGATTATGTATCTGTGTCCTTCCATGGCCAGTTTGTCTATTCTCTTCTTTTCATAGTAGTACATACTAATGATACAGGCACAACACAATATGTAGCTTTCTAACTAAAGAAGCCAAAGTTCGCTGATGCTGTCTTAAAAGTCCGGTGTGTCATATTTAGGAGGCTCTGTTGACAGCAATGTGGCAGAAATTGAATGTAATCTTAACTGTGTGCTTTGTGGCCCCTGTGGTTTCACGCTAGGAAGGTGAGAGTGGTGAAACGAGGGGCTTGCAATCCGCAACTACCCTGCTAGATGCAACTAGATCCCAAACACTGGTCATGAAAGAAATTTTAGCAATGTGAAACTGAACATTTCTTGTATTTAAAACTGACACTGTCTGATCAAAGAGGAAGTAAACAAGAATAAGACACTCGCTACCAGCTTTCTGTGCTTGACAACTTTTAATACTCAGTGCTACGGACATATTTTGATCTATAATAGTCTATAAACACATATTGAGGTCTGATATGCAGCCGTAGTGTTTTAAACGTGTACCACATTTTTCTTTCAGGGGGAAGCTTGGGCGTTACCCACCATGGCCAGGAAAGGTAAGGAGTGAAACATGCCAATTGCTTGTTCAAAGCACAACAGATTCTAACATTTGCATGACAGACCTTGTGCTAATGTTGTAACACAATATTTATTTACATTTCAGATAGTAAGCCCTCCCAAGGACCTGAAAAAGCCCAGGGGCAAAAAATGCCATTTTGTGAAATTCTTTGGAACTGAAGACCAGTAAGTCTGAATACGAAAACACATCTTCTGTTCTGACTGATATTCCGTTAGATGTTTAAGAGCTCTGTTTCTGTGTGCCTGTCTAGTGCCTGGATCAAAGTAGAACAGCTGAAGCCGTACCACGCCCACAAAGAGGAGATGATCAAGATAAATAAAGGGAAGCGCTTCCAGCAAGCGGTCGATGCAGTGGAAGACTTTCTAAAGAAAGCAAAGGGGAAAGAACAGGTGAGGGGGGGTCGTCCTGTAACGCGTAACTCGAGCACTATGTGATGTATAGCGTGTGTTTATCCCACATCAATCAAAAACGCACTCTCTCCCTTGTTTTGGTGTAGTTGACAATTCACATACACAGAATAGAGGTGTGACTCTTCACTGGCCTCATGATTCGATTTGAGTGCGATTCACCTGTCATAATTTCAAATGCACAAAAATTCTCGATGCATCGCAATGGAAAAAGTAGCCGTGTAAACCGGTACATAACTGCACATGGCTTCTTTTTCATCAGTTAACACAAGCCATCAAGATAAATCTGACCTTTCAAAATAAAATTCAGTCTATACGCTGCATCTTTTAACACCAGTATCTGTGTGAGCCACCTTACCTGTGCCACAGATCGGGTGGTTCTCTACTACGTAGCCCAAAAAAACACTCTTAGAAGACAGATGTCTAAAAGTCTTATCTAAGCTAAATTGAACTAACTAAATATGACTACTTAAATATGACTTGTCATAATTAAAGTTTTTATAAAAGCTTCATTGGCAACAACAGGATTGTGTTTGTTTTCACCACTGAAACTGACTGAATCAAACTAGTGAAGTGAAACTTTCCTCAGCACGTCCTGGTCTTCCCAGCCCCCCCTTCATAAAACGCTTTAAGGGGTTACGTTCAGTCTCAGCAAATGTTTATTCAGGTGGACACATGGTCTCTCTGGAGGCCATCTGCCCACCACAATGAGTGCAATCAACATTTGGAAAATCAGTTATCCCTTCTACAGGTAACCAGCTCAGACAAGGATATTTTAGAGCCGTCCTACATTCAAACACTTGTCAGACCGCTGAGATTCGTCTTGCAAGAATCGCAGCACAAAATTATGATTTTATAATAATGTTTTAACAGAACTCAGAAGGAAAAGGAGACTCAAAAGGAAAGAAAACGTCCAACAAGCCACTGAAAATACTGGAGGAGGATGATGAGGATCTCAGTGCCCTGAAGGACCCCTCTGAGAAGGTCAGTAGAACAGCGACATGTTAAAAACATCGTCCCGTCAAGCAATAATTTTTTACTCGGTGAAGCAATGAGATGAGAAATGCTTAAGACAGACAGTTAACACGTTCTAAACCCCTCCTTCTGTGACCTCCAATTCTCTGTCCCTTCAAAACAAACAGAGCATTTGCGACTGCAGGAATTTCAAGAAATGTAACATCATTTGCAGCCATTGTCAGGTTCTGCTTTTGTTTTCACTGCCCTCCACCCGTTTTGAGGGTTCCTCTAACTAAACTCAAGCACTGTTCAGATCATAATACTAAATCCAAGTTCTAGGTACTGTCAGCGGTTGCCTGCAGTGCTGTTGATTTATTATTGGACAAGCAGATGTGACATCACTTTACAACAGACAAAACAAGAGGACCCACCATTTCACTACGGCACCTGTCTTGACCAGGACTATGAGTACTTCCAGGTCCTCAATCAAGAAGATTTTTTTGGCATCTGGCAGAAGTGGGAGTAGGTGCAATGGAGCA
Organism: Miichthys miiuy; assembly: GCA_036365135.1. Taxonomy (NCBI): domain Eukaryota; kingdom Metazoa; phylum Chordata; class Actinopteri; family Sciaenidae; genus Miichthys; species Miichthys miiuy. The sequence goes on from CM071622.1 coordinate 18,222,335, forward strand.
AAACAAAAAAAAAACAAAAAAAACTGCAAAGAGTTGTTTGGCATGTGCCAGTTTTGGCCACTAACTTGCATCATTATCAGCATGTAAACTTGTACCTCATAAACCTCAAAGAAACAAAACGGCAACATCACTGTCACTTATTTCGTTCTGTCCCATAACCAATTACTTCACTCCTCTACCATGAGACAAACCACAACAAAATAGTTACTGTCCCATAGTTACTTGGTCGTGATTTTATAAACAAGGTATTTGCATTTTTCCCAAAGTCTTCCCAAAGTTTCCCCAAAATGCCTTAGAAGGTATTTAAAAGTCTCATCTTTAATTTAGTTTAATTTGATTCTAACTAAGGTTACCTGCTGTGGGCAGTAATGTTCTAAAATGTTTGCATGAGATTTCTGTCACACACCTCTAAACTAGAAGTCATATTGGCCATGAATGCTGTGTGGCATCTAAAAGATCTGACTTGCTAAATGCAGTGAAAACTCAAGAAGAACCTTGTACCAAAACCTTACTTTGTTATTAAAAGTTGAGACTGGGTTAAGATCCTGCTGTTGAAAAGGACTGAAACATTTTCCAGCTAGTTTATGCACTCGTGTCAACCTGGGTGATACCTTCAGTAACAGGTTGCACTAAAGAGCAGCAGAGGCTGTGGAGCTAATATTAATGTCACACATCGGACATCAAATCATTATTTCGAGGGTCTACTCACCCAAGTTACAATAAAGATAATTTTCCTCCTCTTGTGGTATCTATCCATGGAGATTAGTTGTCAAGGTTTGAGATGTCTGTCTGAGTTTTCTTCCTCCATCCCAATACAGTGGAGGTGAGTGGAGTAATATATTTGGTCCTCCACCCTGCGTATACGACAGCGGATGTTCCCCTCTCCTGCAGACATGGACCTATACAAATTCACCCTTTGATTTAGGTGAAATGTGTCTCTCTCCTCCTTAAGGACTTAACTGACTCTGACCCTGAGCCGTCCACTATTGAAAGGCTGGGGGCTGGACCTGCCTCTGGATTCAAATGGGAAAGCAGTGTAGGTGAACTCTCACCCCCCCACCCCCTTCCCACCAAGCCTGCCTTGCCTTGCTGTTCTTCTACCTTACCTTTTTAATCTTTGGCTTCAGTCACCAACAACTGCAGACCTTTCCCTTCTGACCTGTTTGGTGCTCACCTTTGGCTACTGAAACTGTTTGCTTGGTGTGTGCTGTTGAGATGGTCAACTCTGTATGTGGAGGCTTAAACTGGAGGTTTGGTTCAGGCGACCCAGCTTCCTGCTTTCTATGAACGTCTCAACCTGACCAGTGTTGATGACCACTGAATATAATGCTCTTAAACCTGTGTGTGTGTGTGTGTGTGTGTGTGTGTGTGTGTGTGTGTGTGTGTGTGTGTGTGTGTGTGTGTGTGTGTGTGTGTGTGTGTGTGTGTGTGTGTGTGTGTGTGTGTGTGTGTGTGTGTGTGTGTGTAACAACCCACATAAAAGTTGAGTCATGAACTGTTCGTCTGTGTCAGTGGAAACATTTTCCTAAACATTCCTGCAACAGTTTTGAATTCCAACAACGGCAAAAAATAGTACTTTGTACTGAACGTTGTTAACATCTTAGTACAACTCAGTCATCCAGTAGAGAGGTCAGACCAGCTGCTGCTGCCCTCAGACTTCTTTACGGTCTGGTGAGTTGTAAATTAAATCAGCTCATTTCCTTATTTCAGCTGTCATTCTATGCAAAACGCTGACATTTCCTTTAACTACAATACTGCAGCATATTGAATAAAATCTACGCCTGCTGTAGCTGTGACGGTGTCATGGTTTTCCTGCGTTTAGAAACCTAAACAACTTTTTTGTTTGCAGGCCAAAATGAACCGTGAGGGCTTACTCATTGTGTTGTACATAATTCATCAGTTTCCACTCACATGGAGAGACTCAGATGGTGACTGGCTTTGTGGGCTGAGCTGATCATATTAATAGAGGTGCGCTGGAACATTGATGCAAATAAACTGCAGAGACATTGTTTTGCTTACAGATGATGTTTCATATAATGACCTTATATTGTATTATCTGGATTCATTTCCACATATTGGCTACATGGCGAGCAGTGTAGGACACAGGTCATTCTAAAGCATGTCAGTTGTAGAGATATTGACGCACCTCTAGTTCCTTTGAAACATTCTTCTTGCTCTGTATTGGTGTGCGTATTCTCAGAGTCGTGGATAACTGCAATGCTGTTGTGTTTTTTTTTTTTTTTCCACTTGACTGGTTTGTGCAGGAGTTGAACACGTACAGGGTTCTCATTGGTTATGGACTTTCTGCCATATTGTAAAGCATTGAGGGATAAACTTGTCAATTTTATCTGGGGGAGTTAAGAACAGCCTTTCATCGTTAATACACAATCCATGTTTGGAATCACTTACCAGAAACTCCTGGCGTTTTGTACAAGCACCATGACCAAAGCCCTGACATGTCAGCTCTGCAGACTCGAGGCGTTCTGCACATTCTATCCTCTGTCGGGTCAGTACATACTGAACTCTTCTTCTGTTGCAGCCTGTGAAGGACGACCCACATTTCCATCACTTCCTGCTCAGCCAGTCTGAAAAGGTAAGAGGAAATATGTCACATGTATATCTGCACCTTATTATTTTTTGCCCTTGTTGTTCGTCGTGTTTGTCATGGCATGACCCTGATCCCGCCACCCCCCCCAAAAGGAGGTCTGTAGCAGTTTAACTGAAGCAGTCTGTGGCTAAACTGATAAGTCCTCTGTCAGCCTGTGAGGGGTTTCCTAAATGGCACTTCAAACTGAAGCACTTCCATGACCAGGTCCATGTGTTAGGACCAAAGAAAACAGATGACATTGCTCTTATGAAATATACAGAAAAACTGTGTGTATGATGCACCAGTCAAATACACCATCGCCACAAATTTTGTAACTGATACTGATCAGAGGCGGGCTGCACCAGCTCATCTTTGATAACTAGTTTAGAAAGGACTTAATGTCTGTTGAACCAACCAAACTCCAGTCTAAAACTATTGCCAAGCAGTGTGCATTGCGGGGATATATTAACAACCTCTTACTGTCTTGCTGATTCGTAGCGAATCATTTGGCATGGCAACATTTTGGAGGATCAAAGAAAAAGAAAAGGCAATTTACAGACAGAAGAAAATGAACAGAGCTGGAAAGTCAGCATAAAAAAAAACAACTGACTGCCAAGTAGTCCAGCGTAATAACAAATAAGAAGCAGTCGACTTTGAGAGAAATAACTGAGGCCATAACAGTTCAGATAAAGTAGATGGACAGATGAGAGCACTGTCTTTTCCACTTGAATTCATCATCGCTCAGTCTCCCTTTAAAAAATGTCCAGTTTTGCAAGATGTCACACAGAATATCATCATCCACCTGTAGAACTTTCATTTTCCAACAGTTGTGTTGAATAACACATTTCTTTGAGTGTTCATGGCACAGAATAGAAATAACTAGAGGCAGTACACAGCTTATCTGTATGAAAAAGCCCAGATTTTGACTTTACGCCTGCTCCAGACTAGGCATAGGATTTACACCTGATCTTAGCAATAAGAAGGCTTTTTTTTTTTTTTTACCTTTTTACTACATAATTCTGTTGTTACATAGTTGAACTTTAGATTCAGTGAATCTGATGTGAATTTGGCATTATGTTGCAAAGTGTGTGTGGAGTATATTGGTCACCCCCTGTCTGTTTCCTCTCTGCCCACAGCCAGCCTCATCAATGGAACCCATTAGCAAACGCCTGAAGATCATTGAAGAGGTATAGTAACTACTAAACTCTAGTACAAGTATGGATTTACTTTAATAATGACTTGGTATTTTTCAACCTGGACTTATAAACTTATAACACAACGTAAACCTTGCAGGCAGTTGCGCACGGTCAAAATACGTCCACTAAAAGTGCTTGTTTTTGGCACTGATCGTATCAGATTGTTATTAAGCATCTTCCAACATTATGGAAAGGACCCTACGGAAAAATGAAATGTTTTCTGTACCTTTTTGTTTGATCCGGTCTGTGAATTCTTCTCTGTGGGCATAGGATCACATCAGAGCTTCGCAGCTTTTAGCAGCTGATTCACCCTCCTGTCTGTTACCTCGCTTTTCCCGTTGGCTCTTCGCTTCATAGTCTTATCCGTATATTCTGAATTCGATGGCTTCCTGTATTTATTTGAGTCCTCGTTCACATTGACAAAAAATCATTATTGAAATCAGCTAAATATTAATCGAAAATCATTTTTATCACAACATTAAGTTGCACTTTCTGTACTCCAGCACAACAAACTGTTCCCAGCCAACAAATCCCCTCTCCTGAGCCTTCAGAACGAGGTTTCTCCTTCAGAGACTTAGTTTCACACAGTAAATCAAGCAAAAGGTACAGTTGTCGGACACCCTGTCACTCGGTCAAAACTTGTCCCTATTACCCAATTTGACACAAAAAAATAAGGTCCAGGTTAAAAAAAATACCAAAGTTACCCTTTAAACTTTTCCATACTCATTTGCTTTACATTTTTAAACTCGTGTTTTCAGTAGCACTTTCAAGGACACATTTTGTTTCATAAATGATTCATAGCAAAGCTTTCACTTCAGTATGAAACTGACTGTTTTTATTGTGCAGGACACAGGGTCAACATCTATCCAAGCAGCAGACAGCACAGCCATCAATGGCAGTATCACACCCACAGATAAAAGGTATTCACATCCTCACTGCAGCATTACAGAACAACATTATCAAACGACTTAATACATCTAGCTGAACAACAGGTCACATAGGTAACAGGATTACTCTTTACTGATTTTATTACCAGGTTTCTTGGATTTTAGCTCACACACACACACAAATGCTAATATTGTATTTCAGCGTTGGCTTGTTCATGTTTTGATTTGTTTGTTCTTTTCGGACTTTGCTCTCCAGGATAGGGTTCCTGGGTCTAGGGCTGATGGGTAGCGGTATAGTTTCCAACTTGTTGAAAATGGGTCATGTTGTCACAGTGTGGAACCGCACAGCAGAAAAGGTACTTCAACGCGACACACGCTCACTGTCACACAGCCAACTGTATCGTCCAAGATTGAACATCAGCATTTATTACTGACACCGTGTCTGATAAATGAGCTCTCATTATCTAATAGTGAATTGTCCTGATTGACTGTTACCAGTCATTAAAAAATAACTGCTGTCTGCTGTGTTATAGTGTGACCTGTTCATCCAGGAGGGTGCCAGGTTAGGCCGGACTCCTGCAGAGGTGGCTTCCATGTGTGATATCACTTTCTCCTGCGTCTCAGACCCAAAAGCCGCCAGAGATGTGAGTATCATCTCAACTACAGTAAATAGCTTCCTGTGTGATCATTGGCTTATGGGTTAAAAATGTGTGTTTGTTGCTCTCCAGTTGGTGTTGGGACCCAGTGGAGTGCTGCAGGGAATCAGGCCAGGCAAATGCTACGTGGAGATGTCCACTGTAGACCCAGAGACCATCACAGAACTCTCACAGGTATACACCAACAAACAACCTTATCTCGAGTATACAGTATAAAACCAGGCTTTTCTTCTCACTCTGAAATGTACACAGTAGTAGCAGTTATCATTGAAGTAGTGTTCCTGTATTCAGTTGTTATTCAATGTTTGAATTTCAGGTGATCACGTCGCGGGGCGGCCGTTTCCTCGAGGCTCCAGTGGCAGGAAGCCAGCAACTCTCCAACGATGGGATGCTGGTCATCTTGGCAGCTGGTGACAGAACAGTCTATGAGGACTGCAGCAGCTGCTTCCAGGCCATGGGCAAGACCTCCTTTTTCCTGGGTATGTAGAGTGGACTCATACATACATACTCATCCTGTTAGAAACACTGTTTGATAATGCTCAAACTGCCAGATGGCTTCAAATTACCACATTTGTATCCATTAATCTGTAGTATTAACTACAAGTTTCTGCACTGTGGCTACGTGCACAAAGCCAGCAGAAATGTCAGCATGGACACATTTAGGATGATTGTTCTCTCATTGTGGAGACTGTTACATATTCCTGTAACGCAGTGTGTGTGTTTATGTTTCTCAGGTGAAGCAGGGAATGCAGCAAGGATGATGCTGATCCTCAACATGGTGCAGGGCAGCTTCATGGCCACAATTGCAGAGGGGTTAACCCTGGCCCAGGCCACTGGCCAATCACAGCAGACCTTTCTGGACATCCTATGCCAGGGTCAGATGGCGAGCACCTTTGTGGACCAGAAATGTCAAAGTAAGTCAACACAAAGAAGTCCTGTGTTTATTGACGTAGCTGCACCTTCATTACTTGTTATCGTATGAGTATTCATTAGTTGTTTTGGCAAAGGACAATTTCAAACAAATAAAGAAATTCTTGTCACTAGATAGGCTTATACTAACTTTTGTTACTGCCTCTTGCAGATATTTTACAGGGCAACTTTAAACCAGACTACTATTTGAAACATATTCAGAAGGACCTGAGGCTAGCCATCTCCATGGGCGACATGGCCAACCATCCAACCCCAATGGCTGCAGCTGCCAATGAGGTACAACTGTGTGCTTTTACTATTTACTATTTTTAGACACACACTTTGCTTTTTGTGTGCTCTTTTTATGCATTTATCTTAGCTTACCCATTCTCAGTACTGATGGATTATTTAATTAAAATGAACAGGATACATTTCACCTGCTGCCAAAGGAGCACAAGGGATGCATTGGTAAACATGATGGCTTCAGAGATTAATGAGTTGAGTGTGAGACTGACTTGATGTAATGAGCAGTCTAGATGGGGGATGTTTTAGTTTAATGTTCTACTAGTTGTGTTTGTGTCCATTAAGCTAACTTACATGCAAAGTAGAACTCAGACTTTTCCTCTGTCACCGCCACCACCAGGTCAAAGCTTTGTCTGGATCAGCTTCCGTGAAATCTGGTGTGGATACTGTAAATAGACCCTTTGCACAGCAGATATTTTGACTAATCACACAAGTGCAGGTAACACAAAGCATATAGCATAATGCTGTCGCTGTAGAGTAGGACAGCTGCTTTTTACAAGTCAGCATACAGCCTTGTCTTTGTTGGCAGTGGTACCATTTACGGTGTAGAATCCAAAGTACTTCCATGCACTGCTTCTCCGACGCGCCGGTGTTGCGATGGTCTGACTAGCTCAGTTTGGCCCGCTTGAGTCCTCCATTTCTTTTTTATTCGCTTAGTTTAGCGATGAGTCAATAGACTGTTCAATAGGTCAAGCTAAAGGTAAGCCTCAAACGAGTTGTTGCGCTTAGTGCCGGAACCCCACCGGGCACGTTGTGGGCATGACGCTGTTTTGGTCCATTCTCCTTACAACTTCAAACCCAACCAGAAGCGTTTCAGATACGGAGCATTCTGATTTATATGCTTCTAAATATGTAAATATGCTACATAGTTAAATTATTTCCCTTTTGGCTGTTTTTATGACCGTTAGTTTGCACAGGGTGTTGTATTTTGATAATCGCCCAGATTCTCTATGCCGTTTCTGTGTCTGACTCGAGCTGCTCTGTGCAGATGGAAGCAGGTTACTCGCTTGATATCCATCAAATATTCATATTCTGGGTGGAGAAGAGCAGAGAGCCACTTCTGAATGCGTGGCTGCAATTAGCTCCAGCGGCTATGGTGCTCATGGGACGCGTTGCACCATGCCCGGTGGAATTTAAGCCATTATAGGCTGTAAGTTTTGAATTCAAACAGGTCATTAGAGTTTAAAGTTTTTGCCACTAGGGACTAGAAACTAAATTGGTTCAAGCTAACTCAGGACCTCCTCCATGTTAACCTGTCTTGATAAATTCAGTATAATACACTCTACAGTAGTAATTCCAACAGAATCAAGTCATATAAAACTGACAAGAGAAAATGAATCAGTTGTTTTTTTGTTTTTTTAATGAAGATTCACCATCATGGAAGCCACTAACAGTAATGCTGAATCCTTTCTAACAGTATAAGAACAAAATGCTAAAATAACAATAGTAGACAAGCATGTGCAGTACAACTGAACCATTTGTTGTGTTTTTGCTGTTCCTGTGCAGGTTTACAAGAGGGCTAAGGCACTGGACCAGTCAGACAATGACATTTCTGCAGTCTACAGAGCCTACATTCACTAGAGCGAGGTGTGACCTATCCTCTGGACCACACAGTCTTTAATCCCTTATTATTTCTCCCTTGTCATGTAATGATTTGTTTTTTATTTCATTTTAAACTCTAGTCATTTTACTTTGTTTTGCCCCAGCGTCAGCCATGTTACCTGCCCACAAGTCACGGGATAGTAATTCCTTTGTTAGAAGCAACCTTGAGCATTGCACTGACTGTACTGGGTGGGTGGGGGTGGGGGTGGGGGGGAATACGCTGTAAGAGTGCTCCAAATGAGGTTGTACCACTGTACTGCTGGAGTTTGCTGTGGGGGCAGTTAGTCTGGTTTCTGACAACACCAACAAAAAAAAAGAAAACAGAAGTAATGCAGGGTGTTTGGCAAGTATGTGGGGTCCAGTTCCACTGTGAAGAGCGGGTTGTCCAGCTCCAGCCAGAGAAATTGCTGTCAGGTTTTGTGGTTGCATAAACCCTAAAGATTTTTTTTTTTGTTTTTGTTCATGTGCAAATGAGTTTATTTAATTGAGTGTGATTTTTGCTTTTCTTTTAAATGTCCAGAATTCCATGAGAGAAGACACCAAGAACATGCCACTGCATTGCCTTAATATTGTAACCCCTCGAGTCTTTGGATAATAGATGTATTTATTTATGTTTCTTTCTAGGTCTTCTCAGTGCAGTTTGGCCATGGCTTGTTTCTGTATTTGACAAGATGATTTATGCTTTTACGTTGTTAATGATCTTTCTTGAACAGGTTAAGGACAGAGCAACAGATGTGTTGAGGCCTTAAAATGCAGTAATAATCGGTATTTCTCATCAAGACTTGAGATTACCACGTTTGAAACCCTTCAATCTTGTGTTTGGAAGAGTTCTCATTTCCACTGTTTTGTTTTTTAAAAATATATTTCTCTGAACCTTAATCCACTTTTTGAGTTGCATCTTAACTGGAGGTCATGATTAACGTCAATCAGATTTCAGGCTGGGTTTTGAAGGCCAATTTTAGACAATTGTGGGGACAGTACATGATTAATATTAGTAACAGTTTTAAGTGGGTTAGAGGTTAGAAGGTTCCCCTGGTTTCAAGCAAGAATGATGAATGAATGAATGACTGAACCTTCAGCTCCACAGGCAGTAGCTGATTTTAGTTGGAATATCATTATACATCAGTTTACCCTGAAAACACACAGCTCACTGCAGATAAACTGCATGTTACATTTCCATATTTCCCCAAACAGGCCTCAAACCAAACATTAACATGGCTTCTGTTTTCTTGTTTATTTATTCTGACATTGGCCTCAAACAGATTTCAGGTCAGATAACGGGAAGTGCAGCAGGTGGTCCCATGATAGGAGGTGGTGGTCTTGTTTATGTAGTAGAGGTCTTCACAAGTCTACTCAGTTTTTGGTGAACAAGACCTAATTCTAGAACTTGACAGATAATAGCAAATGTTTTCAAGCTTGTGACAGATTTATCATATGTTTGCTAATAATCAATAAGAACTACCAGTACAGACATCCCAAAGATGTGTCTGAGGTCATTTAGAAACTTATTTTTCTTAGACTAAAATATCCAGTTAACTACATATCTTTGTCACAATGCTTCAATAAATGGATTGTTCTCAAAAAAACATGCATTTTGTTAAAGAATTGCATTTCTTACCTCTCTAATGTTTGTCTATATCTGCCTCAAAGATTCAGTACTGGTCGGCTCTACTCGAGTCTAAATTATTTTCAGTCTCATCAGGTCAGGTGGGTCCCGTTCTGTTACTGCAGGACTCTGGTCTGTGTCAATATATCTAATACCCAAGTGGATCCAATGGGACTCTTATAGTTCTCATATGTGATGATTGGAACTGTGAAGTGCAGGAAAAAAGGCATGTATTAATGCTCTTTTTTTTTTTCTTGTTTATTTGCTTTATTCTGGAACCTCCCATTCTGGATCAGGTCTAATTATCCTTGAGCATGGGGTATCTTTTTTAAGAATTAATTAATGCATGCTATGTTTGGATAGTTTTATTTCTAGTTGCATTTTGGATTCGGTCCAGACTTTTGCATCATTGAAGACCTCTACTACGTAGCCTAAACAATCCCATACATAAGTATGCAGGTGCAATTGACAAAGCCCAACATATTCCAAAAAAACATGGCAATAGTTGTACGTACTCAAACAGAAGTGTTCTGGACCAGAGAGGGCGAAACAGTTTTTATGTGTCTGAGTTCTGATAGAAGCACAAATCAAATGAGACGACTTTAATCTGTTGGGTTAGTGTCCTGCAACTGCAAAAATCTGAGTTCATTTTTAGTTTTATGTTCATTTTCTGACAGATCTCACCAACAGCTTCCATGAAGGATGTGGATTTTTTTGGCTCTAATTGATCCCACGTGCTGTCAGAAAGTGAATGTAGAAATGGGTCAATCAAGATGGCAAATCTATGTTTTTGTTTTCTTTCCCTTTTAAGAAGAAAATGTAGAAAATGCCTCATAAGGAGCTCATCAATGGTCGACCCCACTGTCACCGTCAAGCAAGCTGTAGCAACAAGCATTGCTGTTCTGTCCCCAGGACTCGTACAGTTTGACATTAAAGCAGAGCTCAGTGTGCACCGCCTAAATTGTAATGACCTCATGGTTTTAGTTTAAAGGAGTTTCTCATAAAACAGAAATCATTTTGTTGCATCTGAAGAATCCAGCGTTCCCATTTTGAAAGATTTTCTGTTTGCCAAAAAATTTCCTTCAAAAGTTTTAATTTTGGTTCCCCTTACACACTCTAGTGTAACGAACTGTTTTTAGAAGACAGATGTAAATAGCACATTAGGTTGAGTAGGGTTTCTTTTATATCTTCAATAACTGGGATTAATGAAAACAACTACTTTTGGTTTTGACTCTACAGAGTGACTGTCTAACATCTTTGTGTCTTAATACTGTAGATTGTTCAGTTGTTCAAGTGTAAATGGTTTATTAATATGTGGCTTATATAATCTGGCTTATTATTGCATTGAAATGACAATGAGTTGGATCCCGTCAATGGAAGGAGGGTGTAACTTGTTTTGGGGGATATTTATGATTTTGTGTACATGTGGAAATATCAAGACTTTTGTGCTGTTTAATAAATCCTCTCCTGATTACTGATCAAGTGTTATCTGTATTAATATCATTAGAGCATTAATATTTGCCACTGGATGCCACTCAACAATGTGTCCGCTATTAAAATAAGTCACATTTAAAGTTAAATGTTTTAAATTAAGGAATTTGTAATCAAAATTACTCAAACAGGAGGAAATAGTGCGATTGTTGGGGACTATTTTCAGTGGTGGATTAATCCACAATTGTGCCCTAGTGAGTAATTGTGGCAGCAGAATGGTGTGAAACTACAGTGTGTACTCATGGTAATGAGGGAACATGTTCAGTGCAACAGTGTGGATGACTGATGTGTTTTTAATAGTTTTTGAACAGTAGAGCTCTGTTGCACAGAGGAAGAAGACATTAGTTAGTATTTTGGTCTTTTTAATGGACTGTTCACAGTAGTAAAAATACATCAGTGACTCAATATGATATATTTGGTGTTCAAATGTGGACACTGGCAGATCCAGTCCCTCCAGTGAGACAAGCCTCCATTTTGCACCCCTCACTTTAAGGTGAGGTCTTCTCATCTGAAGGTAAAGATTTGGAGACAAAAGACGTTTGGAGTTCTATTGATTGAAGATATGCTGTAAAAACTGTGTATTCAGTCGTCTATTTCATCGCTTGTATTGACTGATGTCGATTAGGATTATTTCTCAGATCACGTGCAGAGTTTGGAAGATGTAGTCATTTACCAGGAGGCAAAGGTCAAACAAAAGATGCTAATAAGGTGCATTAGGGGAGCATTTTTGGACATTGACCCACTCTGGCCACAGCAGAGAAATCATTGGCGAACAGGTTAATTGTAAGGGAATATTCTATTATTAACTTTACATGTAAACTGTGACAGTACTCTTGGCTAAATAAATAGTTTCACAGAATAGTTCTTATTTCTAAAACAACATGGGAGCCTTGGGAGTCTTGTTCATGTTAGGGTAACACTAATATTAAATTGTCCGATGTATTGTACATAACATCATGGAGTTTGAGAGTGATAGCATCTTCTAGTCCTGTGTTTTCAGGGCCTATCTTTGTGTATATATAATAACTTTATTTATATAGCAGCTTTAAAAAACAGAGTTTACAAAGCAGCGAATCCAACAGAAGGCCACACAGGTTAAGATCAAGAAAAGTAAAAAACGTAAAACATAATAGATTCTGTTACGGGAATTTTTAAGAAAACCCCTTGAATAAGGAAGACTGGATTCAAAGTATCAAAGTTTAAGTTGAATTTATTATTCTTGTACAAGAAGGAGTGTTTAACAGTGCAACACACAAAAGGGGTTACAGAGAAAAAGGCTCCCTGAGGAGCTCTAACAATTAGTTCTTATACATTTTTTAAAAATGGGCTGTCTCGGACATCTCCCACCTGATACAGATAATATCATAACATTCCTTTTTGGTTTTCTGTTCAGTAATGAGCATTATGATTTATATCCAAATGGTACTCCCCTAGCCTGTCTCTCCTAACCTTGTACTACTGATTTATAATTATCTCTCCCTGCCAGCCTCAGTAAATCAGAGGCCAACTAAGGGAAGTATGCGAGACATACAAAAGACAGGATACACACACTATCTATATGAGTTAAAACATCTGCACCCCAGTATAAACCTAATTTTTATAACATATTCAACGCCCCTGAACAGAAGAAAAGAAAAATTAAAAACCAGCTATTCATTGATGGTCTAGAAGCTTCGAAATAGAAAAAAAGAGTAGTAGGAACATGGGGGCATAAAAAGGAAAAAGCTGCCATTAAAAATGTAGGTCTGGTTAAGAGTAAAGGGATAAGAAGAGGAGAAAGGAAATTATAAAAAGGGACAATAAATAAAAATAAAAGATTAGATAAAAATAGATGACCTCACAGTCTGTGTCACCTTTATTATGTTACTTCTGTGGGCAAGCACTTGTTGAGAACTGATTCACTTTATTTCTGCAAATAAACATAATTGATGATTGATTGATGACCCATTTTGTTATTCCCAGAGCTCAATGAGGACCCAAATAACTAAATAATGCTCTATAGTATTGTAAAGTCTCCTGGCGAAAGCCTCTCTCAGTAATGTCAGTGTGTTTAACCACCGCAGATCTGTGTGTTTACATGTTGATGATCTGGACAGGCATGACAGTGGGAGTAAGTAAGTTAGAAAGTGGAGGGCTTCTCTCCCAAAGGTCGATGGAAAACAAGTATCGTACTTGTCGTACGTTGCATAGTACCAAATGTCTGTTTGACGCTGGGCGGAAGCTGTGTTCCCAAATAAGGACTAGTAGGTGGGCCCACTTTAATAGTGAACGTGTGACCAGCCTAATGCTTCGTTCAGGTGACTCTCGTAAATATCAAAACTCAGTTTTTCATTGTCGTGGTTTGGTCGGAATTAATAACAAATATTATTAGTGAGCATAAATATATTTGTATATGTTGTTGTTTTTAAGATGAAAAGCAGCACACGACTGATTTGTGCTCCAGTGGGAGAATGAAGAAGAGAAATTGCTCATGCAACATTATGAACGCTTGAAAGTAAAGACTAAACTGTATTTAGCTGAAACTGTATGACCTGCTCAAAATCATTTAAATATTACACATCAGCAGCTCGTCTTTTGATCCAAAGCGCCGTTTCCTTCATTGTATTTGCCGCTGATTTAGGTGGTTCATATGGTATGGTTCATAGTTCGCGTTATTCCTGACGGCACATAAAGGCAACAGATCTTCCGCTAAGCTAATGAAGCACCTCCATCCCGGGCAGAGGGCTGTGTTATAAGGAGCTGAACGAGGCTTTCTGCTTCTGTGTGCTGCACAAAATGCTCAACTCGCAGAGATCCCTGTCCGAGCTGCCTAAGATGTCCGCTGCCAGTCAAGTGGAGAGAGCCGTGCTGGTAAGTTGTTGTGGCCGCTGCGAGCAGGCAGAGACACGGCTGTATGTATATGGCTAGCTGGTTTACTGACTGAGCTGTAGGTTAAAATAACGTGTTTACATTACGTGAGTGATATTTTAAAATACTGTAAATGAACATAGTTGCTCGAGCAGTTGCTGTTAGCCGAGGGGGGACAGTAGCATCCTCGCGCTTACAACGCAGGTGTCGTACCCGGGGCTCGCGCAGCTCAGTCTGGGGATGATGTTCACAGCGGGCCCGTTTGTCTCATAACACCGGAGAAAGTCAGCATGCAGTGACCGTAAAATGACATGTAATGGACAGCTAACGGAACTCTGTAAGCTTTTAACTCAGAGTCAGCCATTCTCTGAATTTACTGCCTATTTTCGTCCTCAATGAGGCTCTTGTAGTTGAATGTTATGGCCCATTTGCTTCAATTCGTTCAACAACACAAACACAATTCAACAACACATAAAGAAAAACATGACGTTCACAGGCATGAACCACAGGAAATTCATCTTCTCTGCTGTAATGAAATGACCAGTGTCTGTCTGAAGATATCAAAGTGTTCATGTTGTGTCTCAGGAAAATGGTTATTAGTGAGTGAAAGTAGACACGAGCTGTAGAAAAATGATTTATTTATCTGTTTTTATTCCACATCAGAGCAGAGCCGGTGATGTGATTGGCTGTCTGCTCATGCGGACAAAGCAACAGCCAATCACATCACTGGATCTGCCCTCTGTATGTCTGCATTGACAGATAAAGGTTGTGGCATTAGGGCATATGACTTGCATTGGGCAACATGTCATTATGCAATCCAACAGACATTTAAAAAAAAATAACCTATAGTAAACTGTCATAATGAAAAGGAGTTGATACGTTTAGCTTGGTGCAATATAAACCTGAATTTGAGCGTGTAATGAGGTGCTGAAGCTGCCTCGGTGTCTCCTCTGATGGAGACATAGAGTAGTAGATGTAGAGTTGTCTTTCTCCTGAGAAAAGGTCTTTTGAGGTTCAGCTCTGCAGGGGCAGCAAAGAGAAGGAAGAGCAGACGTCATCCATTCACAAAGTGGTTGTTAAGTGGGATTAAATCTCAATTTTTTTTTTCTTGTTGGTAGGAGGAGGAGTTCAACTGGCTGCTCAAAGAAGAAGTGCACGCTGTCCTAAAGCAGCTCCAGGATGTACTCAAGGTAAAGGTTAATCTTTTATGTACATAGGTCTGTATTTAGAGCTGAGTGATGTGGATGAAACCATCATCACAATATCAGAGGGCCTCACATGAGGAACTGTGTGTTTGTTGTGGTTGTCAGTAGGCCTCAACTCTGAGGAAATAACATTGCTGCCATCATTAACAAAGTGGTGGCAGAGAATTTGAAAGATGTGGTTGTTTAGCCTTCAGAGACGGTCTAACAAAGAGATGCTATCAACATTACAGTTTAGGATATTTCAGCCTCTGCTGCATTAATTTAGATGGCACAAATGGAATATAATATGCATAACTATGTTTTCATCAGTATATAATGACCTACAAAGAGGAAGGACTTTTGAGCTTTTTGCACGGTCACCGTAGTTTCTTCTTCACACTAGTAAGCAGAGGGTGATACGAGGGGGCTGTAATCTACACTGCTAGATACTGCTAACCCCTGCATACTGGTCCTTCAATGGATCATGAATAATCAGTGATATTCTGTGAACTGTGATGGAATTTGATGTAAAATATTATTTTTATTTGTTTGTAATTTAACTCTTAATGTGCTCAAAGCCAAATTTGTAACATGATTTGAATCAGATCTTTTCATCACCACCAGTGAAAGTCACCAGCCCTTTTTGTAATGGATTTCCAGCAGGTGTCTAACCCGTCTAACTGGATTATAGATCAGAAACAGTCTGTAGAATCGCTAATCCTGAAATGATGCATCTACAATATGAACTCAACTCAGACATCACAACTTTACCACGGTGCGATTAAAAATTTGATACTAATGGTGAGTTTTGTCTGCTTTCAACAGGAGGCGTCTAGACGTTTCTCCATGCCGACACCAGGTCTGGAGAGCCAGCTCAAACAGGAAAACTTCATCCTTGGCAGCTCAACGTAATACCTATGTTACCTCTGAGAATTTTATTTCAAAGTGTAACTATTTATGGTGTAAAGTTATTGTAACACAATGACCATCACAATGGCTTCCTGTGGAGGAAGTGGCTGCCAGATGCTCGGTGATAGATGCTGTGAAACACTGGATGAATGTGTTGGTCATTTCCTTCATGTTGTAATCTCACGCACACTACAGAGCCTCCACTCACCATAATCTGCCTTTCCAACCGTTCCTCTGGCGATGTCGAAATAGAAACATGTCACATGTTGTTTTGCAGTATGGATCAAGTGAAGGGGGTGCTGACTCTGCAGGGAGAGGCTCTGACTCAGGCTGTGAGTGTGGTCCAGTCCCCCGCATGTCAAAATAAAACATTGATTTAAGATAATGCATTCCTTGTTAATGTTTTGCTTTTCTCTTAACAGGATATAAACCTGAAAGTTGCAAAGAGCAACCAAGCGCTCCACTTTCAGTTCAGAGAGGACAAGCAGTGGAAACTGCAGCAGGTACTGTATGTCAGTGTGTAATCAGAGGAAAGGAAACAAAACAGAGAAAACGGTGTCAGTGTGGCTGCGTGGCTCATATATGTTCAGAGGCTGACTGACTTCATCTCATGTACTGTTCATAGAGGTTAAGGTGCAGTTTAATTATCACAGTGGTGACAGATTTTCCTTCTCGCTGTGAGGAACCTCATCATCAGCTGCCTTCTTACTCGCTGCAGAAATTTGAAGCTCCACTGCTGTTTAATTAGGAACCAGTAAGTCTGAGAGCTAGCTGCAGCATCAGTTGGTCTATTATAATCTAAAATAAATAAAAGGAGAGAACATTTGTTCAGCGTTCATTTTCTTTTCGGTTTTCTCAGTAAAAGAAAAAATTAAATGTTATTATGAGAGAATATTTGGCTGCGCCGACAGCAGTGCTGCTCGGTTGTGTGTTGAGTGTTAAATATGTGACATTCCTGGAATTTGAGCCCATGTTGTGTAGAAAGATGTTTCAGCATATTGCCGGTGTTTCCACTCTTACTTGAAACAATCATTTTACAGACATAACTAGCACTGGAGTCAGTCTCTTGTCGCGTTCATCCCTCAGATCCAGGATGCCAGGAACCATGTGAACCAGGCTCTCCAGCTGCTGAGCAGCCATGATGAGAGCTACCACTTCAAGACAGGGGCTGAGGTCAACAAGGTCAGTTTCGTCAAAGCAACCGTGCCTGGTTCCACCCAAGTACATAGCTGAACTGGTCCTTTACTGTGTCACTGATACTAGCCTCCTCTCTCTATTGCTGCCGTAGCTCATGGATGCAGTGATGCTACAGCTGACGCGAGCACGGAACCGCCTCACCACCCCGGCCTCCATGACGCTACCTGAGCTGGCCACCAGCGGTCTGATGGTACAGGACATACGACCACACCTTAACACTAAATATTATCAGTTCATGCCCTTCTTCCTCTCTTTACCCTTTGTCTCCCTCTATCAACAGAAAATGTTCACTCCCCCCATGCCCGGGGACGTGATGGTGAACTTTTACATTAACTTAAGCAAACTGTGTCTGACTGTGTACCAGCTTCACGTGCTGCCTCCCAACACCACCAAGGTTAGAACTTGTGACTCTCTCAAACGCTTACATGACGCGACACACAGCATCATGTGACTGATGTTTGATCTCTCGTCTCATCATAGAATTTCAAGCCAGCTGGAAGCTCAGTGTTACACAACCCTGGAGCAATGTTGTAAGTGCTGCTTCATCTCTTTCCTTTCTTTTCCTGACTCTCTGTGGCATACAGTGTGCTTAAATAGATGAAAGTAAAAATACATAAAATGAATACATTCAAAAAGTAGCGATTGTATTTAGTAAATGAAAGGGAACATTACTGATAAACTTAAATTAAGATATAATCTGTGTGTACACTGCACCACTTATATTATCTTCAAGGTCACCCTAATCTCTCTTTGCTGTTTGCTGTGGGCACTTTCCTCCACAGCGAGCTCAACAACAACCGGTTCGAAGTGAGCCACGTCCACAAGGTGGAGTGCGTGGTGCCTTGGCTTAACGATACGCTGGTGTTCTTCACCATCTCCCTGCAGCTCTGTCAGCAGCTCAAGGACAAGGTGGGTGCCTCTCCTGGAAGATGACCATCAGCATTGCGTCTGAGAAATCGTGTCTTGTTAGTCATTTTGGCACGAGAGACGACTCTAAATACTACAACACTCATGAGCCTCTGCTTGTTGTTGCTAGGGAGAAGAAGTTGTATAGTCCTATACCAGAGGGGTAGAGAATTCTCCAGTTAAACTTTAATAATATCACATCATATAATTTCAGTTTATGAGCTTTTTAGCTTTAGGACCTTCAGTATTTGGAAGAAGCTCATAAATAATAAGGATTTCCAACTTTAGGAGGACACACCTGTTCTTTCCGTGTGTCAGATACTGTACATATTTAACCATTATACAGGTAAATATAATTACAGGATTAGACTCAGTTGGCAGACACACAATATTTGTGTAGGGATCTTGGCTACTTAATTTAACTCGATCAGGAGATCTGTATGGTAAACGCTTCATCTTCACACAGAGGCAAATGTTACAGGACCCAGTACTCTCACCTTAATATTAAACCAACTCTGATGAAGTAAAAAAAAAAAAATAGAATCTACATTGTGTTTCAGACTGTGGTGTACTGTGGAGTTGTGGATAAAAATGTTCCTCTTAGACTAGATTTGCGGCTGAGACTCATCTCAGACCAACTTCTGTTCCTATTAAAGGATTTAGACATTTAGTGGGCAGTAAAAGAATTATTCTCATGCAGGCAGACTGTAACGCATTTCCAAATAACAAAGTTGATTTTCTCAACTACCAGTTATGTTTTCTATTTATATAATATATGGACTTAACATATGGATTAACAATTGTCAAAGCTTGTGTCAATGCCTTCTGATAATGTGACTACTTGAAGGCTGCTGTCTGAAATATAATATGTTTGTTTGGCTGATAGATAAAGAACTTTGCATGTGTAATTGTGTATAAATCTAACAGTGCTCCTCTCTCCTCCTGTCCCTGCAGATATCTGTCTTCTCCAGTTTCTGGAACTACAGACCTTTTTAATCCACCTCCTGTCCGTCTGCCAGAAACCGGTCAGAAACAAACTAACCACACAAGTGTAAGGGACACCCTGGGAAGGTTTTAATTTTATAGATATATATAGATATATATATTTATCATCCAGTAATTCAGTTTCAAGTGTTGCATGATCAGCTGAAGGAGCCAATCGAAACCCAACAGACACCCATATTTGCCATTCCCAGTTGTGTTAGCCCAGCTGATGTTCATGTATCTCCGGTACTGACTTGAACTTCTCAGTGAATGAATGTGATTGTTGCTGATTTATTCTTAGAATTATTTTTTGTTACATTTAAGAAAACTTAGTGCATATTGAGTGTTTTTTTCCCCAGAGTCTTCTGAACTGTCTTGTTGGGTGGAACACTAATTTGTGCACTCAGGGCTGGAAGACTAACAGCACTACCTTTTTTTTAATTATTATTATTATTTTTATTTATACATTTCTGAAATACTTTGAGTTCCTTCACAGCATGTTTTTTTTTTCAAGTTTCATGTTTTTACATTCTCTCGCAACGTAGTTCTTCTTTGTTTCTCGCAGGTCTTAAAAGGGCACCACATTTGACACGTCAGATTGTAGTCAAGGTTAGCACCGCTGAGTCTGAGTAACATGAGTAATCTGAGTCAGTGGATGAGCTGATAAACTTGTTTGTTTTCTAATAGAACCTCTGTGTCACGGCCCTTTTAGACACAGCACTGCAACACGTTGCTTTTCAATTGGTTTTGCTTTTCCTTGCGTCAAGCAATGTGCACAACATTGGTGAGTTGCATTATGGGATTTGTAAGATTCACTGTTTTTGACCTATATTAGGAACTAAATGTCAGGACATCCAGACCTTTCTTTTCTGATGTGCTTTATGGATTTATCTTATTTGTTGAAGCACTTCTTTTATTCTGAAGATTCAGTTTTCATTCTATAATCATGAAACGGGTGCAAAGGTATGAGGAAATCATTTCCCACTGTGATCATTTAGTACATACACACCTGTTTGGTGACAGAGAGTATGTTCCCTCATTCACTTGCCTGCCCTTCCAGATTGTTAACCCATGAGAAGTGATATATTTATAGAGATATAAAAAAATGCAGAGATCGCTTTATCCAGGTAATACGACAACACAAATGATAACTCGATGGACAGTTTTAAAGGGGATGTATTATGTGTGTGTTAACTTATGAAGTAAATGTATGTAAAAATAATCTCTGTGAGCAGAAAGTTCAGACTGTTGGATCGCTCTGTTCCAGACTATTCAACTAATTTTTAAAATTTTTCCTGTCTCACAGGACGTTTACATATTTCTGGTTTTCCCTCGTATGTCGTCCGGCTTATCTGCCTCAACTCTCTGATTTACACAGTTTACTGATGGACATATAGCTTTACTTGCTGTTAACATTAACACTTAAGTACTTGAGCCACTAATCGGCAACTGGTAATGGATCAGGAGCTTGGGATGCAATCGCGTCTGATTTTCCAAAGCTGTGTAAACAAGGATGTTTTTGAACTGTGAATCATGCAAAGTTCCTCCAGACTGAAAATGAGCAGAATAGGTCCCCTTTTAAAAATAAATGTCCAACTAGAGATGTCACCATTCTTTACTGCACATGTTGTTTTTCCTTTTAATAAAACCTGGCACTCACATTACCCACAATGCAACTCAAACTCAAGCGACAGTTTGATGGGAGATTGGGGTGTGTTATGCAAGCAGTGGCTTTTGTAGCCTGCAGGTATGAGGAGCGGTCTGGTGAGCTTGCGTCTCTCTAACTTCACACCTCCAGTTTTTTTTTCGTTCTTCAGCCCCGACCGACAGACTCGAGAGAGAGAGGGAGGGAGCTTGCATTCATGTCATGTACATCAAACATTGTAAGGCACTTCCTTATTATTAAGTGCCAAGTCTGACATATTAAGGTTTTCAGATGTGAGTTGTCATAATTGCAACTAATGTGAATTACGTAATTACAATAAATGATATGACATTAATGTTGCATTTGGAATGGTACATTAGATTTGGGCCAGTTCTTCTTCTTTTTTTTTTTTTTAATGACAAGCTACATTCCCTGTCTGTAACTACACTGATGTGTCCAAATGATAAGCTACTTGTAATGTCTGTTTGATGTAATCTTTGATTTCCAGTGTTCGTCTGCTTCATGTTCATATTTATTTTACACGTTTTTGCACATATGTTGTTGATTTCCTGTAAACCAAACACAAATCCAATCTTGAACAAATGACTTCATTCCAGTAAGTGTTAATCTATTTTGAGAAGCTATCATATCATATATATATATATAAAATAAAATGTGGAAAATATTTATCTGATATCTGTGCAATAAAAATATTCTAAACAAGAACACGTGCATGTTGAACTCTTCTTCTTGACACGCGAAGGCGTCTTCACTAAACATTTCATTTGTTTGTCTCTACTAGTCAGATGCATTTCTTCCAACTGTGTGTCACCGTTCAGTTCAAATGCACTTTGAATGATGTTTTGTTTAAAACATTCTCAGTCCCGACGAAGAGAAACCTGTTTTTCATATATCATAAAGAACATGCAGCATGTCGCATGAAAACAGACCGGTTGAGCTACCTGGGTCTAAAGACAGACTACAGCCTAAACCGCAGAAGGAGAATTCAAATCTTTTACAGAACCTAAGTACCAAAATATAAAAATACTCAAATAGCTTTATCTGACTGTGGCACACTGAGTATCAGGATAATTT
Organism: Miichthys miiuy; assembly: GCA_036365135.1. NCBI lineage: Eukaryota > Metazoa > Chordata > Actinopteri > Sciaenidae > Miichthys > Miichthys miiuy. The sequence goes on from CM071622.1 coordinate 18,244,339, forward strand.
CCTCATGCAAATGATAATCATAATGTCCTTGCTGCTGTAAATTTGCTTTGCCGTTTTGAAATAAAATCCAGTAAAATTCAGTCATAAGAAATGATTTTAAAAATAACATTGCATAATGAGTTGAGCTTTAATGTCTATTATTTGACAAATTATTGGTATTTTTTGTATATTTTACTCAATCTATTTGATTATTTCAAAATGTCTTTTGTTTATTCAGTATTAAACACTTTTATAGACATAGTCAGGTTTGCATCAATACTAGTAGCAGTAGTAGAGTACCACTTTTGTTAAGCGATTTCTCCAGGGCAATGTGCAAGAGGAAATGTCATCACTGAGGTCTGTGCAGTGAAATAACATGTCTAACAGTGTGGTCTGTATGGTGCTTGTTAATATTCTGACAGAAACAAACCTTTTGACCAGAGGAGTGAAGTATTGAAGAGAGAAACAGATGGAGGTGTGTTTGAGCCCACAGAGAGCAGCAGTTTACAGCCCGGTGTGATCCAGTCTGGACTGAGCCTGTAAACCTTCCTGCTGTCCTCAGACCAACGCACACACACGCACACACACACCACCTGTTTTATGATTTTTGCTGTCAGATGACTCTGTGTCCTTTGTCCTCTTTAAATGTGTGTTTGCTCAGAAAAGTGCTGCATAAATGATGAACACATAGAGAGCAAAGTTGACTTTTTTTTTATTACTTAGTAAAACCTTCAAATTGAAACTTTATCCTTTCAACAAACAAAAGAAGAGGAAGTGCCATTCAGATCTACAGAGGGTAAGAACACAGACAGCTGAGTGTTTCCAGCTCCACTTTGGTATCCTAGCAATAAACTTACATAGCAGTGACAGTCAACAGGATCACGTGTGTTAGATTTCTATAACCAGGTAGCCAAAGGCTCGTGAACAACTATTTATTCTAAGTGCAAATAGACTAAATTTGATTACAGGCTGGTGACTGGTGCTTCATCCACCTTCACAATACTTGATCAGTGCAGTTCAGCTGTCAGGGCTCCATAGCCATGTTGTCAATGCCAACTTTCCGTCTTCGGGGCTGTTGAGGAAGCAGAAAGAATACATTTCTGTCATTATTAGAGTACATAGTCCTGACTGACCTCAGATCAGCTTCTGTTCATTTCACTACATGACAGAATCGATGGCAGCACTCTCTAAGGAGGTTAAACGTCTGCACCAGGACGCACCATCTGTGATTTTCTGTGCGGGCTTACACTGAATGTATTTATTTTTCTGGTTTGTCATCGTTTATTAATTGTAATAATTTTATCATTTAAAATGTATTTTTCCTCGCCATTTTTGATACTGCTCATTTATTTTCTTATCTATTAAAAGATTATGGGACATTTGAATCACTATGGAGTTCCACTTTCTGTACAGGTTTTTGTACAAATGAAACAAACGAGATATACCAGGTTTATTAGTGAGATTTAGAGGTGTTGGTAGGTGAATGTTGTTACCTTTAGACAGAGCTAGGCTAGCTGTTTGTCCTGTTTCCAATCTTCGTGCTAAGTTAACTGTGAGAGCGGTATCAATCTTCACATCTATCTCATCAAGTAACTGCATACTGAAAACTGAATTTTTACTCTTTACTATTTCTCCACTTTGAGCTGGCTGATTTTGAGATCCATGTTTTTGTTGCAGGCCTTTCTCGGTAATGAATGGTCTCTCTATGGGCAGAAATCACGCCCTCATTCACTACTCCACATAAAACAGACACTCAGCAGTTTACTCGATAGTGTCGCACAAATGCATCTATAATAAAACGTTAACAAAGAGTATTGTACGAGCCAGGAACACTAGTGTTTTTGTTCCATTGAGAGAATTTATAAAGGCACTATAGATTGGATTAATTCACATTAGGACTGTCACGATATCAGATTTTCACTAAGAGGCCAAAAGAATTCTATTAACACTATTTTATTATAATATATATAGAAAATCTGAAAACAAGTCAAATTCATCTTTAACTTTTATTGTGTGTTTTGTTTTTCCAAACAAAATAAAAAAAATACGAGGGAACATGCAGAAATTCTGTAAATATAAATGTACAAAATAAAAAACAGTGTGAACCACAAAGAGTGAACAGAAAGAAACAGAGTTTATTTAACAGGTGCTGGCTTGTTTATAGGATATTATCATGTGTGTATTATTAACATGATATCAATATTTCAGTCTTAATTATCACAGTTATACTGGTACATCTCGACACCCCTCATTTAAATCAGTGTGTGTGTGTGTGTGTGTGTGTGTGTGTGTGTGTGTGTGTGTGTGTTTTTACCTTCTCGTCGTCACAGCAACAGCAGCAGCAACAGCGGATGAGGACCAGGATGACCAGCAGCAGAACCATACCTGACAACACACACAGCACAACAACAGTGAGAGAGGACGAGTCATCAGTGTTTGGTGCAGAACAGCTCGTACGTCCAGCTGAAGCTGGACAGCATAAATCAGGACATGAAGTTGGACATCTACTCAGCGAGACGTTCTTTTGTTTACATCTTTATTTGCTAACACAACATAGCTAGAGTGAAAATCACCAACTCTACCTTCATGTAAATAGCGTCTGTCTCTTTGTGCGCCTTTTCTAGTTTGCATTTTTGCATTTGCCTTCAGTGAAAAAAAAGGCTTCCTGAATATGGACCCTGATGCTCATCAGAGCGTTTTTGCCTGTATGATCCATTCCCTTCACCGTCACTCACCGATGAAGATGAAGAAGACTGCAAAAGAGGCGATGTCCCAGTCAGACTGGAAGAGCTGCTTGGACTGCAGTCTGGTGACCACATCGTTGAACTGCTCATTGAACTCGACCGCCAGCTCCGACTGCCCCATCGCTCTGTCTGCTGTCAGAAGCACACACACACAGATCACAGCATTAGAGTGCACAGTTCAATGGCAGACTATGATACTGTAACAGTCTTATTTTCAATCCTGATTAAGACGAGACAGGTTGGATCTATCACATGTGAACACACTGAGGTGTTTTAGAGAGTTCAGAGTGTCTCACTGAATCTAAAGACGTCAGATCAGACGGACCCGGAGAGTTCAGCTCAGCCAGTTAGGGTACATAAGGTAACTGCAATTACTGTCATGTACAGTGACAGATATAGGCCAACAGTATAACATGATGTGTGATTTGGTTATAGATCAAAGTAATGAAATATGTCTAGTAACTAGAGCTTGCTTTATTTTTTAGGTGAAAAAGTACTGTACTGTCCTGACCTTGAAGCTCCATATACAGCTGTTAACAGCTGTTAACAGCAAACAGTGACATGACAAGAACATTGATTATCACAGATATTTAGTTAAACAAAGGTTGATTGTAATTCTAAAGACGTGTATTATTATTTGAACTTGGAAAAACACAAAAGCGACATAGACAGGACAATGAATGAATAAATCCAAGTTGAAATCAAATGGACTGAGGCGCAGCGAGTTGTGAGTACACGACAGACTTAACTGGTGATTGGAAGCTTTAGAAAACAGGATAATAACGAGGTCAGAACGGTTTTTGGCTCTCAGTGGTGGAGAGACCTGACAGACTTGTGAATATGCCTCACCAGGAAAAAGTAGGACATTTGCATAGAGCTCCCTGTGGGATAACATCTCTTCATGTCGGTCTTGTTTATACTGGTCATTAACAGAACCCGCTTGATCTGATGAATCTTATCGAAGCTTATCAAAGAGGAAGAAGGAAGTGCTGTGTGGCTCTGATAGGCAGGTCCGATACACAAGGAACAAAAAGCCAGGAAATATTAACGTTTCATGAAATAAAGTTATTTTCCCAACCAACTAACTAACTAGATTTGGGTTTATATAAATTTGCCAAATATAAATCAAAGCTTATAAAAACCCAAATAAATCTGTAGTTAAAAACAAGCAGAATTTCATTTAGCTCCATTTATTTTCTTTTATTGGAGCATCATAAGTTCACACCTGTACTTCTCCTGCTATGACAAGTCAAAATGTCAGTGTACGTTAGAAACCTGTTCTCATTAATTGATGTATGACCTATGAAATGTATATGTCTTACTGCTCATTGTGTTTTTGTTAAGTTTGACGTCACTGATAAAGTATGTATAACACAGCATGGTGAAAATAAACACTTTCTTATACCAAAGACATATTTTCTGCATTTTGAAATAAAACAAAAATCAATCAGAGCTCTTAGTTTTGTGTTGTCTGGTAACTAGGCAGAGTCACTGGACGTTATTAGGCTTCATTAAAGTCAGCCTTCATTCACTCACACGTTTTTAAAGATTAAATTCGACAATAACACGTTAACGTACAATAAACTCATACTCATTCCTCATAAACTAAACATATTGTGACATTTTGACGGGATACAGAACAGCAGGTTGCTTACCTGTGAACGGAGTCGTTTGTTTTTAGTCTTTTTCCTTCCGGGTACGCAGGTCGGTCCAGCCAAGCGGCAACTTCAGAGGCTGTGAAGTGAAGCCAATGCACGAGCGCCAAAAAACTGACGCACCTGTTTACACTGACGCACTGATTGGATCCTACCTGCCTCATTTCGAAACAAACAGTCCTGCAGTGCCGCGCAATGATTTCAGCCTCAGGTACACTTCTGTTATCTGTTTCTGCTAAGTTAAGTTAAAAACAAAAATATTCAGTAAGTCACATAATTGTCACATAATTTGGCCTATTCAATAATAATTTGGAGATCAAATCCAAATTAAGATATAGTACAGATAGAAGGTTTTTGTTTTTTTCCTCAGTATGTAGGATTTAGTGACATCTAGAGGTGTCATTGCAGTTTGCAACCTTCTCCACTTGCCCTCCTGTTCCAAGAATGAGAGAGGAACAACAGTAACAGTGTGAAAAATAACAGTGGTGGCATGGCACATTGCAACCATGGTCGAATAGTCAAAAACAATACCTCCTAAGTCCTTTCCTAAGCAGTTTTCCTAGACCTTGATGTGAAACGTCATGAGGTCAAGGAAAGACATGAAGGAGAATTCATAAGGAGAAGACGAGCGTGGTGTTCAGAGAATCCAACTGCACTTAGACTAGACTACGTCATGATGTGGTGGATGTTGTTGATGGGATCTTTGGTGAAACTACAAAGTGCAGAAGATGGACTACAAAACGTTTTTAATTTGAATGGTCAGGATAACTTATAAGCTATCTACTTACTAACAACATTTTACAACAACTTGAGAAAGTTTCTCACCACAGCAGACAACAAACTTGAACACTTCTGTGTGTCGAAGCAGCTCCACAGTCAACAACACAGAAGCACTCGAACAGCTCCTTCCCTCAAGATTTAAAGAATTCGAACAGCTCCTAAGCAAAACAGACTATTCCACCGGACCCATGGACTGTATAAAATCTGTGCAATGACAATGACATGCAGGCTTATGAAGACTGACTTGTTCTGTAGCCAGCCTCAAGCAGACGTTTGAGGAACTGCAGTTCTTCCAACTGAATACGGGTTGCCTCATACTCCCTTCCAAGTATGTGGGAAAAACTATGGGGGCTGCAAAACTTGTGAAAATGCCTAATGCCCTGACTAGAACCGGTGTTTAGTTTGTCTGTTCTGGGCTACTGTACAAACATGGCTGTTCAACATGGCGGTCTTAGAAGTGGAGGAGGTCACATACACCGAGAATAGACTTTTCGCTAAAGTCAGAGCTGTTTTGTATCCAAGAATTCACCTTCTGAGGTGAAAAATCTTGACATAGTCTACACAGAGAAGGAGGAGCTGTCGTTTTAAAAATGTTTAATTAGTTCATATTTAATTATTTGTGGAAAAAACATATCACACACAAATTACCACTCTGAATAGAGTCTTAAAAGATGGCAGGGAAGAACCTGAACAACATACAGTGGGAATGTGATATTAACAATGAGAGGTCATGAGAAAAGGAGGGAGATGAGACCGGAAACAAAGGAAGCAACAAAAAAGAACTGAGGGATTAATAGTAAATCTTTTTATTATTTAAATGGATATGTGTTTTACAGCTGGGCTACACATTGGGGTGATTTGATTGGCTGAGTAGTGTGGGAATCCACCCGGAAATGTCCCCTGACAGACAGCTTTGTTGACCAATAAACGCGTCATCCTCAGCCGTCGTCACATTTGTGCTTACGTGGAGGGAGGAAGTGTACTTCCCCCGGTCTTCCGGGTTGGAGTTCCTGCAGCGGTTGTCAGCTGAAGTTGTTTTGGAGGTGCGATGGCCGAGGATCATGCGCTGCCTATCCGGGTCTCGGAGATCAAGGACCCGGCGGTTCTCTTCGAGCGCTACAACACCGAGCAGATCCGCCGGATCGAGCGCAAAGTCCGCGGGGAGATCGAGCAGAAGAAGGAGGAGCTGAGGCAGATGGTCGGGGAGCGTTACCGGGATCTGATCGACGCCGCCGACACCATCGGAGAGATGAGGCAGTGCTCGGAGAGCGTCGTCCAGTCCATCCAGGACATGCACCAGTACTGCCACAAACTGAAACACGGAAAAACCAGTGTGGCCAGCAGCAGACAGGAGGTGAACGGCTTACCTAACTTCATCTGTTAAACTGCCTCAAAGCCGGATGAGCTCTGTCATCTCAGGAACACCAAACCTTATTTAAAAATGTGCAAATTCGTGATTATTTAAATGATATGCAAATCTACACCCAAACGGTAACATTATATTTGACTTAATGCGACTCAGAGCAAAGTGCTGAGCAATTCGGCATGAAAACATTGCTCCACAG